>JBBCBC010000001.1:31936601-32581803 GCA_037126765.1 Stenogyne calaminthoides | reverse complement strand
GATTGCTAAGATTTAATACGGAGAATCGTGTGTAAGTACCTCTTGCGTGATTTGTCCCCTTGGTGGGCTCAGAATTTTTATCAGACCAAATCTTGCAAGTGAAATTAGTTTTCGGTATGGATAATAATGTTGAGCTGACTTTACTCCAAGGAAAAATATATTAATTAATATAAAGTTATTTTTCCATGATTTTCGAAAATCATGTAGCAAGAGAGAGAAAAGATTTTCTTGAAAAGATTTTATGGAAAAATATATGTATTATTGGAATACAAGATTATCCCATAAATTCAAGAAATCCAAAATCTTGTTTCTTGCTTGGCAATTTTCGAAAATCCCCATAAATATAGAGGAGAAGATTTTGTTGGGATTTATTTATGGGAAATGGAATATATTTGATATATGCAAGATTGTATCTTGGAGAAGATACAAGGAAATTTTCCATTGGATAATAAATCCTAAAAATTTTCTCCCCCCTCTATATCTATAAATAGGGGATGAATTTTTCATCCCCAACACAGTTTCATGAGTTGGAAAATTAGAAATCCACAAAGGTGGTGCAACATATTTTCTTTTTCTCTTTTGTTAATTGTTCGTGAGCATCCTCCCACCGGATTATCGGACAAGGACGTGGAAATACTTGAGAAGGACTTTGGGTTTGTTCGTTGAACGAGTACTCATCTTCTCCGCGTTGATTCGTCAAAAATGTACACCCGCATAAATTCCTAGAAATTCCGCATGCATAGGATTTACGTGATTATATTATATGATTACATGATATATGATTAATTCATGTTAGTAATAATTGTAAGAATTAAATTTGTATTTAAATATCATCCCGAATAGATCCGTGCAATTAATTCCCCAACAAAAGTATACTTTTACGTATAACCCCAACAACCTATAGGCGAGCTCGCTTGAAACTTACACTGTAAGTTGGGCGAGCCAGCTACGCGTAAAGCGCTCGCTTAAAGACTTAAAACTACTGTGAATAATCTTCTGTCTGGGCCGAGCTGAGATGGGCATTAAATCTGGTGACCCGAGTTGGGCCTCAATTAGATATATTAATGGGCCTGTGAGGCTGTATTAATATGCACACAATAATATGAAATGGACCGTTTAAAAAAAAAGTAAACACCTATGGGATTAATAGAGTAATATTAATAAATTAATGGTACCATTTAATATCTCTCTTGAAATGTGGATAAAACAAAAGAAAAATAAAGTATAAAAAAAGAGTAACACTCCTATGAACCAGGTTAACTCTATGAACTCTAATTAAATATGACCCATTTTGAGGATGAGTTGACATAAATTTTCGCCCCACTCGCGCACTGCTCTCGCCATTGTGTTTTAGTTGTTCTCGCATCGTCACTGTTATTCTATAAAACTCTCACTGTTACGATATAAAACTATCACTGTTATGCTATAAAACTCTCACTGCTACGCTATAAAACTATAACTATCATTCATGTCGAATGGTTGTATTAATGTGACTGGCCTGCAATTTGTTATCTTTTTTCTTGATTTTTCGTATTTAATCGATTAGTTGGGCGCGTGGTGAAGAGAGGGGGACTATGTGTACCATTTCTGAGTTGAACGTTTAATTGTTTGTTAAATTGGTCGTTTTGTAGTTAAAACACTTTGAGTTAATAGGACATCCTTCTTTATTGCAGTTGCATTGGTATCTTTGTTACCATATGCAATCCTACCTGATATTTACAACTAAGTTGCACTTGTTCTCGTATGTGATTCCGAAATACGTTTTGGTTGTTGTTACGCTATAAAACTATCACTCTATAAAACTCTCACTATCATGTTAATAAACTATCACTGTTATTCTATAAAACTCTCACTGTTATTCAGAAAAAACTCTCACTATTATGTTATAAAACTCTCACTGTTACACTATAAAACTATCACTGTTATGCTATAAAACTATCACTGTTACGCTATAAAACTATCACTTTATTAAACTCTAACTATCATATTATTAAAGTATCAGTGTTATTCTATAAAACTCTCACTAGTATTCAGAAAAACTCTCACTGTTATTCTATAAAACTCTCACTGTTACGATATAAAACTATCACTCTATAAAACTCTCACTATCATGTTATTAAACTATCACTGTTATTCTATAAAATTCTCACCGTTGTTCAGAAAAACTCTCACTGTTACGCTATAAAACTCTCACTATCATGTTATTAAACTGTCACCGTTATTCTATAAAACTCTCACTTTTATTCAGAAAAACTCTCACTGTTACGCTATAAAACTATCATTGTTATTTTATAAAATTTACAATTCCAATTTTAAATCCCCCAATTAATGGCCGCTCACACCATTTTCAATTCCAGATCAGGAGAGACACATTCATCACGCCAGAGCCATCGCCTACGCCGATCTCAACAAATGCGAGCCTGCCTTAACCCTCAACAACAAGTTATCCTCATTCTAGCTAAAGCTCCACACCTTATTATCTGGCCTTCGCTTTGCTTTCAGAGGTAGAAGATTTGCCACAACAATAATTTTATCTCCAGCAACAATAATTTTATCTCCAGCAAGTCAGCAATTGTAGATTGATTCTCCAATGTAACACTACTAGCCTGTTCATCATCTAGCTCAAGAATATTCCCATGGACTGTCATAACCCTTGGGAAACGCTTCCATTCTTTCTCCCTACCCACTAAACGTAAATTTCCAGGTGTTAAATCCAATGAATATGTCGTGCGCTTTGCGGCAGCGTGGGGAGGGGAGGGGATGGGTTGTGGCGGCGTGGTGTGGGGAGGGGTAGCGGCGGCGGCTGCGAGGTGGCCGCGGCGTGGGTGGAGAAAGCAAGGATCAGATCGCATCGGCGTGAGCGTATGCGTATTTTTATTTTCAAAGAATGGGTCAAGTATATATATCTGACACATTTGTAGAGTATGAGTCAAGTTTGACCCGAGTTCATAGCATGAACCAGGTTTATACAAGTTTTTGTCATAAAAAATAGCACTTCACCGAGTTATACCTAATTGAACATTTTTCATTTTGCTTTGTCCCATATTTATTTTTCTTTCATAAATGACAATAAAATAATATTATTTTTTATAAGTATATCCTCTCAACATCTCAAAAATTACATTTATTATTTTATACACACTAAAAATAATTTTATTCTCTCATTTACTTTAGTAATGTAAAAATGTCTATAACATCTTTAATTAAAAATCACTTTATCACATTAAATATTAATAAATAATTTTTATATTAAATATCGTAAATAGTAATTGTGCAATTAAATATGGTACTTAGAGAGCTGTACTGTAATTTTGATTGAATGCAGGGAGAAGAGCAGACGACGGAGGTAGTGGCCACGTGCGACGTGCATGCAACATAAATTGTGTTGACAGAGCAAGAATCAAAGCATATCTGAGATGAAGATGACAGCCATGTGACTTTTACTCCCACAGCCTGGGAAATAGCCACACGTTGCCAATCATGTGGCCCATCACTTGTCTATAAAAAGAATTCAGATTTTAGAGTTTAAATTTTTTATAGTCATGTAACTTTGTTTCGTTTTGAAATTGATCCCTATTGTTTTGACTTTTTAATTTTGGTTCTGTAAGTTATCAAAAATTTTGAAATTGGTCTTTTAACCTATTGTAGCAGGTCACCAAACAGGTAAAAGTCACCTATGTAATTATTTTGTTTTTTCCTTTAATTTTAAAATATCACCTAAACTTTTTTAATCCAAATAATTTGTGTCGAGATTGTTTTTTCGTATTTTTTTAGGAAGGGAGAGTGGTTTTCTACATATATTGATTTAATTTTTATATTTTGGGTCAGTTTAAACCCAGTAAATTGACTCAATTCGCTTTGTCTTTTAATATACAAATTGTTTTAAATCCGACCTAAAACCCGACCAAAATTATTAGGATTAAAAAAGTTCAAGTGACGCTTCGAAATTCAAGAGAAAAATAAAATAATTACATATGTGAGGTTTATCTGCTTGATATCATGCTGCAACAGATGAAAAGGACTAATTTCAAAATTTTAGAAAACGTATAGGACAAAAATCAAAAAGTCAAAATAATCGGGACCAATTTCAAAACGATACAAAGTTACAAGACTACAAAATATTTAATCCCCAGATTTTATATTACAATTGAGGGATGATAATAGTAGAATTTTCATCATTAAGTGACACTTAGTGTAATTGAATTCAATTTCAATTTGGATAAACTATTTACAATCTAAACACTAAATAATGACATATTCGAATCGGGTAAACCATGAACCACTTGGGCCGAGTGAACCATGAACCACTTGAGTCGGGCCAAAAAAAAAAACGATCTACTAAAAAAATAAAAATAAAAATTGAAATTCAATTACACCAAAGTGCACATGAGAATTTATCATTCCTTACATATTATACTAATTGATTGGGGGCATTTGTAACAATAAAAATAAAATACTTCAATAATACGAGTATTTGTCAAACTTAAGATCTTGCCCCTTTCAAAATTAAAAAAATTAAAAACTTAAGATCTTGTCTCTCTGTTTTAATTAGCCAAATCGTTCAAATGATTATGGATTAAATCTAAATTTAAGTGTCCTTTAAAAAAAAATCTAAATTTAAGGGCATTTTTTAAAATATAATTTCTAAAATTTGCAAAGCTTTGTAATAATGAAATTAGTAATAAAACCGATTCAACCTACTAGTGAATTCACAAAAAATTATGATAAACACTCTTATAAAATATTTCACGAACAATGATTCGTGAAATATAGTCTAAACAGAGGGAGAAGCGGAAGAAACTGAGAGAGTGACGTTTTGTACATTTCTATTATGTCACCTTTGTGTTCATATAATATCATAATTTTCAATATGGCTAGATTTTGTATGCACCCAGGTGTACCGTGCACTCATAGTGTTACATTGAAAAGGACAACTTATTTACATTGAACCATGCAATATTTTTTCATAAAAATAGTTGCATGTTTAGTGTAAATAAATTGCACTTTTTAGTATAAAAAGTCGAACGATTATGCACTATGAGTGCACGGTGCACCTGAGTGTACATAAAACCTAGTCTTTTAATATTTTATACTCCCTCCGTCCCAGTTTAATTGTCTCGTTTCTTTTGGTTGTTTTGTTTAAGAAATAATAATAAAAATGAAGGGTGATTTTGAGTATTGGGAGAGAGGAAAAATGTATGTGGAGTAATGAGTGGAGTAGTGAACGACATTTTTTGTAATATTATATGAAAAGTGAGGATAAAAATTATGGGTAGTGGAGTTACTTTTTTCATTTATGGAATGAGAAAGTTATGGGACGTCCATAAATGAAAAACGAGACAATTATAGTGGAACTAAAAGAGAGTATGTATTACTGAAAATGACAAGTATGTGTTATTTTTCCTATCAATAACATAGACCTAAGAGTTTGTTTTTTTTTTACTTTATCTTTTGATTTTTTTTAAAATTCATTTGATTCGGATCGACCCGCAAAAAATCCACGAACTTTTAATCTCTTTCTTAAATTTGTTAATATTAATTTCAAATTAAAATATTTTATATTAGTCACCCTCAAAATGTATATGAGATCATGTCAAGCATGAATCATGATTCATGTTACTTTTAAAAAATATTTTCAAAATCTAATACTCCATCTGTCCTACTATAGGTTTTCCCTTTTTTTTTTTTCATTCGTCCCACAATAAATTTCCTGTTTTTATAAATGGGAAAGTAACTCTATTACCCATAATTTTTATCTTTATTTTTATACAATATTACAAAGAATGTCACTCACTACTCTACTCATTACTCTACAATTTTTTTTTCTCTCCCAATACCCACAACTACCATTTTTTATTATTATTTTGTTATTATTTCTTAAACAAAACAATAAAAAGAAACAAAAAACTTATACGGAGCGAGTATTTTAAAGTATCACAGACAACATTGATATCACATCTCATTCAAAATTTTCCACACAGAGATTGACCATACTCCACAAGTCCTAGACCGGGATATTTAATATTTTTTGGTGTCATTCTATATGATCTAATTTTAATCATAATTGACATAGTTATAGAGACAAATAAAGTCATGTCTATACATATCAAGCTCGTTATAAAGTCGAAGTTAATAAACTTGATCAAGTTCAAATAGTTTCCCAAACATAAAAAACACAAAAGCTTTCACAAGTCAAGTTGAGCATGATTATTGAAAAATGTAATCAAACCATGTCGTTCACGAACTATTTAAGTACTCGGCTCGAAAAATATTCTTTCAAGTTCGTTTAATAAAACTCATTATCATAAACAAATAAACTCAAGCTTAATAGTATTCGGTTCATTAGCTCGTAACTTGCTTTAATTTTTAGTAAACTCATGAGCTATCTCGTATAATAGATTTGATTTGAATTTAGTAATTTCACACTAAATCTATATGCGCTATATATACAAATATATAATTTGTTGGGATATTTTAGTTTTGATTATTTATGCCAAAAACATTACTTAATTGTCAACTTGTATTATTTAAGTTCATTTCTACAGGTAACAAGTTGAGGGGGAAGTGAATAAGTTGAGGGGGGACTGATATGAAGTCTCCTGAAGGGAAAATAGACCTGAAGACAAGTGGCCTGAATAGAAAATAGGCCTGAGGAAAAGTGGTCTGAATGGAAGAAGGCTTAGTCCAAAACCATTGAATGTCGAATGGTGCGAATCTTTGAAATGCCGAATTTGGAATCTGAATCTTTGAAATGTTAGAATCTGAATGTCTTTGGAATCTTTGGAATCTTTCGAATCCACGAATCTTGGAATCCTAAATGATGCAGAATGCTGGCGTGGACCTATCAGAGGTGGTCAACAAGCCTGACAAAAAGCTGCAGAAATTACAGAATAGTATGTATTTGAATGTGACTTTCTCGAACAGTAACATTCATATCCACACTATAAATACAAGTTCTTACATCATTTTAAGTGTGAAAAAATGCTATAGAGCTAAGGTCCATATACTCAAGCATTTCCACCATAGAACACAAATCTGTAGATATCCAAAATATATTCAAGAGTGTTCTAAACCCAATCTAAGCAACAAATGATATATCCTAAGCTTAGAGATATTTTCTCAACCTTAGTATAAAGGCAAAACCATTGTAAGAGAAAATCTCAACCTAGTTGGAGACAACACCAAACTCAAACCCATTATTGAGAGAGAAATAATGGTTAAATGAGGTAGTTGAGATGTGAACCCGTGAGGGTGATAAGTCCAGTTTAGAGATGAACCCATGAGGGTGATAAGTCCAGTTGAGCATTAGGACTCATGTTTCCTAGGGATCAAATTACCTTAGAGAGGTTAATTTGATCAGTGTCCCTTGACACTCTAAACCAAGCGAATTCCAAGAATTGAAGGAATTCCCCTGAGGATCAGGGAGAGTGGACGTAGGAGCTTTAGTCTCCGAACCACTATACTTTGTTGTGTTCTTTATTGCTTTATGTTCTTGTCATATGCAAATGTTTACTAACAAGCAAAACAATTATGTAAGAAAGAAAAAAACTCAAACACTATTTCCCCCTCTCCTTTTTCATAAAATTAAATTATTTTTTTCGAGACCAACATAATTAAACTTATTTGATTAAACAAAATTATATATATATGATTCTTAGGAATGTATTACTATATTTTTATAATTTATAGATAGCCAAACAAATAAACAAAGCAAACCTTTAATTCCAAATAATTAGAGTAAGCTAATTTAAAATTGATAAATGGGGGTGTTTGCATGAAATTATAAGTGATTATAGTTACCTAGAATTGTGCATAAACAATTTAGAGTGTTTTATTTCTCTTTTATTAGATTAAATAAACTCTCAGAAACTATAAGCTAAAAATTGAAAAGGGAATGTATTTTGTAGCTTATGAACATTTTTTTTGCAAACCCTATTAACTTTTCTTTAATTTTTTTAGAAACACCGTCAAAGTTTACTATTAATCAATTTTCTCATAATCACTAATAAAATCACTTTTTTAAAAGAATAATTTTTTACCAACACCTTCATTGTCAAAAATTGATTTAGATTAAACTCGTATATATATATATATATATATATATAGATAATCAAGCTCAAGCTGAAGCTCGATTTAATAAAAAAAAAAAATATAAATTCAAACACTCTTTAGTTATATTATTAGCTTTCACAAAAAAAAAAGGGTTACATTATTGGAATATGCATCGACATTTGATTGGACATGAGTATTCACGTACAATGGATCAGATTTTCATGTGATCAAGTTAAAGCTTGTACAGCCACTTTGGTCCAAAGTATACCAAAACCTTGTTCCCTTGTCTAACACTAACGACTCATCATTTTCCCATGTGATCAAGTTAAAGCTTGTACAGCCACTTTGGTCCAAAGTATACCAAAACCTTGTTCCCTTGTCTAACACTAACGACTCATCATTTTCCCATATATACTACTTTTTCTGTATAACTATAATTATTTCCTTTTTTTTTTTTATGAATATTCCACTATAATTTTTTCATTCCATTAAAAGGAAAAAGTAACTCTAATATCCATAATTTTTATCTTCATTTTTCATATAATATTACAAAAAATGTCACTCACTAACCACTCATTATTCCACATACCTTTTTTCTCTCTCCTAATACCCAAAATTACCCTCATTTTTATTATTTTATTATTATTTCTTAAAAGAAACAACAAAAAGAAACGAGACAATTACACTGTGACGGAGGGAGTACCATTTTGCAACCTCATATGCTGAGAAATCACACTTATTTTTCACATGTAACATTTTACATATAATATTTGGAATTAATTCCCCTTCCCACATAGACCGCCGGGCTTGATGGTGCAATACCGGGTTCTGTCTTTGCGTTACAACAATGCGATCGAACGACCTCTCCGTACCCTGTTGTTGGTTGCTCAACTCATATCCAACTCGGCCCCTTCTTAATGACGTGTAAATTATTAGGGAAAAATATTTTTTAGGGGGGTGGTTTGTGTTTTAAGGACAATAATCTTACAGACTTGAAAATGTAGGATAATTTGTTTTGAAATCTGTAAATAAAGAATAATTCGATTTAAAAAATCTATAAATGTAGAACAATCGAGCTTCAATAAGCCCAAAATGGGCTGAAATGTCATGTGAATTGTATGATTGTCTTACATAGAAATACGGACTTGTGAATATAGGATACTGTATTTTCAAAATCTGTAAATTTAGGATAATCTTGCAAAATTTCAGTCTGATTTGAGTTTATTCGGACTAGATTGTCCTATATTTACAGATTTTAAAACGTATTATCTTATATTTACATGTGTTAATACATATTGTCTTATATATATTTACAGATTTTAAAATATATTGTACTACAATTCAAAGCCCATAAAATTAGTGTATTTAACAACCCTCAAAGTTATTGCCCCGAAAAAACATTATACCAAACAGTTATATAAGCAACTTATCATATACCATCAACTACTGATTCCGAGATAAATTGAAAAATAGGTATGTTAGCAACTGATTCAATCATATAAGGTTCTTCTATATAGTTTGACTCGGTGAATCATATGAAAACTGAAAAGAAAGTGAACTTCTACTTCACTTGAAATTAGGCAAATCCCATGGTTCACTGTGTCACCATGACTGAATGTGTTAAGAGACAACAAGAGGGGACTGTTTTTTAGAAGGTTTAGGTGAAATGAGAGGAAAATATTCAACTGAATTTAGCTTTTATATTAACGAAGGATTTGCGATGGCCCAATTAAGAATCCGACGCAAAGTCATGTATCCGTACAAAAAACGACACATGATTCTTAGAGATTTGCGACGGGTAGACCGTTGCAATAATATTTCATATTTTTACGGTCTTTAATCATTGCAAATAGTCGACAATGTATATTTTTAGCGACAGTCGAGGTGTCAGATTTGATCTGACGTTTTGCGACAGAATACTAATAGTCACAAATCGTAATTTTGTGCTTCATCGCAAATATGGATCCTGATTACCATTCGTCCTCTAAATTACAAATGTTAGTCCTATGATCGGCAATAATAGGTCATGGTACCAGTAACAACAGACGTCGAAATGGAAAACAATGTTTTTTGTTCTATAGCTTTCCAAGATTTGATTTTCGTCCTTCTAACTTTCAAATTTTAAAATTTGCCCACTAACTTACACTTTTTTAAATTTTTAGTTCTACGACCGGCAATAATGGTCATGGTACCGGTAATATCATATGTGAATTTTTTTATTTGGTTAAATAAGTGGGGACAGAAGTTGGATGGAAACTGAACATATATACTAGACGTGTGAAGATAATAGAAATAGGATAATTGAGTGAAAATTCACACAAAATCGCGAACAACATTTTGCACAAAAATTGAACGCACCTAAAGTCCTAAAAAAATGCATAAAAAATCGATTTGAAGGCAAAAGTTTTTCGTAGTTGGAGGATGAAATTAAGGGATCAAAAAAACCTCTAAAGGCAGCAAAAATAATTGCTACCACGAGGATGTAAAATAGAGTAATATCTTTTGGATCTATAACTAAAATAGAGTAATTATGCAGTATTTGTATTTGGTTCTATAAATGCATTGGATGACATGTTTATTACGATGAGCAGTGTGATTTTTTCAGATGTAAAACAAAGTAATTCACTAATACAGATTTGGGCTTGGAGAGCTGTTAAAAATGACCTTGAAGAGTGGTTATAACAACTCTCCAAGTAACAGTTGTCCAAGCAAAAGTTTCACTTGGAGAACGGTTAAAAACCGTTGTGCAAGATATGCAACATAGAAAGATGTTAAAAACCGCTGTCTAAGTATCAAAATTGATAATTAGACAGCGGTTTTTAGCCCCACCAAGCCTCCCAATTAATTGAGGCAATTACTCGCTCCCATGGGGGACCGAACACGGGACCTTGGGCGCCTGAGCGGGGATCAATTCCGCTCGGACACTTGCTTTCTTGCGTTTACTTAATGAAATTAATTATATATGTTCTAAAAATCATTTTTTTTACAATTTTTTTTTAAATTCTTTATTTCAATTATCTTATTTATTAATTCAATCACATTTTTATATAATAATTTTTTTTATATAAATTTAAATTAAAATTAAATTAAAATTATATTTTTTACTTGTACTTTTTTTTAACTACCTTTCTTTTAAACTTGTAATACTTTTCCTTCTAAACAATTAATACTTTTCTATCAAAATAAATAATATTTTTCTTTAAACAAGTAATACTTTTTCATCTAAACAAAGTAATACTTTTCTTTAAACAAGTTATACCTTTTTATCTAAACAAGTAATACTTTTTGTTGGTCCCGGTGCTAACGAGTCTCACATGTGTATGGGGGGGGGGATACACGCGTTTAGTGATTTTTAAACTTTTCTTTCACTGAGGTCAGATGGGTCAGGTTATCCTGATAATTTCGCCCTGAGAAACACAGATTGCCCTTAGTCAAAATCTACATAGACAATGATCCTGAGCTGCTTTCAGAAGCTTCAGATTAGCTCAACTGATCCTGAATTTATCAGAGATCCTGAGGAGCTTGGATCAGATAATTATCTTACTGAACACTCAGTAGAGTTAGTTCAGTTTGGTAACTATCTGTTCTTAGCTACTCAAGCGAGCGGAATGGTTAGCCCTAAGTTTATACTCGTTTTAGCTTTGCTGAAATATCTTCTTCCTTTAGTAAAACAGTGATTAGGGCTGTGACCAATTTGATGCAAGTTCAGTGGATTGGTTCCAACTGAATATCAGTGAAATATGCTTTCAGTGAAAAACATGCAACAGATAATAATGCAGTACAGAAAGCAAACAACACAGCAATTATAGTGGTTCAGAGACTCAAGCTCCTACGTCCACTCTCTCTGATCTTCAGAGAAATTCCTTAACCACTTCCTAAAGCTTTCAGGCTAACTCACTGTAGCTTACTCACTTTTCTACCTTGAGTTTTCTGGCTGACTCACTGCAGCTTACTAAGTCAAACACACACAAGTGTTCAGACTACCACAAGTAGCTTACTAACTTCTTCTCTAGAGTTTTCTGGCTAACTCACTGTAGCTTACTAACTCATTACAACTCTAACTCACCAACAAAACATACACAAACTACCTTAACAAAGGGTTTGGGTTTTGGGTTAGTTTCCAACTAGGGTGAGATATCCTTTATAATAAGAACAAATGCAAAGACTAGGATATATCTTCTAAGCTTTGGATATATCTATCACTCCAGGCTTAGAATAGTGAGCTCTCTCCAATGTGAAACACTTGGGAAATTTTAGGGTTTTCGAGTGCTTCAATTTGCAATAATACGAATGAGCTCTTGAGTTGCTTTGAAATTTCCCGTACCTCTCAATGTAAAGGGTCACTGGTATTTATAGGCAACTTCACCAAGGTCACTCTTTGAAAACTATCCGGTTGGAAGAGATAACTTTATGAGTTTCCTCTTCTGGTGTTTGATGAACGACTATTTTTAGGGTTTGAACACTCCCTTGCATGTTTTAGGAAATATGCAGTCATGTAGCCAATCACCAATTTTTGCAGTCTGGAACTTAGTACTACTGACATAATTCAGGGTCCTGTCGCTTTCGATTGTCGATGAAATGCTGATGTTGTCTTCCTCTGATTGGTTCTTGCCTTCAGTGAATGTAGACAAACAAAATGGCTCTTTTTGGTCAATTTCTCTGAATGAGATAACCTGAAACAACACTTAGACTTAGTTCCTTTTGTTCTGCACTAGAATGTTTTTGGCAATATCTAGTTTTCTGAACATGTGCATTTTCCCAGTTTTCTAGTCTTCAGATAGATATTATTGATTGCCTCACGAACATTCGGGTTATCTTGAGTATTGATATCTTCTTGAGTCTTCGCAGTAACTCTTGAGTCTTGATGTCTTCATCAACTTCTTGAGTCTTGATGTCTTGACAACTTCTTGAGTCTTCGTGTCTTGATTATTCTTGAGTCTTGATGTCTTGATTACTTCGGAGTCTTGATGTCTTGATAACTTCATTGTGTCTTGATAACTTCTTGAGTCTTGATGTCTTGATAACTTCTTGAAGTCTAACACGATCTATATCTGCTGAATATACATGGTGCAGATAACTTCCTGAACAATCTATACTGAAACCTGACTCAGTCTATCAAGATTATCGTGAACATGTCATACTCAGGGGTTTTGGGATCTAATTAAAACTTCTTTATTAAATTCATCTCCCAACAATTTCCCCCTTTTTGATGATGCCAAAACCATAAACCTATACCCAGGTTTCAGTTTATTTATTACAAACCGAAATGATAATTTTTCCCAACAATTTCCTTAACAATCTGGCATATCAAGACATGTAAAAAGTTAATGAGATATTATCTTTTGTGCATAAAGATAAAATTTTCATTGATGTAGGATAAGAGTTACAAATTACAATGAAAATCATAAATAAATCAGAAGTACAAAGTCTTCAGTCTTCTTCCACCTCATCCTCTGACACTTCCAGGTTGAACATCCCATAGTATCTCTTCTTCAGTTCATATATTGCCTTGATGATATCAGGGTTGTTTCCTGTTAGGCCAAGCTGGATGGCATACTGGGCTATTTCCTGAGAAATGACTGCTTCATTCACATAGCCATTCTCAAACCTAGGAGTTTGGGTACATGTATGGACCGGGGCTCTTATCTGCGTGTTTCCTTCAATCCGCCATGTTGATCCAACTTTGCGGTACTTAGGATAGAATGTCGATGAAAGTACTCAATGAAGGTTTCATTCTTATCCATTTGCTCCCCTCCATTCTCTCATTATCTCATAATAGAACGGAAGGTTCTCTTGATCTCTTCACATGCATCATTGAGGCCCGAATAGGCATCCACTTGTCGATGTGCGGCCATTTTCGAGTCTTTTACGTACCTCTCCTTTTGCTTAGAAACTTTTTTGAATCCACCTCTTCTTCTCTTTTCATTTCTTCTTCTTTCTTCTTTACGATCGGAGGAGCACCGGATATTGAAGCGGCGGTTCTTTTACGCTTTTTTGAGAGCCTTGAGTCTTCTTGGTATCAAAAGTCTACGGTTGAGTTTCGATTTCCTTTTACGGTCCTTCATCCGATTCTTCAAAGTCCATAATCGGCTTCCTCGAGTAGGTTTAACTACCTTTGCTCTTTTCTTCTTTTCAGTTTCAACAAAGGCAACTGCTTTTCTCTTTTCTGGTCTGGCTTGTTCTTCTTCTGCCTTGCTTGTTTCAACCATCCTTCTATCACTCAATTTTTCAGTAATTACTTCCTGAATGGTTTGCTCGGATGCTTGAGTGAAGATAGGTTTCTCGGCTTCTTTGAACCCGGTTTCTCAGTGGCTTCAATCTCTCTTAAGGCATCAACAATTTTCTTTCCTTCAGCTTCTTTTTGAGCCTTTCTCTCCAAGGTTTGTGCCAACAACTCACTTAATTTGCCACCAGGCCTTTCCCCCTTTTTGGCACCATACCTTGGGAGTAGTTAGTCGGTCACGATATCCATATAGTATTGCTCCTTGCTCATCTTTGCGCACTTCTCCCTTAATTGATCATGCTCATCTTCTAGCCTTATCATGTAATTCTTGGCCATTGAGAACTCATCCGAAAAGAGGAGCAAACCGCTTTGAGAAGACATCATGCATCATCTCTGTCATCTTGGTCATGAAGCGAGGAGAGCCCATTTCTGAACAATTGTTTTGATCATCGGATCATTCTTCTCAACGAGCTTGGCTTCAAGATAGGCAGTTCTTTCTTGATACATCTGCTTCATGTTGGCATTAAGCTCTGTATGTACTCCATCAATCTTTCCATCTAATGTAGCTAATTTACCTGATAGAGTTGTTTGAAGCTTATCAGATGATGAACTCAGGTTCTCCAATTTCTGATTTTGAGCAAACGGGACTAACTCCATCCGAAGTCATTTTATGCGTGAGAATTGTTTGCAAAGATGCACGATGAAGAGCTTAGATTCTCAAGTTTTTGAGATTGACTTGCCAGTATCTCTTCCATCCTTGGCTCTATCTTCTTTAACTCATCCAGGATTGGTGTGAAATCAACCACTGGAGTTTGTACAACATTTTCCAACTGAATTGGGTGCTCCAACTGAGCCTCGATCGCATATCATAAACATCGATTTAAAGCTAGGTACTTGATAACCCGGCATAATGTATACTTGATTGCCAAAGGTACACGAAGAATCTTAACTTTCCCGAGGTTATCGATATCGATTGGTTCAAACATCGATATCATCTCCATCGACTCTCGGTTTCCTTTTCTTTTCGAGATCGTCGAGATTCCTTCTCCTTCTCAGATTTCTTTTCTGCATCATCTCCCTTATCCTTATCTTTATTTTGATCATGGGAGCTGGAAGCATCTACTCCTTCGGTAGCTTTCTTTTTGACTAAGCTTCTTTGTCACCAATTCATCAAAATCGGCGACTTTCATTCTCGGCTTGGTTTTCACGAAACACGAGAATTGATTAAACATTTGTCTCTCGCATTCCACCACTCTTCTCCTCTGTATGAAGCAATGTTCAAGCATCTCGGAGTGTTTGATTGAGAATATACACGTCGTTACGAGCACGAAGAACATATCACGAAGGTCGGGGATAGGCATTATTTCGAGGGTATCTGTCAAGATGAACCGTTCCCCCTTGCCGCCATTCGGTCTCTTGGCTTCTCCCTTCTTCAATCTTGGGATTTCAAAGCGGTGAGGTTGAGTGTATGAGTTCGGTGATGGATCAAGAAATGGTTCATTGAGCGCATCAAGTTGACAATTCTTGAGGTTGGTGATCGGCGTGCGAGCAGTCTTTCTTCAGTAGGGATCTGAGGTCCTTGAAGATTTCCTTAGAGATTTTATCTGAGCTCAGAGAGGTTTCGAGTACCTCAGAAAAAACTTGTTCCTCAGTTTCTTGCTCCTGTATATTTGTCACTACCTGAGCAAGAACCTGAAGTGCAGATTTCAACCCTTGCTGGCCTTTAGGTTGAGTTTCTTCAGTTTCACAGGCCTCCTTCTCAGCAATAGATTGAAGCCTTCTGTGCTTCTGAGGAGCCAGTGCTTTCTTCTTCAGTTTCTCTCCTTTCTCTCTTTTAATTTCCATCAGGGCTTTCCCCTTAGCTTGTTTGGCTTCTTCATCAGTTTCATCTTCAGCAGTCTCCTCCTGAGACTCAGAGTTTTTCTCTTTCTTTCCTCTCAAAGTCTTCTTTGTTGGTTTGAACATGATTTTTGACTTTGGAAAGGAAGTGGAATCGCCAAGAAAGATGTCCTCCTTCTTCTGCGCGTTTCAAGATAAATGCAATCTTGGTTGCATGTAGAATATTTCCTTTGGTAACTACAGAGCCATTCACCTTCTGAATTTGTTTGGCTTGATAACTCACCACCTTGATCAAATAGTGCAACCAATTGAATGCCGTGGAAGGTGAATCTTCAATCGCCGCCATTAGCCTTAACTTAGGCGTTCTTATCTGTTCGAAACTACCAGTTCTACTCATGATGCATTTGCTTACAATATCCAACAATACTCGATATTTAGGCTTCAAATGCCTCTTATTCAGAGTAGCTTCAAACTTTACTGGATGCTCAGTAATTTTATCCAAATACTCTTGTTCCCTACCCATCATGTATACCGTAGGGTCTTCACCTCTATCACTTAACTCATATATGGCATTCAGATTCTTAGGAATAATATAAAATTCCCTAACAAAATCCACATATTTCGAACCATGCTCCAAATGCTAGGTATGTCGAGACTCTATGCAATTCTCATCATCTAACTGCATATTAGAGATAAACTCAATTACCTCTTTCGCATATTTGGCGCTGGTTGATTCGCGACCAGGCATGTAAGCTTTGTCAAACGAATCATATGCAACGCCTCCTCCTCGTGAGTTTCATTGGACGTGCTTTCTAGAGAAACGACATATTCGTACCAAGGTTTATTGGAAATGGCGAGTTTGTCATATACAGAAAGTGTCATTTTTGGAGAATTTCTGGTGAAGGGTTTTGAGATAGGAAAAAATTTATGGGCAATCGAGGGTTTCGAAGCAGAGTGTTTGTGAAGATGAAGGCTTTTTTGGAATAGGGCTTGAATGGAGTCTTGTAATGGATATAGGATTTTAATTTATGGAAAATCGCGTAGATGAAGGTTTTGACGGTCAAGATTAAAAACCGACTAAAACGGGTATTTGAAAGGACGATTTCACAAATACTAAGCCGCCAATTTATCCCTATTGGTGATTAATGAGCAGTGCATTTAATTATCATTTCTGCGGACCATTGACTTTCCTCGTGGATTTCAAAGGTCCCATAATTATTTCTTTGGTGTTTTGTCATTTATTGCCAATGATTCTTGAGATTCGGATAGACAATAAATGTGGTGCATGAGTAAATACTTCTTGGACTAATTTTCTCCATCGGTCTTCTCGAGTTTTGACCTTGATAAAATGTCAATTATAATAATCGAAAATCTTGAACTTCGGACTTTCTTGAGTTTCCCAAGACTCGGTGTTCGGGACTCTCAATTTTATCTGAGTTTTTCGGTAAAATCTCGAGAAAACTTCATTCATCCGAAAACCTTCAATTTTTTTGATTTGCTTTATTCACTGGATCAACATACCTAATTCAAGTGATAGGTCACGAAATCTTGATTCAACCAAAGGTTTAGTCAAGATATCGACTCTCTCATTTATCGGTATGATTTTTCTCCATTCCGATGTCTTTCTTTCTCAACATGATATCGATGAAGTGATGTCGATATCAACATGCTTACATCTGCAGCAATGTCTGAGGATTTTGTGTAATAGCAATTGCACTATTATTATCACAAAATATCGGTACTTCATTGGCTATAATCTTATAATCCCTCAATTGTTGTCGAGCGAAAAGAATGAACAACGACTTCTGCGACCATGTATTAAACGGGTAGTCTTTGGTTGCTCTTTGAGGTTTGTTTCTTTGAAAACCATGATATCGGTTTACTTCAAGAAATTGACAAGTTCTGTGGTAGACTTCCTGTCAATTCTACATCCTCCATAATCAACATCTGAATAACCAGTTAATTCAAGGTTATCATCAGCTGGATACCATAATCCTCTATTCACAGTGCCATTAAGATATTTCTGAATCTTTTTGGCAGCCTCCATGTGACTAGCCTTAGGATTAACTTGGTATCTTGCACATATCCCAACAGCAAATGTTATATCAGGCCTACTTGCTGTGAGATATAGCAGTGATCCAATGATCCCTCTATAATCAGTGTGATTTACTGATTTGCCTTCAGGATCAGGATCCATCTTGTAGTTAGTATTCATGGAAATTCTAACTGCATTGCAATTCTGTACTCCATACTTTGCAATCAGATCTCTGGTGTATTTTGCTTGATTGATGAATATTCCTTCCTTAGTTTGTTTCAACTGAAGTCCAAGAAAGGAATTCATCTCCCCCATCATTGACATCTCAAACTTTCCTTTCATCAGAGTAGAAAACTTTTCACACAAATGATGATTTGGAGATCCAAATATGATGTCATCCACATAGATCTGAACTAGTAAAATATCCTTTCCATCTTCTATCCTGAACAAAGTCCTATCAACATTTCCTTTGATAAAACCATGGTCAGTAAGAAACTGAGAAAGGGTATCATACCATACTCGGGGTGCTTGCTTAAGACCATACAAGGCTTTCCTGAGCCTGTAAACTTGGTCATTCTGACAAAATCCTGGAGGTTGTTCCACATAAACTTCCTCCTTAAGCACACCATTCAGAAATGCACTTTTCACATCCATCTGATAGACTGTGAATTTCATGTGGGCAGCATATGCAAGAAACAATCTAATGGCTTCTAGTCTTGCAACAGGTGCAAAGGTTTCGTCATAATCCAAGCCTTCTTCTTGGGAATAACCTTGTGCAACTAGCCTTGCCTTGTTTCTCACAATGTTGTTGTTTTCATCTCTCTTATTCTTGAACACCCACTTAGTTCCAATCACATTGTGCCTTTTAGGTCTGTCCACTAGCTCCCAAACTTCATTCCTTGAGAACTGATTCAATTCTTCTTGCATAGCAACAATCCAAAATGAGTCTTGTAGAGCTTCTTCGATCTTAGTAGGTTCCTTTTCAGATAGGAAACAGCCGAACAAAGCACTTTCACCATGGAACTGTCTTGTCTTTACTCCTTCTGATAGATCACCCACAATCTGATTTGTAGGATGACTATCCAACCATTTTCTCCTGGATGTTCCCCCTTCAGTAGTATCCTCAACATCAGAAATGTTAGGTTCAGGCAGTTCATTAAATTCAGGGAACAACAGAAAAGGAGAAAGGGAATCATCTTTCTCAGGGGAAATTCCATCCAGAACATTGTCAGAGACATTTGTTCCCCCTTGGTTGATAGATTCAGAGTTTGCCTCAGCTGTGACCTCATCTTTATCGACATTACATACCTGAGTCTGAACTGGTGTATGTTCAGATTGGTCAGCTTCAGTGTGTTGGCTTTTCTTCAGTGAAGAATTTTCATCCTGAGTCTCACCATCCTGAGTTTTTCCATCCTGAACTTCTTTGTCTGAGTATGATTCACTCCATTCATAGAAAGTGACTGACTTCTTTTTTTCAGGTTCAGAGGATTTCTTTTTCAGGCTAAGTCTGGTGATTCTCTTGGTCAGTTCTCCTGAGTCATGTTCATGTTTCTTCTGAACACAAGTAGATTCATCAAAAACAACATGAGGTGTTTCTTCCACAATAAGAGTCCTACAGTTGTAAACTCTGAAGGCTTTACGAACTTCAGAATATCCTAAGAATATCCCTTCATCAGCTTTGTTGTCAAAAGTTTTCAACTGATCTTTACCATTATTGTGTATGAAACACTTGCAACCAAACACACGAAAGAAATAAACAAGAGGCTTCATTTCATTCCACAGCTCATATGGAGTTTTTCCTTGATTCTTGGTCAGCATGGATCTGTTCTGAGAGTAGCATGCAGTGTTGATAGCTTCAGCCCAAAATCTCTTAGGAATATCAGCTTCAGCAATCATTGTTCTTGCAGCTTCTTTCAGAGTCTTATTTCTTCTTTCAGCAACACCATTCTGTTGTGGGGTCCTTGCAGCTGATGTTTCATGGGTTATTCCATTTGATGCACAATAATCAGATATGATATGATTGATAAACTCAGTTCCTTTATCTGATCTGATCTTGACCACACTCAGATTCTTTTCAGTACTGAGCCTTTTCAGTAGTTCAGGCAGTTTTGTCTGAGTCTCTTTCTTACTGAGTAAGAATATGATTCATGTGTATCTAGAGTAGTCATCAACTACCACAAGTGTGTATTTCCTGCCATTAGTGCTCACAAGTGTTACTGGACCAAAGAGATCCATATGTAACAGTTGTAGTATTCTATCAGTAGAAACATGTACTTTGCTTTTGAAAGATGCTCTGATTTGTTTTCCTTTCTGACAAGCATCACATACATGATCTTTACTGAACACTTCATTTGGTAACCCCCTCACAAGTGCTAATCTTGCAAGTTTGTTCAGGGTTTTAAAGTTTAAGTGATTCAGTCTTTTGTGTCACAACCAACTTGTATCAGTGGAACTTTTTGCAACCAAACATGTATCTTTAGGAGATAATTTCCAATCAGCAAGATACACATTTCCTTTTCTAGTACCAGTCAGTAAAATTTTATGTGAAGCATTATCTTTCATATAACATAAGTTCTTTGAGAACTCAACACTGAATCCTTTGTCACAGAATTGGCTGATAGAATGCAAGTTATGCTTTAGACCAGACACATATGAAACACCATGGATATGAACAGATTCAACTTCAAGAGTTCCATATCCTCCAGTTTATCCTTTGGAGTTGTCTCCAAATGTGATCTGAGGGCCTTTTTGCTCAACATAGTCAGTGAGTAGTTGCTTATATCCTATCATATGTCTTGAACATCCCTTTGTCCGAGATACCATCTGCGGTGCCAATTCATTTCTACTCATCGGTCTTTATGTTGTATTCATTATTTCGATGCCCTTTTCCTTTACCCGAAAAAAACAAATCGGTTTTTAGGTACCCATTTAGTGTAGGGTCCTACCAAAGTTATTTGTATACCTTTTGGAACCCAAAATGCTTTGATAACTCTAATTACTTTAGAGTGGCTGATTTGTCTCCCATAAACATCTACATACACATTCACTACCCTAGGTGCCTTGGCAGTACCTTGTGTATGAGTGCCAGCCTTAGCATGAACATGAGCCTTAGAGTTCTTCTTGGGTTCAGGCTTTTTGTTCAAGTGCCTTAGCTTTGGTGCAGCTGGTCTCTGTCTCTGCTGACTTGAGTTCAAGAAACCTTTACCCTTAGACAAGTGGGGTTTAGGTTGCTGTCTTTGAAATTGGGGTCTTTTCGATGTCCCCGAGGACTTGGTCTTTTCGGTTGAGAATATCTCTGGCGAAAGTGTTTCTCTTCCGAAAATTCCTCTAATGGTTCGAGTCTTGAGATCTCTTGAGTTGGTATTCTTAGCCCGAGGCTTTGAAATCTTGGCACGAAAAGGTTTTCTAGTCTTTTCCGAGGTTTGGGCTTTCTTTCCGAACCTTGGTTTTTTCTGAAACCATAGGTCCTTTACCCTTGTCTAAAACTCTGGGTTGTTCTTCAGTAAGAAGATTAGATGCCATTGGTTTAAGAAAGACAATCTTGGTCCTACTAGAAGCAGCATTCAGAAGACCTTGTGAGGTTCCCCCTGGAATGTATCTCAATCCAGCATTTATAGTTGCAGGTCTTTAATAACTCTGAATTTCATCTATTACTTTAGATGCAGAATTCAATAGAGCTAACTTTTCTCTGCAAGACTATCCTCGCATTTCTTTAGAGTCTCATGCTTCTCAAAGAGGTCATTGAACTTCGGTTACGATAAAATTTGAATCTCTTTAGTGGATTTCTCTAATTTTCCATTCAGGATCTCTATCACCGTCTCTTTTTCTGAGAGTTGTACTTTCAGAACATCCAGTTCATCAGTAGTTCCCATCAATTGAGAAGTGATCTAAGCATTTTTAGAGTCTTTCCACTTGATTCTCGTGATCGGTTCCTTGTTACGCTCTTGAGTTTGATGGCGATTCTTGTAACACGAATAATCCTTCATAAGATTCTCAAACGAATCCATCAGGTCAAAGTTACTGTTTATAGTTGAACTTGAGAACTCATGTGCTTGTGTAGGAGCAACAACAGAAGAATTTACCTCCTCTACAGCCATAAGACATACATCATCAATGTCACTGTCTGAGAAAATCTCATCTGAAGAACTGGAACCTTCTTCAGAATGTTCTTCCTCTTTTGCAATCATAGCTTTCTTGCTGGAGATCTTCCTGTCTCTCTTGGCTTGTCTCTCCTTTCTTTCTTTAGCTTTTCATTTCTCGGGACAGTCATATTGAAAGTGACCTTTCTTTTGACAGTTATATCATCTGTTGGTATCATCATCCTGATCACTTTCCTCCTTGGTCTTGGAGTCCTTCTTCTTGGATGAGGATCCTTCAGCTTTCTGGTTCTTCCTTTTCTCAGTGTACCTGTCCTCAGCTTCTGAGTCTTTCTTGTATCTGTGATTCCTGTAATATTTCTTATATTTCCCATATCTGCTATTGAGACTTTCAAACCTCCTTACCATCAATACTAGCTTGTCCTCCTGCTCATCCTGATTTTTGGCAAGTGAGTTCTAAGACTCTCTAGACTTACAGGATTTCTCTTTGGCTTTGAAAGCCACATTCTTGCTAGATGAAGAATCATCTTTGCTGTCAGATTTCTTAGTTTTCTTGTCAATCACAAACTCATAAGCTTTCAGTTCAGAGAAAACTTGTTGATATGGCATGGAATTAATATTTTTGGTGTTTTCAATCACCACAACATGTATATCCCATTTCTTAGATAATCCTCTAAGAATTTTCAGTGCCACTTCTCTCTGTGGGTATCTTTTCCCAAGAGCATTCAGATCATTCATAATCTTTAGTGAATCGACCTCAAGTTTGTCAATGGATTCACTATCTTCCATTTCAAAGCTATCAAACTTTCCAATAGCAACAGAAAGTTTGTTTTCCTTAATATGATCTGTGCCTTGACACATAACAAGAAGTGTGTCCCATATTTCTTTTGCAGTTTCACAGTGAGAAACCATTCCCATAACACCATCATCAATAGTGTTATACAAAGTATCTTTAGCAATGTAGTCCAGATTGACTAACTTTCTCTCATCAGGAGTAAGTTGATCATCAGGCTTTGGAAATTCATATATGGGATCATTTCTCTCGATGATCGGTGATTTCAGGATTCACATGATAAATTTGAATGGTCCTTGAAACCACTCTCCACATTCTTTCATGTTTTGAATCTGGATGAGCTGCATTCTCGATCTCCATAGGTCATAGCTCTCAACAGAGAACATAGGAAGTTTCTTAGAAGGCATGATGACTGAGCCTTGTAAGATATCAGCAAATAGATCTATTCAGTAGACCACCAAAGTCTTTCAGCAAATAGACTATCGATACCAAAGTAAGTGGTCAAAATAAACAACTGCTCTGATACCACTTTTTGGTCCCGGTGCTAACGAGTCTCACACTTGTATGGGGGGGGAATACACTTGTTCAGTGATTTTTAAACTTTTCTTTCACTGAGGTCAGATGGGTCTGGTTATCCTGAAAATTTTGCCCTGAGAAGCACGGATTGCCCTGAGTCAAAGTCTACATAGACAATGATCCTGAGCTACTTTCAGAAGCTTCAGATTAGCCCAACTAATCCTGAATTTATCAGAGATTTTGAGGAGCTTTGATCAGATAATTATCTTACTGAACACTCAGTAGAGTTAGTTCAGTTTGGTAACTATCTGTTCTTAGCTACTCAAGCGTGCGAAATGGTTGGCCCTAAGTTTATACTCGTTTTAGCTTTGCTGGAATATCTTCTTCCTTTAGTAAAATAGTGATTAAGGTTGTGACCAATTTGATGCAAGTTCAGTGGATTGGTTCCAACTTAATATCAGTGAAATATGCTTTCAGTGAAAAACATGCAACATATAATAATGCAGTACAGAAAGCAAACAACACAGCAATTATAGTGGTTCAGAGACTCAAGCTCCTATGTCCACTCTCTCTGATCTTCAGAGAAATTCCTTAACCACTTCCTAAAGCTTTCAGGCTAACTCACTGTAGCTTACTCACTTTTCTACCTTGAGTTTTCTGGCTGACTCACTGCAGCTTACTAACTCAAACACACACAAGTGTTCAGACTACCACAAGTAGCTTACTAACTTCTTCACTAG
The DNA here is from genome assembly GCA_037126765.1 of Stenogyne calaminthoides. Lineage (NCBI taxonomy): Eukaryota > Viridiplantae > Streptophyta > Magnoliopsida > Lamiales > Lamiaceae > Stenogyne > Stenogyne calaminthoides. Next base: position 32,557,508 of record JBBCBC010000001.1, on the reverse strand, counting down.
AGTTTTCTAGCTAACTCACTATAACATACTAACTCTTTACAACTCTAACTCACCAACAAAACATACACAAACTACCTTAACAAAGGGTTTGGGTTTTGGGTTAGTTTCCAACCAGGGTGAGATATCCTTTATAATAAGAACAAATGCAAAGGCTAGGATATCTCTTCTAAGCTTTGGATATATCTATCACTCTAGGCTTAGAATAGTGAGCTCTCTCCAATGTGAAACACTTGGGAAATTCTAGGGTTTTAGAGTGCTTCAATTTGCAATAATACGAATGAGCTCTTGAGTTGCTTTGAAATTTCCCGTACCTCTCAATGTAAAGGGTCACTGGTATTTATAGGCAACTTCACCAAGGTCACTCTTTGAAAACTATCCGTTGGAAGTGATAGCTTTATGAGTTTCCTCTTCTGGTGTTTGGTGAACGACTATTTTTAGGGTTTGAACACTCCATTGAATGTTTTAGGAAATATGCAGTCATGTAGTCAATCACCAATTTTTGCAGTCTGGAACTTAGTACTACTGACATAATTCAGGGTCCTGTCGCTTTCGATTGTCGATTGAAATGATGTTGTCTTCTTCCTCTCGATTGGTTCTTGTCTTCAGTGAATGTAGACAAACAAAACGGCTCTTTTTGGTCAATTTCTCTGAATGAGATAACCTGAAACAACACTTAGACTTAGTTCCTTTTGTTCTACACTAGAATGTTTTGGGCAATATCTAGTTTTCTGAACATGTGCGTTTTTCTCAGTTTTCTAGTCTTCAGATAGATATTATTTGATTGCCTACGAACAATCGAGGTTATCTTGAGTATTGATATCTTCATCGAGTCTTGAGTGTCTTGAGAACTTCTTGAGTCTTGATGTCTTGACAACTTTCATCGAGTCTTGATGTCTTGATTATTCTTCGAGTCTTGATGTCTTGATTACTTCATCGAGTCTTGATGTCTTCAATAACTTCTTGAGTCTTGATGTCTTGATAACTTCTTGAGTCTTTAGTGTCTTCAGTAACTTACTGAGTCTAACCTGATCTATATCTGCTGACTATACATGGTGCAAATAACTTCCTGAACAATCTATAGTGAAACCTGACTCAGTCTATCAAGATTATCCTGAACATGTCATACTCAGGGGTTTTAGGATCTAATCAAAACTTCTTTATTAAATTCATCTCCCAACACTTTTCTATTTAAACAAGTAATAGTTTTCTATCTAAACAAATAATACTTTTCTATTTAAACAAGCAATACTTTTCTATCTAAATAAGTAATATTTTTCTTTAAACAAGTAATACTTTTTCATCTAAACAAGTAATACTTTTCTTTAAACAAGTTATACCTTTCTATCTAAACAAGTAATACTTTTCTATTTAAACAAGTAATACATTTCTATTTAAACAAGTAATAGTACTTTTCTATCTAAATAAGTAATACTTAGACAAAATTGAATTAATTTATAAGAATATTAAATATTATAGGTATTAATTTATAAGAATTAATAGTGATACAAGTTCGTAAGTGTAATAATATGAATTTAATATTATGAACAAGTTTTACATAAGGGTTTGTGTTAATCTCATTATATAAGACGAATATTAAAAAGAAATAACACGAGAATTTAAAGAATAAAATATTTGAATTGTACATAAAAAGAATTTACAAAAACAAAAAAATAAAACAAAAAATACAAGCTTTAAAAAAAAAAAAAATTAATTCACTTGGAGCGGTTATGAACCGCTCTCCAAGTTTTCTTTGGACAACGGTTCAAAACCGCTCTCCAAGTACACTTACAGACAATGATTTATGAACCCATTGTCTAAGTTTTGATCTTGGACAACGATTTTTTAACATTTGTTTTTTTTTTAATAGAACCGCTCTCCAAGGGACCACTTGGAGAGCTATTCGAAAAAAGGGCTGTCCAAGTGGAGCTCTCCAAGCTCAAATGTGTAGTAGTGATTTGTTTTTGCTCTATAATCACTACAAAAAATTGAGAGTAATAGTAAGAGCTGAAACTGTTGCTAACCCCCTTGCTATTAGAATCAGCAAGGGCTATTCCTTACCATTGACTTCTTGCAATAAGTGGCGTTGCTAATATTTTATGTGCAAGGGGCGTTGACCGTTCTTGCTGTTATTAAATGTATAGCAAGAGACAACACTTGCTATTATAGCTTCTTGCTAATCCTTGAGACTTTAGCAAGGGTAAATGACTAAAATAAAATATTAATTGGTCATTTCTTTATGAGAAAACACTTGCTATTATAGCATCTTGCTAAACCTTGAGACATTAGCAAGGGTTGTTCCTTGTTAATGTTTTGTTTAAATGACTAAAATAAAATATTAATTGGTCATTTCTTTATAGCAAGGACTGACCCTTGCCTTTAGTTATTTGTTTTATAAAAAAAAATTCCAATCACGTGAATACAATTACCCATAATAATTGAATATTAAATTTGTTTAAACAACAATTTATTGAAAATAACAAATACATGTTAAAAGAGTTATTATAGCATACAAATGTAAATTACAATTACAAATTTAAGATGTACAGATTATAAACAATAAAATTGAAATTTATAAAACATTCAAAAATAAAGGAGCCAAAATACAAGTAAAAAGATACATTTAAAATTGAATACATTTAAATTGAATTTCTTTCGCATGTAATTTTAGAGCCCTGCAAACAAAAAAAAAAACATGAAAAAATAACATAAATTGAAATATAACACAAAATTGTATAATATTAAAATGAAAAAAATAAAATACATGTTAGAATTGTAGAATGAGATCAATGGAGGTGTAGAGAAGAGACCAGAGGTTGTGGCATTTTTCAATATTTCTTCAAAAGAAGAAATCAAGATGAATTTTCAAAACAACATATGGATAACAAAGAGCAAGATATCAAAATAGATGTATATATATGACATAGATATAAAATACTTACTCTTTGAAGCTCCAAAACCAAATGGAAGATTTGAATCTGAAACTAGAAAAAAGAAAAAGAAAAGATCTTAGCATAGATGTATATTTTCTAAAAGAAAATTGAGAAAACTTATAACATCCTTGAATATATAACTACAAAACATATATAAATCACAAACAAAATACTACATAAACTAAATAAAATGGAAAATGACCTGTGTCGGATGGAGAAGCTATAGTGATCGATGGAAAGATGAAGAAGAAAGTGAAGGGTTGAGGGTGTTTAAAGATATTGACATTTAATAGCAAGGGTCTTCTCTTGTTATTTGCTTAAAATTAAATGTCATTTGTTTTAGCAAGGGACATCCCTTGCCATTGTTTCATGAAAAAATCAATTCTCCCGCCCAAGAAGGGTCTAGAATACATTTGGCGCTTAACCATAGGGCTTAGCCCAATAGGAGACTCAGGTTCGATTCCCTTTGAGAATGAATTTGGAGGTATAGGAGTTATAAGGTGGATTGGTGATTTCGTGGAGTATTTGGGTGTTTGGTATATACTAACTACTAACAACTAACTTTGCCCGATCAAAAAAAAAAAAAGAAAAGAATACATTTGGCGCTTATAATTAAATTAATTAATATTGATATAACAAGAGATATCCCTTGCTAAAATTAGATATGTCACAAACTATTATTTTTGCAAGGGGCACCCCTGCTATTATTTACTGAAAAAGTTAAATCTCTCGCTCGAGAAGAGTGTAGAATTCATTTGGCGCTCCTTATCAAATTATTTAATATAGATATAGCACGAGGCATTCCTTGCCAAAATTAAATCTAGCACAAGTCATTATTTCCAAAAGGAATGCCCCTTGCCATTTTTTATTGAGAAATTAAATTTATATTAAAATTATATTTATATACGTTAAATTATAATATAATTTAATACTCCATCCGTCTCACAATAACGTGCACAATTTCCTTTTTTGTTTGTCTCAAGATAACGTGCACATTTCCTTAAATGACAAAACACTCAAAACTTACACACTCACAATATATTTATAATTGATTTAAATAATACCAATAAAGCAAGCTTTCTTAGTTTTCGTGCCCAGAAAAATGTGCACGTTTTCCCGGGACGGATGTAGTAGTAAATTAATTAGTATTGATAAAACAAGAGGGTATTCCTTTCCAAAGTTATAACGAAATATTATTTGGTCAGTATTAATATTTTTCACTTAAGAGTGTAAAAAAAAAAATTAGGAATATGAAGACAAAATTCATAATTATACGAACAAATGAGGTGTACAATAACGAAATATGTTATATTTTAATGTAATTGTTTTTAAATTCATCCATTCAACACTGTTTTTTTTTTTTAATAGAAACACTATTTTTTTATTTTATTTTTTGTGATGATGATCGTGGATTTGGTGATGTCGTTTTATTTTTTCCGAATAATTTGTGTGTTTGCTTTGAACAAATTTCGAAATTTTCTGTACGTATATGTTATTGTTTATATGATTGATATTTCTGTGTGTCTAGTATTACTTGTTTCCACGTAACTAGTATTACTTGTTTCCACGTAACTAGTATTACTTGTTTAAATGAAAGGTATTATTTGTTTAAATAAAAAGTATTATTTGTTTAAAGGAAAAGTATTACTTGTTTAAATGAAAGGTATTACTTGAGTTCAACGAAAAGTATTACTTGTTTAAATGAAAGGTATTACTTGTTTAAATGAAAGGTATTACTTGAGTTCAATGAAAAGTATTACTTGTTTAAATGAAAAGTAGTATTTGTTTAAATGAAAGGTATTATTTGAGTTCAATGAAAAGTATTACTTGTTTAAATGGAAAGTAGTACTTGTTTAAATGAAAAGTATTATTTGTTTAAATGAAAGTATTACTTGTTTAAATGAAAAGTAGTATTTGTTTAAATTAAAGGTATTACTTGAATTCAATGAAAAGAAGTACTTGTTTAAATGAAAAGTAGTATTTGTTTAAATGAAATGTATTACTTGAGTTCAACGAAAAGTAGTACTTATTTAAATGAAAAGTATTATTTGTTTAAATGAAAGGTATTGCTTGAGTTCAATGAAAAGTGTTACTTGTTTAAATGAAAAGTAGTATTTGTTTAAATGAAAGGTATTACTTGAATTCAATGAAAAGTAGTACTTGTTTAAATGAAAAGTAGTATTTGTTTAAATGAAAGATATTACTTGAGTTCAATGAAAAATATTGTACTTGTTTAAAAGAAAGGTATTATTTGTTTAAATGAAAGGTATTACTTGAGTTCAATGAAAAGTAGTACTTGTTTAAATGAAAAGTAATATTTGTTTAAATGAAAGGTATTACTTGATTTCAATGAAAAGTATTACTTGTTTAAATGAAAAGTACTATTTATTTAAATGACAGGTATTAGTTGAGTTCAATGAAAAGTATTACTTGTTTAAATGAAAAGTAGTATTTGTTTAAATGAAAGGTATTACTTGAGTTCAATGAAAAGTATTGTACTTGTTTAACTGAAAAATAGTATTTGTTTAAATGAAAGGTATTACTTGAGATCAATGAAAGACATTACTTGTTTAAATGAAAAATAGTATTTGTTTAAATGAAAGGTATTACTCGAGTTCAATGAAAAATATTACTTGTTTAAACGAAAAGTAGAATTTGTTTAAATGAAAGGTATTACTTGATTTCAATGAAAAGTATTACTTGTTTAAATGAAAAGTACTATTTGTTTAAATGAAAGGTATTAGTTGAGGTCAATGAAAAGTATTACTTGTTTAAATGAAAAGTAGTATTTGTTTAAATGAAAGGTATTACTTGAGTTCAATGAAAAGTATTGTACTTGTTTAACTGAAAAATAGTATTTGTTTAAATGAAAGGTATTACTTGAGATCAATGAAAAATAGTACTTGTTTAAATGAAAAATAGTATTTGTTTAAATGAAAAATAGTATTTGTTTAAATGAAAGGTATTACTCGAGTTCAATGAAAAGTATTACTTGTTTAAACGAAAAGTAGAATTTGTTTAAATGAAAGGTATTACTTGATTTCAATGAAAAGTATTACTTGTTTAAATGAAAAGTAATATTTGTTTAAATGAAAGGTATTACTTGAGTTCAAGGAAAAATATTACTTGTTTAAATTAAAAGTAGTATTTGTTTAAATGAAAGGTATTACATGAATTCAATGAAAAATAGTACTTATTTAAATGAAAAGTAGTATTTGTTTAAATGAAAGGTATTACTTGAGCGAAAATATGCCTTATTGTAAGTAATTTTATATGTATTTAATCAATTTGAATTTGTCAATTTTGTATTCATTAATCATTTTGGAACGAAAAGTTTAATCTAAATAAATAAATCCCTTTTCAACAACGAGGGAAATCTCTTGCTTTTTTATTTTATTTCAACCACTACTCAATAACAAGGGAAAACTCTTGCTATTTTATTTTAATAAAATTTAATTCAAAATAAACACATGATCAATAGCAAGAAAATGTCTTGCTATTTAACTTTATTCCAACCATAGTTTAATAGCAAAGAAGAGCTCTTGCTATTCTATTCTATTTAGACTTTGTTTTATAAGGAAAAAATTTCAGCAACAGTTGGCCCTTGCTGTTCCATATTTTATTTTATTTTAAGAAATTAAATTGTCGGTTGCCTAATACATCTTTGATCGGTATGTGTTTGGCCAATTGGAGTGTGCCATGTCATTTATTTAGCAATGGAAGAGAGTCATTGCTTTATACTCTTGCTAATATTACATTTTTTTTGTAGTGAATTAAAATAGAGTATTTATGCAGTATCTGGACTTGGTACTACAAGTACAGTTGACGACATATTTATTAAGATGAGCAGTGTGGTTTTTGTTGCTTTCAGGTGTTATTTTGATCCTTAATTCATGCTCCCACTACCAAGAATTTTTGCCTTCAAATCGTTTTTTTCTGCATTTTTGGGAGGTTTGGTGCATTCAGTTTTTGTGCGAATTATGGTGGGGGACTTTATGCGAATTTTCACTCAATTCTCCCGCTTCTACCCGCACACGTGCAGTGCACATGATCAGTTTCCCTCCAACTTTTGTCCACGTATTTAACAAAAAATAAAAATTCACGTTTGATATTATCGGTACCATGACATATTATTGGCGGTCTTAGGACTAAAAAATCAAAAAACTGTAAACTAGAGGATGAATTTCAAAATTTGAAAGTTAGGAGACGAAACAAAATTCGGTAAAGTTAAAGAACGAAAAACACTATTTTTCCTTACGACGTTTAATATTACCGGTCATATAGAACTAAAAAATAAAATAAAAAAAGTATAAGTTAAAGGATGAATTTAAAATTTTGAAAGTCTTGAGGACAAAAATCAAAATTTGGGAAAATCAAAGAATGAAAAAAACTAATTCCCATATTTATTTAATTTTTTCTTAAAGTTTAGTTTAAGTAATTTCTTCTTATTGGATTTATTCAGATATTCTCTTGATTATAATATATATAGTCAGTGTTGGAATACGGGGTTTAGAAATCCACTAACCTCTATTCCAGAATTGCAGTAGAAAAGAAATAGAACCCGGTTGAATTCTACGTATGCCTGGATTCTCAGAGTCCGGAACGCAACCACAGAAATCGATCACGGATTGCTTATAGTACTCACAATTTAAGAGCCCTTTGATTTATGTATGTAAGTGATGCCTGTGTTAGTGAAGAAATCACTCTGTGATTTCTCTGTGTTTTGGAGCGGGAAGAAAAAGGGGAGCCAGAGAGAATTCACGCCAATTCACGTCTTATTTGAATTCCCAGAATTCAGTCCATTTAATATCTCCCGGAAGTTAACCAACTTCCATCTCTATCCACTTTCATGTGTGGATTTAATTTATTATAAATTAATAATTAAAATTAAATTAATTATTAATATAATAAATACTTTCATCTCCCACTCACACATGAAGTTTGAGTCTTAGACTCACCTGCTTCAACTCTTCATACCATCACAAAATACCATTTCATACAGGCAAATAAATCGTGTGACCCTCAAGAATATGAGTTTTTCACGCAATATAACGTGTTAATGATATATATCAACTCAACCAGTTTTATATGAAGAATTCAAAACTCGTTATACCCCAGAACTCTTTCAGTTAGCACAAGTTGACATATCTCTTTCAGTCCCTTGAAACTATTAGAGCATATTCAATCTTTCATCAGATCTATGCATTCATAATCAAGTTCTCAACTCGATTGACCGGTCAATGAACACAACAAAACGTGTTAATAAAGATGTCATTCCTTTCACACAAAAAACTATAAACTCCCACTATAGCTGCTTTCCTAGACATGTACCGCATTGCTGCATTAATCATAGCTATTGGTAGCATGCTAAAGTAGCAACACTAAAATGAAGACTCAAAAATCTAGTAGAAAGTCCTGAGGGTACTTTTAAGAGGCTTATCAAAACCTCAAGGCTTCATACAATGAGAAAATAGGGATATCTTGTTAGTGTTAGTGTCCTAGAGACAATCTATTGTAAGGACATAAGACTCGATAATATTAAGTTTAATTTAATATTATAGTTCACTTAATATTAATGTATGACAATAAACTTGTTTGAATATTATGTTTGATTGTTTGCATTTATTCATGCAAGTGTTCCCATTAGTCATTGTTGTCATTGAGGTTGTGAGAACTCAGATGATTTAAACATGATTCTCAAATAGCCCCGATCAAGGATCATCAAGAATAAGATATTGATGATGCAATGAAGATTGGTGTGCGATCTGCATCATACTCTTAGAGAGTGTAATAAGATCTCACTTACTACGAGATACTAGGTATCTCATGATGGATGCACAAATACCTTGGAGGGTATTGGTATATGTTGTACCCGGTTTATTACAGACGAACAAACAAGTATTTCAATAAGGCTCCGATCAATATGATTATGAAAACAATAAACAACACACGATTTGATTACCCAGTTCGTCCGTGAAATAGACTACGTCTGGGGGCACCAAGCCAGGATATCTACTGTATTATTTCTGCTTAGGATTCTAAGAGTTCGATCCTTTACAACGTACATTACAAGTAATATTTATAGACACAGAACTAGGGTTACAGTCTTAATGGGCTTCTTCTCATGGACCGACTAGGGTTTTCTTTCTTGTTCCGCAAGTCGCACTCACAGATACACATTCCCCGGTTATATCCCGAGAAATCCGCCTCACTAACTACCCGAATCTTTTCCATGTTTATCTTCAACTAAGCTCGAGACTCAGTCGACTCCGACTTCCGGGTTCTATCAAGTCGCTCCGCGACCTCTTTACCACACTAAGCCGCCTCCGCCGCTTCCCAAGCTCCCAGCGACTTACCGAGACTCCAAAGTCGCTTCGTGTTTTGCTCCAGTTGGATGATGTCGGACAACAAGCTGACCGTAAGACGGCCCAATTCCTGGCTTCCTTCAAGTCGGGTTCTTTCTCCTTACAACAATTGCCCCTCAAGATGAGGTCGCAAGCTTGCTTTGGGATCTTATCTTGAACTATTACTTTTTACCGACCTATGGCAAGTCGATCTCGGGATCTGAGCCTGAAGTGCATTGTCATCCTTGGGGAGGCGAATCGTCGCCTCGATTCCTTGAATCGGCAGAGGGTATGACCGATCTGTCATGATGGCTTGGCTGACAAGTGTCGTCATGTACCGCGAGCTCGCCCAACCTGTAGATGTGGTGTCAACCACGCACTACCCGTGTGACTTTATTTCCTTCGGGTGGGTCTTGACTATATTCATATTACATTTCGGCCCCCCTCCTCCTCTATAAAAAGGGCGAGGGTTTTAGGCATAAACCCTTTACCCTCAACCTTCGTGCAGCTGAACCTTCGCTATAGAGTTTTCCGGCGAGCTCCCAAACCTCCGAACGAAGATGAAACAGGTAACACATTCACCCTTCTCCAAACTTTCCTATGGCTTTCAATTCACCATCTGCTCCCGTGCCACCTCGATTTCTGGTTTTGTCATCTTCGGACGACGATGATGTGGCCATAGCTCACCTTCGCCGTCGTCCCAACCCCGGCTCTGCCGCCCTCAACACGGGGGTGTCCTCGTCTACCAGTGCCCCGATTGACAATAGGGCTGAAGGGGGTAACGACGACGATGAGCAATTACTGGCGGAATTGGAGGAAATCACTCACCTTCCCGTACTAAATCCCAGCCCCCTACGTGCCGCTGCGTCGGAGGAGGCGGCGACAGCGGGTCCCTCTGACCCGGCCCGCAGGTATGGGGCCTTTGAATGGGTCTTCGATTACAACTCCTATCACCTTCGAGCTCCATACAAGCGACCTGAGCGCAACTATCAGAAGTCGGTCAAGTTGGACTTTGTGGCCTCTCAGGAAAAGAATCGGTCAGTGTTGTCCGATCAATATGTGCGCTCCCTTCATCGCTTGTACAAGGTGCCCCGGGATGTGCACTTTTATGGACTGACCTCCGATGAAAGTGTCGACCAGCCACCGGCCGGGATGATAGCTGTGAACGAACATACCATGGAGGCCGGGATTAGATTCCCATTACACCCGGTTATTTCACACCTGCTCGCGGCCTAGAATCAAAGCCTTACGCAAATAACCCCTAACGGCTGGAGTTACATTCTTTCCACCATAACTGTGTTGGGACAGGCCGGGCTATATCGGTTGCCGAACCCTGGAGAAATATCTTTTGTGATGACGCCCATTACCCAGGTCGGCGGCTACAATGCCGTGCCACTTCACCGGGGCAGGGAGCTCGTGAGTGGGATCCCTAACAAAGTCGATGGTTGGCACAGGAAGTGGTGGTTCGTTGGAGGGGCGTGGGAGTCCGTGGACCCTTCAAGCACTCTGCCCATACATGTCCCGACAGATTATGTGAACCGAGTAGAACAAGGTAAATCTCATGTTCTTGATTCCAAAGTCGTACTGATCTAATTCTCATTTTCTTTTGCAGTGTTCACGCCTAAAAAATCCGACCTGTATTGGGACTTCTTGGAGGCCTTCAATCTAGTCCGTGATACCCCTCCGAGCTACCGGGACGTCAACGCCCTGAATTTTGAGCTCGACCGTCTCAAGGCCGGCTTATACACGTACCCGCGTCATCTGAAGATCCCTTGTAAGTATCCTCGCCGCGTGCTTATTACCTTTTCGTTGTCGACTTGTTTGATCGACTGCAATTTCATTGTCTTTGCAGACCCCAATATCCCCATTTACCGACGCCAGCCCCCTACGGTCATTATGGCCTCCCGCAAGAAATCCGTTCTTAAGCAGATGAGGCGAGTGGCGACTTCTGAGGTCGCTCCTCCGGAATTGACCCCCATGGAGGCTGCTCCTCCTAGTTCGGACCCCGCCGGCTCCTCCTCCGCTGACAAGGGTAAGAGGAAGGCTGCGGACCTGACTCCGCCCGCTTCCGAGCCTGCTCGGAAGAAAGTGAGGGAGGAGATCATGACCTACCAGTCGGAAATCAATAGGGGGCTGGGGAGGTCTGACCGGGTCCACCCCATATCGCAACCGACTACATCAACCCAGCTCCCGCCGCCACCCGCCTCGTGACTGGCCTCCCCCCGGTGCCTCGTCCTGGAGAAGAGGTCGCCACGAAGATGATGACTCCTATCTAGGCTGGGATGCGGTCCGGGTGGATGAGTAAGTCCTCGTCCTGTTCTTCCAGATCCTTTTTTACCCTTTATTTATCTGATGGTTTTATCCTCTTTTTCAGCCCCGACTACGGGCCAGCCGAGTTTTCTCCGGAGGTGGTTAGCTTCCTCCGGTGCTCACCGTTCCAATTGGATGAGATTCCCGAGAAGTGGGATTACCTCTCCCACAAAGATGCGTAATCTCCCCGGTGGACTCAGACGATCATGCCAACGCACGTCGCCAGAAGGTGACGGGCAACTTGTACTCGGCCATGGTCCATTCCCAAAAGCGCGTTTGTTCCCGGAGAAATCTAAGACCTACCGAGACCGGAAGCTCAGCACCTCCGGAGTCGCGAGCCGTGGTTGCCGATCAAGCCAAGTCGATTTCGCGCGCATCGAGGCAGTAAAGGGCCTGGAGAGATCCAAATCGCAGAACCTTTCGCGATCTCAACTTTGAAGGTCATTTGGCTGAAGCCGAGGGTGGGTTGGCCGCCGAGAGATTGAGGTCGGTCCGTGCGGAAGGGCGGCCGGTTGAGGCGGAGGTTTATCCGCGACGAGAAGTTAAAGACGCCCGGCGAGGAAAGGTGGCCGAGGTGAGGCCGACTCGGACGGGGTGAAGGCGAGCCTGGTCAACTCAAAGGGAGCCGGATACTGCGAGGCCCGGGCTTTAAGGATCGCCGAGGAGGTGAACGCTAACTTTGCGCTCGCGGATGGCATTCGCAGAAAAGCATCCGGACCGCTTATAAGGAGAATCCTTCAGCGACTCAACGGGCTTGTTTGCCGAGCTCACATCATATGTTCAGCGACAACCCCCGGCTCCCGATGTCTGCTTTGGAGATCAAGGACACGGGAGGACATGGGAATCGATCTTTCTTTCTTCCACGATCCGGTCGGCTCGCACCCCCCTCCCGATCCTGAGGAGGTTGACCCCTCTACTGTTATATCTTCTGAACCCCGCGTGGAGGAGGTGCTGGGCTTGGAAGTCGCTCCCTCCTCAGTTGTCGTTCCCTCCGAGCCTATTGTGGAGGAGGTGCCAAGCTCGGAGGTGGTTCCCCGGTGATTGACATGCCCTCCGAACTGTTGGGGAGAAGGTGTCGGCTTCGGGAGGTTGATCCCACGGCCTTACACACAGCGAGACCCTCCTTTTGGGACGGTCCGAAACCCGCCCTCAACTGCCCCTGCGGAGAAGGATTGAAGATGCCGCCCTACCGGTCACTTTTTATTTTTCTTTTATCATTGTATCGGCCTTCGGGCCTTGATTTGTAATGCACGACCTCCTGACCTTCGGGTCCTTTATCAATGAAAGAAGTTATTTTGTTTTCTGTCTGATGTTTGGTGTTTCTGATTATAAAATAAAACTCCCATATTTCATCCCCCCCAAGTCAAGGTCACCAGCTCGCCTTGGGATCTTGACTTGAACTCGTATTTCTTATCGAATTCTGGCAGGTCGGACTCGAGAAGTGTGTCTACGCCGACATCTCATCCTCGAGGAGGTGAACCGTTGCCTCGATTCTCCGAATTGGCGTGACGTGTGACAGATCCGCAATGATGGCCTGGGTATTTGGTGATGCCGGGCGCTGCAATTTAGACCAATTAGAAGTCGCGTACTGCCCACGCGCTGCACTTGCGCCACCGATTTCCTTATGGGGCCCTCGAGAGTTGGAATTTGCAACCTAATCCCTGCCTTTCATCTATAAATAGGGCGGGATTTTAGGTGGGTAATGCGCATTATCCCCTTCTGATCTCCTCATATATTGTCCTTAAACTTGGTATAGGCAACTCCGACGAACTTTCCACTTTGAGGTACCCTCCGGCGATGGGCTTCTCCTGCTCTGTACTTCTGGCTTTCGTCACTCAGTCCGTCCCTGAGTTCCCCCCATTTCTGATGTTGCTGTCATCGGAGGATGACCATATGGCCATTGCCAAGCTTTGCTTCCACCCGAGCGGCGGACCTGTCGCCGCCGTGATGGAGGTGCCCTGGGCCCTCTGTGCTTTGGGCACCGATCGTGATGACGGGATTAGCGGTGATGGGCATCTTCCGACATGTAAGGATTTTGTATTATATACGTGAATCTGATCAAGCTAAAATGCCCTTTATAATCCCTTGATTTTTTTGCACCACATGTATGACACTCGTGTTCCTTTAACGCAAGAAGTCCCATTGCGGCATCCGACACTTCTTGGATGTTTTTAAAACATCCTTTTCTGATAGTTTTGCAGCATCTTCCTCAGCGACCTCCGCGTCCGAGGGCCGCTACCCAAGTAGCAATGTAGTACAGACCAAGTCGCTAGCTCGAGTAGCTCCATAGTATAGACCAAGTCGCTATCTCGAGTAGCTCCATAGTGTAGACCAAGTCGCTAGCTCGATTCCAAAAAATGTGTTGTATTGGAATGCTCTTTTTACCGACCTCCGGGTCTATTGTAATGGGGTTCTCCCCAACCTTCGGGTCTTTATTAATGAAATTATCCTTTTTAATTCCTTTTTGTGTTGACTTGATTTCCTTATGCGACTTTTGCTTAGTACTTGTCGTCTTATTTTCTATGCGACTTTTTCCACGGACATTTGCGTAGTCGCCTTACAAAGTCGGGGGATGACCGCACCTCTAGGGTTGCGATCTCGCCTCCAGTATCTCTAAAGTCACACCTCGGATTCTCACGTTATCAGTCATGTCTTTCATGGTACCTGCATGTTATCGATCATATGCTTTTCGTGCGACCCGCTTGGTTTCTACACAGGGAATTTTTTTCTTTTAAACATAATAGAGAATTAATGTTTCCAACAGTATTTGTTTACAACGATGTGATCAGTACAAAGGTGTAAATCTATTGATAATACTTCTTCAGATGAATTGTATTCCATGGGTATTGGGCCTTGGTCCCATCCGCTTTCTTGAGCTTTTATGCCCCGTTTGGTAGGATTCTCGATATCCAGAATGGGCCCTCCCAGTTCGGACCGAGGGCACCTTTTGAGTCTCCAAGTATCTTTTTCAGCACCAGGTCTCCGACTTTGAAGCGTCGAAGTCGCACCTAAGAGTTGTAATATCTCTTAGACCTCTGCTTGTATCTGGTATTTCTCATGTTAGCCTCTAGTCGCTTTTCTTCGAGTAAGTCGAGGTTCCTTTCTAGGGCCTCATCATTTTGGTCGAAAGCGACCTGGCTGGTTCAGAAGGTTGGGAAGTCGACTTCCGCGGGCACAACTGCCTCAGTTCCGAAAGCTAGAGAGTAAGGGGTTTCGCCCATCGAATTTCTACAGGTCGTTCTGTAAATGACCACAACACATCAGGGAGCTTGCTAGCCCATTTCCCTTTTCCCCCCTCGATCTTGGCCTTGAGCGTGTGCTTTATTATTTTGTTCACGGCCTCGACCTGACCATTTGATTGAGGGTGGTATGGGGTAGAGAACAACTTCGTGATCTTCCACTTTTTAAAGAAGGCGTCGATCTTAATACCGTCGAACTGCTTTCCATTGTCTGATATGATTGCCTGAGGTAGCCCGAACCTGCAGATAATATTTCGCCATATGAACTTGATGACATGATCTTGGTCTATGGTCGCCAACGCCTCAGCCTCGGCCCATTTTGTGAAGTAATCCACCGCTACCAGGGCATACTTGACTGATCCCGGGGCCGTTGGGAGTGGCCAATGATGTCTATCCCCCACTTTGCAAAAGGCCAAGGACTGAGGATGCTTGTGAGCTCTTCTGGTGTGATCTTGATGGAGGGAGCATAGATCTGGCATTTGTGGCATTTGCGGGCTAAAGCGATGGCATCGGCCCTTAAGGTTGGCCAAAAATATCCCTGCCTTGTGGTCTTGTGTGCCAGCGACTCCCCCCCAGTGTGGTTTCTGCATGCCCCTTTGTGTATTTCTCGAAGAATGACTTGACCTTGTTCAGGCGTAATACACCGAAGTAGGGGCATGCCGAAGCCTCGCTTGTACAATTCCCCGCTGATCATTGTGTATCGTGCAGCCCGCAACTGTAACTGCCGAGCCTGAATGCGATCGGGTGGCAGGAGTCCGCTTATCAGATACTCCATGATGGGTGTCATCCAGTTCGACACCGGGGTTTCAAACGTTGTCACAGTTACTTGTGCGGTGGATGGGCGGGGAAGTGTCGTTATGGTGATATCTTTCATGTCTGGTGATCCTTCGGAGGTCGCCAGCCGGGCCAGAGCATTAGCTCGCGAGTTCTGCTCTCTCTGTATCAGCTTGACATGGATTTGTACGAACTTCAGGCACATTGTCTTTACAATTTCCTGATAGGCTACCATCCTATCATCTCTAGCCTTGTACTCCCCCGACACTTGGCAGGCCACAAGCTGGGAGTTGGTATGGACCTGCAATCTCTTGACGCCCATAGCAGTTGCCATTTCTAAGCCGCTGATGAGTGCCTCATATTCGGCCTCATTATTCGTTGCGGGAAAATCAAAGGTGATCTGGAATGAGATCCCCTCAGGACTCATTAAGACTAGGTCGGCTCCCGACTTGTGAGAGGTCGCCGACCATCTATGAACAGCTCCCACGGCAAACTGCTCGAATTCTCTGCTTCAGAAGGGAATGTAAGCTCCACTAAGAAATCGGCCAGACCCTGGGCCTTAACTGCAGGTCATGGCGCATAAGTCACACCATATTGCCCAACCTCAATGGCCCATTTGAGACATCAGCCTGAAGTGTCTGGTCGGTGGAGCACGTTCCGCAGTGGCAGAGAAGTGAGAACCTCGACCTGGTGATCGAAAAAGTAAGGCCTCAGTTTCCTCACACTTATGACTAATGTGTATGCTAACTTCTCTAGTGATGGGTAGCGTTGCTCCGTCTCGTTCAATGTCTGGTTGACAAAGTAAATGGGCAGGTGGATCTGGCCCTCGGCTCGGACTAATACTACGCTCAAGGTGGTCTCCGAAGCCGCAAGATACAGGAACAGATTTTCTCCCGGGACAGGTTTGGATAGTATGCTCACATCCGTCAGGTACGCTTTGATTTTTTCGAAGGCGTCCTGGCTTTCGGGTGTCCATTCGAACTTTGCCTTCTTACGGATCGTGTCGAACATCGGCTTGCATTTGTCCCCCATTCGGGAGATGAACCTGCTTAGTGCGGCCAGGAATCCCGTGAGTCTCTGAACCTCTTTCACATTACGGGGTGCCCCCATATCCAATACGGCCTTGACCTTCCCTGGGTTTGCCTCAATCCCCCGCTTACTGACTAGATGTCCCAAGAACTTCCCTGACTCCACTCCAAAGTTACACTTCTTGAGGTTGAGTCTCATATTGAAATTTCTGAGGATATCGAAGGTCTGTGCGAGGTGAAATAGGTGGTCCTCCCTTTTTAAGCTCTTGACGACAATATCATCGACATACACTTCTACCAACTTTCTGATCTGATCGACAAACATATGATTGATAAGTCTTTGGTAGGTAACCCCGGCGTTCTTCAGGTCGAACGACATTCTCTTCCAGCAATATAGGTTTTTCTCGGTCAGAAAAGAGGTGTGTTGTCGATCTGGTTTGTGCATGGCTATTTGGTGGTAACCCGCGAAAGCGTCCATGAACGACATCATCTCGTGCCCAGCCATGTTATCTATCAGGTGGTCGATGTGCGGCATGGGAAAGAAATCTTTTGGATAGACCTCATTGAGGTCGGTAAAGTCGATGCACAACCGCCAGGTCCCGTTGGACTTTTTCACCAGCACTGCATTGGCCACCCACTGCGGCTGGTCGGCCTGCATGATCAGGTTATTATCCAGCAGCTTCTTTACCTCTTCGGCCAAAGCGACATATTTCTCGGGGCCGAATTTCTGCCTTTTCTGGGCAACCGGCCTCCGAGATGGGTCAATGTGAAGTCGGTGACACACAAATTCTGGATCTATTCCCACCATGTCCTTGTGCGACCAGGCAAAGGCATCCAAATTATTTTTGAGAAAGTCGATCACTTCCCCCTTCAGGTCGTTCGGTATCTTGGAGCTAATAATGACTTCTAGATCCGGGCGAGTCGAATCTATCTTGACTTTCTCGAGTTCTTCCCCCGGGATGGCCCTTGGCCCCCCTTGGCGGGGGTTGTCAATCTCGGCCTCGATTAGGAATTCATCGGGCTCGTGCCCTATTCTTGGATCGAGGTCGCTGTAGGTTCTTTTTTTACTAGCTCTTTCCTTATTTAATTCCTCATCTTGTTCATTGCTATCTATTACAAGTGTTTGTTTGATAGGTATTGGTGCGGAATTAAAAAGAGACGAAGAGTAAATCAAACAACCTCTTGCATCGACTTGGTCGCCCTTAACGGTACCGACCATCCCACTATTGGTGGGGAATTTTACACAAAAATAAAAAGTTGAGGACGCAACCTTGAATTCATGCTCAAAAGGCCTTCCCAGGAAACCATTATAGGATCTTGGAAGGTCGACTACCAGAAAGTCTAAAAGTCTAGTTGCCCTAACCTCCCTATTCAGTGTAGAAATCAGCTCGACGGCCAGTCGAATCATTCCGGTGGGCCTCACAGTTGCGTCGCCAAACCCCTTCATGATGTGGTTGTTGGGATTATACTGGAAAGTATGCTTTTACTTTGTATAATCGAAACTGAATTTCCAGACTTATTTACTGAAATAAATTGTTTATCACTGATGCTTTAAATAT
Source organism: Stenogyne calaminthoides (assembly GCA_037126765.1). Lineage (NCBI taxonomy): Eukaryota > Viridiplantae > Streptophyta > Magnoliopsida > Lamiales > Lamiaceae > Stenogyne > Stenogyne calaminthoides. The sequence continues at coordinate 32,539,324 of JBBCBC010000001.1, read as the reverse complement.
CATTAAATGTTACATATATTTACTGCATGACTGTTCAATAAGTCGTACGTGTTACATTGTAGCTAATTTAGTGATACCAGATCACAGTAGATTAAATTAACAGTCCTTTGTAACTAAAAGTACGTTATTCACGACCTAGATGGAAATGAACAACGTGAAAGGTTGAAGTGTAAGGCTCAGATTGGCTTGTCTTGACCAAAAGATTACACTAGTGCATGACTGATGCACTGAATAGGACTTACAGGAGGATAAATTCTTCAGAACTGAACAAGGAAGAATTAGACCTCAGTGGTTCATTATTTCTTAACCTTCGCCCCTTAAATAGGATCACGTGGGATTGGTAACTATTGCTTTGACTTATCATGGGTAGCGAATCAATGAGATTCAATACTTTTTATCTTGGGCAATATTATTAGTCACATGTGATTGCTAAGATTTAATACGAAGAATCGTGTGCAAGTACGCTTGTTTGATTTGCCCACTTGGGAGGTTCATAAGCTTTATCATACCAAATCTTGCAAGTGGAATTAGTTTTCGGTATGGATAATAATGTTGAACCGTTTCTTGACCAAAGATAAAAGATATTAATTAATGGAAAGCTATTTCAGTGGCTTGAATTAATTAATGGGCTAGATAATCTTAAACACGGGAAATAATGACCGGGAGCCATATTGACTGTAATATGGGTTAAGATGAATAGTGCAATATTAATTATGTAGTGGGATTAATTAATATTTATGGGCTTGAATTATATTGTGGCTCAATATTAGATATTCAAGGTCTATTAGAAGGTCCAATCTTAATTCTCCTAAAGGCCCCCTGAGTAGCCCAACAAATAGTCCAATAACTGAAAAAGGTGATTAAAATAAAATAAATATTGTTGCTTATTTTTCCTATAAAATTTCGAAAATTATGGATAAGTTGGGAGAAAGATTTTCTTTGAATTTTGTTATGGAATGAAGATATGTATTCTTGGAATACAAGATTATCTCATTAAATTCAAGAAATCTCTCACTTGGTTATTCATAAGAGATTTTCGAAAATTTGGAAATATAATGGGCAAGAAAGATTTTCTTGATTTTCTTGAAAAGATATTATGGAAGATATGTATTTCTTGAAATACAAGAATATCTCATAAGTTCAAGAAGATCCAAATCTTGGAATCTTGCACATCATTATTTTCGAAAATTCCATAATTTGAGGAGGTGGGATTTTTGTGGAATATTTTAATTATGGGAAAAAGAATATAGGAGATATATTCAAGATTTCTTGGTGATCAAGAAAAGTCTTTTCCCACATTGTTTTTCCACTAAAAAAAATCGACCACTCCTCACCTATAAATAGGGGATGATTCTTTCATTCCCAAGTACAATTCCATGTGCTGGAAAAATTAGTAAATCCACAAAGGTGGTGCAACATAATTTATTTTCCTTTTGTTAAATCGTTCACAAGAATCCTTCCACCGGATAGTAGAACGAGGGCTAAGGGAGTACTTGGGAAGTCCTTACGGTTAGTCTATTCAGCCACACCGTTGCCATCCCAAGAGGTACGTTCACGTAAACTCGTAGAATTCCGCATGCGTAGGTTTTACGTGAATTATTATATGAATGATACGTTGTTGGATTGTTATTTGAATTAATATAGGATTAATTCATGCTAGTAATAATTATAAGAATTAAATTTGTATTTAAATATTCACCCCGAATAGATCTGTGCAAATTATTCTCCAACAACTGGTATCAGAGCCACGGTTTCGGGCTCTGAATTTTTTAAATTGTAATTTAATTCGGTGGCATTAAATTTGAAATTGGATAGTAGAATTGCTAGATCTTTTTTGCAGGTATCCAATTGTCATGGAATTTAATGTGTTTATGCATGCATATAAACTATGTTTTTTAATTCGATTCGTTCGGATTCATTTTGCCTCGTGAGAAAATCCACGAGTAGATTAGAATTTGTTTGATTTGATCAATGTAATAGACTAGTCTAGATCTAGGTTTATTTATTTTTTGTAAATAAATTGTAACCGGATCGAAAACGAGGACCGAGACGAAGAATTAAAGGACAAAATCGAGAACTCAGGCGTGGCGGCGTGGTATGTATTTGGAACGCATGGGCGCAGTGGCGAGGCCGAGGCGGCGAAAGCAGCGTGAGAACGAAAACAAGACGGGCGGGGGCAAGGCACACGCGACACCGTGGCGCGGCGCGCCGCCGAAGCTGACGGATGCGGCCAGACGCGGGAAGCTGCGGGGATTTCGCCGAGGTCGCGGGGAGGCGGCGGGGCGAAGATCGCGATGTCGCTCGCCGAGGACTACTATCGCCGCCGAGACTGCTGAGGCACCGGGCGGCGCTTGACCCGCCGGGTGGTGCCGAGGTTGGTCTAGGCCAAGCGGCCGGCCGGATGCGGGCGTGCATCCCGGCCGCGAAGCCTGGCATGGTGGCGTTCGAGACGAAGTATTTTTCGAGACGATCGAGTGGGAGAAATTCGAGACGTGTTTCTTCAAGATCAAGCCAAGAAAAAACAAACCATGACAATTGGATAATTTGTGACCAATATGTTTATTTTTCTGTACAGCTTGATTTATTTGTGCTATCTTATGCTTTATTTAATTTGTTTAAATGTGTTTGCATGAGGGTTGCCAAATGGAAAAAACTTATCTTCAAAATTACTAAGTATGTTTAAATAATTAATTGACAATTTTATTCCGGATAATAAAATTGAATTAATTTTGACCTCCATGATTTATTCATTTGTGAATTCTTTTGGAGAAATTCCCCCCACGGTATGGTCAAAAGATAGCTTTCACATGAATGAATTTCAAACAGATGATTGTGGGTTATTACTAGTGGCGACGATGACCCTCCCCACGAGGCTCGATCAAAGCGAAATAGTAATCCTGTATTTAATCATGGTTATTACTTAGGTATAAAATTGATATGCATATACTCCCTCAAGTCCTGTCTAATTTTATATTGGTCAAGTGGGAGCCAACTATTAATCTGGATATTAAAGGTTTGTAACTGTTCTTGTTTGTAACGTGCTTGAATGTGTTTAAATAATGACCCACCCCACGTGGCTTATTTAAACTGTTTTGAGATGTTGGCTGATGCATGTTCATATTTTTTTTTTAGATTTTAATATGATGCATGTGATCGAACCTTGTGATATATTTGTGCTTATGCATGTTATTATTTATTTCAGTTCATCATGTCGCAACCTTTTAATCCACTGTTATATACACTCAAAGAACACCAATTAACTGGAGAAAACTTTTGGAAACGAAATATGAGCTTTGTCCTACCTGCACAAAAACATTATTGGATTCTTGATGTACCCAAGCCAGGTAAGCCTACTGATGAATCATCTGATGCGGCAAGACATGAGTATAATATTTGGGAGCAGGCCAATGAACCCATGAAACGTGTAATCTTGACTTCTTTGTCGATGATTTGAAACACATTCATGAAGGTGTTGAGTCATTATGAAATTATGCAAAGTCTTGAAGAAATGTTTTTAACAAAAGACCGCATGATCGATCGGTTTAAAAATGACGACGCATAGTAAAAATGACCGAGGGAACACAGTAGGGAGCATGTTCTCAGAGTCAAACACCATTTTCTAAAACTGGTTATCTCGGAACTAAGTATTGTGATGAGGCCCAAATCGAATTTCTGTTGCTTACTCTGCCAAGGAGCTTGGATGGATTTTACTGTGGTTTTGTAATGAGTGATCACATGTTTACTATAGATAATCTACAAGAAGCCTTGGAGATAGTAGAGAAGCATTTAGGAAAGAAAGACGAAGCATTGGTGACCAAAAGTCTTTTCTCGAGATCTAGGCCAGTGGAAGGCAAGTCTCAAGAAAAGGAAAGTGGTCAGAACACCAATTAACTGGAGAAAACTTTTGGAAACGAAATATGAGCTTTGTCCTACCTGCATAAAAACATTATTGGATTCTTGATGTACCCAAGCCACGTAAGCCTACTGATGAATCATCTGATGCGGCAAGACATGAGTATAATATTTGGGAGCAGGCCAATGAACCCATGAAACGTGTAATCTTGACTTCACTGTCTGATGATTTGAAACACATTCATGAGGTGTTGAGTCCGCTGCGGAAATTATGCAAAGTCTTGAAGAAATGTTTTTAACAAAAGACCGCATGATCGATCGGTTTAAAAAAATGACGACGCTATTTAGGCCGAAAATGGCTGAGGGAACACCTGTAAGGGAGCATGTTCTCAGAGTCAAACACCATTTTCTAAAACTGGCTTATCTCGAAACTAAGTATTGTGATGAGTCCCAAATCGAATTTTTGTTGCTTACTCTGCCAAGGAGCTTCGATGGATTTTACTGTGGTTTTGTGATGAGTGATCACATGTTTACTATGGATAATCTACAAGAAACCTTGGAGATAGTAGAGAAGCATTTAGGAAAGAAAGACGAAGCATTGGTGACCAAAAGTCTTTTCTCGAGATCTAGGCCAGTGGAAGGCAAGTCTCAAGAAAAGGAAAGTGGTCAGAACCAAAGCAAACTCATCACTAAGAAAAGTGATAAAAAGACGGTTAACTGGTTGGGTGTCAAGAAAGGACCAAAAGGAATATGTTTTAATTGCGGGGAGAAAGGACATTGGAGGTCAGCCTGTTCCAATCCCAAAAGGAAAGGAAAGAAAGGTAATCCTCACTCACTAGTTGTTGAAACTTGTTTAGCGGCGTATGCCTCCCATTTATGGGTGGTGGATACGGGATCCACTGATCATGTTTGTTTCACATTACAGGGGTTCAAACGGACCCGACAACTAAGTGGAAGTGAGATCCTCATCACACTGGGCGATGCTACGAGAGTGGCAGCTGAAGAAGTGGGAGAAGTGCACCTGTCTTTTGAAGACAAAGTTTTAATTTTAAGAGATGTTCTGTACGTTCCGAGTTTTAGAAAGAATTTGATTTCAGTTTCTAAACTTTTTCATGATGGATATTCGGTTACTTTTAATAAAGTTGTTACCATTTCTCTTTTTGATAAATTTATCTGTCATGGAACGTTGACGAATAATCTCTATACAATTAACTGTGCACACCACTCACGAAATGCATCCTATAACACATCAACTGTTTTTGAGAAAAGAAAACGTTCATCAGACGTGAACGAGACACTTCTTTAGCATCTAAGATTAGGTCATATAAATCCAACGAGGATCCAAAGGTTGGTGAAAGACGGTTCTCTGGAGATTCTCCAAGTTGAACCGTTTCCAACCTGCGAATCATGTTTGGAGGGGAAAATGACCAAGAGGGCATTTGGAGCCAAGGGGAATAGGGCCAAAGAAGTGTTAGAGATCGTTCACACAGATGTATGTGGTCCAATGTCAACCAAAGCAAGAGGAGGTTATGAGTATTTCGTCACTTTCATTGATGATTACTCAAGGTACGGTTATATTTTCCTTATGAAGCATAAATCTGAGACCTTTGAGAAATTCAAATAATTTAAGGCTCAAGCAGAGAATCATAGGGAAAAACGTATCAAGTCTCTACGATCTGATCGTGGAGGCGAATACCTCAGCGATGAGTTTTTGAACTACTTATCTGATGAAGGGATTGTATCCCAGCTCACTGCACCCGGAACCCCTCAACAAAACGGGGTTGCAGAGCGAAGAAATAGAACTCTTTTGGAAATGGTTAGGTCTATGATGAGTTATGCGGATCTTCCCAAGTCGTTCTGGGGTCATGCCTTGGAAACAGTGGCTTATATTCTGGACTTGGTGCCATCCAAATCGGTTCCCAAAACTCCCAAAGAATTGTGGACCGGGCGCAAGCCTAGTATGAGACACATGAGAATTTGGGGTGTCCGCCCACGTGTTGGACAAGGAGGGTCGGTAAATTGGATCCTCGATCGTAATTAATTCGTTTGTAGGATACCTCGAGGGAACAAAAAGGGTGTATGTTCTATGGTCCCGAAGATCAAAAGGTGGTCATCAAGACCCACTTTAGATTTTTGGAAGAAGACTATATGAACCAAAGAAAACCCGTATGAGATTACCTTAAATGAGCTTAGAGGGCAAACCTCGATGCCAATCGTATTAGATGATATACCAAACGATACGCCACAACCGAGAACCTCGTCAGAAGTGGGAGGGTTGTTAGACAGACCGAGAGATTCATGGGAATAGGAGAGTCCTCGGACTTGATTCGGACAAGACTTAATCGAGAACCTTGGACATATGACGAGGCACTCCAAGATAAGGATCTGATTCTTGGCAAACAAAGAATGAAGGCGAAATGGGTTCTATGTTTCATAATAGAGTGTGGGGAGCTAGTCGAACCACTTAATGGGGTCAAACCCATTGGATGCAAGTGGGTATATAAGAGGAAAAGAGGACAGGATTGGAAGGTTGAAACCTTTAAAGCAAGACTAGTGGCGAAAGGTTATACTCAGAAAGAAGGGATCGATTATGAGGAAACTTTTTCTCCCGTAGCCATGCTTAAGTCCATCTGTATTCTCTTATTGATTGCTGCGCATTTTGACTTTGAAATCTGGCAAATGGATGTCAAGACAGCTTTCCTTAATGGGAGTCATGATGAAGAGATCTATATGCAACAACCCCAAGGTTTCATTGAAACAGGCCAAGAACATCTTGTTTGTAAGCTCAAGAAGTCCATTTACGGACTCAAACAGGCATCCAGAGCTTGGAACCAATGTTTTGATCATGTTATAAAGTCTTATGGGTTTGATCAAAACGAGTTTGAAAGTTGTGTGTATAAAAATCGTGTCGGAACTGCATTGGTATTCTTAGTACTATACGTAGACGACATTCTGATCATCGGGAACGATGTGAAGGTGTTATCAGACATAAGGGCATGGCTTTCAAAATAGTTTGATATGAAGGACTTAGGGGAAGCCGAACACATCCTTGGGATCAAGATCACTAGAGATCACAAGAAATGGATGATAGGCTTATCGCAAGCTTCATACATAGACACTATCTTGAAACGCTTCAGCATGCAAGATTCCAAGAAAGGATTCGTACCTTTCAGGCATGGAATCCATCTATCCAAGAAAATGTCCCCTAAGACGCAAGAGGAGATAGATGACATGAAAGAGCATTGGACGGCAGTTAAAAATATTATGAAGTATCTGAAAAGAACTCGGGATAGAATGTTGGTTTATCAGTCAGGTAGTCCAATCCCAATCGGTTACACGGACTTGGATTTTCAATCAGACGTAGTCTCCAGAAAATCTACCTCCGGTAGTGTGTTTTGCATGGGGGAAGGAGCCGTGACTTGGAGAAGCGTCAAGCAGAAATGCGTCGCAGATTCTACCATGGAAGCCGAATATGTAGCTGCTAGCGAGGCAGCGAAAGAAGCGGTTTGGCTCAAGCACTTCCTAGTGGACTTGGATGTGGTTCCGAATTTGCCCAGCAGAATCACTGTTTATTGTGACAATGCCGGAGCAGTTGCAAATTCAAGGGAACCAAGAGCCCACAAAGCCAGCAAACACATAGAAAGGAAATACCATCTTATACGAGATATCGTTAAGAGAGGAGATATAGATGTGGCAAAGATAGCGTCTGAGGACAACCTAGCAGATCCATTCACAAAGAGTCTGCCTCTGATTACATTCGAGAGACATGTGGAAGGAATGGGTGTCAAGACTGTTGCCAATCTGCTTTGAGTATAAGTGGGAGAAATTATTAGGTTCGTGTAGGTGACATTAGATGTCACGGACTACGCGAGACATGTTGTAGTATACTTAAAACAGACTTTAAGTATAAGTGGGAGATTGTTGGGATTATACTGGAAAGTATGCTTTTACTTTGTATAATCGAAACTGAATTTTCAGACTTATTTACTGAAATAAATTGTTTATCACTAATGCTTTAAATATCATTGAATGTTACATATATTTACTGTATGACTGTTCAATAAGTCGTACGTGTTACATTGTAGTTAATTTAGTGATACCAGATCACAGAAGATTAAATTAACAGTCCCTTGTAACTAAAAGTACGTTATTCACGACCTAGATGGAAATGAACAACCCATAGTGAAAGGTTGAAGTGTAAGGCTCAGATTGGCTTGTCTTGACCAAGATATTACACTAGTGCATGACTGATGCACTGAATAGGACCTACAGGAGGATAAATTCTTCAGAACTGAACAAGGAAGAATTAGACATCAGTGGTTCGTTATTTCTTAACCTTCGTCCCTTAAATAGGATCACGTGGGATTGATAACTATTGCTTTGACTTATCATGGGTAGCGAATCAACGAGATTCAATACTTTTTATCTTGGGCAATATTATTAGTCACATGTGATTGCTAAGATTTAATACGAAGAATCGTGTGCAAGTACGCTTGTTTGATTTGCCCCCTTGGGAGGTTCATAAGCTTTATCATACCAAATCTTTCAAGTGGAATTAGTTTTCGGTATGGATAATAATGTTGAACCGTTCCTTGACCAAGGATAAAAGATATTAATTAATGGAAAGATATTTCAGTGGCTTGAATTAATTAATGGGCTAGATAATCTTAAACACGGGAAATAATGACCGGAGCCATATCGATTTGTAATATGAGTTAAGATGGATAGTGCAATATTAATTATGTAGTGGGATTAATTAATATTTATGGGCTTGAATTATATTGTGGCTCAATATTAGATATTCAAGGTCCATTAGAAGGTCCAATCTTAATTCTCCTAAAGGTCCCCTGAGTAGCCCAACAAATAGTCCAATAACTGAAAAAGGTGATTAAAATAAAATAAATATTGTTGCTTATTTTTCCTATAAAATTTCGAAAATTATGGATAAGTTGGGAGAAAGATTTTCTTTGAATTTTGTTATGGAATGAAGATATGTATTCTAGGAATACAAGATTATCTCATTAAATTCAAGAAATCTCCCACTTGGTTATTCATAAGAGATTTTCGAAAATTTGGAAATATAATGGGCAAGAAAGATTTTCTTGATTTTCTTGAAAAGATATTATGGAAGATGTGTATTTCTTGAAATACAAGAATATCTCATAAGTTCAAGAAGATCCAAATCTTGGAATCTTGCACATCATTATTTTCGAAAATTCCATAATTTGAGGAGGTGGGATTTTTGTGGAATATTTTAATTATGGGAAAAAGAATATAGGAGATATATTCAAGATTTCTTGGTGATCAAGAAAAGTCTTTTCCCACATTGTTTTTCCACTGAAAAAATCGACCACTCCTCACCTATAAATAGGGGATGATTCTTTCATTCCCAAGTACAATTCCATGTGCTGGAAAAATTAGTAAATCCACAAAAGGTGGCGCAACATAATTTATTTTCCTTTTGTTAAATCGTTCACAAGAATCCTTCCACCGAATAGTAGAACGAGGGCTAAGGGAATACTTGGAAAGTCCTTACGGTTAGTCTATTCAGCCACACCGTTGCCATCCCAAGAGGTACGTTCACGTAAACTCGTAGAATTCCGCATGCGTAGGTTTTACGTGAATTATTATATGCATGATATGTTGTTGGATTATTATTTGAATTAATATAGGATTAATTCATGCTAGTAATAATTATAAGAATTAAATTTGTATTTAAATATTCACCCCGAATAGATCTGTGCAAATTATTCCCCAACAGTGGTCGCACGGGGTGATATAGGCATCATAGTCCCCGAGCTGATCCAGGGTTTTCTTGAAAAGGATATTGCAGAAGGCACCCCCATCGACCAAAAGTCGGCACCCGTAGTCCCCATGATGTTGGCCCGGATCACCAGGGGATCGACATTGGGGTAGACTACCTCGATAGTACTGGACTCTTCCCCCATGGCGAGGACAGGCAACACCATCTTCCTGGCGCTCTCTATCTCTCTTATTTCGGCTTTCATCTTCCGCTTTGAGGAGGAGCTGGAGGCTAGCCCCCCGACTATCCCTAGGGGGGAGAGAGTGTGTATCACCCGATCCCCCGCATTTTCAAGCATAGGCGGGATAGGTTGTTCCCCCTGCCCCACTCCCTGGTTGTTTCTGTGGGTGAGCTCTCCTTGCTGGCGACCTCTCGGGGCCTGGTCACCGTTCTTCTGAGGTCGCTTGACGAATTCGTCAAGCAGGCCGTCTTCGTATAACCTCCAGAGCTGGGGCAACAGGTCCTTACACTCACTGGTATAGTGTCCGGTCTGCTCGTGAAAGTGGCAATACTTGTTGGGGATCTGTTTGCCATTACTCTTTACTGGGCGAGGCGGGAGAAGTAGTTCCCATTCCGGGATCTGGGTGAAAATGTGTCCGGGGGTCATGTCCAGAGCGTCCATCAGCTTCACCGGAATGCTTTCTTCAAAATATTTGAAACTCCCCAGTGGCTTGTATTGCGAGGCGGCCTTTTTGGAGCTTTTCTTGGGCTCCGCGACCTCCTTAGCCTCAGAGAGTCGGGATTCCAGGAGCTCCGCCGTATGTATCAGGTCGCTAGCCCACCTTCGGAAGTCGGCGTAGCTAGTCGGGTATTCAGTCGTCATGCGCCACCAGAGTTTTGTCCCTTTTTTTAGGTAGGAGACAGCCCCTAGCAGTTTTGCTTCATCCCCAATGGGATCTCCTTCCAGGATCAGCTTATCAATCCTTTCGATGTAGGACCGATCAGACTCTGTGTCCCCCTGCTGGGTGTTCATCAGGCGCTACCTGATCGCAGGTCGGGGCGCCAGGGCAGTGAAGTGAGTCAAGAATAGGCTAGCGAGCTGCTCGAAAGTGTCCACCGACAGGGGTGGAAGAGAGGTGAACCATTGGTGAGCCTGGTCGCTCAGGGTTAAAGAGAAAAGTCGACATTTGGTCGCATCAGTGGCGCCCATAGAGGCCATGTACGAGTTGTACTTCGCTACATGGACCCTTGGGTCCGTGTTCCCACTGTAGCTATCCAAGGCCGTGACATTAATCTTCCTTTGGGTGGCCGCCAAGGTGACCAGAGTTTCGAGTGGGGAGTCCGGGAAGGCGAGGAAAGGGTCTGACCCCGTTAGCCCACTCCAATTCTCCATACGCTCCATCAGTTGCTTGACCGTCCGGGTCAGTGCCGCGACCTGAGCATCGCGATGGTCAGTGGCCGCTTTTGCCGCTGGGGGGTCGCCACAATGCATGGTCGATCCCCTGGGCAGGTCGTCGTGGTGGAGGTTCAATGTAAGGGCAAGGTCGCGCTCCACCTGATCAGCTCGACGAGGCTCGAATTGCGCCTCGTCTTCAACAATCCTTGGGGCTTTCTGGACCCCCAGGTCGCCAAGTCTGTCAAACACGTTGTTCGACCCTGCCGGCCTTTTAAGGAGCTGGCGATTGCGGACCAAGGCGTGTCTCGCAGGATCGTAGGCCAGTTGGCTCGCCGAATGCCCCTCTCGTGCCCGTGCTTCCTTGTTTTTCGAGGGTCCGACCTCCTGGGTGGCCTTCTTGAGGGGAGGCTGCACGTCCTCATCATCAAACGCGAGGCATTTTTTGTTGAGGACAACCATCACGGCTTTTGCGTCCTCCGGAGTCTGCACCAGGTTCCACCAGTCAGGGGTCATTATCGGGTCTTGCTGGCGATCACGATGGGAGCTGGAGCGATTAGAGCTCATAGAGGCCTCGCGCCCATCGCGGGAGTCCAGATCTTGCCCGTTCAGGTTGGCTTGATTGCTCGCCATTGGTATTGATCAGAGATGAGATGGGTTTTCCTTCGAACAGAGTGATTTCGTAGGAATTGTAGTTCCCACAGACGGTGTCAATTGTTGTACCCAGTTTATTACCGACGAACAAACAAGTATTTCAATAAGGCTCTGATCAATATGATTATGAAAATAATAAACAACGCAAGATTTGATTACCCAGTTCGTCCGTGAAATAGACTACGTCTAGAGGCACCAAGCCAGGATATCTACTGTATTATTTCTGCTTAGGATTCTAAGAGTTCGATCCTTTACAACGTACATTACAAGTAATATTTATAGACACAGAACTAGGGTTACAGTCTTAATGGGCTTCTTCTCGTGGACCGACTAGGGTTTCTTTTCTTGTTCCGCAAGTCGCGCTCACAGATACACATTCCCCGGTTATATCCCGAGAAATCCGCCTCACTAACTACCCGAATCTTTTTCATGTTTATCTTCAACTAAGCTCGGGACTCAGTCGACTCTGACTTCTGGGTTCTATCAAGTCGCTCTGCGACCCCTTTACCACACTAAGCAGCCTCCGAGACCTCTGCTGCTTCCCAAGCTCCCAGTGACTTACCGAGACTCCGAAGTCGCTTCTTGTTTTGCTCCAGCAGGATGATGTCGGACAACAAGCTGACCATAAAACGGCCCAATTTCTGGCTTCCTTCAAGTCGGGTTCTTTTTCCTTACAACAGTATACCCATCCGAGAAACCGTTTGATGTATTTCCACTATATGTGTCTACGGGTGTCTCGGTTAGTGGGAGCGATGCGATACTCCTTTAACTTGAGGTCAATACGCACGACATATGTGGGATGATGAACTTTGACCATGACCGACGCTTGCCCTTCCATGGGTAGATATGGCTTGGATTGGGTTCATCACGAAATGCATGTGCGTGGTAGTTGAGCTAAGAATATGATTCATTCCTCAAATGTGGATTTAGAGAGAATACTCATCTTCTCATCATAATTGGATCAAAGTCATCGGCCGATGCACGTCAACTTAGACTTTGTGGCTAAGTGTGACATACATGATCAATTAGTGATTAGAGATAATATGATTAAGTTATTTGAATAGACACTTCATCGTGTTCAAAACTTAATCGAGTATTCGCGAATGAAATGAGGAAATCGTAATAGCCCATGTTTCAGTTACAGGTAGTTGCACGTTTCTCGCAACGTAACTCATATATTGAGAATGTCTGATTTATTGTCTAGGGTTCAATTAAGACCGTTAGTTTGACTAATCGCTCGATATATGAGGGCCTATGGGTCACACAACAAGTAGTTACATTTTGCGGATTATAGTTGATTGATTAAATGTTAAATTGGATTTAATATTTAATTTATGGAGAATTAATTAATAATAAATTAATTTGAAATTAATTATTATTAATATTTAATTAAATTAGATTTAATTAAATAAGATTCCCAATAATAATATATGGAATATTATTTTAGGATTTAATATATATGGAATCAAATCCGTAGAGATTTCATATACATGAGAATTAAATTCGTACAGATTTTATATGGGGGAAATAAATTTAAGAGATTTATTTAAATAAAGATTAGAGATTTTATTTCCTAATCAGGTTAGCTTAAGATTTAAGCTGGACCTTCCCTATATATATGAGCTCTTGGGAATTCACAAACAACGTTAATTCATATTTCTCCATAAAATCTAGAATATGAATTTTCCTAGCAAATTCCGTCTCAGATTAAACGCTGGCAAATCAGTGCAAGTCCGTGAACGGGGATTACGTGGATACCATAGTAGAGAAATATGCTTCACGGGGATTACGTGGATACCATAGTAGAGAAATATGTGTACGATTTACTGTAATGTTTCTCTTTATGTTTATACGTATTCAATTATGCAATTACGTGTTCGTTGTTGGTGAACTGTTTATTTTTCACGCTACGCATGTATTACGTGTTTACGTGCCTCTAAATTCCAACAGTGATATCAGAGCTTCAGGCTCTTGAACAATTGCATAAATTATCATTGGATGCTGATGCGTTTATTTTACACGCGCCTATTTAATTTTCATTATATGGTGCACGTTTAATAATTGAGAAAGTAATTCTCAGGATTTCAAAACAGATTGAAATCGTTTTATTAACTTTGAAATCCACCCACAATTGTTAATTGTTAATTTGGGGTGTGACCCCATTCTATGTTTTATTATTAAAATTTGTTGTGGCCATTAATTTAATTAAAAACGTCTGCTCCCTTTTATCATAATTGCTCATCTTCCTCATATGCATAGGGTTTTTCTGTGAAAAATCCTCCGCCGCCCCCATCCTTAAAACCGCGCCACTTCGTCCTTACGCTCTCTATCCACGACGTCGCTTTAGTCGGCGGCTTAACACCGCGATTCGCGACGGTCGCGTGATTCAGCATCGGCACAAGCAGCGGCTGATTAGATCCGCAGTGGAGCAACCCTGCCTCGTTTCGATCCACGGCATCCTCCCACCTCATCGCATCGTCTCAGGTCGATGTGTTGCAGGATCGATTCGAAGCGTAGCGGCGGACTCCTGTCTTGATTCGAGCAGTTGAGACGCGTCACCGTTTCGCATCGATTCGTGGCCGTCTTCGTCTCCCTGCTTGCGATCCTATGTGTCGCACAACTTGCGACACTGTTCTAAATGAGGCGGCGAGTCGCCCGCACGCGCCTAGCGGCGGCGGCGACTCGCCTGCCTTCGCCTGGTTCATCTTTCGCTTTGGGGCATATTTTTGTTCAGATTCATGTTTGAGTGTTCTATGATTAATTATATTGAATCTGATGAACTGTGATGTTGAATTATTGGTTTCAGAGTCCCGATTGGAAAGACGGTTTTGGGGATTGGCCTGTGATGAGGGAAGGACCGTATTGCAAATTTGATTTCAAGCAGACCGTGCAATTTTAGAAATTAGCACTTGAGCCCTTGATAAATTTAATAATAAAACTTGGTTAAATTGTTTCTTTGATATTAACAAACTTAATACTTGAAACAAGTTTATTGGTTAGACCAATATTAAAATTAATTAATTGGATTAATTATATTATTTTAATAATTGATTAAAATTGGTTAAATAAAATTAAAATTAGATTTTGAATTTTATTTATTAAATTAGATGATTATTAAAATCCCACTTAGTTTGACTAAACAATTGATTAACGTATAATTTACATCCACGTTATAACTGTTTGGGTAGGCGGCACCCAATAATTGTCGGATCGTATTAATTGTTTGGGTAGATGACGCCCATATAAATGTTAGTCCGTATAAAATCATGTTTGGGTAGGCGGTGCCCAATAATTGCTCAAATGTGATGTAGATTAACATGTTGGATTTCGATTAAGCAATAAATATTCCGCCTTTAAAAACGTTCCTCAATAAAATATGGTTTTCTCATTAATTTGATAAGATGTCTTCCATCAAAATTAAAAATAAACCGGAGATTTCGTTCCAATGAGTACTTATAGACCCTCGTCTTTTGCTCAGATCTACATCTAACGGGACTTTTATAGGGACATGTAATGTCGCCGCTTGATGGTTGTTAACAAACTTAACTTTGTTTCTCTAGCCCTCGCGGGGAACAAAGGGTAAGGGACATCAATCGAACTAGGTTCGACAAACTAGGAATTGCAGTTTTGCAATTGATTTGGAGACCTACCAGTTATGTTATTGTAATAATCAGCCCTCGCTGGGATTATGATAGTAGTAATGTGGATTCTAGTCCATTATAATTTATATTTGATATAAATTCGTACTTTTCCGATGAGGTCGTTAAGTATGTGAAAATAATTGAGACAAAATAAGCACAAAAGAAATGACATGTTTATTTTGATTGCTGAATATTGATCATAGGAATTATGTGTTTAATTCCCATTTTATTTTATTTCTCTTGGTTAGTTGAAATATATAACTGTTATTGAGATGTGTTTTGTAAACAAACAAATTGGCTAGGCTAAATTTTCTGCACTGGCACCTAAAGATGTGTTTGGTGCTAAGACAAGAAAAGATTGAGTACATGTTGGACACACCAATCTCTGTTACCCCTGCAGCTGGTTTCTTGAGACAGCTATGTTTGACGTAGCAGCACAGAATAAGCATCAAAAGGATGCTTCCCAGACGCAGTGTGTGATGTTGTTGGGCATGACTCCCGAATTGCTTAAGGCAACATGAGAAAATGAGTCCCTTCTAAATGCTCAAGCATATGAAGGATCTCTTTGATTCTTAATCTCGTTCTGAGATTTATGAAGTGATGAGAGATCTGTTCAAATGCCGGTTAGCTAAAGGAGAGAAGATTTCACCTCATGTGCTTAAGATGATAGGCCTAATTGATAAACTTGGTAATTTAGACTTTGAGCTAAAAGACCAACGTTTTCATTTATGCTATCCTCCAGTCGCTCTCGGATTCATATTTTAGCTTTATTGTGAACTACCAATATGAATAAGACGGATGCGACCATGCCTGAACTTCACAACGTGCTCAAGACTTTTGAGTTCACTATCACTAATATGGTGTTCAAAAGAAGGAACGGGTAGACAAAGATGTGTGCCTCTACTATAAGTAGAAGATGACACTGGAAGAAGGACTATAAGGTTCTGGTTGCTAAAAGGAATGCACTGGGTGCTTCTGGCATTAGAACATGTATGTTTGTTATTAAGATAGACATATCCACAAATAGCGCTAACTGTTGGGTATTAGATACCGGATATGACTCACACATTTGTACAAATGTGAAGAGGCTCATATGTCTTAGGGTAGTTAGGCCGGGTGAAGTCGTCTTACACGTGGAAATGGAGAAAGAGTTGCTACTGAACGTGTGGGGACTTATGTGTTAGACTTACCCTTTGGTTTTAGATTAGAACTTAATGATTGTCATCTAGTTCTTTCTATTGCTCGCAACATGTATTTGTTGCATTATGGATATAATGTTCTTAATATACAAAATAAAAGACTCAAACTTAGTAATCATGAAAACCCGACTTATTTATGGCATTGTAGAACTTGATCATGTAAACGAGAAAAGAATTGCAAGGTTAAGGAAGTAAGACTACTTAACCCCATTTGACTGTGAGTCTTATGGAGATTATGAATCTTATCTCATAGGCAAGATGATCAACAGACCCTTTTCTGGGAAGGGGGTGGATGCTAAAGAAGCTCTAAAGTTGATCTACAATGATGTTTGTGGACCATTGTCCACTCTAGCTAGGGGTCACTTCGGATACTTCATCCCTTTTACTAATGATTTCTCAAGATACGAATATGTGTATCTTATGAAGCACAAATTCGAATCTTTTGAGAAATTCAAAGAGTTTAAGGCTGAAGTAGAGAAGTAACTTGGTAAGAGTATCAAGACTCTTCGATCAGATCGAGGAGGTGAATACCTTAGCCATGAATTCATTGATTACTTGAAGTTACACGGAATCCAGTCACAATGGACTCCTCCCGGAATACCTCACATGAACGGTGTGTCCGAGAGGAGAAACCGAACCTTGTTAGACATGGTGAGGTTCATGGCGAGCTTTTCCTCTCTTCCAACATTCTTATGGGGATACGCGTTACAAACTTCAATTTACATTCTGAATAGGATTCCATTTAAATCGGTTGAGCATACACCATATGAACCATGGTGTGGCAAGAAGCCAACTTTTACACATATCAAACATGGGATTGCCCCGTGATTGTGAAAAGAATGCTTACCGACAAGTTGGAATCCAAGGTGAAAAGGGTTACTTTGTGTGATATCCTAAGGAAACTAAAGGATATTGCTTCTATCCACCTGAGAAACAATCAGTCATTGTTTCTAGGCAGACCAAGTTCCTCAAAGAAGACTATGTCTTTAAGGAACAAGGTCGTAAGCTGATAGAACTTGAAGAAATTCAAGAACCACAAATTAACAAAGAGACTGATATCTTGTCAAAGCAACATGACAAGAAATCAGTGGGAGCATTCAACAACTTTCACGGTGGGAGTCTTTCAGTAGGTGATCGTCTTTCAGCCAGTGGGAGCATAATTGGAGTTAGCTTGCCTGTGCAAGAACCTCCAAGTGGGCTGAATGAGAACAACATAGTTCAAACTCCCGCCCAAGAGGCATCTGAAACTGTAGCTCTTGAGGACTCTCCGAACATTGATGAAATCAATGCCCACAAAATTTTCACGATCAGAATGTACAACATGCACAACCACAGCTCCGTAAGTCAATTAGAAATCGTAATCCGCCCATTAGATACGGTTACCCCTTGGAGGAACTCGATAATATGGACATACCGGATAAGGACGATCCTAATACTTATTCTGAAGCAATATCAGATATTGATTCAGGGAAGTGGCATGAAGCCATGAAATCCGAGATGGACTCGATATACACCAATCAAGTCTGGGACTTGGTTGAGTTGCCTGAAGGGGTTAGATCCATATGTTGTGATTGCGTCTTCAAGAGCAAGACCAGTGGAAATGGCAAAGTACAAACCTACAAAGTTAGGTTGGTGACGAAGGGTTATAATCAACGCGAAGGCATTGACTATGACGAGACCTTCTCACCAGTTGCAAAGATCAAGTCCATTCGAATTTTACTTGCGATAGCAGCACACTATGATTAGGAGATTTGGCAGATGGAAGACAAAACAACTTCCCTCAATGGAAACATTGATAAGGAAGTGTTTATGACCCAACCAGAAGGTTTTACATCTAAGTCAAATTCTAATCTAGTATGCAATCTAAAGATATCCATTTATGGATTGAAGCAAGCTTCTAGGAGTTGTAATATCCAATTTGATGAAGCTAGAAAGTCTTTTGACTTCATCAGAAATTCGGAAGATCCTTGCGTTTATCGTAAACTCAGCGGGAAGAATATTGTTTTCATAATTGGGTATGTCGATGACATATTAATTTTGGGAAACAATATCCCATTAATGCAGTCCATTAAAGATTTGTTGTTAAAGACCTTCATGATGAAGGGTCTTGGTGAAGCCTGCTACATCCTAGGGATCATAATCCACATGGATAAATCCAAGAGGATGTTGGGGCTGTCACAGTCTACCTATGTAGACAAGGTGTTGAAGCGTTTTGCGATGGAGAACTCTAAGAGAGGATCTCTATCGGTAAATCATGGGATAAAGCTATCAAAGAAGGATTGTCCTTCTATTGAAGCTGATATCAAACACGTGAAAGATGTCCCATGTGCATATGCAATTGGGTCAATCATGTACGCCATGACTTGCACTAGGCCAAACATGACCTACGCTATCATCATCACTGGTAGATACCAACAGAATCCAGGTGAGTCTCACTGGATTGCTGTCAAGACCATTCTGAAGTATCTCAGACGAACTAAAGAATATTTTCTTGTCTATGGTGGACAGTCAGAACTAGTAGTGACTGGTTAAGCTGACACAAGTTTCCAATCCGACTGTGATGATTACAAATCACAGTCAGGTTATGTTTCACTCTCAATAATGAGGCGGTCACTTGGAATAGTTCCAAGCAAAAGGACCGCAGATTCAACAACCGAAGTTGAGTACACTGCTGTGTCAGAAGCCTCAAGGAGGCTGTCTGGATTTTATAGTTCTTAAGAGAACTAGGGGTAGTTTCGAGTGCCAGTTGTCTAATAGTGCGATTGCGCAAGCAAAGGAACCGAGATCAACAAGCAGTACCAGGCTTATCATTTGATCTGATAGATCATAACGATAGGAGAAATAGAATTAAAATGTATTCCCACATATTTAAATTGGCAGATCCTTTCACCAAAACATTGAGTGTTCATGTACACACTAGACATTTGATGGTCTAGGGGTTAGACATGTAGGTGACTGACTCTAGTCCAAGTGGGAGATTGTTAGTGTTAGTGTCCTAGAGACAATCTATTGTAAGGACATAATACTCGATGATATTCAGTTTGATTTAATATTATAGTTCACTTAATATTAATGTATGATAATACACTTGTTTGAATATTATGTTTGATTGTGTGCATTTATTCATGCAAGTGTTCCCATGAGTCATTGCTGTCATTGAGGTTGAGAGAACTCAGATGACTTAAGCATGATTCTCAAATAGCCCCGATCAAGGATCATCAAGAATGAGATATTGATGATGCAATGGAGATTGATGTGCGATCTGAATCATACTCTTAGAGAGTGTAGTAAGATCTCACTTACTACGAGATACTAGGTATCTCATGACGGATGCACAAATACCTTGGAGGGTATTGGTATACCCATCCGAGAAACCGTTTGATGTATTTCCACTATATGTGTCTACGGGTGTCTCGGTTAGTGGGAGCGATGCGATACTCCTTTGACTTGAGGTCAATACGCACGACATGTGTGGGATGATGAACTTTGACCATGACCGACTCTTGCACCCTTCCATGGGTAGATATGGCTTGGATTGGGTTCATCACGAAATGCATGTGCGTGGTAGTTGAGCTAAGAATATGATTCATTCCTCAAATGTGGATTTAGAGAGAATACTCATCTTCTCATCATAATTGGATCAAAGTCATTGGCCGATGCACGTCAACTTAGACTTTGTGGCTAAGTGTGACATACATGATCAATTAGTGATTAGAGATAATATGATTAAGTTATTTGAATAGACACTTCATCATGTTCAAGACTTAATCGAGTATTCGCGAATGAAAGGAGGAAATTGTAATAGCCCATGTTTCAGTTACAGGTAGTTGCACGTTTCTCGCAACGTACCTCATATATTGAGAATGTCTGATTTATTGTCTAGGGTTCAATTAAGACCGTTAGTTTGACTAATCGCTCGATATATGAGGGCCTATGGGTCACACAACAAGTAGTTCACTTTTACGGATTATAGTTGGTTGATTAAATGTTAAATTGGATTTAATATTTAATTTATGAAGAATTAATTAATAATAGATTAATTCAGAATTAATTATTATTAATGTTAAATTAAATTGAATTTAATTAAATAGGATTCCCAACAATAATATATGAAATATTATTATAGGATTTAATATATATGGAATCAAATCCGTAGAGATTTGATATACATGAGAATTAAATCCGTAGACATTTTATATGTGGGAAATAAATCTAAGAGATTTATTTAAATAAAGATTACGGATTTTATTTCCTAATCAGGTTAGCTTAAGATTTAAGCTGGATCTTCCCTATATATATGATCTCTTGGGAATTCATAAACAACGTTAATTCATATTTCTCCATAAAATCTAGAATATGAATTTTCCTAGCAAATTCCGTCTCAGATTCAACGCTGACAAATTTGTGAAAGTCCGTGAATGGGGATTACGTGGATACCATAGTAGAGAAATATGCGTACAATTTACTGAAAGGTTTCTCTTTATGTTTATACTTATTCAATTATGCAATTACGTGTTCGTTGTTGGTGAACTGTTTATTTCCGCTGCGCATGTATTACGTGTTTACGTGCCTCTAAATTCCAACATATCTTTCTCATTTCCTTATGGTCAACTTAGCACATGTGGTATGAAAACACATGTCACGATGTCTTAACTTCCCAGGATGGAAGCGTTTGTCATTTTGTTTAATTGACATCATGTAAATCACAGTTCAAGTGTATCATCGACACTTAACTTGAATTTTCTCCTTCTATTATCCAGGAATCCATTGATTTAGCTTTGTAACAAGTCAAATAGATTCGTGGTAAAATCTATTGTGATTATCTACAATATAATCTCATCTCTGCACATACCTCGATGTCAGAGGCGATTGCTCGTATGAGAGAGCCAATCAACTTGTCGACATACTATTATATGAACATTTCATATAGTTCACAATACATAAATGTCTAGTAACATTAACAACTACTTCGTAGTCCATTTAAATCCATGCAAACCCAAAATCTTTAAGATGTTTTACACATCTTCTGTAATTAGGTTTAACAACAAATCTGCCAACATCAAGTCAACAGAAATTTATTCAAGAATCACTCTTTCTTCTTTGTAACATCTTTACAAAGTTAAACTTTTTATGATACTTGGAATCTTTAGAGTAAGCTTTAACTGCTTTGATTAATACGATGAATCGTAACAGTTCCCACTGGAGTGTTTGATTTCACAATCAATCTTTACAGCTCCCACTAGAGTGTTGATTTCACAGTGAATCGATATAACTCTCATTGGAATGCCACATACGTCAACGAATCATTACAACTCTCACTAGAGTGTTTAATTCTCAACATATCGTTACATCTCTCAATTGAGTGCTTACTAATTCTAAATATTTCATGAAAATTGTTAACCAAAATATTTATTTGATTGCAGATGCACATGCCACAACTTCAGTTTTAATAGTGGTCAATGCTATACAGACTTATTTCATGTATACCACGAGACTGCTTCATTATTAAGCAAGAAGACATAACTAGAATTTGATTTACTTACTTCTAAATCATAATTCCAGTTAGTGTCTGTATACTATCTAAGTTTACATTATCTCCTTGAGTTAATAATCTGCAATATCATTCAAATATCTCAAAACACCCACACACTATCTTTTAGTGGATTTCTTGGATTAACTGATATCTGCTAACTAAACCAACAACTTAACAAATGTCTGGATGTGCACACAACTTAGCATACATCAGACATCCAATTGAATTTGCTTATTGTACATTTCACATTTTATCTTTCAGTCTTTGGACATTCATCATAATTTAGTGACTCGTCGTTTTATAACATGAGAATCAACATGTTTTTATACATTCATTTGAATCATTTTAGAAGTCTTACTACATGAGTCTGTTAAGACTATCCAAGTAACTTCTTTGAACGATCTTTATGAAGTTTTCACCAAAAAATTCTCATTGTGTCTTTTCAGCTAACAGTGTATCAATATATAATCATAAAATTACAGAACTGTCTTTGGACAATTAAACATAAACACAGTGGTCTTTATCTAACAAATTTACTACGAGACAATCATAGTATGAAATCTCAAGTACTACTGTTTTGAGGATTTGTTTAAGTTTGTAATTCGACTTCTTCAATTTACAAACATTATCCTCTTCTTTGAATTCTCCATTGAGAAAAAACAGTAACGTCCATTTTTTATGTAATTCTAAATTTATTCTTGATACTATAGCCAAAAAGTGAACGAATCGAGGTAAATCTCACAACAGTTGAAGAAAGTTTAAATACCCCTTATTGAGTATAATCTTTCCTTACTAAGTGAGCATTTTTAAGAGTGTCCCAATAAAGGATCTACAAGTTTTTTTAAAAAAACTTGATTTGACCTTATTGACTTTATATTATCTTTCATTGCTTTGTTCCATTAGTCTCTTGCACAAAGAGATAGAATCTCTCGATCGTCTGTAGGTTCTTCCTCATTCACTAAAGACTGGTCTAATTTCTGAAAATATAAAGAAGGTGTGTCCCTCAATATCATGATGTCTCTCAAACACATGTTTCCTAGAGTATTTTTCAAGATTGAATCTTTGTGACATAAATAATTACTCTCATCAAGATCCATCTAATCTTAATGGGTAAACTTTTATCAAATATCACAACATTTAGTAAATCACTCCCACTTGGATCCGATAGAGAGTGATGATTTCAATCTGAAAATGGTATAGTATTTCAAATACCTCCCCTACTAGGAAATCTTTTTCAGAAAAATTGACATTATGTGATTTTATCTCATGTCTTACTATGAACTTCTTGATCTCTGATCAATTTGTATCCATTGGATTTAGCATAGTATCTTAGAAGATACATTTCTAAATCCTTTAGACCCTTGTTGGTCTACAAATACCAAGATTAACAAAAAAACAGGTCTTCAATTTTCTAGAGTTCAGATGAAGTTGACTTAATCAACTATGAATAACTTTACTCAACGTGCATACAATCATAAATAACTCATCTTTCCAAAAAAGATTGTTAAAATTAATTATCTTGTCATGGATCACGTCATATCCAACAACGTTTATTACTTCTTTCAGTTACACCTGTTGTACAGGGAAATAACCCGACCTAATGGAGGCTTGGGATTGGGCAATCTCATGTTTAGCTTGTTATCCGACTTCATCCAACTGGAGCAAGGCGGGAGGCGACTTTGATGTCTCGGAAGGTCGCTAGTGGCTTGTCGTAGCAAAGAAGTTGCGGAGCAACTTGAAAGAATCGGACATCGCGGTCGAAGAAGTCGCAACTTCGGTTAGAGATAAATATGGACAAGATTCGGGCAGTTATGGTGAGGCGGATTTCTCAGGATGTAACCAGGGAAAGCATATCAATGAGCGCGACTTGCGGAGCAAGGAAGGAAGCCCTAATCAGCCCACAAGAGAAAGCCCACGAATATTGTAGCCCTAGATTTGTGTCTATAAATATAACTTGTAATGCACATTGTAAAGGATCGAAATCTTAGTACTCTAGGCTTATATTATACAGTACAAATCCTGGCTTGGTGCCCCCAGACATAGTCTATTCCAAAGACGAACTGGGTAATCAAATCACTTGTCATTTATTGCTTTCGCCGTGGTATTGATCGGAACATTACTAAATTGTTTGCTTGTTCATCGGTAATAAAACTGGGTACAACAACACAATTGAACAATGGTGTATAAGGTTTGGATAATCGTTGGATTATATCATTTTCATTACACAGTCACCTGAACTACATGGATAAACATTCACGTCCTCTATTGGTTCTTAAAACCTTTTAAGGTTATGCCTTTTTATTCTCAACCCCATTTAGGTAATGTTTGAAGCAACCCAATGCCTCAAACTTATGAGAATTTCAGACATGTAAAATGTGAAAAATTATCAACTTAAGTAATGAAAAACCAGTAAGTTCCATGATTTGCTATTTGACATTAGTAAAATCACACTTATCAAAATAAAATAATTGCAATGAAGAATCAACAATCATTGTTTTATCAAAATGGTTTTCTAATCACTTATGAACAAGACAATGTTCACATTTTGATAACTTGACTCTTAAAGATGAACTCCATAGTTCTTCTTTCGCAAGTCAGTTATTCAAATCTTGCACAATGTGACCAAAACTAGAATGCTAAATGTCATCATTTACATAAGCATAACTAGAGTAACAAATATTTAGTAATCCAAGAATCATTATCATAATACTAAAATAATTGTTCTCTTATAGTAAAAAAACCATATAAAACATAGAATAATTGTTCAGTACCATAATACACATTGTATATACTATCACAACCATCTCTAATATAAATTTCAAAATACATCCCAATCATAGAAGAACGAATCCAGAGTTGAGATCCTTAATAATCTCCACAGAAAACAAGACATTATGTAGTGTGAAAACATTGACCATTGTCAATCTCGAATTTACAAGTCCTTAGACTTCAACTCGAGCCTAGTTTCCACATAATTTCATCTCGTCCCACTTGGAACATGATGAAGATGTAAATCAAATGTCCATATGTTGATTGTCAATGATCCGTGTTTACTGAATTTATAATCCACAATGACAAGATTCAGTAAAAAATACAATACCGTAGACAATTATGCTTAAACCAAAAAATTACAATGAATTTCTTTGTCCCTCTTGGACTCAAGATATTCATGAGTAAAGTGACCAAGCTTGTAGGTCATCTAATTTTCAGTTTTGCATATCCCTTCTTCTTATTCTTCTTAGCATTAGGATTAATTTGAAGTTTAACTGCGATATTTCTAATTTTATACTGCATGTCATTTCCTTCCGACCCTCCAGTATGTTTTATGTTCAGGGTTAGAAGTGTTAATAGAACTGATTCGGAAATCAGAACACTTGATGAAGACTTGTACACTTCAAGTACTACATCGTTCAACTCAAACTTAAGAATTAAATAAGTGAAGTCTTAATACTTTCTGTTGGTCCCAAAAAAACCCAATTTAAAACTCGTAAAATCTCAATGGGAGTGTGTTATGCAGATTTGCTAAAGTATGTATGACAGTTAATATGAAAGCAAATAAGAACACACATAATTTTATAGTGGTTCGGAGTCCAACTCCTACATCCACTCTTCCCTTCATGGGGCACTTTCTTAACCAACAGATATTTATGGAGCTCTCACTCAACTGGACTTATCTCCCTCACGGGATCGCCTATAGATGTTTAATGAGTTCTCACTCTCTCAGGATTTATCTCCCTCACGGGATTGCCTACTTAACTACCTTACTTAACCACTAATTCTCTCTCAAGAAAGGGTATGAGTTTGGTGTTATTTCCAACTAGGTGAGATTTTCCGTTACATTGTTTTAGCCTTTAAGCTAAGGTTTGGAAAATCTCTCTAAGCTTATGATATGACATTTATGCTTAGATATAATGAAGAACACTCTTGGGTAAATTTGGATATTTAATGCTCTGTGTTCTTGAATGGAGATGCTTGAATATTTGGTTTTAATCTTCACTTTGCAGCATCCTCCATTATCTTCTTTTGAAGATAGTACAATGTATTTATAGTGTGGATTTGAATATTACCGTTGGAGAGTAAATTCAAATCCTTATTAATAGTATTCCAGCTTTTCTTTGTCCTTTTGCACTGTTGCTTGTAGCTTTATGTCACATCCATATATGTGTTGTCATCTTCTTATTGGACAACTTTTTGTGTGTCTAACGGATCAGATTTCAGCTCGCCTGATTACTGTTCATCTCTTCTTATTCTGGTCGCCTGATTTCTGGTCGTAGATTTCTAGTCGCATGATCTGATCAGCTCACCTGATCAGATCGGCACAGCAGATCAGGTCAGCACTGTATTTGGACTGCACGACATCAGGCAGTACAGCATCAGGCAGCACGACATCAGGTCAGCTGCATCAGTCAGCACGACATCAGGCAGCATGGCATCAGGTCAGCTGCATCAGGCAGCACGACATTAGGTCAGCTGCATCAGGCAACACGACATCAGGTCAGCTGCATCAGGCAGCACGACATCAGGCAGCATTGCAGTTTTCTGATTTCCTCTTCTGATTTCTGATTTCTTCTCGCCTGATTTCTGATTTCTGCACAGCATTACATCAACTTTTCTTCTTCACAAATCATCATGCTTCTTCTTGTTCAGCTCATCAGTTTATATGGAACTCATCAGTCTCGTCTCGTTCTGATCAGCCTCGTCTTCTCTTGATGAGTTCCCCCTCAACTTGTTACCTGTAAGAATAAAATTATGTCTAGAAACGCAAGCTTTCTATACAACTTAGCTTGTCCTATTACAAGGTGTTTTGACATAATAATCAAAACTAAAATTATCCCAACACTTTCATCACGGGTCGTGTTAACCCTCAAGTAAGGAAATGACTGTTGGATTATAGAAGCACCTAAACACGTAATACATGCGCAACGAAATTAAACAGTTCACCAACAACGAACATATAATTGCATAAACGATTACGAATAAACATAACAAGAAATCTTACAGTAATTCGAGAGCAGATTTCTCAACTATGGTATCCACGTAATCCCCGTTCACAGACTTGCACAAATTTGCCAGTGTTGAATCCCGAGACGAATTTGCTAGGAAAATTCTAATTCTAGATTTTATGGAGAAAATATGAATACTTGTATTATGAATTCCCAAGAGCTCATATATATAGGTGTTGGGAAATTTAGAGTTTTGATGAAAGTTCCAAAACACATGTAATAGGACCAGACAAACCTGTTAGCTGACTGATGTTTTTAAATACCAGTTTTAAGATGACCAGTTGATAATTATTGTATAGAACAACTGATGTATAAGATAGGTCACATATTGAGGGGGAACTCAATATGTATAGATCAAATCAGAAGATCAAAAGACAAGCTGAGAACAAAATACCAGCTGAAGTCAGAAGGCCAGGGAAAGACAGAAGATCAGATGATCTGGTAAAGTCAGATGATCAGAGTGAAGTCATGAAGCTCAAAATCAGAAGACCTGAAGATCAGATGACTACCAGAAGATCAGACCAGAAGACCTACATCAGCCGAGTATGCTAGTTGAGCTAAGACAACTGGCACCAGAAGACTCTATCAGGTAGACTGATCAGTTGTAACTGATCAGGTCAGCTCACACCAGGTGGTAACTGATGTTTCACCAAGTCATACGTTGTTGATCTGGACAAGAAGAATGTCAACTTTAGTTGGTAGAACAAACACTGAAAAGTTTCTTGTTAACCAATGAGAACAAGACACGTATGAACGGAGCCGACAATACGGGATTTGGTGCTGCTTGGTCAAACGGCTTTAAAAGACAACTATTCACGCTTTCGGCCATGCCATCCCTGAAGCACGTCACATCAAATCCTACATATCTACAAAATATAGCCGGAAATTCAAATTTCTTTCCAACGGCTCTTTGATTTCGGGGTCTATAAATATGGGATTCCTCTTCAGAGTGAAGACACGAAAATTATCAAGAAGCTCATACTATAGCCAAATTTCCGCACGAAGAACACAACCTTGAAGATTATTTTCTAAAAGTGTTCATCCCATAGTTCTTAGCACATAAATCTCATCCTCTAGCTGTTAGGCTATTTATATACTAGGATAGATTTCAAAGTTGGAACAAACAACAAATCTTACCCAAAACCCAAAAGTTAGGTTAAGTTTGTTTTGCAAGATTTCAGACTAGGGTTTCTAGTGCTGATTTCTGGGATCGGTTGAGTGAGAGCTCTATAAATATCTGTTGGTGTAATATGTTTGGACTAGCACAATAATCTAAGTCCAGTTGGTTAAGTTGGTGCCCCTGTGATAGGGAAGAGTGGACGTAGGACTGGTTGTCCGAACCACTATAAATCTTGTGTGCACTTACTTGTTTAATTAACTGCTTTACACTATTGCACACAACTTGATTAAATCTGCATACATATTCTAAAGTTAGGATCAGCTAGCACCAAGCTACTGATCTGATCAGATTGACTCCATAGTCATCTGATTGAAAATAACTTCGGAATCTAATTTGTTATAAACTGGTTTTTCACACGGGTATAAACTAGCTTCCGCACAATCAGTTAAACTGATAGACAACGAACTGATCTTCCCTCAGGCGATCGGTAAGTTGGATATCAGTCCAAACTGATTCACTTGCACTCTGATCAGGCAAACTGCAATCACACCTGATCTGCACTCAAAAGTTTGCAGAAGTCTATTCACCCTCCCCTCTAGACTTCTGCCCTCACAAAACCCGTTCGGAACCTACAAGTGGTATCAGAGCAGTGGTTCTACAGACCACTGACTTTGAATATCATCGGTTCTTGAGGAAGAACCTTTGTGGTCACTTGAACTGATCTTAAAAAAAAAAACCTTTCCAAATCACATTTGTTTTCAAACTCACGATCAACATGGATAATACTACGGGTATGTATCATGATTTGCCTAAATTTTCCATTGATGAGTATGCAGATTGGACGATATACATGAGCAACCATCTGGGATCAATAAACAGTAGGATGATAACCCAACTGTTGGAGGTGATCCAGACTTTCCAGTTGGAAGTCTTGTCAGAAAGAGTCCCGCCCTGATGGATGCTGAAGAGAGAAAATTGTACACTCTGGATACGATAGCCAGGCACATAATCATGAAGACCATGGACAAGATAACCAGAGAAAAGATAAAGTATCTCAAGACATCCAAACAGATGTGGGATACGCTTGCTGAAATGTGTGTGGGAAATGATCTGATTAAAGTTAGCAGACTGCAAGCTGAACTGGTGAAATTTGAGAAACTTAAGATGCTACCAAATGAAATCATCAATGAGCTCGATGGAAGAATCACCATGTCAGTCAACAAGCTATGAGAACTTGGACGAGAGATGTCAGATAAAGACATCAACTATAAGATCTTGAGATCTCTGACTAAGAAGTGGGATATGAAAGTCACAGTGATAAAGGATTGTCAAGATATTGCTAAAATGAAGCCAAGCAACCTGTTTCTGAGTCTTAAAGCCCATGTGTTCGTTCTGATAGAAAGAGGGCAAGAAGAAGATGATGAGTCACCTGCTGAAGTCACACCTACCACATCAAAAATCAGTTGCATTCAAAGCAGCCAGCAGCAACTCAAAGTCTACTGAACCTATTGGAAATATTATAAGCCAAACCGAACAGATTGCTTTGCTAACCAGAAAACTTGAAAAATCTAACATTCAACTTGGCAAGTATCGTAGATTTTACAGGGATGATCAAAACAACAGAGGAAGAGATAGGAGGCCAACTGACAGATCTCCAGAAAGGACCAGATCTGATGACCGAAGAGATGATCACAAAGAGTATCGCAGAGAGGATAAGAAAAGAGATGATCGATCTGATGAAAGAAGAGACAACAGATCCGAGAGAAGAAATTCTGATTACAGGCAAACAGGAAAGTCACCTGATAGATTCTACAGACGAAATGACTCACCTGGCAGAAGAAGTTTCGTGGATCGTGGTGTGTGTTTCAACTATGAGAAACCAGGTCATTACAGCGCAGATTGCCCAGACCTGACACCAAAAGAAAGAGAAGAGAAGTGGAACAGAAGAGAGCAACGCTATAGAGACAGGAAAGCCATGGTTGATGATACATCTGGAATTGATGATTCTTACCTGCCTTCAGAGGATTCAGGCTATTCATCTATAGAAGACTTCTGTCTGATAAGCAACACTGATGATTTCTACCAATACGATGATCTGATGTTCTCATCTGATGAAGACATCTGTTTCATGGCTAAGAAGGAAGACCAATCTGAGGTAACCTCTAAACCTTCTGCTATTTCAGTTTCCACACCAGCTATGATTAGCACACCTGCTGGAGAGATTGACTTGCAGCTCTATTCTGAGCAATTGCTTGATGAACTCTCTACTGCAGTGGACACTTATACAATAGTGGAAGCTGAAAACGATAAGCTAAGGATTGAAAATACTCAGCTTGTTAAGGAAAATGCTATCAGTAAAGCAGCTGAACTAAAATCAGCTGAAGTTACTCAGAAGATAACTGAAGAACTGGAAGTTCTGAAAGTTAATTCTTCTGATCAGGAGAAGCAGATTAAGGAACAGCTAGCTATGAATAAACAGCAAGCTGATGATTTTAAAATCTTACAAACCAAGTTTGATGAACTCTTCCGACTACATGAGAGTCTGAAATTAACTGAGGATAGTTTACGTAAGAAAATAAACGTTTTCACGAAATCTTCTAAAACAGTTCAGGATATGAACAACTATTTTTGTACGACAACTAATAAGAAGGGAATTGGGTATGAAACCCTTCTACATCCTCAAAAGCCCAGTCTGATTCACTTCAGAAAAGTGTAATCAAACGAGTTTCTGATACAGATACACAAAAAGCAAAATTTGTATCTAATAAGGGATATAAACCTGCTGAACAAGTAAGGCAAGTGACTAATCAGAGAGGGAACAGAAATGGACCCCAACTGATTAAGCATCAGCCGAGGAATCAACAGAAGAAGCCAGTTCTTCTAAAGAGACCTCAACCTGATCAGCAGATTAGGTATAAGAAAAGACAACCTCTCAGGGGGAAATCTAATCTGAAACCTAATCAGGGTCAGCTGCCTAACAAGCAAGCTAAAGGTAAACTGCTAAAATAATTTATGCCAAAAAGATATGAATCTTTTAATGGTAGCAGTCGTACCTACCCTTACAATCAGAAACCTAGGGCTGCTGCACCTGAGTCCCACTGGGTTAAAAGAAGACAAACAACAAGAAAAAATCCCAAGTCTTCTGATTCACCCAAGGCTCACACAAATAATCATACTGATCAGAATGCATATGAAGAGATGTATGATTATGTAGATGTTTATGGGAGACAAATCAGGCCTTCTGATCTATCTGATTACAATAGAAGTGCCCTGTTGGTAATGATCCCTAAAACCAACTCTAACCCCGTAGGACCCAATCCAAAAGGGGTACCTAAAGCCTGATTTGATTGCAGGTTCGTTTGGGTTTGGCCAACAAGGGAGGTGTACAAGCAACTATCTGGTACATCGATAGTGGATGCTCAAGGCACATGACTGGAAGCAAACATCTCCTTAGCTCTTACACAGAACAAGAAGGCCCACGTGTACTCTTTGGTGATGATAACTTTGGTTTTACCAGAGGATTCGGAACCTTAGAAAATGATGATGTACAGGTTACTGGAGTCTCGTATGTCGAAGGTTTAAAGCATAATCTATTATCAGTTTCACAATTCTGCGACAACGGATTCAGTGTTGAGTTCTCGACTGCTCAGTGTACTATTAAGAATCGAGCTACTCAACAGATCTTGTTAACTGGTTCAAGAAAAGGTAAGATTTATACAGCAGATTGGAACAGTTGTCCAAGAAATGCATGCCTGATTGTTAAGAGTTCAAAAGGTAGCAGTTGGCTCTGGCACAAGAGAATGAGTCATCTGAACTTTAAAACTCTTAACAAGATAGCAAGGATGTCCTTGGTTGAGGGTCTTCCGAATGAGGTATTCTCTAAAGATCAGACATGTGTCGCATCAGAAGGGAAAACAGGTTAAAGCCTCATTCAAGGGAATTCCTGGACCAACATCCAGCAGAGTATTGCAACTGCTCCATATGGACTTTTTTGGACCAGTTACACCAGTTAGTCTCAGCTGACGCAAATATACTCTGGTAATCGTGGATGATTATTCCAAGTTTACCTGGGTTGTGTTCTTGTATAAGAAGAATGAGACAACAACAAAGATACCCGAGCTGCTTAAGAAATTACAGAATGAGAAGGGTGTCAGTATAGTGAAAATCAGATCAGATAAAGGTACATAATTTCTGAATTCTTTTATTACTGATTTTTGCACTAAGTTTGGTATACATCATGAGACATCAGCTGCAAGAATGCCACAACAGAATGGTGTAGCAGAACGGAGAAACAGAACACTCAAAGAAGCTGCTCGCACTATGTTAGCTGAACATGCAACACCAAGCCGTTTCTGGGCAGAAGCCATCAATACTGCTTGCCACACTCAGAACATATGTTTTCTGACTAAGGCTCACTACAAAACACCCTATGAACTGTGGAAGGGCAGTAAACCCCGTGTTTTTTACTTCAATGTTTTTGGGTGCAAGTGTTTTATACACAACAATGGGAAGAGTCAGTTGAAGACTTTT
Source organism: Stenogyne calaminthoides (assembly GCA_037126765.1). Classification (NCBI taxonomy): domain Eukaryota; kingdom Viridiplantae; phylum Streptophyta; class Magnoliopsida; order Lamiales; family Lamiaceae; genus Stenogyne; species Stenogyne calaminthoides. Next base: position 32,506,656 of record JBBCBC010000001.1, on the reverse strand, counting down.
GAGGCCAAGTCAGATGAGGGTATATTCTTAGGACATTCCTCATCTGGCAAGGCCTTCAGGGTTTACAACAGGCGAACCCTAGTTGTGGAAGAAACACCTCATGTGGTCTTTGATGAGACATCTTCTGAACAAGAGAAATCTGCCTCAGAACAAGCGGTACCAGATCAACCGGTACCTGATGCACATAAAATGGATCAGCTAAGTATCAGGGAGAAAGGATCAGAACATGTAACAGTGTATATTCAAGAACTTGATCTTGCTGATTCACCAGGTCAATCAGACCCTAAGGTACGTACAACTGTCAATGAAGAAGCTGGTACAGCTGAGACAGTAACAACTGAACCATCTGGTTCAGGGGGAACACCTGAAGTTCCTACGGACAGACATCAGCATATGATGAGTCCAACATCAGCTGAGACTTGTCCATGTCAAGTGGATCATAATTGTGCACCACTCCCAATCACTAGTAATGAACTACTATCAGAAGAGGATGATGTTCTCCAAACTGATGCAAATCAGAAAAGAAGGACCTGGGTAACCAGTCATCCAACTGATTTGATCATCGGAGACCCATCTGATAGAGTCAAAACTAGACATCAGATTGGTGAAAGTGCCATGTATTGTTGTTATCTGTCTTTGAAGGAACCAACTGAAGTAGAAGAAGCTCTACAAGATGCAAACCCATGCAAGAAGAACTGGAACAATTTGAGAGAAATCAGGTTTGGAAACTGGTGGACAAACCAACCCATCAAGATGTGATTGACACAAAGTGGGTATTCAAGAACAAGAGAGATGAGAATAATGTCATAACCAGAAATAAGGCAAGACTTGTTGCTAAGGGGTATTCACAATCAGAAGGAATTGATTATGATGAGACCTTTGCACCAGTCGCTCGTTTGGAAGCCATTCGGCTGTTTCTGGCATATGCCGCCCACAGAGGGTTTATTGTGTATCAGATGGATGTAAAGAGTGCATTCTTAAACGGGGTACTAGCTGAGGAAGTTTATGTTGAACAACCTTCTGGCTTTGAAAAAGGCGACCAGGTGTACCGTTTAAGAAAAGCTCTTTATGGCCTGAAACAAGCTCCTCGAGCTTGGTATGATATACTCTCTCAGTTCTTGATAGACAGTGGTTTCACTAAAGGAATAGTGGATAGAACCTTATTCAGAATAGAAGATGGAGAAGATATTCTGATGGTTCAGATTTATGTGGACGACATCATCTTCGGATCTCCCAACAGGAGTTTATGTGATAAATTCAGCAAGCTGATGCAAGGGAAGTTTGAGATGTCCATGATGGGTCAGATGAGTTACTTTCTGGGTTTACAAGTTAAGAAAAGTACAGAAGGGATATTCATCTGTCAGGCAAAGTACACTAGGAGTTTATTGGCTAAGTTTGGAGTTCAAAACTAGAAGGAAGCCAGAATTCCTATGTTGACAGGATTCAAGATGAATCCAGATGAGAAGGGTCAGAAAACTAATCAGAAAGAATATAGGGCTCTCATTGGATCTCTACTATACCTAACTGCTAGCAGACCAGATATAACATTTGCAGTAGGTGTATGTGCCAGATTTCAGGCAAATCCAATGCAAAGCCACCTGGAAGCAGCTAAGCAGATTCTTAAGTATATGAAGGGGACAATAAACCTTGGTTTATTTTACCCATCAGATGATAATCTAGAGCTTAGTGGGTATTCTGATTCTGATTATGGAGGTTGCAGAATTGACAGGAAGTCAACCTCAGGTACATGTCAGTTTTTAGGTAGTAAACTGATCTCTTGGTTTTCAAAGAAGCAGACATCAGTTGCGACATCTACTACTGAAGCAGAATATATGGCTGCAGGAAGCTGTTGCTCCCAACTACTCTGGCTTAGTCAGCAGCTGAGGGATTATAACATTGTAGCAAGAACGTACCTATATTCTGTGACAGTAATAGTGCTATTGCAATCACTCAGAATCCTGTTCTACATACAAGATGCAAGCATGTGGATGTCAGACATCATTTTATAAGAGATCATGTTGAAAAGAAGAATATCAGAATGGAAAAGATCCATACTGATAAACAGAAAGCTGATATTTTAACCAAGCCACTAGCTGAGACCAGATTCAGAGAATTATGCAATGAGCTAGGGCTTCTTGATCTCAGAGAAAATGCACCAGAAATGTTTGGTGGACTGGTCTACAGAACCAGATGGTTAAGAGACTAACCAGGTTAAGATGGATCAGTTGAGTTAGGTATCTCAACTGATCAGAAGATCAATCAAGGAACTGATAAGAGAAGGCTTTATTAGTTCAGTCAAGAAACTGATAAGAGAAGGCCTTATAAGTTCAGTCAAGGAACTGATCAGAATAAGGCATATCAGATTAAAAGAACTGATCAGATTGGTTGTTTCATACTTTGTAAGTCGATTAAGCTAATGTTCAACAAGCAAGTTACATAAGTTTAAAGCTTCAATCGCATAAGGAAACATAAAATACACAACAATGAAATAATAGAACTTTTTATTAATAAAGACCCGGAGGTCGAATTTACATTACAAGTTACAAGTACAAGATGACCCGGAGGTCAGTACATCAAACCCTAAACCCTAACCCTAGAGGGGGTGAGAGAAGCTCTGAAGATTTTAGAGCTTGATGCTCCCATTTTCCCCCAACCCTAAAAGGGGTGAGAGAGGCTTTGAAATAATCCTAAGCCACCCTCAGAGCTTCGGAGTGAGGAGTGAGAGCGGCATTGAAGGATTTCTAAGCCAGAGGCCCCGAGTCCTAAAATCAATGGGCTCTCCAGCTGTTAAATGGACACAAGTGCCAAAGATGTGGTGCAAAGACCACATGGCCACAAGTGTCACATGTAAATATTGGGTTTTGTCTGATCAAGATCATTGATATCTGATCAAGATCGTATAAACAAAACCCATGTTTTATATCAAACTGAGTCTGTTGATGCTAATTCCGTCATCTCGATAGGCACACAAGGTGCATACGGTTAGGAGAAGTGTCTTCTCATTTGAGATAGTAGATCCACCGCCTCGGTGGTAGAGAAGCTTGGCAATAATCGTATGTATAATCTTCGATGACGAGGAAAGCAGTAATAAGGGACGCACAACTTTGATTTGAGAAACTGAATTCAGTTGAAAAGGGTTGAAGGTTTTTGCCGGAAGTTTCACCGGAAATAAGGGTTCACCGGAATACATGGTTTACAAAGCATAAAGAAGATAAGTATGGTGAATGGGTTATGTTGTGTAAAACATTGATCCTATTTATAGAGGACAAGCAGGGGTGCAAGTGCAAATTTAATATCTCAAAGCCTTTTAGAGAAATTGGCACCGCAAGGACAGCGCGTAGGAGACACGTGACTGATGATTGGATGAGTTTACGACGATTGATATCTCAAAGTATCCAGACTATTATTATGAATGTCAAATCGTGCTGACTTAGAGAATCGAGACGACTCTTCGATTTCCCAAGACTAAGTTTTGGCGGTAACACTTATTCCAAGAATTGACTTGGTCTGAGTAGAATCAGATTAGGTCAACTGAAATCTGATCAGATAAGAGACTGATCAGATGAGGAGGATCAGTTTGAGTATGGTACCTCAACTGATCAAACAAATCAGTCAATAAGTAATCAGAGATAACATTTGAAGGGGGAACTTCAATTGATCAGGAAGAATCAGAAAAGGGAATATCAGACGCAAAGAGGAACAAATCAGTTAAAAGGGACAGTTGGGAATTTATAAGGATTAGGCAGAAAACTAAGATCAACAAGTGGTACAAACAAACTTCAAGTGGTATTGACTGATTACAATATCAGTCAACCAGATACACATTTCTGTTTCTTTGTTACTGCTTACATATCTGAAATTATCTGATAATATTTGCCTTTACTGTACACATACTTTTGTGACGCATACCCTGCAAATCTTTTAATGCGGATGTAGGGTATATGTATTAAATGCTACTAAATGTGTTTTTAAATCCAAAAGGCAATCGCGCGTGCATATCCTGACCACACGATCAAAACCGCTCAATCTGGATCGTTTATCCTTTTCAAACGTTTGATCTTCTAGTCTCGATTTTCCCTCTTTCCTTTTATAAGTTTCATCAAAACCCTTCCAGAGTACTTTTCTCAAAATTCTTGCGATTTAGTCTCTGCAAACTCACAATTACCTTTCTGCGCTTCAAAGTGTTTCTTGCGATTCAACCTATTTTAAAATCGAAAAGCAGAATCTAGTAATTTCTGGTTATTTGATGAATTACTTTTCTAAAATCCATTGATCATATAGATTACGAATACGTACTTTATCCTGTGTTTTATCTTCTTCATTATTGCTATCTATGCGTTTATGACAAGGAAGAAAACAATCGATTTATTGATCTAATAATCTATATGTGATATGTTTATGTTTATGCACAATTCTTAAATCGATTCCATTGTGTTGTAGATGGCTACTCACGGATTGGGCAAAATTATGTGTAACTATGCGGATTTGGCAAACAAAATTGTTGAAGACAAATTTGTCATGTTTGGTGTTACACGGGATCCGGAATCAATGGAGGTGGAACAAATTCTGAGGAGGTGCGGTCTCGAAAAATACTGTGCTGCTCACCGAAATCCAGTAATGCAATATGAGGCACTGGAATTCTTTAGGAATTTGTAGGTGGACACGGAGAATCCTGGAGAAGAACTGATTTCTTCAGTAAATGGAGAGGATATCAGACTTACAAATACTGATATAACTCGACTGTTCAACCTGCCCAAAGGAAAGATCTCTCCTGCTCACTACAGGGAGAATGAAGACGAACTGATCATGAATGAACTCTTCAGAGAGGCTGATAAACATCAGACCGTAGGTTTTGTCAGGCATATGTTGAGAAGGAAATACCGTCTGTTGTTTGACATTCTGTCAAAAATAATTATGGGTATCTCTTTCAGCCCAGATGGATTAACAGCTGTAAAAATGCATAGTATGGCTGCTATTATCGATGGAGCCAAAAATATTAATTGGCATGGTTTTATGAAGGCTATTATGCTCCAAGAACATGATAAATTTGGAGTTAGTGAAAAGAGACAAGTCTTTCTGAAGAAGAGAATCATCAATCTCAACAAGGTTGCAGTCATTCTAAAGGACAAAATGCCAAATGCAGAATGGGATCAGAACGGACTCAAGTCCTATAAGGCCTTTCTCTCAACCACAACTGCCATCTATGGGCCGACAAATGATGATATGCGGCCCACTCCCCCTAAGACTAAGAAAGGAAAAAACAAGGAGGCAGCTACATCTGCAACTGATGCTCCTCAAAAGAAGAAGAGAAAACTGGTAAAGGCTCAGGAGAAGAGACCAAAGAAGGTAAAACAGACCGCCATGACTCTTTTTCTGGATGACGAGGTAGATGAAGATGAAGCGCCAGATCAACCTGATGTGCCACAGGGATCAGCTGAAAAATCAGACAGGCAGGCTTCTCAAGTTGAGAGCTCACCAGAGCAATCAGAAGGAGGAGCAAGGGATGAAAGATCTCCATCACCTCAATCTCGAGCTAATTCACCACTCAGACTTCTAGCTGCTGAGCATATCTCTCCTTCTCCTTCACCTGCTCGCGAACCTGAAAGTTAACCTTTTCGCGAACCAGTAAGATCACCTGTTGCAGAACCAGCTGCACGAGCTGCTACAGAACCTGCTGCAGAACCTCTACTGATTCAGCCAATCAGTCAACAACCAGCTGCTCAGCCCCCACCAGAACCCTCTACATCTCATCAACCTGAACCTGGTCGATCTGAACAGTTGATTCCTGAGTCCAGATCATCCAAGACCATCACCAGAAAAATGGCCAGAATGAGAATCGAACGTGAAATTGATGAGTTGTACCCAGAGTTGGAAGCCCATCCAGTTATTCGGGAAGAAGTGATGGAGATCCTGACCTGGAAAGATCTCCGTTTAAAGAACTTCTCAGATTTTATGATCATTATTGAACAGATGGGAGGTGTTGATGCGTTCGCATATTTTGATTTCGACATGAAGAAATCTGCTCAGGTTGGATCACTAGCTGAACTGATAACTGCTGAAGCGATCAAAGCTCTGATCCACAGAAAGTTGGGAATAACTGAACAAGTTGAACTGGAGGCTGTTGCAGAAACTCCTAAGGAAGATGCTCCAATGAAGAATGTGGGAGCTGCCGATGATAGTGGACTTGGTGCTGCAGTTCATGACCAGCCACTGGAGGCGAAAACAACTGGAACTGATTAGGTGATACAAAATATTCCCGCAACACACATCACCACTGATCAACTTAGGGAAATCAGATCTTGTTTTAAAGATCTTCTGAAAGAAGAAGTTGAGGGAGTGTTGGCTAATGAAGTTAGCAACACAATAGCTTATCAGAGGCAGGCAGGCCTCAAAGAAATAATGGATCAACGAGAATTGGCTATTTCCCAGATTGAAGCAATCAAAGATCAGCTCTCTCAAACTGTGACCAACCTGACTACTGAATTTAAGAAGACTGTTGACGAGAAGTTAGTCCAGGTTGATCAACAACAATTTTCTCTTCTGATGGTCACTGAAAAGCTCGAAATGACTGAAGAAAAACTTGACAAACTCATTCTTATCCTCTCCACTGCCGTTGAATCTGTCAAGACTGAGCTGATCTCAAAGATTCAAAATCTATCTACTTAAGCTCAAGGTTTATCTGTTGAAGATCTTAACAAAGCCATATCAGTCAGTTTTGGATCTCTGACTTCCCACCTCAATACTCTTTTTGATCAAACCAAAAAGGAGGAAGGACAGGTTTAGAAACCAACTGACTTCATCAGAACAACAGAAGAACTGATTTAGACAGTTGAATCCTATGGCCAGAGACTAGACCATCTGGATCTGTTTGCTAATGAAGTTTCTGGGAAGGTGGAGAAGTCAAAGGCAAGGAAGTTGGTTGTGGGTGCTGGGACATCAAAATCAAGACCTGAACCAGCCACTCAGACTAAGAGAGTCACGACGAACACAACTAGCCAGATAAGGAACTGGCTGAGAAACTGACTAAGGAGCAGATTGCTGAATAAGCTCGTATTAGTGAAGAAGAAAGAAGGGCAGAAAAATTAGCAGAGGCAGATGACCTGAAAAAGAAATACAGATCGAGGGCGAAGAAAGGCAGAGCCGAAAAATCTGGAGTAGAACCTTAGTTGCCAGCAAGAGTTGATGAATCATTCCGAAAACTACTGCTCATTCTGATAGGTTCGAGGAATGGAATAAGATCAGAAGTGAATGGCTCCTGGATGCATTTGTTCTGGACATAGTGCCATAAGAAGAATCACCAGATGCAGAATTTCTCAACTGGTTGGAGAACAAGCACCCAGATTTTCTGAAATATCTGGAAAATGAGGCCAGAAGGATCAATGTGAGAATATCTCATCAAGAGTATGACATAATGGACTACTCGAAGAAGGCAGATGGCTCATTTGACAGACTGGCATTTCAAAGGTTCTATTTTGACATCCTGAACAAAGCTCGCATAACTAATCCTCAGTAGATCAATGATGTCAAATGGAAGCTATACCGGATATTCAACGTTCCTCAGGATCAACGAGAAATGCCAGAGGGATATAAGCCAAGAGATTAAAGATCAGAAGACTGTTTAGGATCAACTGAATTTAAACTCAAACTTTTTTGATGTAACATGTAATCGATAAATCTGTTGAATGAAAAGTTTTTTTTCTCTGATCCTAAGACAAAATCTCATTGTCTTCTGATTATGTGTTCTTTACTGTTTTATATTTATCAATTGTGTTGGTTTCTCAAGTATTTTGGTTTCATCAAAGAGGGGGAAATTGTTGGAAAATTTAGAGTTTTGATGAAAGTTCCAAAACACATGTAATAGGACCAGTCAGACCTGTTAGCTGACTGATGTTTTTAAAGACCAGCTGAGAACAAAAGACCAGCTGAAGTCAGAAGGCCAGGGAAAGACAGAAGATCAGATGATCTGGTAAAGTCAGATGATCAGAGTGAAGTCATGAAGCTCAAAATCAGAAGACCTGAAGATCAGATGACTACCAGAAGATCAGACCAGAAGACCTACATCAGTCGAGTCTGCTAGTTGAGCTAAGACAACTGGCACCAGAAGACTCTATCAGGTAGACTGATCAGTTGTAACTGATCAGGTCAGCTCACACCAAGTGGTAACTGATGTTTCACCAAGTCATACGTTGTTGATCTGGACAAGAAGAATGTCAACTTTAGTTGGTAGAACAAACACTGAAAAGTGTTCTTGTTAACCAATGAGAACAAGACATGTATGAATGGAGCCGACAGTACGGGATTTGGTGCTGCTTGGTCAAATGGCTATAAAAGATAACTATTCACGCTTTCGGCCATGCCGTCCCTGAAGCACGTCACATCAAATCCTACATATCTACCAAATATAGCCGGAAATTCAAATGGCTTTCCAACGGCTCTTTGATTTCGGAGTGAACACATAGCCTGACTGAGATTTGTAATCATCACAGTCAGATTGTAAACTTGCATCACCATAGCCAATGGCAACTAGCTCTGACTGTCCTCCGTAGACCAGGAAGCAATCTTTAGTACGTCTGAGGTACTTAACAATGTTCTTGACAGCGATATAGTGAGGTTCACCCGGATTCTGTTGGTATCTACTAGTGGTGCTGACAACGAAGGCCACATTTGGCCTAGTGCAAGTCATGGCGTACATGATGGACCCAATTGTAGATGCATATGGTATATCCTTCATGTGTTGGATATCAGCATCTGTGGAAGGACAATCCTTCTTAGACAGCTTTATCCCATGACATGCCAGTAGAGAACCTCTCTTAGAGTTCTCCATCGCAAATCGCTTCAACACCTTGTCTACATAGGTGGACTGTGACAGCCCCAACATCTTCTTGGATCTATCCCTATGGATCTTTATCCCTAAGATGTAGCAGGCTTCACCAAGATCCTTCATCATGAAGGTCTTTGACAACCATTCTTTCACGGACTGCATGAGTGGGATATTGTTTCCCATAATTAGTATGTCATCGACATACATGACTATGAAGACAATATTCTTCCCATTGCATTTCCGATAGACGCACGGATCTTACAAATTTCTGATGAAGTCAAATGATTTGACAGCCTCATCAAATCATATATTCCAACTCCTAGAAGCTTGCTTCAATCCATAAATGGATCGTTTAAGCTTGAACACAAGATTAGATTTTGGTTTTGATATAAAACCCTCCGGTTGAGTTATAAACACTTCCTTATCAATGTTGCCATTGAGGAAAGTTGTTTTGACGTCCATCTGCCAAATCTCATAATCAAGGTGTGCTGCTACCGCAAGTAAAATTCAAATGGACTTGATCTTAGCAACTGGTGAGAAAGTCTCATCATAGTCAATGCCTTCGCGTTGACTATAACCTTTCGCCACCAACCTAGCCTTGTAGGTGTTGGGATAACATATGCCAGGATCTATCGGGATGACCTCATAAACACAAATTTAAATTAACAATTATTACTAGCATGAATTTACCTAAGTGAATTCAAATAATAATTAACCAACAACAACATGCAAGTAAGATTTCACGTAAAATATCCTAGCATGCGGAATTTCTAGGAGTTTACGTAAACGTACCCGTTGGAGAGACGATCTGAGACAGACAGGATCAAGTACCTGGATTACCACCAAAAGTCCTTCTCAAGTATTCTCAAGTCCTCGTCCAATAACCCCGGTGGAAGGTTCTCCGATGAACGATTTATAAAACAAGGAAAATAAAAATATTGTTGCACAGCCTTTGTGGATTTCTAATATTTCCAACGCATGGAACACTAGTTGGAGATGAAAAATTCATCCCTTATATATAAGAGGAGGGGGTTCGAAAATATTGGGCACTATTAGGGCTAGGAAATATCTTTTCTTGATCTCCAAGAAATTTTGAATATATCCAATATATTCTTCATTCCATGTGTATTTTTCCACAAAAATCTCACACCCTTATTTGGCCTATATTTTTTAAAATTTCAAGAAAGAATTTCAAGATTGGAACTTTCTTGAATTTATGAGATATATTCTTGTATTCCAAGAATACATATCTTCCATAAAATCTTTCCAAGAAAATCTTTCTTCCCTTTATTATACTTATTTTTCGAAAAATCCCAATTAAAGAGGCCAAATGGGAGTTTTCTTGAATTTATGGGATAATCTTGTATTCCAAGAATACATTATCTTCTTTCCATAAAATCTTTTCAAGAAAATTCTTCTCCCTCTTTTCTTTAATTATTTTCGAAAAAAAAATAGAGGAAATATTGCAACAATAATTTATTTTATTTTAAGCACCTTTTATTTATTGGACTATAATTTGGGCTACTTGAGGGGCCTTTAGGAGAATTAAGATGGACCTTCCAATGGTCTTCTGAATTCCAATATTGAGTCACAATATAATTCAGCCCATTAATATTAATTAATACCACTATATAATTAATATTGCACTATCCAATCTTAACCCATATTACGGTAATATGGCTCCCGGTTATTATTTCCCTTGTTTAAGATTCTTTAGTCCATTAATTAATTAAGCCATTGAAAAACTTTATATTAATTAATATCTTTATCCTTGGAGTAAGGACACCCCAGCTTTATTATCCATACCGGAAAATTAATTCCACTTGCAAGATTTGGTATGATAAAAGTTTCGGGCCCACCAAGGGGACCAATCAAGTAAGAGTTTTGCAAGCACACGATTCTATGTATTAATTTAGCAACTGTCCTGCAATTAATATTATTGCCCAAGACATAGGGTATCGAAGTCGCAATGATTCTCTTCTCATATATAAGTCAAAAAAATAACTACGAATCACACACAGTCCTTATTAAGTGACAGAGATTAAGAAATCAACAACCACTGAGGTCTAACTCTTCATCCCTTAAGTCAGTGCGAATGAGTTTATCCTCTCTGCAGGTCCGCTTCAGTTCATCGAATGCACTAGTGTAATCTCTTGGTCAAGACAAGCCAATCTGAGTCTTACACATCAACTTCTACCAATAGATTGTTCGGATCTATCTAAGTTGTGAAACACACACTCGTTTACAAGGCACTGTTAACGTGATCTTCTGTGATCTGGTATCACCACGTTAACTACAATGTAACGCGTGCTACGAACGGTTTGCAATAAATATATATAACATTTAATCATATTTAAAGCAACAATGATAAACAATTTATTTCAGTAAATAAGTGTTTAATACATAGGTTATACAAAGTAAAAGCATACTTTCACGTATAACCCCAACAATCTCCCACTTATACTCAAAGTCTGCTTTTAAGTATACCACAGCACATCTCGTGTAGTTCTACATGACATCTAATGCCACCTACACGAACCTAATAATATCTCTCCCACTTATACTCAAAGGAGATTGGCTACGCACTTGACAACCATTCCTCCCACATGTCTCTTGAATGTTTCCAGAGGCAGACACTTTGTGAAAGGATTAACTAGGTTATCCTCCAATGCGATCTTATCCACCTCTACATCTCCTCTCTTAACGATTTCTCGTCTAAGATTTCTTTCCTTCAGTGTGTTTGTTTGACTCGTGGGCTCTTAGTTCCCTTGGATTTGCAACTGCCCCTAGCAAATATTGCTAGACAAATTCGGAACTCTATCCAAGTCCACTAAGAAGATCTAGAGCCAAACTGGTTCCTTCACTACTTCACAAGCAGCTAATTACCCGGCTTCCATGGTTGAGACAGTGATGCATTTCTGCTTCACACTCATCCATTTTATGGCTACACTTCCCAAATGAAAACACACTAACTGAGGCAGATAGTCTGGAATCTAAGTTTGATTGGAAATCCGAGTCCGTGTATCCCACTGGAAATAAACTGTCTGACTGATAAACCAACATTCTATCTCGAGTTCTTTTCAGATACTTCAGAATGTTCTTAACAATAGTCCAATGTTGATTTTCGGGATTGCTCTGATATCTCGCTACCATGCCTACGGTGTAGCAGATATCCGATCTCGTACACAACATTGCATACATGAGGCTTCCCACTGCTGACGCATAAGGAATGCCTCTCATGTCATATATCTCCCTTTGTGTCTTAGGGCACATGTCTTTCGATAGATGGATTCCGTGCCTGAAAGGTACAAAACCCTTCTTGGAATCTTGCATGTTGAAACGCTTCAAAACGGTATCTATGTATGAAGCTTTGCGATAAGTTCGATCATTCTTTTCTTTTCGATCTCTAGTGATCTTGATCCCAAGAATATGACCCGCTTCCCTAAGTCCTTCATATCAAACCTGTTTTGTGAGCCATACCCTTACGTCTGACAAAACCTTTACATCATTTCCGATGAGCAGAATATCGTCTACGTATAGTACTAGGAATACCAAGGCAGTTCCATCACACTTCTTATAAACACAACTCTCAAAATCGTTTTGATCAAACCCATAAGATTTGATTACATGATCAAAACATTGGTTCCAAGCCCAAGATGCTTGCTTCAGTCCATAAATGGACTTCTTGAGCTTGCACACAAGGTGTTCTTGGCCTTTTTCGATGAAACCTTCGGGCTATTGCATATAGATTTCCTCGTCAAGACCCCGTTAAGAAAGCTGTCTTGACATCCATTTGTCAGATCTCAAAATCTAGATGCGCAGCTATTTCCAAGAGAATACGAATGGACTTAAGCATGGCTACAGGCGAAAAGGTTTCTTCATAATCGATACCCTCTTTCTGAGTGTATCCCTTTGCCAAAAGCCTAGCTTTGAAGGTTTCCACCTTCCCGTCCGGTCCTTTTTTCCTCTTGTAGACCCACTTGTATCCAATGGGTTTTACCCCACTGGGTGGTTCAACTACCTCCCACACCTGATTATGATCCATTGAGCCCATCTCGGCTTCCATCGCAGCGGTTTGCCAGATTACGAATCCTTATCTTGGACCGCCTCCTTGTAGGACCGTGGGGTGCGATTCATTTTCCCGGGGATCAAATTCAAGATTCTCCCATCCCCATGAATCTCTCAGTTGTCGAACAACCTCCCACTCTGACGAGGTTTCGATTGTGTCGGTGTGGACGCTTTGGTATATCAACTCAGTATAGTTCGTATAGGAGTTTGCCCTCTTATTTCATTTAAGGTAATCTCACTTTTGGGCTTTCGATTGTTCATAAAGTCTTCCTCCAAAAATCTAAAGTGCGTACTTATTACCACCTTTTGATCTTCGGGACCATAGAACATGCACCCTTTCATTCCCATAGGATATCCTATAAATAGCCTTAGTTCCGATCGTGCATCCAACTTACCGGCTTCCTTTTCCAGAACGTATGCTGGACACCCCCAAATCCTGAGATGTCTTAGACTGGGCTTGCACCCGATCCACAACTCTTTAGGGGTTTTGGGAACCGATTTGGATGGTACCAGATTCAGGACGTAAGCCGTTGTTTCCAAGGCATGACCCCAAAACGACTTGGGTAGATCGGAATAACTCATCATGGATCTGACCATTTCTAAGAGTGTTCTGTTTCTTCGTTCTGCAACCCCATTTTGTTGAGGGGTTCCGGGTGCAGTCAACTGGGAAACAATGCCCTCGTTGACAGGTAGTTCAAAAACTCATCGCTGAGGTATTCGCCTCCACGATCAAATTGTAGAAACTTGATACTCTTTTCCCTATGATTCTCCACTTCGGCTTTGAACTCCTTGAATTTATCAAAGCTTTCCGATTTGTGTTTCATGAGGAACATTTACCCGAACCTTGAGTAATCATCGATGAAAGTCACGAAATACTCATAGCCACCTCTAGCTTTGGTTGACATTGGACCACACACGTCAGTGTGAACGATTTGAAACACTTCTGTGGCACTATTCCCCTTGGCTCCCACTGCCCTCTTGGTCATTTTACCCTCCAAACATGATTCGCAGGTTGGAAGTGGCTCTAACTGTAGGTCCGACAGCGAACCATCTTTCACCAACCTTTGGATCCTATTTAGATTAATATGACCTAATCTTAGATGCCATAGAAGTGTCTCGTTCACGTTTTCTGAACGTTTTCTCTTATTGCATGAAATAATCGATGTGTTATAAGATGCATTTTGTGAGTGGTGTGCACAGTTAATAGTATAGAGATTGTTCCGTAAAGTTCCATGACAGATAATCACATCGTTACGTTAAACATTAACTTGCTTAGAAAAACGAACATAATATCCATCATTAAATAGTTTTGAAACTGAGATAAGGTTTTTGTGAAAAACTGGAACATAAAGAACATCTCTCAAAACTAAAATCTTATCTTCAAAAGACAGGTGCACGTCTCCCACTGCTTTAACCACTACTCATGCAATACTGCAAAAACTACTACTTCACATAGCATTGCAGTGATGCTACTTTCGTGGAATTGCAATACCCGCTACCTTCGTAGCATTGCAATAGTCGTTACTTATGCAACATTGCCCATGTGATGAGGATCTCACTCCCACTAAGTTGTCGGGTCAACTGGAACCCCGTCAGCAGATCCTGTATCAATTACCCACGAATGAGAAGTATACACCGTTAAACAAGTTTCAACAACTAGTGAGTGAGCATTACCTTTCTTTCCTGCCCTTTTGGGGTTTGGAACAGGCAAACCTCCATTGTCCTCTTTCACCGCATTTTAAGCACTTCCCCTTTGGATTTTCCTCGACACCACAGGCATTCCTCATCTTTACCATTTCCCTTGGCAACAGTTGAGTTTGATTGCTTATGGCTTTTGGTCCTCTTCTTCTTCTTGCCTTCCCTTGGCCTAGAAGATGAAGACGGACCACTTGCCGTCAAATCTTGAGTTTGGTGCCCCATCAACGTCTCTGCCGTGACCAAAGCTTGCAACAAATCAGCTAGCGAGGCCAAAATGCTCAAAACGTTTGGGCAGAGAGTGGAGTACCAAATTGATCTGGGTCTCCAGATCATAATCTGCACCCAGAACCTCAAGTTTGTTCAGATGGGCCATCTATTTTGAGGACGTAATCCCTTACGGGGTTGCCCTCCACCATTTTTAGTGACAACATCTCTCGCAAGGTGATCTGACGAGTCCCGCATTTTTGACTCGTCAGTTGGCTCATCTAGTTTTGGTGTGTCAAGAATCCACTTTTGTTTTTGTGCAGTTAGAACAATTATAACTTTTCGTTTCCAATCAATATAGTTTCCTATCTATTCACTTTAAGTATATTAACAGTGGATTAAAAGGTTGCGACATGCTGAACTGAAATAAACAACAATTGTGCAAACACAAAATTATCACATAATTTGATCACATTGTTTATATCAAAATCTCAAAACAATATGAACATGTATCAGCCGACATCTCAAAAGAGTTTAAATAAGTCACGTGGGGTGAACTGTCTATTTAAACACATTCAAGCAGGTTACAAACAAGAACAGTTACAAACCTTTAATTCAAAATTAATAGTCGGCTCCCACTTGATCAATATAAAATTGACAGGGACTTCGGGGAAGTATATGCATATCAATTTTATACCTAAGTAATAACCATTATTAAATACATAATTATTACTTCGCTTTGAACGAGCCTCGTGGGGAGGGTCATCGTCGACACTAATAATAATTCACAATCATCCTTTTAGGAATTTATTAATGTGAAAACCATCTTTTGGTCGTTCCGTGGGGGAAATTTCTCCAAAAGAATTCAAAAATAAATAAATTATGGAGGTCAATTTGAGTTAATTTTATTGTCCGGAATAAAATTTGTCAATAAAACATACTTAGTAATTTTCGAAAGTGAGATTTTCTTTTAGACAATTCCAAATCATGCGAACACATCAAATAAATAAAATTGCACGAATTTAAAACAAGCATCAAGACTAAATAAATCACGTTGGGCACATATATCCAACTGTCATGGTTTAAATTCCAAATCTTGATCTTGAGAAATTGTCCCTTCTTTTGCTTTCATCGCCCGTCTAGAAAAACTCCCACTGAATCCGCATCAATTCTTTAAACGTCCTCCATTTTGGGTTAGGACGACATCCGGAAAACGAGTAGCTCTCGACCCGGAATGCGAGTCGCATGCGCCTAGGCGCACGCCTCGGTCCGGATCGGCCATCCCGCCCCGTCGCCCATAGCCTTGCGCACGCGAAGCATTGCCCGGACTCGCCCGCGTCCGGGGTCCCGTGACTCAATCCCCAGCTCGGCCATGCACGCCTCGCCCTCGTGCCCATGCACGCTGCGTGCAGCCCATGCACACGTCCAGCGCGCCATGCGCACATCGCATGCGTCGCCCGGTGCCCGACGTCCGACAGCCCCGTCCGCGTCCCGCCTAGCGGTGCGCGCGGTCGCTAGGCGTTCCACCTAGCCTGCGTGCTCCGCCTTGGCTCGCGTACGTCCGGGCACATGGACGTCCGTCTTTAATTCTCCATCTCCGTCTCCGTCTTCGTTCACGATCCGGTTACAATTTATTTTTGAAAAATAAATAAACCTAGATCTAGACTAGTCTATTACATTGATCAAATCAAACAAATCCTAATCTACTCGTGGATTTTCTCACGAGGCAAGACGAATCCGAACGAATCAAATTAAAAACCAACAATTTATTTGCATGTAAATAAGTACATTAAAATACCATGACAATTGGATACCTGCAAAACAGATCTAACAGTTCTACTATCCAATTTCAATTTTAATGAACAATAATTTAAATTACAGTTTAAAAGATCAGAGCCCGAACCGGGGCTTTGATACCAGTTGTTGGGATAACATATGCCAGGATCTATCGGGATGACCTCATAAACACAAATTTAAATTAACAATTATTACTAGCATGAATTTACCTAAGTGAATTCAAATAATAATTAACTAACAACAATATGCAAATAAGATTTCACGTAAAATATCCTAGCATACGGAATTTCTAGGAGTTTACGTAAACGTACCCGTTGGAGAGACGATCTGAGACAGACAGGAACAAGTTTCTAGATACCCACCAAAAGTCCTTCTCAAGTATTCCCAAGTTCTCATCCAATAACCCCGGTGGAAGGTTCTCCGATGAACGATTTATAAAACAAGGAAAATAAAAATATTGTTGCACCACCTTTGTGGATTTCTAATATTTCCAATGCATGGAACACTAGTTGGAGATGAAAAATTCATCCCCTATATATAAGAGGAGGGGGTTCAAAAATATTGGGCACTATTAGGGCTAGGAAAGATCTTTTCTTGATCTCCAAGAAATCTTGAATATATCCAATATATTCTTCTTTCCATGTGTATTTTTCCACAAAAATCTCACACTCTTATTCGGCCTATATTTTCGAAAATTTCAAGAAAGAATTTCAAGATTGGAACTTTCTTGAATTTATGAGATATTCTTGTATTCCAAGAATACGTATCTTCCATAAAATCTTTCCAAGAAAATCAACAAAATCTTTCTTCCCTTTCTTATACTTATTTTTCGAAAAATCCCAATTAAAGAGGCCAAGTGGGAGTTTTCTTGAATTTATGGGATAATCTTGTATTCCAAGAATACATTATCTTCTTTCCATAAAATCTTTTCAAGAAGATTCTTCTCCCTTTTTTCTTTAATTATTTTCGAAAAAAAATAGAGGAAATATTGCAACAATAATTTTTTTTATTTTAAGCACCTTTTATTTATTGGACTATAATTTGGGCTACTTGAGGGGCCTTTAGGAGAATTAAGATGGACCTTCCAATGAGCTTCTGAATTCCAATATTGATCCACAATATAATTCAGCCCATTAATATAAATTAATACCACTATATAATTAATATTGCACTATCCAATCTTAACCCATATTACGGTAATATGGCTCCCAATTATTATTTCCCGTGTTTAAGATTCTTTAGTCCATTAATTAATTAAGCCACTGAAAAGCTTTATATTAATTAACATCTTTATCCTTGGAGTAAGGACATCCCAGCTTTATTATCCATACTGGAAAATTAATTTCACTTGCAAGATTTGGTATGATAAAGGTTCCGGGCCCACCAAGGGGACCAATCAAGCAAGATTTTTGCAAGTACACGATTCTCTGTATTAATTTAGCAACTGTCGTGCAATTAATATTTTTGTCCAAGATATAGGGTATGGAAGTCGCAATGATTCTCTTCCCATTTTAAGTCAAAGCAATAACTACTAATCACACACAATCCTTATTAAGTGACAGAGATTAAGAAATCAACAACCACTGAGGTCTAACTCTTTATTCCTTAAGTTAGTGCGAATGAGTTTATCCTCTCTGCAGGTCCGCTTCAGCGCATCGAATGCACTAGTGTAATCTCTTGGTCAAGACAAGTCAATCTGAGCCTTACACATCAACTTCTACCAATAGATTGTTTGGATCTATCTAAGTTGTGAAACACGCACTCGTTTTCAAGGCACTGTTAACGTGATCTTCTGTGATCTGGTATCACCACGTTAACTACAATGTAACGCGTGTTACGAACGGTTTGCAATAAATATATATAACATTCAATCATATTTAAAGCAACAGTGATAAACAATTTATTTTAGTAAATAAGTGTTTAATACATAGGTTATACAAAGTAAAAGCATACTTTCACGTATAACCCCAACAGTAGGTTTGTACTTTGCTATTTGCATCAGTCTTACATTTGAAGACCCATTTGCAACCTATGGGTCTAACCCCTTACGGCAACTCAACCAAGTCCCAGACTTGATTGGTGTACATCGAGTCCATCTCGAATTTCATGGCTTCATGCCACTTCTCTGAGTCAACATCTAATGTTGCCTCAGTGTAAGTTCTATGATCGTCTTTATCCGGGATCTCCACGTCATCATGTTCCTCTACGAGGAAACCATAATATCTAGTGGGTGGATTACGAACCCTAGTGGTTGTTCAGGCTGCACATTCTAATCGTGAAAATTTTGTGGTGCAGCGATTTCATTGTTGACTGGGGAGGCCTCAAGAGTGACACTTCCGGATGCCTCTTGAGCAGGAGTTTGAACTATGATATTCTCATTCAGCCTACTTGGAGTTCATTTCTCTGGCAATGCAACTCCAATTACGCTCCCACTGGCTGAAAGAGGATCACTTAGTGATAAACTTCCACCATGTGAGCTGCTAAATGCTTCCACTAATTCTTTGTCATGTTGCTTTGACAAGACATCAGTCTCCTTGTTAATTTGTGGTTCTTGAATTCCTTCAAGTTCTATCATCTTACGGCCTTGTTCCTTGAAGACGTAATCTTCTTCAAGAAATTTGGCCTGCCTAGAAACAATCACTGTTTGTTTCTCAGGGAGATAGAAATAATATCCTCTAGTTTCCTTAGGATATCCCACAAAGTAACCCTTTTCACATTTTGATTCCAACTTATCAGTGAGCATTTTCTTCACAAACGCGGGGCAACCCCACGTCCTTATGTGAGAGAAATTTAGTTTCTTGCCATGTCGTAGCTCGTATGGCGTATGCTCAACTGATTTGGATGGAATCATATTTAGAATGTAGATTGAGGTTTGGAGCGTGTATCCCCTTAAGAAAGTTGGGAGAGAGGAAAAACTCATCATGGACCTTACCATGTCTAACAGGGTTCGTTTTCTCCTCTCTGACACTCCATTCATTTGGGGTGTGCCGGGAGAAGTCCATTGTGATTGGATTCCATGCAACTTCAGATAATCGATGAATTCATGGCTAAGATATTCTCCTCCTCTATCTGATCGAAGAGTCTTAATACTCTTACCAAGATGCTTCTCTACTTCAGCTTTATACTCTTTGAATTTCTCAAAAGATTCGAATTTTTGTTTCATTAGATACACATACCCGAACCTAGAGAAGTCATCAGTAAAAGTTATTAAGTAGCCGAAGTGACCCCTAGCTAGAGTGGGAAATGGTCCACAAACGTCACTGTGGATCAACTCTAGAACTTCTTTTGCACGAACCCCTTTCCCAGAAAAAAGGTTTGTTGATCATTTTGCCCCTAAGACAAGATTCACAATTTCCATAAGTCTCAAAGTCGAATGGGGTTAAGTAGTCTAACTTTCTCAACCTTGCAATTCTTTTCTCATTTGCATAACCAAGTCTACAATGCCACAAGTAAGTCGGGTTTTCATGATTACTAAGTTTGAGTCTTTTATTTTGTATATTAAGAACATTATATCCACAATGCAACAAATATAAACCATTAGATAAAGGAGCATTTCCATACACATCACCATTAAGCGAAAAATAACAATTATTGTTTGCAAAATGGAAGGAAAAACCTTCAATATCCAACATCAGAATAAAAATAATGTTGCGGGTAATAGAATGAACAAAATAACAATTATTCAGTTCAAGTCTAAAACCAGAGGGTAAATCTAAAACGTAAACGTCAACACGTTCAGCAGCGACTCTTGCTCCATTCCCAACGTGTAAAGCGACTTCACCCGACCTAACTGCCCTGCTATCACTGTGACCCTGCACAATTGTACAAATATGTGAGCCACAACCGGTATCTAATACCCAACAATTAGTATCATTTGTGGACATGTTTTTTTCAATAACAAACATACCTGTTCCAGAGGCTGAGACACCTTGTGTCTTCTTTTCAGCTGCTAGAACCTTGCAGTCCTTCTTCCAATACCCCTTCTGCTTGAAGTGGAGGAATACGTCCTTGTCCACCCTCTCCTTCTTTTGAATTCCACCTTTGGGCTTAAGGAAGATTGGCTTGGAGCCTTTCTTTGCATTGCCCCTTCGCTTCTTCTTTCCTTTCGGAGCAGAAGAAGTAGAGACACTCACCATGAGCACGGGCTTTTCCTTAGCAGTGGAAGAGTCAAAGGTCTTTAGCATGTTATGCAGCTCGGGCATAGTTGATTCCGTCTTATTCATATTAAAGTTTACCACGAAACTCGAATATGAATCGGGAAGCGACTGAAGAATTGTGTAAACAGCAACATTGGTCTTGAGCTCAATGCCCAGATGACCAAGTTTCTCGATCAGCCCAATCATCTTCAACACATGAGGAGAAACCTTCCTTCCATCAGACAATCGACATCTGAACATATCTCTCATCACTTTGTAAATCTCGGAACGAGATTCAGAATCAAAGAGATTCTTTAGATGATTGATCATCTCGAAGGGAAGCATCTTCTCATGATGCCTTTTCAATTCAGGAGTCATCCCGAGTAGCATAACACATTGAGCCTAGGAAGCATCATCCTGAAGCTTCTTCTGAGCTGCGGCGTCAAACACGTCAGCTTCTTCAGTACCAGCCTCCGGGGTAGCAGGGATTGGCGTGTCCAACACGTACTCAATATTTTCTTACCTGAGCACCAAACGAATGTTTCGGTGCCAGTCGAGAAAGTTTGGCCCAACCAATTTGTTCATTTCCAAAACGCTTCTCAATGACAAGTTATTCATTTCAACAATCCTAGAGAAATAAAATAAAGCGGGAATTAAACACATAGTTCCTATGATCAATATTCAGCAATCAAAATAAATATAGGCTTTAAATTTATTTCGTTTCCATTATTTTCATATACTTAATGACCTCATCGGAAAAGTACGAATTTATATCAAATATAAATTATAATGGACTAGGATCCACATTACTACTATCATAATCCCAGCGAAGGCTGATCATTACAATAACATAACTGGTAGGTCTCTAAACCAATTGCAAAACTGCAATTCCTAGTTTGTCGAACCTAGTTCGACTGATGTCCCTTAACTTTTGTTCCCCGCGAGGGCTAGCGAAACAAAATTAAGTTGGTTTACAACCATCAAGCGGCGACATTACGTGTCCCTATAAAAGTCCCGTTAGATGTAGATCCGAGCAAAAGACGAGGGCCTTAAATACTCATTGGAACGAAATCTTCGGTTTACTTTTAACTTTGATGGAAGACATCTTATCAAATTAATGAGAAAACCATATTTTTAGTGAGGAATGTTTTAAAGGCGGGGTATTAATTGCTTAATCGAGATCCATCATGATATCTACATCACATTTGAGCAATTACTGGGCGCCGCCTACCAAAACATGACATTTACGGACCAACAAATATTTGGGCGCCGTCTACCCAAGCATTTAATACGGTCCGACAAATATTGGGCGCCGCCTACCCAAACAGTTATAATGCGGACTATAAAACACGTTAACTAATTTAAACGAGTAAACAAGTTAATAGTGGGTTTTAATAAATCCTTTTAAAATGAATTTTAAGTTCAATTTTAAAACTCAATTTTAAGATTATTAAAATTACAATTAATCCAATTAATCGTTCTTGGTCCAACCAATATTAAATTTTTAGAATTAAACTTAATAAAATTCCCAAAAATTAAATTTTAATTTATTTTATTCCCGGGGGCTCAGGTGCAATTTCTAAAATTGCACGGGAGGGTCTGTCTCAAATCGAACACCCAAATACCCAAATTCCATATTAATCTGTTTCATAATCATTGTTTCATCAAAAAATTAATCTAATTAATTAGTCCCAATTAATCGAACAAGAACCAAAACAAAAAAACAGTCCAGATTCAGTTCGAAGAACAGGGGCGATGGAAATAGACGAAGCAACGCAACGAGCATGGCCAATCGAATAGGCGCGAGTCACCACCGTTGTGCATCGCATGCGGGCAACTCGCCGCCGTGAACAAGAGCGAAGCAGAAGGGGCGCGCGTGGAACCGTGGCCCCTTAATCGAACTAGTTCAAAACCAGAGCGACAGCCGGGAAGACGATCGAGTCGGCAGCGCGCTGCCAGTGGTTGTCTCGATTCCGGTGGCGCGCTGCCTTGAAATGCATCGAGTCAGACACACCGGTCAAGCCTCGAAAATGCCCAAGCGTCGGCACCTCAAAATCAGGACGAATCGGTGGCGCACTGCCGCAAAACGAGCCGAATAGAGGGTGCACCGCCATGAATAGATACGATGCAGATCGCACACCAATCTCAATTGCATCATCAATATCCCATTCTTGATGATCCTTGATCGGGGCTATTTGAGAATCATGCTTATGTCATCTGAGTTCTCACACACTCAGTGACAACAATGACTCATGGGAACACAAATAAGAACAAATGCAAACAATCAAACATAATATTCTAATAAGTGTAATATCATACATTCAATATTAAATAAAAAATAATATTAAACCAATACTGAACATTATCTTAGCATTATGTCCTTACAATAGATTGTCTCTAGGACACTAACACTAACAATGACCATGTCAGATCCAAATTTTATGTTATTCAGAAAGTGAAGTGCTACCATACTTCTCTATAAGATATTATCAAATATCGTAAGTTGTAAGGTGTTGCACACACTCAAGGATCATATTATCTATAATTGAGCTCACCAGTCTGTTATGAGCTAGGAATTTCTTATATTCCAAGCAAAGGTAAGTATTTTGATCCATTTTGATCTGAATCGTCATCCTAATCCCAAGATCTTCCATAACATGATAGATAATATTCAATGCATCTTGTTCTCCAAGAACATTTAATTAATTATGATGTCACATGTCATAATTATTGTTATTGAGTGTTTTCAATTATATTGGCGTTGATAGCTTTTGAAGCTATTGTTTGGTTTATTTGAAGTGATTCAATGAGTTAATGTTCATTTATGTATCAATATGTTCAATGTTAAGCTAACAGACATCTGACAAATTTAATACAAAATTTGATATCGAAAAATAACTTAAAGTCATTAATCATCAATCTCATTAAGTATGCTCATTAATCAAATTCAGTTCTAAAATATGAACACAAATAGTTTTAGCTTTTACTCCAATAAATTGATAAAAACTCCCACTTAACAACATGAAACTATATGCTTAATAACATTTATCATTATAAACATAATAAAGCACAATCATGTGATGAGTCAATAAAATAACTCAAAGTAGTCAAGAAAATTTAATGGCCACTATAAGCCCAAAAAATCAACTACTAAGGTTATTCTTTATCTAATCTTATTTCAGCATCACTATCAGGCAATATACATGAATAGTTTGGATCGTCTTTGATATTCATGTCTCTTGAAGTACTATATTTAGTACCGACATTATGAAAAAATATGGCGTAAAGATCTAGGTGATGATTCATATCCAAGTGTTACATTTACCTCTCAAGGTAATAACACCGGATCAATGAATCATTTTTTAATACATAGACATGTCGTCCCAACAACTTGTCTACTTGCATCTTTAACCCAATCCACCAATCATTTTCTCATAAAAATTATCACCATTACTATTAAATTCCAATATTGACATAATTATGTCCTAGAAAACTACTATAAGTCTTCTTGGAAATGTCATAGCTCAAGTTACAACTTTTATTAAGTTTTGAGCTATCAAATCGGAATTACCTAATGCGATAATAAGAAAGAGAGATTAAACTATCCATCTCCGTCAAGTAACGTAAAGTTCCAAAATTGTGTGCTAGCTTTTCATTTGTAATTCTTAAAAAAAAATACGGTGCATAACTTCATCAACTCGAATTTCTTGAACAACAATTGTTCGTACAAAATTGAGTCATATCTATAAAATGAGCAACCATTTAAACATTGAATGTTTAAATAATTTAACACATGAATTATTAAGTTCACAATTACGCAAGAAAATTTATTTTCAAGCATAATAAGCTAATTCATAAGTGAAACTAGTTAAATTGTGGTTCTCACATCCATAGATAAATAAGCACTTGAATATCCAAACTAAAATGCCTCCATAATATGCAAATTAAGAATCTACACTGAAAAATAAGAATGTAGCAACTTTCGGAACTAAAATCGAAGTTAAAACGAGCCTAAACGAGCCAAAATAAGATCACATGAGAACGAACTAGCCGGAAAATAGCTCCAATATGCTGGAAACCACCCCAGGCGCACCTACAAACCATGTTTCTCGCATGAAAACTGCCTGCACGTGCCGGAACGCACCGCCAGCAGGTCGAACGCGCCGCAACGTGCCTCCAGGGTGTTACATGCGCAGCCACGCGCCGGAAGAGTAGTCGCACGCGCTTCCAAGCGCCGGCAAGAAACTGGAGCATGTTCTTCATGCACCGCCGTCATTGTCATCACAGTTGGCGTGTGTTCTGCACGCACGGTCGCCTTCGCCGGCGAGTGTAACTCACGCGCCACAGTGACTGTTTATGGTTCGAAGCGCGGTTTGGTTCACGGTTTGAACCCGGTTCAGCGATTCAGACCGCCGGTTCTGGTCAGATTTGAGCGGTACGACTGAGTTCAAAATAAGTTTCAAAAATTGCAAGAAGGTCCTGAGAAAATATCAAATTCTCAAAAGTTGACCCCTGAGTTTTCTGAAACTTTGCGATTAGGTTCCTGATTCATGAAAATCTTCACAAAATCGTATCTCCGTCGATACTTGATAAAAATAACGAATAATATATCGTTGGAATCGTATTCCAACGTAGATTAACCCGGTACCAAGAACATAACATAATTCCTTCTGTACTATTCGCAATTCACGATCAAAGTTAACGAAATTTTCCAAAAAACAATTTAATTCTCACAAATGGCTTGGCCAAAAATTACGAAATTTTGCAGATATAATCTACGCTATACATGCGACGAACTGTTAAATTTCATGGCCTAATTCGTCCGTTTCAGAAAATCAGTAATTTTGAAAAATTATAGAAATCTAAGCGTGAACCGTAAACACATGCCAAAACACATACAAGGCATATAAACGTGCGAGAATCGTAATCATATACGAGAATCCAATACACTCTGATACCATTGTTGGAATACGGGGTTTAGAAATCCACTAACCTCTATTCCAGAATTGCAGCGGAAAAGAAATAGAACCCGATTTCTCAGAGTCCGGAACACAACCACAAAAATCGATCACGGATTGCTTCCAATATTAACAATTTAAGAACCCTTTGATTTATGTATGTAAGTGATGCATGTGTTAGTGAAGAAATCACCCTGTGATTTCTCTGTGTTTTGGAGCGGGAAGAAAAAGGGGAGCCAGAGAGAATTCACGTCAATTCACGTCGTATTTGAATTCCCAGAATTCAGTCACTTTAATATCTCCCGGAAGTTAACCAACTTCCATCTCTATCCACTTTCATGTGTGAATTTAATTTATTATAAATTAATAACTAAAATTAAATTATAAATTAATAATTAATAATTAAAATTAAATTAATTATTAATATAATAAATACTTTCAGTCAGACTACGTCACAATCTTAAGGGGAATCACCGGTAATATAAATTATAAACAAAAAATTGACTTAAAATAGGGACAGGAACTCAAAAAGTCACATGTCTTTTAAATGAAGCAAGCAAAATATCCTCAATAGGGCATATTTTAATGACCACAACACAAGTCAATATTATAACAGGTGGAAAAGCAACCCAGTGTTGTTTTGGAGTGAAATCATCGTCACAGTCACTCATTCTTGAATCTTGCGTGTGTGTTTTGATTTAGAAATAAACGACTCACTTTGAACTACTTTTCTTGGCTTTACGGATATATTATATTATAACGTATAATTTGTGCGCATATATTTTAAATAATATTTTAATTATTTTTGCGCAAAAACTTGTATGCAATGTTGCATACAAGTGATATGTGCAATTAGCCTAAATTTGGATTATTTTTTTAATTTCTCGCGGGTCAGGCCCAACCCGTACGGATCTGCACTTCCTATTTTTTCTTCCTCGCGATCTGGGTACTTCTTCCTTCGCGATCTACCAGATTATTGTCGACGAGGTGCTCAGGCTTACCAGCGCTAGCTCTCTTGGCTGTCTCCGTTATGAAAACATAATGATAAGGTTATGATCTGATTGTAAACGAAAAGTTGATGAAATTAGATATGTGTTCTAATTAATTTGTAGGATTTGAATAAATTAGTATTACTTCTGATATTTGTGTTGTTGTTATTATTGTATGGAATTTGATTGAATAAACATTCTCTTCTCACGCTGTTATTTAATCTATAATTTGAAACTGAAGATTTTTTTCGCGCTTGTACTGGTTTTTGTTCATGTAGTAACATTCTTTTGTTCATAGGGTAACACTATTTTGTTTATGTAGTAACACATCAAGTTGTTCTTTAAATTTTTAATTTTGGATTGAGGATTTCTTTTCGCACTTATACTGATTTTTTTTCATGTGGTAACGTTTTTCTTCATAGGGTAACACTTTTTGTTCATGTAGTAACACTTTTTTTTTAATAATATGTAACACTGTACATATGTCGTCGTGATACTAAGTGAATACTCATGTGTTGTCATATGAACAATAACAATGAGTACCATATGATGTATTTTTTTTTAATGATAATGTAATTTTTATTTCAAGTAGTAACACATATTGTTTCTATAATTATCACATTTTTTTCATTTAATAACACATAAATGTAGTAACGTAAAAAAAATTTAAAAATAATGTGCTCAATAAGAATTGAATTAGAGATCAAATACATTAACAATAGACCTGGACCACTAAGCTACAACACATATTTGACAAAGATATCCATCTATAAATATATATGTGCTCTGCCCGCCCAACGCCGCACCCGACCCACCCCGACCTGCTTCTAACCCGCGAGATTATTGAATAATTTACCTTAATTATGGTGTATTGCACATATCAATAGGGTGCAATATTTTACAATAGCCCTACTCTTATTTTTTGTAAAACAATGTTTGTTTCACTAAAAGAATAATTAATTAGTCTATTGAAATATGATATTTTTGCACTATGCAGGAATCCAACTCAAATGAGATTAATTAATCCCAAGATTTGTGTACCTCTTCTATGCTGCCAAAATTTAATGTATTTTTTCATAATTAAACCTAATTCTAGAATAGATCAAGAACCATCAAACTTCAAAGTGCATTATGGCTTAAAACAATCATATAAACCATCGTTCATATATATATATATATATATATATATATATATAGAAGTGATATAGAATCCACTATCTGGTTTTTATGGAACCAGATTAATGAGGTGTCATGTCAACTCATCATCCACATAATTAATTCTACTTAAATAAATTATAAAATATTTTATAATATATTATACCCTAAACCATGAACCCTAAACCCTAAATCATAAACCATTCTGGTCGGGTGAACCATGAACCACTCGGGCCGGGTTCGGGTCTGGCCGGGCCGTTTAAAAAAAAATTAGTTTTTTTTTTCAGTTCAATTTTATTTTTTCAGTTTAGTTCAAAAAAAAAATTACCCGGCCCGAACTCAACCCAGTCAGACCCAAACCCGGCCCGAGTGGTTCATGGTTCACCCGACCCGAATGGTTCATGATTTAGGGTTTAAGGTTCATGGTTTAGGGTATAGTATATTATAAAACATTCTATAATTTATTTGAGTAGAATTAATTTTGTGGATGATGAGTTGACATGATACCTCATTAATCTGGTTCCATAAAAAACTAGATAGTTGGTTCTATATCACTATATATATATATATATATATATCAAATGAATCTAACATAAATATTGTTGGGAAATTTAGTGTTTTGATGAAAGTTCCAGAAACACATGTAATAGGACCAGTCAGACCTATTAGCTGACTGATGTTTATATTACCGTTTATAGAATACCAGTTGATAATTACTGTATAGAACAACTGATGTAATAGATAGGTCACATATTGAGGGGGAACCTCAATATGTATAGGTCAGATCTGAAGACCCAAAGAATAGCTGATATCCGACAGGCCAGAATGCAAGAGAAGAACAGAAGATCAAATCGATCTGATCAAGTCAGATATCTCAGCTGAAGTCATGAAGCTCAAACTCAGAATACTTGAAGATCAGATGACTTCGTAAGATCGCATGTAAGACCTACATCACCGAAAGTCCGCTAGTTGAAGCTAAGTCAACCAAGCACCAGAAGACTCCATCAGTAGATCGATTTTTTTTGATCGATCAAAGTCACCACCGTGAAAACTGATATTTCACCTAATCATACGACGATGGTCTGAACAAAAAGAATGTAAAACTAGTTGGAAGAACAACACTGAAAAGTGCGTCTGTTAACTAATGAGAACAAGACACGTATGATCGGAGCCGGCAATTACGGGATTTGGTGCTGCTTTCTCCAATGGCTATAAAAGACACTATTCACGCTTTTTCGCCATGCCGCCTCAAGACGCCACATCAATCCCGAAGCCTACCAAATATAGCACGAAATTCAAATTGCTCTCCAACGGCTCTTTGATTTAGAGGTCTATAAATATGGGATCACACTGAGTGAGTGAAGACACGGAAACCCCTAAAACGATCAAGAAGCTCAAGCTATAATCGATTTCGCATACGAAGAACACTAACAAGAAGATTATTTTTATTAAGTGTTCATCCCATAAGTTCTTAGCATAGAAATCTTTTCATCTAGCTGATAGGCTATCTTAAACACTAGAAAAGATTTCATAGTTGGAACCAAAACAATCTTATCCAAACCCAAAGTTAGGTTAAGTTGTTTAGCAAGATTTCAGACTAGGGTTTCTAGTTCTTATTTCTAGGATCGGTTGAGTGAGAACTCTTTAAATATCTGTCGATTGTCTTTGTGTTGGACTAACACAAAAAATCTAAGTCTAGTTGGTTTAGTTGGTGCCCTTGTGATAGGGAAGAGTCGACGTGGGGACCGGGTTTGTCCGAACCACTATAAATCTTGTGTGCCTGCCTTCTTTGCTTTGATTAACTGTTTACACAATCGCACACAACTTTTAAAGCAGCATACATATTCTAAGTTGAGATCAGCTAGCACCAAGCTTCTGATCTGATCAAGCCTGACACTTCAGTCAACTGGTTAAAAGAATAACTTTGGAATCTGATTTATCAAAACTGGTTTTTCACACGGGTAAAACTTAGCTTCCGCACACACCAGTTAAACTGATAGTTACCGAACTAATCTGCCTTCGGGTGATTAGTAAGTTGGTTATCATCCAAACCGATTCACTCGCGACTGGATCAAAGCTAATCGCCATCACACCGACCGCGACAAAAAGTTTTTAAGTTTATTCACCCCTCCCCTCTAGACTTACGCCCCTCACAAAACTCGTTCGGGACCTACAAGTGGTACGAGAGCAAAGGGTTCTCTGAGACCATCGGGCTTTGAGTATCATCGATTCTTGAGGAAGAATCTTTGTGGTCATTTGAGCAGATCTTGAAAAACCGTTTTTAAAACTCATTCTTTTTTCCAAAATCACTCAAAGATGGATAATTCCTCCGGTATGTATCATGATCCGCGAAGTTCTCAATTGATGAGTATGCAGATTGGGCCATTTATATCTCTGCAACCATCTAGGTTCGATTAGTGGCGTAATGATGGAAGTCATCGAAAGAGGACCCATCATCATATATCACGACAACCCTATTTGTTGGAGGAGATCCAGATTTTTGCTCGAAGTCTTGTACGAAAAAAGCCCGGCCTTGATGGATGCAAGAGGAAAGGAAATCGCATACTCTGCGGACACAATCGCCGGAATATATTATCATGAAAACAATGGACAAGGTCACCAAGGAAAAGATTAAATATCTCAAAACTGCGAAAGCAATATGGGACACTCTAGCTGAGATATGTGAGGGAAATGACCAGATAAAAGACAGCCGTCTACAAGCCGAACTAGTGAAGTTTGAAAAACTGAAGATGCTGCCCAACGAGACCATCAACGAACTC
This sequence comes from Stenogyne calaminthoides, assembly GCA_037126765.1. Lineage (NCBI taxonomy): Eukaryota > Viridiplantae > Streptophyta > Magnoliopsida > Lamiales > Lamiaceae > Stenogyne > Stenogyne calaminthoides. The sequence goes on along the minus strand of JBBCBC010000001.1, from coordinate 32,476,050 downwards.
GATGGAAGGATTACTATGTGTCCGTGAATAAGCTACGAGAACTTGGTAGAGATGTCGACAAGGATATCAACTACAAGATATTAAGATCTCTTACTAAGAATGGGATATGAAAGTCACAGAATCAAGGATTGCCAAGACATTTCAAAAATGAAGCCGAGTAGCTTTGTTCTTGAGCCTTAAAGCTCACGAAGTTCGAAAGTTAATTGAGAGAGGACAAGCAGATGAAGATGAGGTGCCAGCTGAAGCCTCAACTTCTAAATCAGTTGCTTTTAAGGCAACCAAAGAAGAGATCGAAGGCCAATGAACCCATTGGAAACATCATAAAGTCAAAGTGTAAGCAGACGCTTTCGCTTACCAGAAACTAGAAAAATCAAATATTCAACTTGGTAAGTATCGAAGATTCTATAAAGATTATCAACAGAGTCGAGGAAGAGATAGGAGATCAGCCAACAGATCTCCAGAAAGAACCAGATCTGATGATCGAAGAGATCATGCAGAGAAGAAAGGAAAAGAGATAATCTAAATGATGAGAGAAGATATAACCAATCGCATGTAGAAGCTCGGATTACTATCGTAAAGGAAGTCACCGATAGATCATACAGCATTTAAGTGATTTACCCGAAGAAGCTAAGTCACCGGAGTGATTCCGTGGATCAAGGAGCGTGGCTTCAACCAGGAGAAGCCAGTCACTACAAATAACAGACGCCTGCACTGACGCCAAGAGAAAGGGAAGAAAAGAGGAACGTAAGAGAGCAACCAGACAGGACGTAAAAGCCATGGTTGTCGACATCGCCCGAATCGACGATTCAGACCGCCCTCCGAGGATTCTCGGATACCTCCCAGAGAAGATTTTATGTCTCGACAAGAAAGGTCGTGGACTTTATGAGAATGAAGATCCGATATTCTTCAGATGATGATGAGATCTCGGCCGATGGCCAAGGAGGACCAACTGAGGTAACCTCCAAAACTCGCTTTTGTTCGCTTTACACCGCTATCATTACAAGACACCCGCCGGGAGATTTGACTGCAGACTCTACTCGAGCAATTGCTTGAGGATCTCTCCAATGCAAAGAGACACTTATGCTATAGTGGAAGCCGAGAATGACAAGTCGAGGATCATAAATAATCACCTTGCTAAAGAGAACGATCTCAAGAAAGCTTTCGAACTTAAATCAATAAACCGCCTTTAAGGCAACGGGGAACTTAATATTCGAAAGTTAAAACTTCGATCGGGAGAAGCGAAAGTTGATGACTAAAAAAAATCCGCTAAGTTTAAATTTGATGAGTTGTTCCTAATGCATAAGAGTCTAAAATCATCCGAGGATAATCTGCAAGAAAATAGAAGTTTTTACAAAATCATCTAAAATTGTTCAAGACATGAACACCTATTTTGAACAACGATTAACAAGAAGGACTTGGGTATGAGAACCCTTCCACATCCTCAAAAAGCCCCTACCGATTCATCTCAAAAGGGTGTAATCGACGAGTTTCGACAAAGATACACCAAAAGCCAAACTTGTATCTAATAAGGAAAAAAGACCGGTTGAAAGGTAAAGGCGGTGCCTAACCGTAAGGGAAACGTAAATGGACCCCAACCGGGTAAAGCATCACCGAGGAATCAACAGAAGAACCCGATTCTTCCGAAGTGACCTCAACTCGATCAACAGATCGTATCGTAAAAGACAAACCGTAAAAGGGAAGTCTAATCTGAGACCCAATCAAGGTCACCGCCTAATAAGCATGCTTTAGGTAAACCGCAAAAAACCACCTATGCCAAAAAAGATATGAATCTTTTGATGGTAGCAATCGTACCTACCCCTATAATCGTAAATCTAGGGTCGCTTTTGAACCTAATCTGGATGAAAAGAAGACAAACGTAAAAGATAAATCCCAAGTCTTCTAAGTCATCCAAGGTTCACACTAATAATCATACTAATCGAAAAGCATATAAAGAGACATATGATTATGTTGATAGGTATGGGAGACAAATCGGGCCTTCCGATCTAACCGATCTCAATAGAAGTGCTCGCTTTGTATGGATCCCCAAAACTAATCCTAACCCTCGGGACCCAATCCAAAAGGGGTACCTAAAGCCCGATTTGGTCAGCAGGATCGCGCTGGTCCGCCAACAAAGGAGGTGTGCAAGCAACTATCCGGGTACATCGATATTGGATGCTCAAGGCACATGATCGAAGCAAACACCTCCTCGCCTCTTACATAGAAATGTAAAGGGCGCGTGTACTCTTTTTCGGTGATGATAACTTTGGTTACACCAAAGGATCTTTAACCTTAGAGAATGATGATGTACAAGTAAATCGAGTCTCAGATGTCGAAGGTCCAAGACAACCTATTATCGGTTTCACAATTTCATGATAACAACGAATTGGCGTTGAGTTCTCGATCGATCAATGCACTATCAAGAATCGAGCCACTCAATAGATTTTGCTAATCGGTTCAAGGAAAGGGACGATCTACACAGAAGATTGGAACAGTTGCCCAAGAAATACATGCCTAATTGTTAAGAGTTTCAAAAGTAGCAGTTGGCTCTGGCACAAAAGAATGAGTCATCTGAACTTTAAAACTCTTAATAAGATAGCAAGAATGTCTCTAGTGGAATGTCTCTAGTGGAAGGTCTTCCGAATGAAGTATTTTCAAAGGATCAAACATGTGTTGCACGTCAGAAGGGAAAACAGGTCAAAGCTTCATTCAAGGGAATTCTCGGACCAAGATCCAAAGAGAGTATTGCAAATTGCTTCATATGGATCTATTTGGACCGATTACACCGGTCGATCTCGTCACGGACGAAAATATACTCTGGTAATCGTGGATGACTATTCCAAGTTTACCTGGGTTATATTCTTACATAAGAAGAATGAGACAACAACGAAGATACCCGAGCTGCTTAAAAGATTACAAAATGAGAAGGGTGTCAGTGTAGTAAAAATCAGATCAGATAAAGGTACATAATTTCTGAACTCTTTTATAACCGATTTTTTGCTCTAAGTTTGGTATACAAAGATGAGACATCACCGCAAGAACGCCACAAATGTAATGGAGAAAGCAGAACGAAGAAACAGAACACTCAAAGAAGTTGCTTTCAAGACGATGTTACCGAACATGCAATACCAAGCCGTTTTCGCGGAATAATCAACATCGCATGTCATACTCGTAACAAATGTCTTCCGACTAAGGCTCACTACAAAAACACCTTATGAATCGTGGGAAGGGCGTAAAACCTCGTGTTTTTACTTCCATGTTTTTTGGGTGTAAGTGTTTCATACACAACAATGGGAAGAGTCATTGAAGACTTTTGAGGCCAAGTCGACGAGGGTATATTCTTAGGATATTCCTCATCGAACAAGGCTTTCGTGGTTTACAAATAGATTTAACCCTAGTTGTGGAAGAAACACCCCATGTAGTCTTTTAATGAAGCATCTTCCTAACAAGAGAAATCGCCTCGTAACAAGATGTACCGATCAACTAGTACCGATGCTCGTAAAATGGATCGGCCTAACGATCAAGGAAAAAGGATCGACATAAGAATAAAGATACATTCCAGATCTAGTCGATTCACCGGATCAATCAGATCCTAAGGTACGAAAAACCTGTCGATGAAGAAGTTCGGTACAAATGAGGCAAGATCAATCGAACCATCCGGCTTGGGGAACACGAAGTTCCCATTTAACAGACATCAACACATGATCACCCAACATCACCGAGACATGTTCTTATCAAGTGGATCATAACTCGCACCACTCCCAACCGCTAGTAATGAACCTTTATCGTAAATGGATGATGTTCTCCAAACCGATTTAAATCGTAATGTATGACCGGATAACCGGTCATCCAACCGATTTGATCATTTGAGACGATCCGATAGAGTTAAAACTAGACATCGATTGGTGAAAGTGCCATGTATTGTCATTATCCGCCTATGAAGGAACCTACAACAAAAGAGAGGAAGTTTCTACAAGACGCAAGTCGGATTCTAGCCACGCAGAGGAGCCGAACAGCCGAGAGAAATCAAGTTTGGGAACTCGTGGATAGACCAAATCATCAAGACGTAATTGGCACGAAGTGGGTTTTCAAGAACAAGAGAGATGAGAAAAATGTCATAACCAGGAATAAGGCAAGACTTGTTGCTAAGGGGTATTCACAATCAGAAGGAATTGATTATGATGAGACCTTTGCACCGCCGCCGCCTTTGAAGCCATTTCGGTTGTTTTCGCATATGCTTCCCACAAGAGGGTTCATCGGTATCGATTGACGAAAGAGTGCATTCTTAAACGGGGTACTAGCAGAGGAAGTTTATGTCGAACAACCTCCAGGCTTCGAAAAGAGCAACCAAGTGTATCGTTTAAGAAAAGCTCTTTATGGCCTGAAACAAGCTCCTAGAGCCTGGTATGATACACTCTCTCAGTTCTTGATAGACAGTGGGTTCACTAAAGGAACAAAGGGATGTAACCTTATTCGTAATAGAAGATGGAGAAGATATTCGATGGTTCAGATCTACGTGGACGACATCATCTTCCGGATCTCCCAACAAGAGTCTATGTGAAAGATTCAGCAAACTGATGCAAGGGAAGTTCGAGATGTCCATGATGGGTCAGATGAATTACTTTCTGGGCCTACAAGTGAAGCAAAGTACAGAAGGGATATTCATCTGCCAAGCAAAGTACACTAGGAATTTATTGGCTAAGTTTGGAGTTCAAAACTGTAAGGAAGCCAAAATTCCTATGATGACTGGATTCAAGATGGATCCGGATGAGGATGGTCGTAAAACTCATCGAAAAGAATATAGGGCTCTCATTGGATCCTTATTATACCTAATCGCCAAATAGACCCGGATATCACCTTTGCAAAGAGGTGTATGTGTGCGATTTCGTGCAAATCCAATGCAAAGCCACCTAGAAGCAGACTAAGCGGATTCAAGTATCTGAAGGAACAATAAACCTTGGTTTATTTTACCCATCGATGATAATCTAGAGCTTAGTGGGTATTTCGATTACGATTATGGAGGTTGCAAGATTGACGTAAAATCAACCTCAGAACATGTCGATTTTAGGAAGTAAACCGATCTCGTGGTTTTCAAAGAAGCGACATCGGCCATGCGACATCTACTATCAAGGTAATATATGGTCGCAGTGAAGTCGTTGCCCTAACCGCTCCGCTTAGTCAAAAATGAGGATTATAACATTGTAGCTAAGAATGTACCTATATTCTCGTGACAATTAATAGTGCTATTGCAATCACTCGTAATCGTTTCTACATACAAGATGCAAGCATGTGGATGTCGACATCATTTTATAAGAGATCATGTTGAAAAGAAGAATATCGAATGGAAAAGATTCACACCGATTTACGTAAAGTCGATATTCTAACCAAGCTACTACCGAGATCGATTCAGAGAATTGTGCAACGAGCTAGGCTTCGGATCTTGGAGAAAAAGCACCTAAAATGCTTGATGGATTGTTCTCTCGTAACCAATTTTGGTTAAGAGACTAACCAAAGTTAAAATGAATCATTGAGTTTGGTATCTCAATCGATCGTAAGATCACCAAGGAACCGATATAAGAAGGTATCGATCGATTTACGATCTGTCGATTAAAGGAACGATCGATTTAAGGTTTTATCGATTAAAGGAAACGCTCAGTTTAAAGAATTATCTGATTAAATCAGTTTGGTTACTTTACATCTTTGTAAGTCTATTAAGCTGATATTCAACAAGAAAGATTCACAGATTAAAAGCCTACAATCGCATAAGAAATCATAAAATTTACACAACAATGGAATAACAGAAATTTTCATTGATAAAGACCCGAAGGTCAGGTTACATTACAAGTTACAAGTACAAAGGACCCGGAGGTCGGTACATAAGTGATAACCGAAAACCCTAAACCTATAACCCTAAACCCTCATCCTAACCCTAGAAGAGGAGGAGAGAGAGATTCTAAGATCTCATGCTCTCACTTTCCCCCACTTAACAAGGGTAAGAAGGCTTTGAAATAATCCTAAAGCCGATCGCTGAAGCTAAAACCAGTGGAGCGAGAGCGGCGTTGATAGGATTTCTAAGCCAGGAGCCCTTAGACCTGAAGTCAATGGGCTCTCCAGCTGTTAAATGGAGCACATGTGCCAAGAAAGTGGTTCAAAGACCTTATGGGCACATGTGTTACATGAAAAAATAGAGTTGATATACGAAGATCACCGTTGTATCGATCCGCACCGTATATCAAACTCATGTTTTATATCAGACTGAGTCTGTTGATGCTAGTTCCGTCATCTCGATAGACACACAAGGTGCATACGGTTAGGAGAAGTGTCTTCTCAGTTGCGACAGCAGACCCGCCGCCTTGGTGGTAGAGAAGCTTGGCAACAATTGTATGTGAAATCTTTGATGACGCATTTAAAAACAAAGGATAAGGGACACATGGGGGTTGATTTGAGAAGTGAAATCATTGAAAAAGGGGTAAAGGTGTTTCTTAGGAAGTCTCACGGAAATAAGGGTTCACCAGATACATGATTCTACAAAGAAGATAAGTATGTTGAATGGGTTATGTTGTGTAAAACATTGGTCCAATTTATAGAGGCCAAGCAAGGGTGTGAATGCAAATTTGATTTCAAAAAGCCTCTAAGAGAAATTTGCATCACAAGGACAGCGTGTAGGAATCACGCGACTGATAATTGGATAAATTTATTGCGGATTGACATATCGAATATTCAGACTATAATTACGCATGTCAAATCGTGCCAACTTAGGGAATATAGACTACTATTCTAGACTAAGTTTTGGCGGTAACACATATCCCAAGAATTGGCTTGATCTGAGAAGAATCAGATTAGGTCATCTGAAATCTGATTTTATACGAAACTGATCTGATGAGGAAGATCAGTTGAGCTTGATACAACAACACATCAGATATATATATCAGTCTATGAGAAAACAGAAATATCAGTTGAAGGGGGAACTTCAACTAATCAAGGAGGATCAGAAAAGGGAAATCAGACGCAAAGTGAAGCGGATCAGTTGAAAAGAACAGTTGGGAAATTATAAGGATTAGGCAGAAAACTAAGATCAACAAGTGGAATCAACAACTACAAGTGGCATTGATGATTACAATATCGATTAACCGTGATACGCTTTTTTTGTTTCCTTGTTTATTGCTTACTTATTTGATCTTATCGATATTATTTGCCTTTATTGTACTCATTACCTTTGTGACGTATTCCCCCGCAAAACATTTAATGCGGACGTGGGGTACTTGTATTAATTGCTACAAAATGAGCTTTTAAATCCAAAAGGTTTTTAGACGCGTTTTTTCACGACCATACGATCAAAACCGTTTTAACTGGATCGTTTAATCTTTTCAAACGGTTGATCTCCCAAATCTTGTCTTTTTTTCCCCCTCCTCATCTTTAAAAGGTTCATCAAAACCCTACCGAGTTCTTTTCTAATTCACAAACTTGCGATTTATTCTCCGAAAACTCCAGATTACTTTTTTCGCGATTCAAGTGTTTTTCTTGAGTTTCAACATTATCTTCCGAAAAAACAGAATCTGGTAATTTCTAATTATTTGATGAATCATCTTTTTCTCCTAAATCCATTGATCTTATAGATTTTGTCAATCGATGGTATCCTCGTGTTATGCTTTATTGTTTCTTGGTATCCGTGATGTGTTTATCGATTATTAGGCATGAGTATAGGTCCGATAATCAATATATGACATTTTCATGTTTATGCACAACTTTAATCAAGTTTATCTTATTGTAGATGGCCACTCACGGAATGGGGAAAATAATGTGCAATTATAATGAAGCATAAGCGAAGATTGTCGATGACAAGTTAAATGCGATTTGATATCACTCGGGATCCGGAATCAATGGAAGTGGAGCAAATTAAAAAAAAGGAGGTCTTGAGAAATATTATACGCTCATCGCAATCCAAAGTGATGCAAAGATACTGGACGCCGGGAGAAGAACTACTTTTCGCTATCAGCGGAGAAGAGATCGATCGATTTAACGCGGACATAACACGTCTGTTGCTTGCCAAAAAGGAAAGGAAGAATGCGCCTCAAGACTACGGGGGAGAATGAAGATGAGCCGATCGAAAAAAAGAACTCTTCAGGGAAGCCGACAAACATCGAACCTTGAGGTTTTGTCAAAGCCGATGCTAAAAAGGAAATACCGATCGTTGTTTGACATATTATCAAAAACAATCATGGGTATTTCATTCAAATTGAATCTTTCTAACATCCGTCAAACTATACAAAGATGATTGCGATAATTGATGAAGCCAAGAACATCAATTGTCATGGCTTCCTCGAAGGTCATTCTACTCCAAGAACATGAAAAGTTTGGAGTTAATGAATGGAGGCAGGTCTATCCAAGAAGAGGATCGCCAATCTCAACAAGGTTGCAGCTTATCTTGAAAGACAAACCGCCAAATGCCGAATGGGACCGAATGGATGAAGTCCTACAAGGCCTTCCTTCGCCACCACTTCAATTTATATATGGGCCACCGATGATGATATGCGCCCACCCTCCAAAAGTCAAGAAAGGAAAAAGCAAGGAAGCGACCTCGTCTACACCGGATGCCCCCGAAGAAGAAAAGAAAAATCGGTGAAGGCCTGCAGAAAAGAGGCCAAGAAGGCTAAGGTGCCCCCATGACTCGCTTTCTAGAAGATGAGTCGATGAAGAAGGAGCCTTGGATCACCTCGATGCGCCACAAAAATCGGGGAGAAAAATCGACACAAAGCTTCTCGCCGAGAGCTCGCGTAACATTCGAGGAAGAAGCACGAGATCTAACGATCTCTTTTCCTCCAACTCGAAGCTGATTCACCGCCGCATCTATGGGCCGCCGAAAGCATGTTTCTCCTTCTTCTTCCACCTGCCTGAACCCTAAACTACGCCGGGTTAGCGAACCGAAAAGCTTTACCCGTTGTAGAACTAAGCCACACCGCCTCTACAATGTAACCTCGCAGTCGAGCCAATCGGACAACTTGGGCCACTCAAGCACCACCGTAACCTCCGCATCTCATCAACTAGGAATCGGGACGCACAATTCTCGAAGTCTAGATCATCAAAGACCATCACAGGAAAATGGTCTAATGCAAATCGAACGAGAAATTGATGAGATGTATCCAGAAATGGGTCGCCCATCCCGCTATTAGAGAGGAGGTTATGGAGATCCTCACCGGAGAGATCTCCGATTAAAAAGCTTCTCGATTTTATAATGATTATAGAAATGATGGGCTGGGCCGATGAGTTTGCGCATTTTGATTTCGATATGAGGAAATCGCTAAAGTAGGATCACCACCGAGCCGATAACCGCCGAATCTATCAAAGCTCGATCCACGCGAAGTTGGGATTGGTGAACAAAGGCGAACCGGAGGCTGGCCAAGATGCTCCTCAAGCAGATGCTACTATGAAGGATGCAGAGGCTGCCGATGATAGTGGAACTGTGCTTTGCGGTTCATGACCAACCACCGGAGGCACAAACAAAAAAAAACAGTCAAGTGACACCAAACATTTCTACAACTCACGCCATCACGATCAACTTCGGAGAGATCGATCATGTCTCAAAGATCTCCGAAAGAAGAAGTTGAGGGAGTGATAGTCGATCGAGGCGATTGGCCTCAAAGAAATAACAGATCAAAAGGAATTGGCTATTTCCCAGATTGAGGCAATCAAAGATCGTTCTCCCAAACGTGACCACCAGATTCTGCCGAACTTATAAAATCGGTTGATGACAAACTAATTCAGATGGATCAACAACAAGTTTTTTTTCGATGCTCATTTGAAAAGCTAGAATTGATGTAAGAGAAACTTGACAAACCGATTATTACACTCTCTCTATCGCCATGGAATCTATCAAGACCGAAGCCGATCTCGAAGGTTCAAAATCTAAATCGCTCAAGCTCAAGGTTTATCTCATTGCAGATCTCAACAGAGGCGATATCGATCGCTTTTTTTGGTTCTCGACCTCCCACTCACCGCTTTTTTGATCAAACCAAAAAGGGGGAAGGACAGAGTGAGAAACCAACTGACACGATCAGAACAACGAAGACCCGATTCATACAGTTGAATCCTTATGGACAAAGACTAGACCATCTGGATCTTTTTGCTAACGAAATTTCTAAAAATATGGAAAAGTCAAAGGCAAGAAAGGTCGCTACTGGTCTTCTTCAAGGGGTGCCGGACATCACAACTTGAACTACCACTCGGACTAAGAAAATCACAAGAAGCATGCCTAGCCAAATTCAAAGCCGATAAGAAATCGGGCCGAGAAATTGTCCAAAGAACAGATTGCGGAAGAAGCCCGAATAAGTGAAGAAGAGAGAAGGGCAGACAAATTGGCACAGGCAGAAGATCTGAAGAGGAAATTCAGATCGAAGGCGAAGAAAGGAAAGGCTGGAAAATATGTACCAGAACCTCATCTGCCAGCAAGAGTTGATGAGATCATTCCAAAAACTGCTGCACATGCTAAGAGGTTTGAGGAATGGAATAAGATCAGAAGTGAATGGCTTCTGGATGCCTTTGTTCTTGATCTTGTTCCACGAGAAGAATCTCCAGATGATGAATTCCTCAACTGGTTGGAAAATAAATATCCAGATTTTCTGAAGTATCTGGAAAATGAGGCCAAGATAATCAACGTAAAAATATCTCGCCAAGAGTATGATCTGTTGGATTACTCGAAGAAGGCAGATGGCTCATTTGACATGATGGCATTTCAGAGATTCTATTTTGACATTTCGAGCAAAACGCATATAATCGATCCTCGGCCGGACCAATGATGTCAAATGGAAACTTTATCAGATTTTCAACGTACCTTAAGATCAAAGAGAGATGCCAGAAGGATACAAGCCTAAAGAGTGAAGAATCAGAAGACTTCTCAGGATCAGCTGTTTTTTAATTCAAACTTTTCTGATGTAACATGTAATCAACAAATCTAATGAGAAAAGTTTATTTTTCTGATCCTAAGACAAAATCTTATTGTCTTCTGATTATGTGCTCTTTACTGTTCTATATTTATCAACTGTGATTGGTTTCTCAAAGTGTTTTGGTTTCATCAAAAATGGGGAAATTGTTGGGAAATTTAGTGTTTTGATGAAAGTTCCAGAAACACATGTAATAGGACCAGTCAGACCTGTTAGCTGACTGATGTTTATATTATCGTTTATAGAATACCAGTTGATAATTACAGTATAGAACAACTGATGTAATAGATAGGTCACATATTGAGGGGGAACCTCAATATGTATAGGTCAGATCTGAAGACCCAAAGAATATCTGATATCCAACAGGCCAGAATGGAAGAGAAGAACAGAAGATCAGATCGATCTGATCAAGTCAGATATCTCAGCTGAAGTCATGAAGCTCAAACTCAGAATACTTGAAGATCAGATGACTTCCAGAAGATCAGACCAGAAGACCTACATCAGCCGAGTCTGCTAGTTGAAGCTAAGTCAACCGGCACCAGAAGACTCCATCAGGTAGACTGATCAGCTTTGACTGATCAGGTCAGCTCACCAGGTGAAAACTGATATTTCACCTAATCATACGACGATGGTCTGAACAAAAAGAATGTCAAACTTAGTTGGAAGAACAACACTGAAAAGTGCGTCTGTTAACCAATGAGAACAAGACACGTATGATCGGAGCCGGCAATTACGGGATTTGGTGCTGCTTTCTCCAACGGATATAAAAGACACTATTCACGCTTTCGGCCATGCCATTCCTGAAGCACGTCACATCAATCCTGCAAGCCTACCAAATATAGCCTGAAATTCAAATTGCTCTCCAACGGCTCTTTGATTTCGAGGTCTATAAATATGGGATCACACTTCAGAGTGAAGACACGGAAACCCTGAAACGATCAAGAAGCTCAAGCTATAATCAGATTTCCGCACGAAGAACACGAACAAGAAGATTATTTTTATTAAGTGTTCATCCCATAAGTTCTTAGCATAGAAATCTTTTCATCTAGCTGATAGGCTATCTTAAACACTAGAAAAGATTTCATAGTTGGAACCAAAACAATCTTATCCAAACCCAAAGTTAGGTTAAGTTGTTTAGCAAGATTTCGCATCAGGGTTTCTAGTTCAGATTCGGGATCGGTTGAGTGAGAACTCTTTAAATATCTGTCGATTGTAATTGTGTTGGACTAACACAAAAATCTAAGTCTAGTTGGTTTAGTTGGTGCCCTTGTGATAGGGAAGAGTGGACGTAGGGACCGGTTTGTCCGAACCACTATAAATCTTGTGTGCCTTTATCGCTTTGATTAATGTTTACACAATCGCACACAACTTTTAAAGCAGCATACATATTCTAAGTTGAGATCAGCTAGCACCAAGCTTCTGATCTGATCAAGCCTGACACTTCAGTCAACTGGTTAAAAGACTAACTTTGGAATCTGATTTATCAAAACTGGTTTTTCACACGGGTAAAACTTAGCTTCGCGACACATCGCTTAAACCGATAGTTACCGAATCGATCCGCCTTCAGCGATTAGTAAGTTGGTTATCACCCAAACCGATTCACTCAAGACTCGATCAAAGCTAATCGCCATCACACCCGACCAAGAAAAAGTTTTTAAGTCTATTCACCCTCCCTCTAGACTTACGCCTCCTCACAAAACCCGTTCGGGACCTACAAATATGCAAATTAATGAACGAAGTGAGTTATCTTTGGTTAGAGCTCCATTACCTTAAACTAGTCAGGTCATGAATTCGAGTCATGGAAAATAAATAGGAAAAAGTAACATATACATATATATGTGTATATATACCAATAAGAAAATGAGACTATGATGATCACAAGACAATACGCATGCTCAACTTAAAGTAAGAATATGTGGAAATGTAAAAGGCCAAGGTCTTTTGTAAAGCACAATTTTTTTCTATAAAACTTGTTCATAGTATGAAATTCATATCTATGATTTGTACTGTATTTTTTTTAGCTGTTGGTATTCCTCGTACCTGGACAGCCCTGTGTTTATATAATTCATTTTTCTTGACAAAAAAAGAAAGTATGAAATTCATATCATTACACTTATAAAGTGATCACTACTCCTATAAACTAGTATCTATAGTATTTAATATTATGATCTCAATTTATAAGTATAATAATATCAGTTAATAAGTGTAGTGGTATTACTTTGTAAGTATAATGGTATATATTTCATACTATGAACAAGTTTCACTCGAGATATACTCTTTGTAAAATCAGTTTTATCGTGCAACTAATTTGTATTTTGTGTGTACTTTTTAAGATTATTGATTTTCCTATATATTTCTTGTCTGAAATGATTAAATAAAATGGGAGTAAAATACGATAGAAAATCCAATCTAGGTCCCAAGATGTCGCAAATGTGTGATTAATTAAAATTAATGTGTGTTTAAAAAAAATTAAAATCAATGTGGGTAGCTAAGTCTCGTAATATATGTTGATCTGTCTTTAATTAGGGAGGTGCTAAATGGACAGATTATGTCCAGGGCAGAATCATTAAAAAGAAAGTTTAAGTTTAATGTTATTAATATTACATAATTATTACTTTGTCCTGGTATAATATTTTTAGTGGATTAGTGGTGGAGTGGTTGTGGGAGGGTCAAACTAGATTCTATAAATTTTATAACTTAGCGGAGGCGTCGGCACTCATGACGACTGTAGTTCAGTTCTTTTTATTTTTTATAACTTATTTCAGATATTTTTTCCTAATAAGGGTATAATAATCATTGAATGTCTAAATAAAATTTGTAAGGCCTAAAATAACCTTTTATGTCCAGGGCAAAATCTGTCCACCAAGAATTACCCCTTTAATTATATGTAATCTATTCAATTTAGAGAGGAAACGTGATTAAACATGATGGAGAGATATTAAATAAAAAATGGTTGTGGAAGAAGTCGCTATATGGGTCGGTATGAGGGAGTCAGTTAGTACATATGAGTCGTCAAAATAGTCGGTATGGTTCAGAGATCTCTATGGGTTGTGGTGGGGTAAGGTAGGATGTTTGTTCCGTAATAAATTGTGTTTTGTCTTGGGGAATGAGTGACCAGTCAAGTTTTGGTCGGATCCGTGGGTAAAGGGTAGAGTTGTTTTAAAAGATCGTTTTCCTAAGTTGTTTAGTTTGTCGTCTCAAAAAGATAAGTGTGTCCGAGACATGTTCGATGGTGTTGGGGAGTTGTGGTTGTTTAAGTGGGATAGATTTTTTACATGGCTCGAAATTCTTGATTTCTTGAAAATGTGGAACTGTATTTGCAGGTATAACACTAATACTTTGGCGGAGGATTCGTGGCGGTGGATGGGTATCAAGAGTGGCAAATTCGCTACTAAGGATATGTACGTGGTCCTTACAAATGATGCGTTGATGGGAGACATTGATTCTTTCCAGTGGAAGAAACTCTTGTGGAAGGCGGTGCCTTCTAAAGTTAGTGCATTCTCTTGAAAAGCTATTAGAGATCGGACTCCATATAAGGAGAATCTCATGAAGTGTGGTGTGCATGACGGCATTGGTTCGGGTACGTGTTCTTCATGTCTTAGGGCAGTGGAATCTTCAAATCACCTCCTTTTTACTTGTTCTTTGGTCATTTTGGTGTGGAGTGAAATTCTGCGTTGGCTTGGTAAATCAGTCTTGTACTCATCTTGTGTCTCGGATCATTTTCTGGAATTTGTGGGTTTGGAACAAAGTGTTTTAAGAAGGAAGATTTTGGGTCTTGTTTGGCAAAGTATTGTTTGGAAGATTTGGAAGAATAGGAACGAGCTCATTTTCAAGGAGAGCAGGTATTCGCTTGAAGATTTGATTGATGGAATTAAATTATGTTATTGGAAATGGATTCGGGCGCATTATCTGTTATCTTTCTCCGTTCTGTTTCATGCATGGAACACTCAACCGTTAGAGTGTCTTTCGGATAAATTGTAATTGAATTTATTTTGGCTTGCAAATTGTAATTGATGGGATTTGAGTACCATTTGTACTCAAAGATATATATTCATTTTTATCTTTAAAAAAAAAAGTCGCTATATATTTTATTGCTCAGAACAGATCATGGTCTATGCGTCTTACCTAACAAATTTAAGACAAAATTCGCGTGAATTCGAATGTACGGTGAATTTAATTTTTTAAATATCACTACTATGTATAAAAATTATCATTGTTATGGACAAAAAATATTATTATTATGTAAAAAAATTATCAATATTTTAAAAAATAAAAAAACTTTGAAACAACAATAATTTTTATATGCAATAGTGATAGAGTTCATGCATAAACCTGATTCGCAAAAGTATTACTCCAAATTTAATTCAGTTTTAAATCTAATTCAAATCTTACCGATATTATAATACTCCTATAAAAGGAACGTGTGACGTTGAATTGCACACAAACGTGTGGGGTGGTTGGGGAAGGAAAGATTATATTGTTGGGACGGTGAAATTTCATTAATTTAGAGATGTATTAATTAATTGATACTCTCTCCGTCCCATGAAGACTTAAACAGTAAAAATGGTACGCAAATCAAGTAAAATGAATTTTAATGGATTTGAGTGGAATAAAATAAGGGTGTTGTGAGTGTATTAATATTATGTTTGTTTTCATTTTGAAAATACTCAAGTAATGTTAGGACGTCCAAATAAGACAATTGTTCAAGTAATCGTGGGACGAAGGGAGTAAATAATTTAATAAATAATTGATAAAATAAAAAATGTATTTATTAATAGAGATATTTATATTCAGGGAACTTAAACTTAATTATATGGGAAATCCATGATTTTTTTTTGTTTCAATTCGAGAACGCCACACTAGAGCTTTAGACGCCGAAGAAAAGTTAGAGAATAAATTTATTTTGATTTAAATTTTAATAAACAACAAATAAAAATAAATTTATGTTTTATTAAATAATTCTAGTTATCTTTGTAATTTTTGGACATTATTAATTTATCATGTTGATGAGACCATATATTTATATAAGGGTCCTTAAAAAATTATTATCTTATTAATTTATTAAAATTATTAATTTAGTAAAATTGCCCAAGTCGGGACCAAAGAAAATTATTAAACTAGAGAGGTTATTAATTTGGAGATGTTTTACTGTAATTAACGTGAGTAATGCATCGTCCAACGGTTGTATCATCAATACTATTGAACTAAAACAATTAATATTAGTAAGTGATAAATAAATATCAGTTAAATCTAATTCTGTTTGAATTACACGGCAGTACATACAATGCATACAAAAAATTTATCAATTGATTTTTACAGGTGGACTTGGGCACTTGTACAAATTTATTTATCCAAACAAACTAAAATAGAAAAATAAAAATATTTCACGATTTAACCATATTTCGTAGGTCATAATGCTAAATAATAATTTCTCAAGGGTCAATAACAATTTTGGGTGAATATTATTATTTTTTTACTTGAACTTTCTATGTTTTAATTATATAGATTTTTTTTTTATGAAATTCTCAATTGTATGAGAATGTTCACATAGATTCTTTTTTCCTAATTTATTTATTTATATAACCACATGCATTAATTATGTTAAAAAGTGTAACAATTAAATAGAGTTATAAAAAATTTACTTCTGTATTTTTTTTTTGAAAAACAAACCCACTCCTGGAACACAGAACTGATATGATCGTAACTGTCAACCTATCTAGCTAATCCAGGAAGGAATCCCTGCGCCGGACCAATCGTGAGGACCGGGAGACGTAGTCGCAAATTTGGCAAGATTGTGCGCCCCAAGAAGATACTTACGGGGGCAAAAGGTGAAGTAGGACCGCCAAATTCATTTCATGTAAACTATCGAGGACGAAAGTCTCTGGGCCATAATACGTCACTTTCTTTGATATGGCCGCAATGGCCATCTGTGAATCGAATCGGACCTGGAGTTGAGACAGATTTTGTTGGATACAATGTAAGAGCCCCCTGCGTATAGCCTCCAATTCAGCAGCGATGACAGTGCCCGGTGGTGGGATTTCCAAACATCCTGCCATAACCATTTTGCCATTCCCATCTCTAATTATATATCCTGTAGCATATTTCGCATTTTTTTAAATCTTAATCTATGTGTATAGTTCAATGTGTCTATATAATTGGGTACACTAAAAATGATATTGCAAAAGTATTACATATTAAATTGAACAGTATTACACTGCTTTCTCAAGAGAGCAGATCCGCTATATTTGACCGGTCGATCTATGATTTGTTGGGAAATATATATGCCGACTAAGTCTTGTATGCAGTAGATGCACCGAACATTTCATAATATATTTTAAATATATATAATTTGTACAATTTGTTTATATTGAAAAATGCAACTTGTTTCATGAGCGCAAATTGCACGTTTCAGTATAGAAAAATTGTATATTTCTTTAATACACTATAGAGTGCACAGTGCATCTGGTGCACATGAGACTCACTCATATCTAATCTCATGCAAGACTTGCTATGAATGATAATTATTACTCCCCCTATCCCACAAGACAATCATATTTGGAGTTTTTATAGAGATCAATAAAATATCATTATTTTATACATAAAATACTTTATTTTACTTATAATGTTCCGAAATATACCGATATTTACAATATGGACTTCATTAAAAATAATAAACATGTTTATTCCTAATATCCATAAATTGAAATATTTTAAATAATTTATACATTTTAAATTTAGAAATAACTCTAACTTGAGATACACAAAAAAGTAATTACGACTATCTTTATGAGTCGAAGAGAATGATAAATCGGGGGCATACACGACTCTATGGTAGTGCAGCTGGTGTCACTGCATAGAGTCCCTTTCCGGCAAGGACCCCCCACATTTTTTATACATACACATTATTGCGAGAATGAAACTTATTTTTTTATACATACACGTTCTATCGCGAGAATGAAGCTCGTCTATTTCCCTATTTTCTTCAATCCAATTTTTCCTTATATTTTTCAACCGTATCTTCAATATATATAAAGACAAAATTTTAGGCAAAGCCAAATCACACTATTTCAATATCTCTATAATCTTAATAATTCTAATTTTAAGTTTAATCTCAACCATACATTTAATATTTTTTAATATCAATCGTACATTATATGAGATATTAGAAATTTTATAAAAAAATATACTAATAATCAATATACTAATAATCAAAACTTAAAAGATATAATCTATATCAAAATTAGACTTGTCAAAATAGGTCTGGCAAGTTGGGTTGGCCCGCTCCCGCCTATATATGAAGTGGGTTAGATTGAGTATTTACGAGCCCGCCAGGGAGCGGACCAATTTTGGTTGGCTCGCGTGGGCCGTTGGTTGGGGAGGGTTGGGCCGTGGGCTTTAGAAAAAAACTGATTTTTTTTATAATATCATTCAATTTAACTAAAATATAGAAACATAATGTCACGATCACCCGTATTTAACCCAACATTATCTAAATATAAATATAAGTAAGCCTGTAACCTTGCTATTAATTTTTTTCTAACACTATAACATCAACATCATCTCACACACATAAAATACCATGTTCAAATTTTATATATATATATATATATATATATATATATATACAGAAGTGATAGAACCCACTATCTATTTTTTATGGAACCAGATTAATGAGGTGTCATGTCAACTCATCATCCACATAATTAATTTTACTTGAATAAATTATACAATGTTTTATAATATACTATACCCTAAACCATGAACCCTAAACCCTAAATCATGAACCATTCGGGTCGGGTGAACCATGAACCACTCGAACCGGGTTCGGGTCTGGCTGGGTTGGGTCCGGGCTGGGTAAAAAAAAAATTAGTTTTTTTTTTCAGTTCAGTTCAAAAAAAAAAATTACCCGGCCCTGATCCAACCTGGCCCGAGTGGTTCATGGTTCACCCGACCCAAATGGTTCATGTTTTAGGGTTTAAGGTTCATGGTTTAGAGTATAGTATATTAAAAATATTCTATAATTTATTTGAGTAGAATTAATTATGTGGATGATGAGTTGGCATGATACCTCATTAATCTTGTTCCATAAAAAATCAAATAATTGATTTTATATCACAAATATATATATATATATTGTTGGGTTATACGTGAAAGTATGCTTTTACTTTGTATAACCTATGTATTAAACACTTATTTACTGAAATAAATCGTTTATCATTGTTGCTTTAAATATGATTGAATGTTATATATATTTATTGCAAACCGTTCGTAGCATGCGTTACATTGTAGTTAACGTGGTGATACCAGATCACAGAAGATCACGTTAACATTTCCTTGTAAACGAGTGTGTGTTTCACAACTTAGATAGATCCGAACAATCTATTGGTAGAAGTTGATGTGTAAGTCTCAGATTGACTTGTCTTGACCAAGAGATTACACTAGTGCATTCGATGTGCTGAAGCGGACCTACAGAGAGGATAAACTCATTCGCACTGACTTAAGGGATGAAGAGTTAGACCTCAGTGGTGTTGATTTTTTAATATCTGTCACTTAATAAGGACTGTGTGTGATTAGTAGTTATTGCTCTAACTTGTAAATGAGAAGAGAATCATTGCAACTTCGATACCCTATATCTTGGGCAATAATATTAATTGCATGACAGTTGCTAAATTAATACAGAGAATCGTGTGCTTGAAATGTCTTGCTTGATTGGTCCCCTTGGTGGGCCCGGAACCTTTATCATATCAAATCTTGCAAGTGGAATTAATTTTCCGGTATGGATAATAAAGCTGGGTTGTCCTTACTCCAAGGATAAAAATATTAATTAATATAAAGCTTTTCAGTGGCTTAATTAATTAATGGACTAAATAATCTTAAACACGGGAAATAATAACCGGGAGCCATATTACCGTAATTTGGGTTAAGATTGGATAGTGCAATATTAATTATATAGTGGCATTAATTAATATTAATGGGCTGAATTATATTGTGGCATTGGAATTCAGAAGCCCATTGGAAGATCCATCTTAATTCTCCTAAAGGCCCCTCAAGTAGCCCAAATTATAGTCCAATAAATATAAGGTGCTTAAAATAAAATAAATTTATTGTTGCAATATTTTCTAATTTTTTTCGAAAATATTAAAGAAAAGAGGGAGAAGGATTTTCTTGAAAAAATTTCATGGAAAGGAGATAATGTATTCTTGGAATACAAGATTATCCCATAAATTCAAGAAAACTCCCACTTGGCTTCTTTAATTGGTAATTTTCTAAAATTATGTAAAAAGAAAGGGAAGAAAGATTTTCTTGGAAATATTTTATGGTGAAAGATATGTATCCTTGGAATACAAGAATATCTCATAAATTCAAGAAAGATCCAATCTTGCAAATCTTCTTGTAATTTTTGAAATTTATGGCTAAATAAGGGTGTGAGATTTTTGTGGAAAAATACACGTGGCAAGAAGAATATATTAGATATATTCAAGATTTCTTGGAGATCAAGAAAAGATCTTTCCTAGCCCTAATTGCCTTGAAAATTTCGAACGCTCCCTCACTTATAAATAGGGGATGAATTTTCCATCTCCAACTAGTGTTCCATGCGTTGGAAATATTAGAAATCCACAAAGGTGGTGCAACAATGATTTTATTTTCCTTTGTTTTATAAATCGTTCATCGGAGAACCTTCCACCGGGGTTATTGGACGAGGACTTGGGAATACTTGAGAAGTATTTTTGGTGGGTATCCAGATACTTGATCCTGTCTGTCTCAGATCGTCTCTCCAACGGGTACGTTTACGTAAACTCCTAGAAATTCCGCATGCTAGGATCTTTTACGTGAAATATTATTTGCATGTTGTTGTTGGATTGATTATTATTTGAATTCACTTAGGAAAATTCATGCTAGTAATAATTGTTAATTTAAAATTGTGTTTATGAGGTCATCCCGATAGATCCTGACATATGTTATCCCAATAACTGGTATCAGAGCCCTGTTTTGGGCTCTGATCTTTTAAACTGTAATTTAAATTGTTGTTCATTAAAATTGAAATTGGATAGTAGAACTGTTAGATCTGTTTTGCAGGTATCCAATTGTCATGGTATTTAATGTGCTTATTTACATGCAAATAAATTGTTGGTTTTTAATTCGATTAGTTCGGATTCGTTTTGCCTCATGAGAAAATCCACGAGTAGATTAGGATTTATTTGATTTGTTCAATGTAATAGACTAGTCTAGATCTAGGTTTATTTATTTTTCGTAAATAAATTGTAATCGGATCGTGAACGAAGACGGAGACGAAGAATTAAAGACGGATGTCAAAATGCCCAGACGTACGCGAGTCAAGGCGGAGCAAACGGGCTAGGCCAAGGGCCTAGCAACCGCGCGCACCACCCGGAAGGTCGTGGACGGGGCGAGGGAGATGCGCTAGGGCGCGGGCTGCTGGGCGAGCTGGGTGACGAGGAGCGCGACCGAGGCGGGACCCGCCGAGCCGGGCGACGGGAGCGGACTGGACGCGACGATCCGGCGATAAGAGCAAGCCAAAGGTCGGGCGACGGGCGGATGGCCGATTGGGGATCGGGCATGCGCCTAGGCGCATGCGACTCACGTTCTGGGTCGTGAGCTACTCGTTTTCCGGACGTCGTCCTAACCCAAAACGGAGGACATTTTAAAGAATTGTTGCGGATTCAGTGGGAGCCTTTCGAGACGAACGATGAAGGCAAAAAGAAGAGACAATTTCTCAAGATAAAGATTTGGAATTTAAACCATGACAGATGGATATATGTGCCCAACATGATTTATTTTGTCTTGATGCTTGTTTTAAATTCGTGCAATTTTGTTTGTTAAATGTGTTTGCTTGATTTAGAATTGTCTAAAAGAAAATCTCACTTTCGAAAATTACTAAGTATGTTTTATTGACAAATTTTATTCCGGATAATAAAATTACGTCAAATTGACCTCCATGATTTATTTATTTGTGAATTCTTTTGGAGAAATTTCCCCACCGGAACGGCCAAAAGATGGGTTTCACATGAATAAATTCCCAAAAGGATGATTGTGAATTATTACTAGTGGCGACGATGACCCTCCAAACGAGGCTCGTACAAATCGAAGTAATAATTCTGTATTTAATCATGATTATTACTTAAGTATAAAATTGATATGCATATACTTCCCCGAAGTCCCTGTCAATTTTATATTGGTCAAGTGGGAGCTGACTATTAATTTTGAATTAAAGGTTTGTAACTGTTCTTGTTTGTAACCTGCTTGAATGTGTTTAAATAGACAGTTCACCCAACATGACCTATTTAAACTGTTTTGAGATGTCGGCTGATGCATGTTCATATTATTTTTGAGATTTTGATATGAACAATGTGATCGAATTATGTGATAATTTTGTGTTTGCACAATTGTTGTTTATTTCAGTTCAGCATGTCGCAACCTTTTAATCCACTGTTAATATACTTAAAGTGAATAGAATTATATAGGAAACTATGTTGGTTGGAAACGAAAAGTTATGATTGTCCTAACTGCACAAAAGCACAAGTGGATTCTTGACACACCAAAACCAGATGAGCCAACTGACGAGTCAAAAATGCGGGACTCGTCAGATCACCTTGCGAGAGATGTTGTCGCTGAAAATGGTGGAGGACAACCCCGTAAGGGATTACTTCCTCAAAATAGATGGCCCATCTGAACAAACTTGAGGTTCTGGGTGCAGATTATAATCTGGAGACCCAGATCGATTTGGTACTCCACTCTCTGCCCAAAAATTTTGAGCACTTTGGCCTCGCTAGCTGATTTGTTGCAAGATTTGGTCACGACAGAGACGTTGATGGGGTACCAAACTCAAGCTTTGATGGCAAGTGATCCGTCTTCATCTTCTAGGCCAAGGGGAGGCAAGAAAAAGAAGAAGACCAAAAGCCATAAGTAATCAAACTCAACTGTTGCCAAGGGTAATGGTAAGATGAGGAATGCTGGTGGTGTCAAGGAAAATCCAAAGGGGAAGTGCTTAAACTGCGGTGAAAGAGGACAATGGAGGTTTGCCTGTTCCAACCCCAAAAGGGCCGGAAAGAAAGGTAATTCTCACGCACTAATTGTTGAAGCTTGTTTAGCGGCGTATACTTCTCATTCGTGGGTAGTTGATACGGGATCCACTAATCATGTTTGCTTTAGGGGTTCAAACTGACCCGACAACTTAGTGAAAGTGAGGTCCTCATCACACTGGGCGATGCTACGAGAGTAGCAGCTGAAGCAGTGGGAGACGTGCACCTGTCTTTTGAAGACAAGATTTTAGTTTTGAGAGATGTTCTTTACGTTCCTGTTTTTCGCAAAAACCTAATTTCAGTTTCTAAACTAATTAGTGATGGATATTCTGTTCGTTTTTCTAAGCAAGTTATTATTTACCGTAACGATGTGATTATCTGTCATGGAATTTTGCGGAACAATCTCTATATTGTTAACTGTGCACACCACTCACAAAATGCATCTTATAACACATCGACTGCTTCATGCAATAAGAGAAAACGTTCAGAATATATGAACGAGACACTTCTATGGCATCTAAGATTGGGTCATATTAATCTAAATAGGATCCAAAGGTTGGTGAAAGATGGTTCGCTGTCGGACCTACAGTTAGAACCACTTCCCACCTGCGAATCATGTGTGGAAGGTAAGATGGCCAAGAGGGCATTTGGATCCAAGGGAAATAGAGCCACAGAAGTGTTGCAAATCGTTCACACTGACGTGTGTGGTCCAATGTCAACCAAAGCTAGAGGTGGCTATGAGTATTTCTTGACTTTCATCGATGATTAGTCAAGGTTCGGGTACATTTTCCTCATGAAACACAAATCGGAAAGTATGTGAAAGTATGCTTTTACTTTGTATAACCTATGTATTAAACACTTATTTACTGAAATAAATCGTTTATCACTGTTGCTTTAAATATGATTGAATGTTATATATATTTATTGCAAACCGTTTGTAGAACACGTTACATTGTAGTTAACGTGGTGATACCATATCACAGAAGATCACGTTAACAGTTCCTTGTAAACGAGTGTGTGTTTCACAACTTAGATAGATCCGAACAATCTATTGGTAGAAGTTGATGTGTAAGGCTCAGATTGACTTGTCTTGACCAAGAGATTACACTAGTGCATTCGATGCGCTGAAGCGGACCTACAGAGAGGATAAACTCATTCGCACTGACTTAAGGGATGAAGAGTTAGACCTCAGTGGTAGTTGATTTCTTAATCTCTGTCACTTAATAAGGACTGTGTGTGATTAGTAGTTATTGCTTTGACTTATAAATGGGAAGAGAATCATTGCGACTTCGATACCCTATATCTTGGGAAATAATATTATTGCACGACAGTTGCTAAATTAATACAGAGAATCGTGTGCTTGCAATGTCTTGCTTGATTGGTCCCCTTGGTGGGCCCGGAACCTTTATCATACCAAATCTTGCAAGTGAAATTAATTTTCCGATATGGATAATAAAGCTGGGCTGTCCTTACTCCAAGGATAAAGATATTAATTAATATAAAGCTTTTCAGTGGCTTAATTAATTAATGCACTAAATAATCTTAAACACGAAAAATAATAACCGGTAGCCATATTACCGTAATATGGGTTTAGATTGGATAGTGCAATATTAATTATATAGTGACATTAATTAATATTAATGGGCTGAATTATATTGTGGCTCAATATTGGAATTCAGAAGCCCATTAGAAGGTCCATCTTAATTCTCCTAAAGGCCCCTCAAGTAGCCCAAATTATAGTCTAATAAATATAAGGTGTTTAAAATAAAATAAATTTATTGTTACAATATTTCCTAATTTTTTTCGAAAATATTAAAGAAAAGAGGGAGAAGGATTTTCTTGAAAATATTTTATGGAAAGGAGATAATGTATTCTTGGAATACAATATTATCCCATAAATTCAAGAAAACTCCCACTTGGCTTCTTTAATTGGCAATTTTCGAAAATTATGTAAAAAGAAAGGGAAGAAAGATTTTATTGGAAAGATTTTATGGATAAAGATATGTATTCTTGGAATACAAGAATATCTCATAAATTCAAGAAAGATTCAATCTTGCAAATCTTCTTGTAATTTTCAAAATTTAGGGCTAAATAACGGTGTGACATTTTTGTGGAAAAATACACATGGAAAGAAGAATATATTAGATATATTCAAGATTTCTTGGAGATCAAGTAAAGATCTTTCCTAGCCCTAATTGCCTTGAAAATTTCGAACCCTCCCTCACTTATATATAGGGGATGAATTTTTCATCTCCAACTAGTGTTCCATGCGTTGGAAATATTAGAAATCCACAAAGGTGGTGCAACAATAATTTTATTTTCCTTTGTTTTATAAATCGTTCATCGGAGAACCTTCCACCAGGGTTATTGGATGAGGACTTGAGAATACTTGAGAAGGACTTTTGGTGGGTATCCAGATACTTGATCCCATGCATCTCGGATCGTCTCTCCAATCCAGAATGCGTTTACGTAAACTCCTAGAAATTTCGCATGCTAGGATCTTTTACGTTAAATATTATTTGCATGTTGTTGTTGAATCGATTATTATTTGAATTCACTTAGGTAAATTCATGCTAGTAATAATTATAAATTTAAATTTGTGTTTTTATCAGATAGATCCCTAAGATATGTTATCCCAACATATATATATATATATATATATATATATATATATATATATATATATATATATATATATATATAGTTTTGATATGGAGCCCATAATGGGCTCCTTATGGAGCCAAGGAGCCAAATTAATGACGTGGCATATACACATAATCATGTTTACTTATTTATTGATATTAATTTAAATAAATATAAATTATTTGACAAATTATTTATCATTACATCCCACAAAATACGGAACAAATCTTGCCCAATTCCCTCCTTTCCTATATTTTTCAACCGTTTATGCAAACGCCCATTTATTTTTTCTTAAAACTCCAAAATCTCCACAAACCATTTATGGGTCTGTAATAAAATTTTGTTTTTGTTAATTCTTCTAAACTCAAATATCGGAATCAAAATTGTTTTTCACATGAATTGTTTCTTCATCGTTTTTTGAAAATTTTCTTTATCATTGATTTTATATTTTTCTGCTTGAATTCTGCCCCCGGCTCTATGAAGAAGACTTGAAGAAATCAAGAAATATTTCATTGATTTTTTTTTCAAAGTTGAATAACTGGGGCAGTATTTGTGATGAAGCAAAAATTAATTGGGGTAGATGGGGAAGAATGAGAGAGATTAGGGAAAGTGAGATTTGTGGAAAGTGGAAATCTATTTTAAATTTTTTTTTATAATTAAATAATTAAAAAAATAATGAGGTGGAATGCCACATAAGCTATTTGGCTCCATAAAGAGCCTAATATTGGCCTCCATATCAAAACTGTACATATAAGATAGCGGAATCTTCAGCAAGATTTTTAATATAAGAAGACACATAATTAAGACTTCCTAAAAATCTTTGTAACTGAGTTTTATCAGTCATAATATCAGAAAATTTATTATCAAATTCAATACTTCGTTGAATAGGAATAATATTACCCTTGTCAATCATATGACCAGGAAATTTAACTTTAGTTTGAAATAAAACCATTTTAGGTTTTGAAATAACTAAACCATTTTTAATGACTAAGTTTTTGAACATATCAAGGTGTTTAAAATGTATTTCAATATCTTTGGAGAAAATAAGGTTGTTATTAGGATTAAAGCAAATGTTAAGAATATTCCTTGTCTTATGTTTGCTAATCCCTCATGGGAAAAAATGGTTGAAACTGATGCCTCAGATTTGGGATATGGTGGTATTTTGAAACAAATTAATCCTGATAATAAAAAGGATTATATTATTAGATTTTACTCTGGTAAATGGAACAATAGTCAGAAGAATTATTCAGCTACTGCTAAAGAAATTCTATGTATTGTTAAATGTGTTCTCAAATTCCAAGATGATTTATATGATAAAAAGTTTACAATTTATACTGATTGTAAAGCTGCTACATTCATGCTCTTTAAAGACTTTGAACATAATGTTTCAAAGCAAATGTTTGCCCGATGGCAATCGCATCTTGCTTAATTTGATTTCAACATTATCTATAAGCAAGAGAAAGATAATCATCTCCCAGATTTTTTAACCCGTGAATTTATTTCTTCATGATAGTTATGAGTAACTCTAGAAGAAATTCCTATTCCAATAACAGAGGAAGAGGAGGCAGAGGAAGCAATCCTCCTCTTTTCCAAAGAGGGAATAAATCCCTTGTTAACTAGAATATTTCTGGCATTGGTTCCTCTTCGTCTAATGATGAAAGTATGCAAAAGGAATTTCAAGAATTCCTAAGACAGAAGCAAGGAAAAAATACTTCTGTTGAGGACAATTCCTCAAAACTTGTTGATGGAGCATCATATGCTTCAGATGTTCAGAAAGAGTATACTTACTTTGATTCTCCTAAGAAATAATTAATTCTTCATATTGAAGACGATGATGAAAAGTTCAAAGAATCCCCATGGATTCTTATGGAAAAATATATCCCAAATTGTGGATGGACTGTTGAGTCATATAAGTCTAGAGGTTTCTATGAAAACATTCTTATTAATCTTGGCAGCGTGGAGATTCAACATTTTTTCACCTAAGGGTAATGTTATTAATTACTCCAAATTAATTATTAAAAAGATCATCTCCATCCAGGAATGGAGTATTTCTCCTTTGGCTGAAAGGAAGATGTTGAATGAAATCAACAAAATCAATTACCAGTACAATTACTGGGATTATCTTGAGAGTTTTTATAAGACTCTATTTTATTACAATCCCAAGCTGTTGGGAAATTTATAGTTTTGATGAAAGTTCCAAAAACACATGTAATAGGACCAGTCAGACCTGTTAGCTGACTGATGTTTATATTACCTGCTATAGGAGACCAGATGATAATGATTGTCTAGAACAACTGATGAAATAGATAGGTCACATATTGAGGGGGAAACTCAATATTTATAGGTCAGATCTGAAGACTCAAAAAAGGCGGTGATATCAAATGGGCGGAATGCAAGACAAGAATAGAAGATTAGATCGTTCTGATCTAGTCAGATATCTCAGCTGAAGTCATAAAGCTCAAACTCAGAATGCTTGAAGATCAGATGACTTCGGAAGATCGCACGGAAGACCTACATCGGTACCGAGTCCGCCGGTTTGAAGTAAGTCAGGCACAGAGAAGACTCCATCGTAGATCGATCGATTTCGATCGATCAAAGTCACCACCGGTGAAATCTGATGTTTCACCTAATCATACCACTATGATCTGAACAAGAAGAATGTCAACCTTAGTTGGAAGAACAAACACTGAAAAGTGCGTCTGTTAACCAATAAGAACAAGACACGTATGATCGGAGCCGACAATTAAGGGATTTGATCTTTGCTCTCTCTAACGGATATAAAATACAAGTTCACGCTTTTTCGGCCATGCCGTTCTCAGCACGCGTCACATCAATCCGCAAACCTACCTAATATAACACGAAATTCAAATTGCTCTCCAACGGCTCTTTGATTTCAAGGTCTATAAATATGGGATCACACTTTGAGTGAAAAAACGGGCTTATTTGAACAATCAAGAAGCTCAAGCTAATATCGATTTCGCACAAGAACACGAACAAGAAGATTAATTTTTATTAAGTGTTCATCCCATAAGTTCTTAGCATAGAAATCTTTTCATCTAATTTGTTAAAACGCTTATCTGTAAAGAAAAGATTTCATAGTTGGAACCAAAAACAATCTTACCCAAACCCCCAAGTTAGGTTAAGTTGTTTAGCAAGATTTCAGACTAGGGTTTCTAGTTCTGATCTCTGGGATCGGTTGAGTGTGAACTCCTTAAACATCTAGTTGGTGTACTGTGTTGGACTTACACATAAAACAAAGTCCAGTTGGTTAAGTAGGTGCCCCTTGTGATAGGGAAGAGTGGATGTAGGACTGGTTTGTCCGAACCACTATAAATCTTGTGTGCCTTTACCGCTTTGATTAACTGATTACACAATCGCACACAACCTTTAAAGCGCATACATATTCCAAGTTGAGATCAGTTAGCACCAAGCTTACGATCGATCAAACTTGACACTTGATCAGGTGATTAAAAGATTAACTTTGGAATCTGATTTATCAAAACTATTTTTTCACACGGGTAAAACTTAAGCTTCCGCACACATCAGTTAAACTGATAGTTACCGAACTGATCTGCCTTCAGGCGATAAGTAAGTTGGTTATCAGCCCAAACTGATTCACTCACACTCGATCAAAGTTAAGCGCCCTCTTTTTGATTTGCACAAAATTTTTGAAGTCTATTCACCCCTCCCCTCTAGACTTACGCCCCTCACAAAACTGTTCGGGACCTACAAGTGGTATCAGAGTGTTGGTTCTCTGAGACAATCGACTCTACGGTATCATCGATTCTTGAGGAAGAATCTTTGTGGTCAAGTGAATCGATCTTGAAAAACCGTTTTAAAACTCATTCATTTTCCAAAATCACTCAGCATGGATAACACCTCAGGTATGTATCATGATCTGCCGAAGTTCTCAATCGATGAGTATGCAGATTGGGCCATATATATGTCCAACCATCTAGGTTCGATAAGCGGCAGAATGATGGAAGTCATCGAAAAGAGGACCCATCATCATTTTTATTACGACAACCCGCAATCGGAGGAGATCCGGACTTTGCACCGGAAGTCTTGTGCGAAAAAAGCCCGGCCTTGATGGATCACGGAGGAAAGAAAAGCGCACACTCTAGAATTATCGCAAGGCACATTATCATGAAAACAATGGATAAGGTCACCAAGGAAAAGATTAAGTATCTCAAATCAGGAAAGCAATGTGGGATACTCTGGCTGAGATATGCGAGGGAAATGACCAGGATAAAAGACAGCCGTCTACAAGCTGAACTGGTGAAGTTTGAAAAACTGAAGATGCTACCGAACGAAACCATCAACGAACTCGATGGAAGGATTACAATGTCTATAAACAAGCTTCGAGAACTTGGTAGAGAGATGTCTGATAAAGATATCAACTACAAAATCCTAAGGTCTCTCACCAAGAAATGGGACATGAAGGTCACGGTAATCAAGGATTGCCAAGACATTTCAAAGATGAAACCAAGTAGCTTGTTCTTGAGCCTTAAAGCTCACGAGTTCGATTTGATTGAAAGAGGACAAGCTGATGAAGATGAGGTGCCCGCTGAAGCCTCAACTTCAAAATCAGTTGCTTTTAAGGCAACCAGCAGCAGAACGAAGGCCAACGAACCTGTTGGGAATATAATGAGTCGGCGAGCAGATCATTTCTCGCTTACCGGGAAGCTTGAGAAGTCGAACGTCCAACTTGGTAAGTATCGAAGATTTTATAAGGACTATCAACATAGCGAGGGAGAGATAGGAGATCAGCCAACGGATCTCGAAGAACTAGATCCGATGATCGGAGGGATCAGAGATGAAAGGAAAAGAGATAATCGATCGAGGAAGGAAGAGATAACCAATCGAATGAAGAAGCTCGGACTACTATCGAAAAAGGAAGTCACCGATAGGTCATACAGACGGGTGATTCACTGGAAGGAAAGGTTGATTGGATCAAGGGCGTGCTTCAACCGTGAAGCCCAGTCACTATAGCGCACTGCCTGCACTGACGCCAAGAGAAAGGGAAGAAAAGAGGAACATAAGAGAGCAACGTTATAGGGACGTAAGAGCCATGGTTGCTGATCGTCGCCGAATTGACGATTCCTATCGCCCTCCGAGGACTCTGGATACTCCTCGTAGAGAAGACTTGACGTCGACAAGATCTTTGTTGACTTCTATGAAAATGAAGATCGATATTCTCTTGAGACGATGATGAGATCTCTTTGATGGCGAGGAGGACCAATCTGAGGTAACCTCCAAACTCGCTTCGTTCGCTTCTACACGCTATCATTGCTTTTTCTTTGGGGAGATTGACCAGTAGCTCTACTCGGGAAGCAATTGCTTGAGGAACTCTCCAATCAATTGAACACTTATGCTATAGTGGAAATTTGAAAATGATAAGTCGAGGACCGAAATAATCGACTTGCTAAAAGAAAATGATCTCAGTAAAGCCTCTGAACTTAGATCAGCTGAAACTGCTCAGAAGGCAACTGAGAAATTTAAAATTCTCGAAGTTAAAGCTTCTGATCAGGAGAAACAGATCAAAGATCGGTGGTGATTAACAAAAAACAAACAAGTCGATGACTTCAAAATCCTCGCAAGCAAAATTCGATGAATTTGTTCCAAAAGCATGAAAGTCTAAAATCATCGAGGATAATCTGCGTAAGAAAATAGAGGTTTTTTCAAAATCATCTAAAACCGTTCAAGACATGAACGCCTATTTTCGAACAATGATTAACAAGAAGGGACTTGGGTATGAGAACCCTTCCACATCCTCAAAAGCCCCGGCTGATTCATCTCAAAAAGGTGTAATCAGACGAGTTTCGACAAAGATACACCAAAAGCCAAACATGTATCTAATAAGGAAAAAAGACCCGGTTGAAGCGGGTAAAGGCGGTGCCTCAACCGGAAGGGGAACATAAATGGACCCCAATGGTAAAGCATCGATCGAGGAATCAACGAGAAGAACCCGGTTCTTACGAAGAGACCTCAACTCGATCAACAGATCGAGAATCGAAAAAAGACAACCCGTAAAAGGGAAGTCAATCTGAGACCCAATCAAGGTCACCGCCTAATAAGCATGCTTCGTAAAAAAAACCAAAAACCACCTATCCGAAAAGATATGAATCTTTTGATGGTAGCGATCGTACCTACCCCTATAATCGTAAATCTAGAATTGCGCACACGTAACTACAATTGGATGAAAAAGAAGACAAGCAGAAAAAGATAAATCCCAAGTCTTCTAAGTCACCCAAGGTTCACACTAATAATCATACTAATCGAAAGCATATAAAGAGGCGTATGATTATGTTGATAGGTATGGGAGACAAATCGGGCCTTCGATCTAAGCGATCACAATAGAAGTGCTTTCTGTTTGTATGGATCCCCAAAACTAATCCTAACCCCTCGGGACCCAATCTAAAGGGGTACCTAAAGCCCTGATTTGGGCTGCGCAGGATCGCGTGGGTCCGCCAACAAAGGAGGTGTGCAAGCAACTATCACGGTACATCGATAGTGGATGTTCAAGGCACATGACAGAAGCAAGCACCTCCTCGGCTCTTACATAGAAAACGAAAGGCCCGCGTGTACTCTTCGGTGATGATAACTTTGGTTATACCAAAGGATTGAACCTTAGAGAATGATGATGTACAAATAATCGGAGTCTCGTATGTCGAAGGTCCGAAGCACAACCTACTATCGGTTTCACAACACTGCGACAACGGATTGGTGTTGAGTTCTCGGCCCGACCAATGCACTATCAAGAATCGAGCCACTCAATAGATTTTGCTAACTGGTTCAAGAAAAGGGACGATCTACGGTGATTGGAGCAGTTGCCCAAGAAACGATGCCCGATTGTCAAGAGTTCCAAAAGTAGCGATTGGCTCGCGCACAAAAAGAATGAGCCATCCGAACTTTAAAACTCTTAATAAGATAGCAAGGATGTCTCTAGTGGAAGGAATTCGAATGAAGTATTTTCAAAGGATCGGACATGTCTTGCATGTCGGAAGGAAAACAGTCAAAGCTTCATTCAAGGGAATTTTGACGGCATCATCAAAGATCTTGCGTTTTGCTTCATATGGATCTATTTGGACCGATTACACGGTCGATCTCAACGGACCTTAAATATACTCGGTAATCGTGGATGACTATTCCAAGTTTTACGGGTTATATTCTTACATAAGAAGAATGAGGCGACAACGAAGATACCCATTTGCTAAAAAGATTACAAAATGAGAAGGGTGTCAACAGTAGTAAAAATCGGATCGAGATAAAGGTGCAAAATTTCGAACTCCTTTATTCTTGATTTTTTGCTCTAAGTTTGGTATACAACATGAAACATCGATTTGCAAGAACGCATACAACAAAATGGAGTAGCGAAGCGGAGGGAACAGAACTCTCAAAGAAGTTCGCTTTCGCCGCGATGTTAGTGAACATGCAATACCAAGCCGTTTAGGCGAATAATCAACAACGCATGCCATACTCGTAAGCAGATGTCTTCGACTAAGGCTCACTACAAAACACCCTAATTTGTGGAAGGACGAGAAAACCTCGTGTCTCTTACTTCCATGTTTTTTGGGTGTAAGTGTTTCATACACAACAATGGGAAGAGTCGGGTTGAAGACTTTTGAGGTCAAGTCGGATGAGGGTATATTCTTAGGATATTCCTCATCTAGCAAGGCTTTCGGGGTTTACAATGAGCCGAACCCTACTTGTGGAAGAAACACCCCATGTAGTCTTTGATGAAGCATCTTACGAACAAGAGAAATCGCCTCGAACAAGATGTACCGATCAACAAGAACGATGTTGAAAATGGATCGACTAATGATCAAGGAAAAAGAATCGTAAACCGTAATAAAGATACATTCCGGATCTAGCTGATTCACCGGATCATTCGGATCTAAGGTACTAAAAAACTGTTCGGTGAAGGCGTCTGGTGAGGCGGTATCAATCGAACCATCCGGTTCGGGGAACACTGAAGTTCCGCGAGCGGACATCATCACATGATGAGTCCAACATCGGTGAGACATGTTCTTATCAAGTGGATCATAATTACGCACCACTCCCAATCGCTAGTAATGAAATTTTATCGTAAAGCGGACGATGTTCTCCAAACCGACGCCAAATCGAGCAGAAGGACTGGATAACCGGTCATCCAACCGATCGATCATCGGAGACCCATCGATAAAGTTAAAACTAGACATCAGTTGGTGAAAGTGTCATGTATTATTGTTATTTATCGTCTATGAAGGAACCAACAACAATAGAGGAAGTTCTACAAGGCCTGAAAGTTGGATTCTAGCCATGCGCAGAAGAGCCTGGAACAGTTCGACAAAAATCAAGTTTGGGAACCGGTAGATGCAGAGACAAGTCATCAAAGGCGTTATTGGCACGAAGTGGGTTTTCAAGAACAAGAGAGATGAGAAAACGTCATCACGAGAAATAAAAGGCAAGACTTGTTGCTAAGGGGTATTCACAATCGAAGGAATTGATTATGATGAGACCTTTGCACCCGATCGCTCGCTTTAAAGCCATTCGCTATTTCGGCATATGCTTCCACAGAGGGGGTTCGTGTATCGGATGGACGTAAAAAGTGCTTTCTTAAAGCGGGGTACTAGCGAGAGGAAGTTTATGTCGAACAACCTCCGGGCTTTGAAAAGGGCAACGGTGTGTACCGTCTAGAAAAAGCTCTCTATGGCACGAAAACAGGCTCCTCGAGCTTGGTATGATACACTCTCTCGGTTCTTGATCGAAAGTGGGTTCACTAAAGGAAGCGATGGACAAAACCTTATTTAGAATAGAAGATGGAAAAGATATTACGATGGTTGATTTCGTGGGCGACAACATCTTGGATCTCCCAACAAAAGTCTATGTGAAAGATTGAAAAAACCGATGCAAGGGAAATTCGAGATGTCCATGATGGGTGGGATGGATGAAATACTTTGTGGGTCTTCAAGTAAAAGCAAAATCTGAATGAATATTCATCTCGCCAAGCAAAAGTACACTAGAATTTATTGGCTAAGTTTGGAGTTCAAAATTGTAAGGAAGCCAAAATTCCTATGATGATTTGGATTCAAGATGGATCGATGAGAGGATGATTAGAAAACAAATCGAAGGAATATAGGGCTCTCATTGGATCTCTACTATACCGACCGCCCGCCAGACCGAGATATAACCTTCATGATGAGGTGTATGTGCGATTTTAGGCAAATCAATGATAAGTCACCTAGAAAGCGACTAAGCGGAATCTTAAGTATCTGAAGGGACAATAAACCTTGGTTTATTTTACCCATCGGATGATAATCTAGAAGCTTAGTGGGTATTACGATTACGATTATGGAGGTTGGAAGATTGATGAAAAATCCACCTCGGGAACTTGTCGGTTCTTAGGAAGTAAAACCGATCTCGTGGTTTTCAAAAAGCGGAGACATCGGTTGCAACATCTACTCTTGAAGCGAGAATATATGGTGGCGAGAAGTCGTTGTTCCCAACCGCTCTCTGGCTTAGTCGGTGGTGAGGATTATAACATTGAAACTAAGAATGTACCTATTTTCTGTGACAGTAATAGTGCTATTGCAATCACTCAGAATCCTGTTCTACATATAAGATGCAAGCATGTGGATGTCAGGCACCATTTTATAAGAGATCATGTTGAAAAGAAGAATATCAGAATGGAAAAGATTCATCTTGATATCTGAAAGTCGATATTCTAACCAAGCCACTAGTGAGATCGATTGAGAGAATTATGCAATGAGCTAGGGCTTACGGATCTTGGAGAAAATGCACCTAAAATGTTTGATGGAATGATCTCGAACCGGTGGTTAAGAAACTAATCGATTCAAGTGAAATCGGTTGAATTTGGTATCTCAATCGATCGGAAGACCGACGAAGGAACTGATATGAGAAGGTACTGATCAGATTTAAAGTTTATCAGATTAAATGAACTGATCGTTTAAAGGATTATTTGATTAAATCTGTTCAGTTATACTTTGTAAGTCGATTAAGCTGAAATTCAACAAGATTCACAAGTGGTATTTACAAGATTAAAGCTTAAAATCACATAAGGATCTGAGAATTTTACACAACAATGAAATAACAGAAATTTTCATTAATAAAGACCAAGGTCGGGGTTACATTACAAGATACAAGTACAAGAGGACCCGGAGGTCAGTACATAAACCCTAAACCCGAAAACCTTAACACTAAACCTTCATTCTAACCCTTGAAGAAGTGGAGAGAGAGAGATTTTAAATCGATGCTCTCATTTTCCCCACTTAACAAGGGTGAGAGAGCTTTTTAAAGAAATCCTAAAAGCCATTAAGTGAAGCTAAAACCAAATTGGAGCGGCAATGACCTTGATAGGATTTTTTTAAGCCGGGAGCCCTAAGAAAGAGTCGATTGGGCTCTCCAACATTAAATGGTGAGTTGATATACGGGCATCATTTGTTGTTCCGATGCGGAACCGTACATCAAACTCATGTTCATTTTCGACCGAAGTACATTGATCGCGGGTTCGTCATCTCGATAGACACACAAGGTGCATACGGTTAGGAGAAGTGTCTTCTCGGTTGCGATAAGCGAACCGTCGCCTCGGTGGTAGAGAAGCTTAGCAACGATTGTATGTGAAATCTTTGATGACGGCGAAGAGCGGTGATAAGGACACACGGGGATGATTTGAGAAGTTGAAATCATTGAAAAAGGGGGTAAAGGTGTTTCTTAGGAAGTTTCAGGAAATAAGGGTTCACCAGAAAGCATGATTTTACAAAGAAAGATTAGTATGGTGAATGGGTTATGTTGTGTAAAACAATTGGTCCAATTTATAGAGACCAAGCAAGGGTGCAAATGCAAATTCGATTTCTCAAAACCTTTTAGAGAAATGCGCAAAAAGGACGGCGTGTAGAAATCACGACCGATAATTGGAGAAATTTCTGGCGGATTGACATATCGAAAGATTGGGCGATAATTATGCATGTCAAATCGTGCCAACTTAGGGAATAGAAGCTACTATTCTAGACTAAGTTTTGGCGGTAACACTTATCCCAAGAATTGGCTTGATCTGAGAAGAATCAGATTAGGTCAACTAAAATCGATTATATCTGGTCGATCGGATGAGGAAGATCGGTGAGCTTGAAACTCCAACAAATCGGATACATCGATCTATGGGAAAAAGCGAAATATCGGTTGAAGGGGAACTTCAACCGATCAAGGAGGATCGGAAGGAAATCGGGGCGTATTCAAGGAAGATCGGTTGAGCTTGAAACTTCAACAAATCAGATGCAAGTGAAGAAGATCAGTTAAAAGGATCAGTTGGGAAATTCTAAGGCTTAGGCAGAATACTAAGATCAACAAGTGAAATCAACATGGACAAGTGGTATTGGTGATTACAATATCGATCAACCCGGATCTCCTTTCTTTTCTCTTGTTCTTTGCTTATTTATCGGATCTTATCGATATTATTTGCCTTCTTGTACCCATTATCCTTGTGGACGTATTCCCGCCAAATCATTTTAATGCGGATGTGGGGAACATGTATTAAGCGCTACTAAATGTGCTTTTAAATCCAAAAGGTTTTAAATGCGTGCTTTTTTCGACCCTACGATCAAAACCGCTTAATCTGGAGCGTTTAATCTTTTCAAAGCGGTTGATCTTCCAAATCTTGTCTTCTTTTTCCCCCCTCGTCTTTATAAAGATCATCAAAAACCATACGAGTTTTCCATTTCACAAACTTGCGATTTATTCTCCGAAAACTCAGATTACTTCTCTCAGATTCAAAGTGTTTTTCCTAAGTTTCAAAATCATCTTTCGAAAAAGCGAGAATCGGTAATTTATGTTTATTTGATGTATTTTTTTTAAATCCATTGATCTTAAATGCTTTTATCTGTGTTATGCTTTATTTTTTCTTGGTTTCGTGATATGTGATGTTCTTATATATATATGCACAACCTTAATCGGGTCCATCCCTTTGTAGATGGCCACCCACGAATTTGAAAGATAATGTGCAATTATGCGGGCGGCAACAAAGATTGTGGATGATAAGTTAAATGCAGTTCAATATCACTTTCGGGATCAGGAATCCATGGAGGTCGAGCAAATTCTGCTAAAAGCGAGGCCTTGAGAATTTTTTTTTTGCTCTTTGCAATCCGGTGATGCGGTATGAAGCATTAAATTTCTAAGGAATTTAAGAGTGGATCTGGGGACGTTCGGAAATGAAGCGCTCTCGGCGGTCAGCGGAGAAGAAATCGAGGCCCGACGAATGATGATATAACCCGTCTGTTTGACCTACCAAAAGTACGGATCTCTTTGCTCATTCTGGGGAGAACGAAGATGAGTGATCGAAAAAAAGCTCTTCGAGAGAGGCCGACAAACATCATACGTCAGGTTTTGTCAGGCCAATGCTCAAGAGGAAATACCGATTGTTGTTTGACATATTGTCAAAAACAATTATGGGTATTGCATTCAGCCCAGATGCTCTTACATCCGTCAAAATGTACAGCATGGCTGCAATAATTGATGAAGCCAAGAACATCAATTGGCACGGGTTCCTGAAGGCCATTCTGCTCCAAGAACATGAGAAATTTGGAGTAAATGGTCGAGGCGGTATATCGAAGAAAAAGATCGCAATCTCAACAAGGTTGCGGTTATTACGAAAAGATAAACCGCCTAATCTTTGAATGGGAGCATTGGATTTGAAGTCCTATAAGGCCTTTCTCACAGCCACTTCAGCCATTTTTGGGCCACCAGACGATGATATGCGGCCAACCCCCCCAAAGTCAAAGAAAGGAAAAAGCAAGGAAGCAACTTCGTCTACACCAGATGCCCCCCAGAAGAAGAAAAGAAAACTGGTGAAGGCCCAGGAGAAGAGGCCGAAGAAGGCGAAGCAAGCCTCCATGACTCTGATGCTTGAAGATGAGTCAGATGAAGAAAGAGCGCCAGATCAGTCTGTTGCAACACAAAAATCAGGTGAAAAAAATCGACAGGCGGGCTTCTCAAAGCGAGAGCTTCGCCGGATCATTACGAGGAAGAAGCACAAGCCGATCGATCTCCTTCTCCTCAAGCTCGAGCTGATTCACCACTCAGACTAATGGCTGCTGAGCATGTCTCTCCTATTCTTCCACCTGCCCGCGAACCTAAGCTGCATCGATTCACGAACCGTAAAAGCTTACGATGTGGAACGTATACGCTGCTTACGTGAGAACCTCTCGCAGTCGAAGCGATCAGCCAACTTCCGACTACTCAAGCATAAAACCAGAACCTTCCACATCTCATCAACCGAACTGGACAGACAATTTCGAGTCCAGATCAACAAAAGATCATAAGCGGGAAATTGATCGAGAATGCTAATCGAAAAGAAATTGATGAGTTGTATCCGAATCGTCGCCCATCCTGCCATAAGAGAGGAAGTTATGGAGATCCTCACCTGGAGAGATCTTGATTAAAAAGCTTCTCGAGACTTTATAATAATTATTGAGCAGATGGGCGGTGCGGATGAGTTTGCGGACTTCGATTTTCGACATGAGGAAATCGCTAAAAAAGTGGGATCACCACCGAGCCGATAATCGCTAAATCGTCAAAGCTCGATCCAGGGAAGCTAGGGTTCTTTAACAGACGAATCGGAGACGGAGGCGACAAAGCTCCAAGCGAGATGCCATCATGAAGGATGCGAGGAGCTGCCGATGATAGTGGAGCTGATGTCTTTGCGATTCATGACCAACCACTTTGGAGGCACAAACAACCGAATCGAGATCAAGTGACACCCAACATTCCAACATCACACGCCACTCTTGATCAACTTCAGAGATCAAATCTTGTCTCAAAGATCTTCTGAAAGAAGAAGTTGAGGGACTGATAGCTGATCAAAGGCAGATTGCCATCAAAGAAATAACATATCAAAGGGAATTGGCTATTTCCCAGATTGGGGCAATCAAAGATCAGTTCTCCCAAACTGTGTCCACTGCGTCAGCTGAACTAATAAAGACCGTTGATGCCAAACTGACTCAGGTGGATCAACAACAAGTTTCTTTTCTGATGCTCACTGACAAGCTAGATTTGACAGAAGAGAAACTTGACAAACTGATTAAAACACTCTCTACCGCCATGGAATCTGTCAAGACCGAAATGATATCGAAGATTCAAAACCTAATCTGCTCAAACTCAAGGCATATCATTGCGAGATCTCAACAGGGCGATCGCAGTCAACTTTGGTTCTCGACCTCCCACCTCACTACTCTTTTTGATCAAACCAAAAAGGGGAAGGACAGAATGAGAAACCAACTGACATAACAAAGGTGTGAGGGACATCACAAACTCGATTGCTAAAAAGATGTCCAAAGAGCGGTAGCTGAAGAAGCCCGAAAAAGCCAAGAAGAAAGAAGGGCAGAAAAAATGGCAGAGGCGTAAAATGAAGAAGAAATTGATTGAGAGCGAAGAAAGGAAGAAATTTGGAAAATCCGTACGTAACCTAAAAGCCGCCAAAGAAGAGTTGATGAGATCATCCCAAAAACTGCAAGATGCTAAGAAATTTGAGGAATGGAATAAGACCAGGAGTGAATGGCTTCTGGATGCCTTTGTTCTTAATCTTGTTCCACAAGAAGAATCTCCTGATGAAGAATTCCTCAACTGGTTAGAAAATAAATACCCGGATTTTCTGAAGTATCTGGAAAATGAGGCAAAGCTTATCAATGTAAAAATAACTCGCCAAGAGTATGATCTGTTGGATTACTCGAAGAAGGCAGATGGCTCATTTGACAGACTGACATTTCAAAGATTCTATTTTGACATCCTGAGCAAAACGCATATAACTGATCCTCAGCAGACTGATGATGTCAAATGGAAACTTTATCAGATTTTCAACGTACCTCAAGATCAAAGAGAGATGCCAGAAGGATACAAGCCTAAAGAGTGAAGAATCAGAAGACTACTCAGGATCAGCTGTTCTTATTTACAAACTTTTCTGATGTAACATGTAATCAACATTTTTTAATGAGAAAAGTTTATTTTCTGATCCTAAGACAAAGTCTCATTGTCTTCTGATTATATGCTCTTAACTGTTCTATTTTTTTATCAACTGTATTTGGTTTCTCAAAGTGTTTTGGTTTCATCAAAAAGGGGGAAATTGTTGGGAAATTTATAGTTTTGATGAAAGTTCCAAAAACACATGTAATAGGACCAGTCAGACCTGTTAGCTGACTGATGTTTATATTACCTGCTATAGGAGACCAGTTGATAATGATTGTATAGAACAACTGATGAAATAGATAGGTCACATATTGAGGGGGAAACTCAATATGTATAGGTCAGATCTGAAGACTCAAAAGACAGCTGATATCCGACAGGCCAGAATGCAAGACAAGAATAGAAGATCAGATCGTTCTGATCTAGTCAGATATCTCAGCTGAAGTCATAAAGCTCAAACTCAGAATGCTTGAAGATCAGATGACTTCCAGAAGATCAGACCAAAAGACCTACATCAGCCGAGTCTGCCAGATGAAGCTAAGTCAACCGGCACCAGAAGACTCCATCAGGTAGACTGATTAGTTCTGACTGATCAGGTCAGCTCACCAGGTGAAATCTGATGTTTCACCTAATCATATGTCTATGATCTGAACAAGAAGAATGTCAACCTTAGTTGGAAGAACAAACACTGAAAAGTGCGTCTGTTAACCAATAAGAACAAGACACGTATGATCGGAGCCGACAATTAAGGGATTTGATGCTGCTCTCTCTAACGGATATAAAATACAAGTTCACGCTTTCGGCCATGCCGTTCCTGAAGCACGTCACATCAATCCTGCAAACCTACCTAATATAGCCTAAAATTCAAATTGCTCTCCAACGGCTCTTTGATTTCAAGGTCTATAAATATGGGATCACACTTCAGAGTGAAACAACGAAAACGCTGAACAATCAAGAAGCTCAAGCTAATATCAGATTTCCGCACAAGAACACGAACAAGAAGATTAATTTTTATTAAGTGTTCATCCCATAAGTTCTTAGCATAGAAATCTTTTCATCTAGCTGTTAGGCTGCTTATACGCAAGAAAAGATTTCATAGTTGGAACCAAAAACAATCTTACCCAAACCCCCAAGTTAGGTTAAGTTGTTTAGCAAGATTTCAGACTAGGATTTCTAGTTCTGATCTCTGGGATCGGTTGAGTGTGAACTCCTTAAACATCTAGTTGGTGTACTGTGTTGGACTTACACATAAAACAAAGTCCGATTGATTAAGTAGGTGCCCCTTGTGATAGGGAAGAGTGGGCGTGGGGACCTGGTTTGTCCGAACCACTATAAATCTTGTGTGCCTTTACCGCTTTTGATTAAGCGATTACACAATCGCACACAACCTTTAAAAGCGCATACATATTCCAAGTTGAGATCGATTAGCACCAAGCTTCGATCGATCAAACTTGACACTTGATCAACCCGATTAAAAGATTTACTTTGGAATCGATTTATCAAAAACCGGTTTTTTTCACGGGTAAAACTTAAGCTTCCGCAGACACATCGGTTAAAACCGATAGTTACCGAATCGATCTCGCCTTGAGCGTCGAGAAGTTGGTTATCGACCCAAACCGATTCACTCACACTCGATCAAAGTTAAGCGCCCTCACTTTGATTTGCACAAAAATTTTCAGAAGTCTATTCACCCCTCCCCTCTAGACTTCTGCCCTCACAAAACCCGTTCGGGACCTACACAAGCATTCTCATATTTGGCTGATAAAATTGTGTGAGAATATTGGAAGGAATCAAATTCCTAATTGGTTTTTTTCCTGGTGGGAAACTTTTGGTGTCATGGCAAATATTTTGCCAGAAGAGGTCAAACCTCTCTTAGAAGAATACTCTATAGTATCCTCTTCTCTTAAGTCTCACAATACAAGTGGTAAAACCATTTGTATGTTTTTCATTGATTCAGGACTCCCATGGGTCTGGAAATGGAAACCAGAATTTGGTTACACTGAAACTGGTATTCCTTGTTTATGGAGGATTTATTCCACAAGATTTTGGAATAATCTTAATATTCTTACACCAAGTTCCGATGAACTACCTATTCAAGAAAATATTGATAGGATTAAATCCAAAATGGATTTTTACAAAAAGAGTATTGAGGACCATGCTCCTAATACCCTTTCTTCCTTTTCAGAATACTCTAAGAAGTATTTAGGTATTCTCTCTAAAGAGAAAATTATCAATCGGTATATGGATCTGATTAAAAATGATCTACTGGGAGATATTGATTTTTCAGATTCAAAATCTGATGCTTCCATGTTATCTGGTTCTGATCTTCAGGACGCTCAGGATCCAAACGAAGATTGCCAAGATCTCTCTTTACACGGAAGCTTTGACTTGTTTAAACACTCTCTTAAAGAGAGAGTTAAAGATAAAAAGTAATTATGAAAGGATCCTATCCACATGGTTTCTTTACATCCGTATCAATAGAAGGATGGGATTTCATCATGGAATAATTCGTTCTAGATTATTCTACCTCTTGAATGATACAGGAGGACTACATTACAATATCTGGAGAACTCCTTCTGATATTCTCATTGATAATGAAAACAATGTTATTAAAAATAATAATTATCTCAAAATTCTTAGAAAAAAGATCAGAGTTCTAGAAGAAGGGATTCCATTGATTGAAGCTTCATACAAAAGAAATGAAGGATGGTTTAATGACTGTGATCAATTGACAGATTTTAAGGAGACACTTATGCTCCTGAAGAAGTAAGTCTCTTTAATGGCGATTTAAAAGCTTAAAGACTTAATCATATTATGCAAGATATGATTACAGAAAATAACGAATAAAAATTCGTCATTGCATACGTCACCTTACAGGCAAAGTATTGTTCTGGAATAGTAATTACTATTTAATCTTTTTACTTTTTGACTTTTGCGGTTTTGTTTTTTCCGCACTGTTTCTTTTTTGTTTTGAAATCCGAGGTTTCATGTCCGGCTCTTTCGTCTTTAAATAGGTTTGAATTTTCTTTTTACAGGTACGCTTGAGTTTTACTCGCCCCTCTCTTTCTCTCTCTACCTCCTTGTGTGTATTTCCTTTGAACCTTGTATATTTTTGTGGGTTCTTGTTTATGGTTGCAATCTAAAGGTATATATGTTAGTGTTAGTGTTCTAGAGACAATCTATTGTAAGGACATAATACTCGATGATATTCAGTTTGATTTAATATTATAGTTCATTTAATATTAATGTATGACAATACACTTGTTTGAATATTATGTTTGATTGTTTGCATTTATTCGTACAAGTGGTCCCATGGGTCGTTGTTGTCATTGAGGTTGTGAGAACTCAGATGACTTAAACATGATTCTCAAATAGCCAGATCAAGGATCATCAAGAAGGGGATTTGATGATGCAATTGAGATTGGTGTGCGATCTGCATCATACTCTTAGAGAGTGTAGTAAGATCTCACTTACTATGAGATACTAGGTATCTCATGATGGATGCACAAATACCTTAGAGGGTATTGGCATACCCATACGAAACCGTTTGATGTAAGTCCACAATATTTGTCTACGGGTGTCTCGGTTAGTGGCAGCGATGTGATACTCCTTTGACTTGAGGTCAATACGCTCGACATGTGTGGAGTGATGAACTTTGACCATGACCGATGCTTGCACCCGTCTATGGGTAGATATGACTTGGATTGAGTTCATCACGAAGTGCATGTGAGTGGTAGTTGAGCCAAGAATTGGATTCATTCCTCAATGTGGATTTAGAGAGAATAC
The DNA here is from genome assembly GCA_037126765.1 of Stenogyne calaminthoides. Lineage (NCBI taxonomy): Eukaryota > Viridiplantae > Streptophyta > Magnoliopsida > Lamiales > Lamiaceae > Stenogyne > Stenogyne calaminthoides. The sequence continues at coordinate 32,431,700 of JBBCBC010000001.1, read as the reverse complement.
TCATCTTCTCATCATAATTGGATCAAAGTCATCGACCGATGCACGTCAACTTAGACTTTGTGGCTAAGTATGACATACATGATCAATTAGTGATTAGAGATAATATGATTAAGTTATTTCAATAGACACTTCCTCATGTTCAAGACTTAATCGAGTATTCGCAAATGAAAGGAAGAAATCGTAATAGCCCATGCTTCAGTTACTGGTAGTTGCATGTTTCTCGCAACGTACCTCATATATTGAGAACGTCTGATTTATTGTCTAGGGTTCAATTAAGACCGTTAGTTTGACTAATCGCTCGATATATGAGGGCCTATGGGTCACACAACAAGTAGTTCCCTTTTACGGATTATAGTTGGTTGATTAAATGGTAAATTAGATTTAATATTTAATTTATGGAGAATTAATTAATAATAGATTAATTTGGAATTAATTATTATTAATGTTTAATTAAATTGGATTTAATTAAATAGGATTCCTAATAATAATATATGGAATATTATTATAGGATTTAATATATATGGAATCAAATCCATAGAGATTTGATATACATGAGAATTAAATCCGTAGAGATTTTATATATGGGAAATAAATCTAAGAGATTTATTTTATAAGATTAGGGATTTTATTTCCCAATCAGTTTAGCTTAAGATTTAAGCTGAGCCTCTCCCTATATATATAAGCTCTTGGGAATTCACAAACAACGTTAATTCATTATTCTCTCCATAAGATCTAGAGTTAGAATTTTCCTAGCAAATTCATATCGGGATTCAACGCTGGCAAATCTGGGCAAGTTCGTGATTGGGGATTACGTGGATACCATAGTAGAGAAATATGTGTACAATTTACTGTAAGGTTTCTCTTTATGTTTACACGTATTTAATTATGCAATTAATTGTTCGTTGTTGGTGAACTGTTTATTTCCGCTGCGCATGTATTAAGTGTTTACGTGCCTCTAAATTCTGACAATATATTTTTTTATCTTCGGTTTATATTATGTTTTTATTATATTTACTGTTGTTGCCGCCTTAATGGTCGGCTAAGTTTCTTGTATTGAATCATGACCTGACTTAACTATACTCTACCATCATGTGTATTTGAAATTATATTCCTATTTTGATCTGTAATTTGATATATCAGAAGGTAGAGTTGGTTTAACCAATATGTGTGAGCTTTCTAGTGATATCTATGAGTTAACCATGTGGGCTAGCCCTTTTGGCCGTAATGCCGATAAATTGGCGCAAGCGTTTGTGGGTGTAAAAGCTTTTTTCAGGTTAACTCATAGACTATGAAATTTCCCAGTAACTTCCTATTTGTGTTTATAAAATATCCACAGGATACTATTGATATAGATCTTTGCACGATCCTATAGTTTTATGGTATCAGAGCCATTAGAGTAGAGTATGTTTAGTTATATGGTCAATGATTCAATACAACTTTGATTCTTATGAATCTGTTCCGATTAAAGGATACTGTCAAAAACAGTATGACTCAGGAGTATGATATTCCTGAAAATTTAGATTTATTAAATAAATGGATCATTCCTAAAATTGAACCTAAAATGGTTTATAAATTAGGAGCTTTTGAAAAGCTAGGTTTTTAACAAATTGTTAAAACCATTGAATTATCTATACCTCTTCATGAAGAAGAGATGGTTATTAAATTACTTAGTAAAAATGATATTTTACCTTACAAAAGAACTCATAAGTTCTTACATATTGGATGCTTCAGGTCGCTTTTAGACCACTTACCTTAAATGGCTTACCAGAAAGCTTTCTAGCTTCTCTTAGAGATGGCAGAAGTCTTAACTGGAAACAATCCCTGATGGGAATTATAAAGTCCAGCTTGGTTTTAGGACCTAATTTATCCTAATTTATCTCTATCTTTATCTGATAGTAATATTCTTGAAGCGTTAACATTAAATGTTAAAACTCATGGTTATAATTACATACCAGGTACTAAAGTTATGTGTATATGTTATCGTATTTATTATAAACCTTTATTTACACTAAATCCTATGTGTAAAAGAATTGAAAAAGATAATAATGAGACTATTCTTATTAAAACTAATTTTGGTAAATCAAACATTACTACCAAAAGATCCATTAAATGGGAAGAAATTATTTTTCCTGAAAATTGGATTATAGAACAATCTGTTCCTAAAGTTCCTATTACTAATAGTGTTTTTCAACATATTACTCAAAGTAATGATGGTATTATTAGTATTGGTTTTCAAAATAATCAAAGAAGACATTCAACTTCTTATTCTAGATCTATGTCTAGTCATTCTTTCATATCTCCTTTGGATTATGAGGTAGAATTACCTTCTGACTCTAGGGTTTCGACTTCCTCTTATAGAGAAAATATTTTTTGTAAAATAAATAATTACAATAATGAGAGAATAATTATTAATGAAAACAACATTATTCATAAAGATGGTATTGATCAAGAAACTATTTCGGATTGTAACTTTAAAATGTAATTTTATGAATATTATAAACTTTTTAGATTTTTCTAAAGGTTCCTCAACTAGAACTCATATTAATAATGAGTTTAATAATCCTAAATGGGATAATTTTAGAATTTGGTATTTCAATTCATTCTCAAAAGATGATTTAGATTATTTTGTTGACAATTTTTATAAATTCTGTGAAAAGCATAATGAAATTACTTGTTATGTTCCTTGGTTTATTAAAACCTTTTATATTAACTATATTTCAGTTATTGAACGTGATTATAAAATTATTTCTGGAGGAATACAAAAATCTGTTTACCCTCCTCATGTTCCTTTTCAAATTGAGAAAATGGGCAGGATATTTAATTTTCTTCCATTCTCCAGAATTACGAAAAATGATGTTTTACAAATCACTGTTAACCATGTTAATCAAATGATTGAACAAAATAATTTTTGTAATCTTTATCTTTCTATTCTTGGAGAAGAAATTATTTCTTTACATGATAAAGTTGATAAAATCATCTCTAAGATTGATTCTCAGAATAAATTTGAAAATTATAATAATATTAATGATAATGTTATTATTAAAACTGCTTCGTCTATTCAGTCTCCTATTGAGATAAAAGATTTTAATCTGAGGCTTCTGTGTCTGATCTTGAAAAACTCATTAATGAAAAATTTAACAATCTTAATATTTTGGCTTTAGATGATGACTTAGATGATAGTCATATTACTCAACCCCTTGATATTGGTTGTTCGAGTAATATTAATACTTATAGTATTAATAAAATAAAATGGGCTGATAGACCTACCATGTCTAATTACTATTATAAGAGACCTACTCCTATGGATGTTCTTCATGAAGAACAGAAAAACTTTTTCAGTAATTCTTATTCTGGAAAAAGTATTTATGAATGGAATATTGATGGTGGGAGTGATAATCATATTTTCCCTCAATGTCATCGTATGCTTATGTATAGTTCTGCCTGTAGAACTAGTGGTAATAATGATGTTAATACTGCACAGGCTATTACTGTGGGTTTTACTGGTCAGCTTAAAGGCTGGTGTCATAATTATTTAACTCCCCATAATAGAAATGACATTCCTACTTCTGTTAAATCAGAAAATGGTGAGACTAAACCTAATGTTGTTTATTCTCTGGTTCTTACTATTTTAGATCATTTTACTGGTAAGTATACCAATAAATATGAAAATACTAGAACTCTTCTTTTAAACATGAAGTGTAAAACTCTTACTGATTTCAAATGGTACAAAGATACTTTATTGTCTCGAATTTATGAGATTCCTAAATGTAATCAGGATATTTGGAAGAATAAATTTGTTGATGGTCTTCCTCATTTATTTGCTGAAAGAGTTAAGACAATTCTTAGAAGAGACTCTGATTCTATTTATTATGAGTCTTATACTTTTGGTCAAATCATTAGCACTTGTGTTCAGGAAGGATTAAATCTTTGTAATGAACTTAAATTAAGAAATCATATTAAAAATGACAATCTTTTGGAAAGAAAACAATTGGGTCAATTATGTGACCAATTTGGATTAGATAATCCTAATTCTAAAAATAGTTTGTCTAACACTAATAAAATAGATTTTAAACATAAATCTACTTATAAGAAAAGAAAATATTATTCTAATAATAAACAGAATAAAGATAAAGAAAAAGATTATGAACATGATAAAAATAAAAGAAAATTCTTTAAAAAGAAAAAAATATAATACAATTATTTGTAAAAAAATGTAATAGGCCTGGTCATTATGCTAATCAGTGTTATGCTAAAGACAAGATTAAAATCTTGATATTAATGATGAGCTCAAAGAAACTCTTTTTAAAATTGTCATGAATTCTAATACTGATTCAGAATCAGAAAAGTCTTATAATGGCTACTCTTCTATTGAATCTACATCTGATGATGAAGTTTCTGTTAAGTCTGATAAGGATAAATGCAATGATTGTATGCTTGGAAAGTCTTGCCTTAACTGTATTAGTAATACTGATAATAATATTGATAATGAGTATTATAAACTTATGAGTCAATTTCAAGATATGAATATTAGTGTCTTGACTGATAATAACATTTTAGAATTTCTTAAACAAATTAAAGATTCTGGTTTAAGAGATAAAATCATTGAACAAGTGCATGATTCTTCTTATAAGAATGAGGAAAATAATAAAACTAGTCTTTCTAATAAGATTGATAATAATTATTATAATATGGGTGAATTAGAAAAACTTCTTCGTCTTAAGAATATTAAAAATAATCCCGTGACTATTAATGATTTAGTTCATGAGATTAATAACTCCAAAACCAGAATTCTGGCCTTTCTATTCGTCTTTCTTTCATTGAGAAAGGAAAAGGGAAAATTGAAGATAGTGAAACTAGCTCAACTACTCTTTCTCAATTCTTTGATTCTAGTAGTAATGTTAATATTGATAAAAATCATTTATCTACTATTAACATGATTATATCTCAAAAATGGTATACCAAGATTTCTCTTCTTATAAATAACTCTTATAAGAAAGATTTTGTCGCTATGATTAATAGTGATGCTGACTTAAGTGTCATACAACTAGGAATAATTCCTACTAAGTTCTTTGAAAAAACTACTCACTCCCTTTCTCATGCAGGTGGTGGTTTTTTAAAAATTTAATTATAAGCTTAAAAATGCTTATGTTTGTGTTGATGGTTGTTGTATTTCTAATGACTTTCTTATTGCCGAAGACAATACTAGTCAAATGATTATTGGTCTTCCTTTTCTTTTTAAAATTTATCCTCTTACCTTTGTCAGTGAAGGGGGTATTACAGGTACCTATAATGGTAAACCTATTACTTTTAAGTTTATTACTAAACCTATTCGTAAGGTTCTTAATTCGATTCAAGATCAAATTAACAATAAAAAAATTGTCAAATCAATTTTCTTAAAGATGAGCTTAATTCTATTACTATTAATAATAGATTAAAGAGTCCTAAGCTTCAGGATAAAATCATACTTTTAAATAATAAATTTTCGATTGAAATTTGCAATGATTCTCCTAATGCTTTTTGGGATAGAAAAAAACATATAGTTTCTCTTCCTTATGAGGAAGACTTCAAAGAGAATAAAATCCCGACTAAGTCTAGACCTTGTCAAATGAATTCTGAATATTTAGAGTTATGCAAAAATGAAATATCTTCCTTATTACAGAATAAGCTTATTACTCCTTCTAAATCCCCTTGGTCTTGTACTGCTTTCTATGTTAATAAGCATTCAGAACAGGAACACGGAGTTCCTAGATTAGTTATTAATTATAAACCTCTTAATAAGTTTTAAAATGGATTAGACACCCTATTCCTAATAAGAAAGATCTTCTTGACAGATTAGTCAATGCTCCTGTCTTCTCTAAATTTGATTTAAAATCAGGTTTTTGGCAAATTCAGATTAATAAACCTGATAGATATAAAACTGTCTTTAATGTTCCATTTGGTCATTACAAATGGACTGTTATGTCTTTCGGTCTTAAGAATGCTCCTTCAGAATTTAAGCAAATTATGAATGATATTTTTAATCCCTATAGCGATTTTATTATTGTCTATATTGATGACATCCTTATTATATATATATATATATATATATATATATATATATATATATACATACCAATTACCAATAAACCAACCCAAACCAACACAACTACGATTAACAATCAAACTCCAAGTCGACACCCTATCAATTCACAGTCAAACTCCAAGCCAACACACACTAGTACGTACAAGCACTAATAACATGACATAAAATAATAAATATCCCAAAAGCGACAACATATAACAACGGAAACACAATAAGCCACGGTATGTCCAACAGGTCGTCATCTATGTACACAACCACTCAAAGCCTGGAAGAGCTCCCTGGCCCACTCTAGGTGGCCCACGCCTGGGTGTCCCTGGTCGCCTTATCCCCAGGTCACCTTTTCCACATAATCACATAAGACAGTGGCCTACTCTGGGCGGCCCATGCCTGGGTCTCCCTGGTCGCCATATCTCTAGGTCGCCCCTTCCGCCCTCGGTATATAATTAGTGGCCAACACACACACACAATCTGATCAAATCTCATCTCATGATAATGCATGATATGCATAATGAAGTGCAATGCAACATAAGATATCTCACAATTCACATAAATCCACATATTATCAATTACACACATAACTTAATCACATAATACTATGTTTATGCATTGTAGTTGCAAATGAATTTCTACTTACCTGAAATCCAAGAAGGGTTGATGACTCGAGCTCTTAATCCCCTTTATCGTCTTTTTCTATCAAATCTTATAAAAGTAAACTATAAATAACACTCAAAATTATTAAATTATTAACATAGAAGTCCGTTTTCTTTTATTATACTTATTTTCCTAATTATTTTTCAACTGCTTGTTAAATAAAACATTTAATATTATTTAATCAACCATACTTTAAGTAAACCAATCACCAAAGATATCACTATAACCACCAAGCCATCAACTCCTTTAGTTCAATTAATTTCTTTAATTATCACTTAAATAAACCAAATCCTACAATTCAATTTAAGCACCTAATATGAGCTTAATAATTCATTTCTCTATAATCCAACTGCTCACAAATTACTACTGCACACACCATTTTCAAATTAATCTAATATAGGGACTATACAATTAAATACAAGAAAATTAAATCTACATATCAAATAAATCAAATGATATAATAGCGTAAGTAGTTAATTCATATATTACACGCCAAAAGAATTATATGCTCCATTTAGATGGATAAATTTGAAATCCATGGATTTCACACACAAATCATCACTCTCCAATGAATTTATAAATACTTAGATTTGAGAAGCTAGTTTAAAATGGAGAGATTTCAAATCCTCATCAAAACCTAGTCATTTGTGAAATTTCCTCATCTTCACTCCTTCCTCCTCTCCCCCTTCACTCTCTTTTCTAAACTCTCACATCTAAGTATTTGTAAATCTATTGAAAAATATAATTTATGTGTGAAACCCATGAATTTCCAAACTCATCCATCCAAATTGAGCCACGGAGAATATGAGCTTACCCTATAGATCCTCTTTTCTTCCTCCGTGTTTTCTTTTTCTTTCTTCGGTTAATTCCCCATCACAACCAACTTATGTCTGTGTGTTTATATTTCCAATGGATAGAGGTTAGGATATATATACACAATACCCCGCACGGATTCCTCTGTTCCGAAGTTGGGTATTCCACCTCTTTACCATAACCTCTCAATTTGACATCTGTCTCATTTTAATTATTTAAAATCTAAAAAAATATTAATATTTTTTAAAAAAATTTCTTGTTTCCAGTTTTTTCTGTTACCTGACCCGGACTTAACCCGACCCAAGTGGTTCATGATTCACCCGGCCCAAATGATTCATTATTTAGGGTTTAGGGTTCATAATTTAGGATATAGAGTTTAGAATTTTAAATAATTAAAACATTGGACATGTGTCAAATTTAAAAGATATGGAACATGGGTGGAACACCCTATTTTGGCACAGAGGAATCCAACCGCTCCACACCGCCTCACACTTGCCTTAGTTATGAAACACTCTCCAATTTTTATTTATTTTTAGTTTAACCACTACTATTACTAACTTTATATATTATTATTATTGTATTATTAATGCTAAACTATTGTGAGAATATATATATATATATATCTACGCATATATAAACCCATATATATTAATTAGCATTTATACATTATATTCACCCGTATGTAAGTAATTAATCATCTTTTACAAATTTAATTTTCTAATCACTCAATATTACTAATCATGAATAAATACATTTAATTATACCAACCAAATAATTTGCATTGGGCACCCAAATAGGACTAGAGTCCTACTAAATTATACTAGGGTTTTCTCACAATTAATCACATATTAGCATAAAAAATAACTCAACCTTTAAAACAAGTACACGCAAGATAAATATTACGGAATCGCCAAAACAACATAAATTATATTAACACGTAAAAATATAAAATGCACGAAATGCATGAAATATATTAAACAGAGACACATTTTTATAAACTTACGGCATGTTATTTAATAACATTTAAATATTAACACTTAACTCTTTTTTTTCTTAATGACAACTATATAATATGGAAGTTTATAATTTATACCTATCAACTATAAAACTTCGAATCCCTGAAATTTTAAACTAAAGAAGAATGAGATATAAATTCGAATAACACCTAATTAATACGAAGCACCTACAATGTTTAACGAATATCGTATAATAATTATAATGAGGGACTCGGATATTACACATAAATACAAAAAATAATTTATTTCTCATTTAAGCACACAACATATAAAAAAACATTTTATTTATTACGACTATTTGTGGATATTGTTGCTTAATCTTTAAATTTATTGTAAACTTTGTTTGTTTTTATTATTTATCAAGACATTGTTCATATGTTGCTTCAAATTTACACAAACTATCAAGTGAAACATGTTCATACTATGAAATTGATACCATTACACTTATAAAATTATACCATTACTCGTACAAACTAATATGTCTTAACAATTTTCACCGAAAACCTACTCTAAAATTTATTATAAACAATACATGTAAAAAAAATTTATATAAAAAGCGTGTGGGCTAGCCCGCTAAACCCAATACCCGCTATGGATTGGATTGGGTTGAGTAGTTCTCGACCCAAGCCCGCAATGGGTCGGCCGGCCAAAATCCACAAAAAATATGGGTTAAAGTGGGTTGTAGGTCGGCTCGACCCGCCGGCCCGTTCTGACAGCTCAAATCAAAATTTATCTAATCTCATTAACTCTAACTTTAAACTTAGTTTCAACCTCACATCTAAATATTTTAAAAAATATATATCAACTACATAAGTTTTATAAATTTCAATTTTACAAGCATTATTTCATTCTCTTCTTTTGTTATTTTATAATTTTTAATTTTTTTCCCTACCCTTTCTTGTGTTTCTTTCTTCTTCATATTCACAATATATATTTTTAATGTTCGATATTTTATTTTGCAGGATTTTTTTTTGCTTTGCGGGAATTTTTATTTTGCAAGTTCTTATTTTACATCTAATGATTTGATGAGATAATTCTTCATTGTATATCAATTGTACAGTTTATGTTAATTTATTTGATTGCTACACAATTTGTGTTGATTTTTTTTTCAGGTTCTTATTTTACATCTAATAATTTGGTGAAATAATTCTTCATTGTATATCAATCTTACAGTTCATGTTGATTTATATGATTGCTACACAATTTCTGTTGATTTTTTTTTTGTAGGTAAATACTTGTAGGTCCCGAACGAGTTTTAGTGAGGTGGAAGTCTAGAGGGGAGGGGTGAATAGACTTCCAAAACTTTTTCGTGTGATCAGTTGTAATGACAAGTTAACTGATATCAAGTGCGTGAGTGAATCAGTACAGACTGATATCCAACCTACTGATCACTTGAGAGCAGATCAGTTTGGTGTCTATCAGTTTAACTGATTGTGTGGAAGCTAAGTTTTACCCGTGTAGAAAAACCAGTTTTTTTAAATCAGATTCTAAGGTTTTCTGATCAGATGACAAAATGACAGACTGATCAGATCAGTTGCTTGGTGAAAATCTGATCTTAACTTAGAATATGCATGTTCTCTTTCAACAGGTGTGTGATAAGTGTAAAGCAGGTAAATGCACACAAGATTTATAGTGGTTCAGACAACTTGTCCTACGTCAACTCTTCCCTATCAGCAGGGGCACCAACTTAACCAACTGGACTTAGATTAATGTGTTAGTCCAACACAGTACAACATATGTTTCAAGAGTTCTCACTCAACCAATCCCAGAAATCGGAACTAGAAACCCTAATCTGAAGTCTTGCTAAACAAAACTTAACCTAACACTCGGTTTGGGTATAAGATTTGAGTTGTTTCAACTGGAAATCTATCATAGTATTTGTGTAGCCTAAAGCTAAAGGATGAGATTTCTTACTAAGAATCTATGGAATGAACACTTAGAATATTTGCTTGATTTCTTGGTGTTCTTGCGGAAATTTGCTTGTGGCTTGAGCTTGATAATAATTTCTGTAACCTTACTCTGAAGGTTTGATCCCATATTTATAGACCTTGAAATCAAAGAGCCGTTGGAGAGCAATTTGAATTTAAGGCTATTTTTGGTAGCTTGCAAGCGTGATTTGACATGCTCAGGAAGGTCATGCCGTCTTCGTGTATATTTGTCATTTGTAGTCGTTTGCCCTGATACACCATATCCTGCATTGTCAATTCCGTACATACGTGTCGAGTTCTTAGTGGCTAGCAAGTACACTGATTCGGCGCCTTGTAAAGCCAGCTAAGTTGACATTCTTCTTGTTGTAGTGTCGATGTTCTTATGATCTTCAGATATTCTGATCTAGACTTCTGATGGCATATGCTGATCTTGTCTTCTGATCTGAGACATCAGTTGATCTTGTCTTTTGATCTTCGGTATTACTCTATTCATATTGTGTTCCCCCTCAATATGTGACCTATTCTATTCCGTCAGCTGCCTAACATGTTCAGCTAGTTTCCTAACTCATCATCAGTCGACTAACAGGTTCGACTGGTCCTATTACAATTGTTTTGGAACTTCCATCAAAACTATATATATCCTCACAATTTCCCTCTTTTTGATGGAACCAAAACATTAACTAGAAAGTATGCTGAACAATGTTAAAGATAAAGTAAGGAGATAGTAAATCAGAAGACAACGAGAGTTTGTCTTAAGATCAGAAAAGTAGAATATTTCATTGATCATGTGAGCATTACAAGTACAAGATGAAAAAAAATTTCTAATCTAATCTTACAAAAATTAAGTCTTCTGATTCCTTCAGTCTCTCTTTTCCATCGGAACAACACACATCTCATAGAGCCTTGCTTTGATTTATGCAACCTTGTGTTCTTCATAAATGTCATCTTGAGCCAAACACATGTTCAGAGTTGCATTAAAAGCAATCTTGTCCAGCTTCACATCAGGAGTCTTCTTGTATTCCATGGTTTCGACCTCGGGGACAACTGGAATGCAACTCAGTTTCTTCGCCTCCCTCATAATGCATTCATAGAATACTGGATGCTTGTTACTCAACCAATCTCTAAATATTTCATCTTTGGCATCAACAGTGGGAATAACCTGATTGATATAAGCCGAGATGTACCATTCTCCTTTGATCTTCTTCCATTCTTTTACCATGTTCCTATCAGGCTTAACAATCACATCCACATTGTTAGCGTTAGTGTCCTAGAGACAATCTATTATAAGGACATAATACTCGATTATATTCATTTTGATTTAATATTATAGTTCACTTAATATTAATGTATGGTAATACACTTGTTTGAATATTATGTTTGATTGTTTGAATTTATTCATGCAAGTGTTCCCATGAGTCATTGCTGTCATTAAGGTTGTGAGAACTCAGATGACTTAAGCATGATTCTCAAATAACCCCGATCAAGGATCATCAATAATGGGATATTGATGATACAATGGAGATTGGTGTGCGATCTGCATTATACTCTTAGAGAGTGTAGTAAGATCTCACTTACTACGAGATACTAGGTATCTCATGATGGATGCACAAATACCTTAGAGGGTATTGGTACACCCATCCGAGAAACCGTTTGATGTATTTCCACTATATGTGTCTACGGGTGTCTCGGTTAGTGGGAGCGATGCGATACTCCTTTGACTTGAGGTCAATACGCACGACATGTGTGGGATGATGAACTTTGACAATGACCAACGCTTGCACCCTAACCATGGGTAGATATGGCTTGTATTGGGTTCATCACGGAGTACATGTGCGTGGTAGTTGAGCCAAGAATAGGATTCATTCCTCAAAGTGGATTTAGAGAGAATATTCATCTTCTCATCATAATTGGATCAAAGTCATCGGCCGATGCACGTCAACTTAGACTTTGTGGCTAAGTGTGATATACATGATCAATTAGTGATTAGAGATAATATGATTAAGTTATTTGAATAGACACTTCATCATGTTCAAGACTTAATCGAGTATTCGCGAATGAAAGGAGGAAATCGTAATAGCCCATGTTTCAGTTACAGGTAGTTGCACGTTTCTCGCAACGTACCTCATATATTGAGAATGTCTGATTTATTGTCTAGGGTTCAATTAAGACCGTTAGTTTGACTAATCGCTCGATATATAAGGGCCTATGGGTCACACAACAAGTAATGGTTGTTTACTAATTATAGTTGGTTGATTAAATATTAAATTAGATTTAATATTTAATTTATGGAGAAGTAATTAATAGTAGATTAATTTTGAATTAATTATTATTAATATTTAATTAAATTGGATTTAATTAAATAAGAATTCCCAATAATAATATTTGGAATATTATTATAGGATTTAATATATATGGAAATAAATCGTAGATATTTGTCATATATGGAATTTAAATCCGTAGAGATTTATATGTGGGAAATATATCTGAGAGATTTATTTTATTAGGGATTTTTCCTAATAAAGGTTAGCTTAAGATTTAAGTTGGGCCTCTCCTATATATATGAGCTCTTGGGAATTCATAAAACGTGAGTTCATATTTTCTCCATAAAATCTCTAAGTTAGAATTTTCCTAGCAAATTCATCTCGGGGATTCAACGCTAGCACATTTGTGCAAATTAGTAAACGACTGTTACGTGGATACCATAGTTGAGGAATCCGTATACGAATTGATGTAAGAATTCTGTTTACGTTTACTCGTATTTAATTATGCAATTAACTGTTCGTTGTTGGTGAACTTTAATTTCCGCTGCGCATGTATTACGTGTTTACGTGCCTATAAATTCTTACAGTGGTATCAGAGCTTCAGGCTCTTTAATTGATTGCATAAATTTAGATTTATAAAATTAAAATTTTTATTTTTTATAAATCGTTCCGTGCGGCCATGAGTGTTGACTACACCATATGAATATTGTGTGATGGGGCACGCTCATTAGATGAGACTCAACCCTTATTTGTTTTGCCTGGTTCCTTTTTTGCTTCGTCTTCAAACCCTCTCGCCTCCGCCGCTATGTCTTTCCAGTTTGTGGGCCGCGGCGACGGCGCTCGAGCCAGCGGCCTTGGGCCGCATCTCGCACCGGTCACGCGGGCCCACCTCTCCCAATTTTGCATTCACCGCTCTCATTTCGATTGAGATGCGAACCCTCTGGTTTAGTCACTTTTTCGGAGGTGCGCCCTCGGATCACCTCGAATCATGGTGGTATGTAACCGACTCATCTCGATTTGAGACTCGCTGCTTGATTCCCTTCTAAACTCGGCCCCTGTGTCCGTTTTGATTCGATTCTAGGCGGCGCGCCACCGAGATCGAGACAAACCAGTGGTGGCGCGCCGTCAATTCGATTTTGCCGCCTTCTGGTTTTGAACCAGTTTGAGCGTAAGGGGTCGCGGCTCCATGCGCGACCCCACACAATTGTTTCGTTTGGGCGGCGAGTCGGCCGTGCGCGAAGGCGGCGACGGTGACTCGTGCCCATGCGTCGATTGGCTCAATATGTTCGATTTTGACCCTTGCCCAAATTCGATGCATGTGTGTTCTTGTTCTTGTTGGGATTATACTGAAAAGTATGCTTTTACTTTGTATAATCAAACTGGATTTCGATCTTATTTACTGAAATAAATTGTTTATCACTGATGCTTTAAATATCATCGAATGTTATATATATTTACTGCATAAATGTTCAATAAATAGTACGTGTTACATTGTAGTTAATTTAGTGATACCAGATCACAGAAGATTAAATTAACAGTTCCTTATAACCAAAAGTACACCATTCACGACCTAGATGGAAATGAACAATCCATCGTGAAAGGTTGAAGTGTAAGGCTCAGATTGGCTTGTCTTGACCAAGAGATTACACTAGTGCATGTCTAGTGCACTGAATAGGACCTACAGGAGGACAAATTCTTCAGAACTGAACTAGGAAGAATTAGACCTTAGTGGTTTGTTTTTTCTTAATCTTCGTCCCTTAAATAGGATCGCGTGTGGTTAGTAATTATTGCTTTGACTTATTACGGGTAGAGAATCAACGAGATTCAATACTTTATATCTTGGGCAATATTATTGGTCACATGCGATTGCTAAGATTTAATACGGAGAATCATGTGCAAGTACGCTTGTTCGATTTGCCCCCTTGGGAGGTTCATAAGTTTTATCATACCAAATCTTGCAAGTGGAACTAGTTTCCGGTATGGATAATAATGTTGAATCGTTCCTTAACCAAGGACAAAAGATATTAATTAATGGAAAGCTATTTCAGTGGCTTGAATTAATTAATGGGCTAGATAATCTTAAACACGAGAAATAATAACCGGGAGCCATATTGACTGTAATATGGGTTAAAATGGATAGTGCAATATTAATTATGTAGTGAGATTAATTAATATTTATGGGCTTGAATAATATTGTGGCTCAATATTGATAATTCAAGATCCATTGGAAGGTCCAATCTTAATTCTCCTAAAGGCCCCTCAAGTAGCCCAAACATAAAGTCCAATAACTGAAAAGGTGTTTAAAAATAAAATAATTTTTTGTTGCTATTTTTCCTCATTTTTTTCGAAAAATATGAATAAAAGGGGAGAAAGATTTTTTTTGAATTTTGTTATGGAATGAAGATATGTATTCTTGGAATACAAGATTATCTCATTAAATTCAAGAAATCTCCCACTTGGTTATTTATATGAAGTTTTCGAAAATTTTGAAAGAATAAGGGAAAGAAAAATTTTCTTGATTTTCTTGAAAAGATATTATGGAAGATATGTATTCTTGCAATACAGGTTTATCTCATAAATTCAAGAAGATCCAAATCTTGGAATCTTTATCCTTGTTTTTTCGAAAATAACCATAACAAGAGAAGGTGGAATTTTTATGGAATATCTTAATTATGGAGAAAAGAATATATGAAATATATTCAAGATTTCTTGGAGATCAAGAAAAGATTTTTCCTCCCTATTCCATGATGAAAATCGGCCACCACCTATCTATAAATAGGGGATGATTTCTTCATCCCCGAGGACAATTCCATGTGCTGGAAAAATTAGCAAATCCACAAAGGTGGTGCAACAAATTTTTATTTTCCCTTTTGTTAATTGTTCGTGAGTTTCCTTCCACCGGATTGACGAGCAAGGACTAGTGAATACTTGGGAAGGCTTTTTGGTGTGTTCTTATCGATCGAGTCCATTGCCATTCCAAGAGGTAAGTTCACGTAAACCCGTAGCAATTCCGCATGCGTAGGATTTATATGAATTGTTTATATGCATGATTTATTGTTGAATTATTATTTGAATTAATATAGGATTAATTCATGCTAGTAATAATTGTTAGAATTAAATTTGTATTTAAATATTCATCCCGAATAGATCCGGGTAATTAATTCCCCAACAACTAGTATCAGAGCCTCGATTTCGGGCTCTGAATTTTAAATTGTAATTTAATTTGTTTTCATTAAATTTGAAATTGGATAGTAGAATTGCTAGATCTTTTTTGCAGGTATCCAATTGTCATGGAATTTAATGTGTTTATTTATGCATGCATATAAATTGTGGTTTTTTAATTCAATTCGTTCGAATTCGTTTTGCCTCATGAGAAAATCCACGAGTAGATTAGAATTTGTTTGATTTAATCAATGTAATAGACTAGTCTAGATCTAGGTTTATTTATTTTTATAAATAAATTGTAAACCGGATCGAAAATGGAGGCGGAGACGAAGAATTAAAAGACGGTCCGGAACCGGGCGTAGGCAGTGTGCATCGCGCGAAATGTGCCATGGGAGGCATGCGCGCGACGAGGACACTGGCGGGCACTCACGAGCGTGGGGCAGGGGGCCTCGTCTTGTGGCGGGATCGGCCAGGCGCCTGTGGCGAGCCGTCGCGTGGCGGGGGGATCGACCAGGCGACGGGGAGCCTCGTCTTGTGGTGGGCGGGCGCCAGCCGAGGCATGCGTGGGCAGGGCGAGAGGGCGATCTTGCGGGCGAGGCGGTCTTGGTAGCGTCTGCAGGCGTCTTGCAGATCCGCAGGACCGCCGAGGCCCGCCGAGAACTACCGAAGGCGGGCGGCGGCTGCGGCGCTTAGCGCTTCGCGGCGCCAAGACGGACGCCACTCGACACGGCGGGAGTGCTAAAGGGCATCGCGACCATGGCTGGTCGATGACATCACTAGACGTGGCGAACCTTTCGAGAAGAACGATGAAGGCAAAGAAGATAATTTCTCGAGATCAAGGCATGACAAAAATTAACCATGACAATTGGATATATGTGCCCAATATGTTTAATTTTTTGTTTTGATGTTTATGCATTATTTTATGCTTATTTAAATTGTGTTTAAATTTGCGATGCATGAGAAAATATTTTGAAAAATCTCACTTTCGAAAATTACTAAGTATGCTTAAACAATTAATTGACAATTTTATGGATAATAAAATTGAATTAATTTTGACCTCCATGATTTATTTATTTGTGAATTCTTTTGGAGAAATTCCCCGAACGGGACGGTCAAAAGATAGCTTTCACATGAATAAATTCCAAATGGATTATTGTGGATTATTACTAGCGGCGACGATGACCCTCCCCACGAGGCTCGTTCAAAGTGAAATAATAATTCTGTATTTAATCATGGTTATTACTTAGGTATAAAATTGGTATGCATATACTTCCCCGAAGTCCCTGTCAATTTTATATTGGTCAAGTGGGAGCCAACTATTAATCTAGATATTAAAGGTTTGTAACTGTTCTTGTTTGTAACCTACTTGAATGTGTTTAAATAATGGTCCACCCCACGTGGCTTATTTAAACTGTTTTGAGATGTTGACTGATGCATGTTCATATTTTTTTGAGATTTTAATATGAAACATGTGATCGAATTTTGTGATATATTTGTGCTAATGCATATTATTATTTATTTCAGTTCATCATGTCACAACCTTTTAATCCACTGTTATATACACTCAAAGAACACCAATTAACTGGTGACAATTATGTTGTTTGGAAACTAAATATAAGTTTTGTCCTACCTGCACAAGAACATCATTGGGTTCTTGATGTACCCAAGCCCTATATACCTACTGATGGATCAGCTGATGCGGAAAGACACTTGTATAATATTTGGGAGCAGGCCAATGAACCCATGAAACGTGTAATCTTGACTTCACTGTCTGATGATTTGAGATACATTCATGAAGGTGTTGAGTCTGCTGCAGAAATTATGCAAAGTCTTGAAGAAATGTTTTTAACAAAAGACCGCATGATCAATCAGTTTAAAAATGACGACGTGGCCAGGCTAAAGATGGCTGAGGGAACACCCGTAAGGGAGCATGTTCTCAGAATAAAACGCCATTTTGAAAAACTGGCTTATCTCGGTACTAAGTATTGTGATGAGGCTCAAATCGAATTTCTTTTGCTAACTCTTCCAAGGTGCTTCGATGGGTTTTACTGTAGTTTTGTGATGAGTGATCACATGTTTACTATGGACATTCTACAAGAAGCCTTGGAGAAAATAGAGAAGCATTTAGGAAAGAAAGACGAAGCATTGGTGACTAAAAGTCTTTTCTCAAGGTCTAGGCCAATGGAAGGCAAGACTCAAGAAAAGGAAAGTGGTCAGATCCAAAGCAAACTCGTCACTAAGAAAAGTAAGAGAAAGACAGTTAGCTGGATGGGTGTCAAGAAAGTACCAAAAGGAAAATGTTTCAACTGCGGTGAAAAGGGACATTGGAGGGCAGCCTGTTCCAAACCCAGAAGGGATGGAAAGAAAGGTAATTCTCACGCACTAGTTGTTGAAACTTGCTTAGCGGCGTATGCCTCCCATTTATGGGTGGTGGATACGGGATCCACTGATCATGTTTGTTTCACTTTACAGGGGTTCAAGCGGACCCGACAACTTAGTGGGAGTGAGATCCTCATCACACTGGGCGATGCTACGAGAGTGGCAGCTGAAGCAGTGGAAGAAGTGCACCTGTCTTTTGAAGACAGAGTTTTCATTTTAAGAGATGTTCTTAACGTTCCTAGTTTTAGAAAGAATTTAATTTTGGTTTCTAAACTTTACCTTGATGGATATTCGGTTACTTTTGATAAAGTTGTTACCATTTCTCTTTATGATAAATTTATCTGTCATGGAACGTTGTCGAATAATCTCTATACAATTAACTGTTCACACCACTCACCAAATGCATCCTATAACACATCAACTGTTTCCGATAAAAGAAAATGTTCATTAGACTTGAACGAGACACTTCTATGACATCTAAGATTGAGACATATTAATCCAAAGAGGATCCAAAGGTTGGTAAAAGACGGTTCACTGGAGTCTCTCCAAGTTGAACAAATTCGAACCTGCGAATCATGTTTGGAGGGTAAAATGACCAAGAGGGCATTCAGAGACAAGGGGAATAGAGCCAAAGAAGTGTTAGAAATTATTCACACAGACGTATGTGGTCCAATGTCAACCAAAGCAAGAGGAGGTTATGAGTATTTCGTCACTTTTATTGATGACTACTCAAGGTACGGCTATATTTTTCTTATGAAGCATAAATCTGAGACCTTTGAAAAATTCAAAGAATTTAAGGCTCAAGCAGAGAATCATAGGGAAATACGTATCAAGTCTCTACAATCCGATCGTGGAGGCGAGTACCTCAGCGATGAGTTTTTGAACTACTTGTCAGATGAAGGGATTGTATCCCAGCTAACTGCACCCGGAACCCCTCAACAAAACGGGGTTGCAGAGCGAAGAAACAAAACTCTTTTAGAAATGGTTAGATCAATGATGAGTTATGCGGATCTTCCTAAGTCGTTCTGGGGTCATGCCTTGGAAACAGCGGCTTACATTCTGAACTTGGTGCCATCTAAATTGGATCCCAAAACTCCCAAAGAATTGTGGATCGGGCGCAAGCCCAGTTTGAGACACATGAGAATTTGGGGGTGTCCGGCCTACGTGTTGGACAAGGAAGCCGGTAAATTGGATCCTCGATCAGAATTAAGGTTGTTTATAGGATACACCGAGGGAACAAAAGGGTGTATGTTCTATGGTCCCGAGGATCAAAAGGTGGTAATCAGCACCCACTTTAGATTTTTGGAAGAAGACTATATGAACGAAAGAAGACCCAGAAGTGACATTACCTTAAATGAGCTAAGGGGGCTAACCTCATTGCCAACTGTTGGGGAATTAATTGCCCAGATCTATTCGGGATGAATATTTAAATACAAATTTAATTCTGACAATTATTACTAGCATGAATTAATCCTATATTAATTCAAATAATAATTCAACAACAAATCATGCATATAAACAGTTCACGTAAATCCTACGCATGCGGAATTACTACGAGTTTACGTGAACTTACCTCTTGGAATGGCAACGGTCTCGTCGATGAAAACACACCAAAAGACCTTCCCAAGTATTCCCTAGTCCTTGCTCGACAATCCGATTGGAAGGAAGCTCATGAACAATTAACAAAAGGAAAATAAAATTTGTTGCACCACCTTTGTGGATTTACTAATTTTTCCAAAGACATGGAATTGTACTTGGGAATGAAAGAATCATCCCCTATTTATAGATGGGGTGGTGGTCGAAATTTTGAGGAAAAACCAATGTGGGAAAATCTTTTCTTGATCTCCAAGAAATCTTGAATATATCTCATATATTCTTTTCTCCATAATTAAAATATTCCACAAAAAATCCCACCTCATCTTGTTATGGAGTATTTTTCTAAAATTAAGAGAAAAGAATCCAAGATTTGGATCTTCTTGAATTTATGAGATATACTTGTATTTCAAGAAATACATATCTTCCATAATATATTTTCAAGAAAATCAAGAAAATCTTTATTTCCCTTTTTATTTCAAAAATTTCAAAAAACACAATATAAATAACCAAGTGGGAGATTTCTTGAATTTAATGAGATAATCTTGTATTCCAAGAATACATATCTTCATTCCATAACAAAATTCAAAGAAAATCTTTCTCCCCTTTTATTCATATTTTTCGAAAAAAAATGAGGAAAAATAAGCAACAAAATTTATTTTATTTTTTAAACACCTTTTTTTAGGTTATTGGACTTTATCTTGGGCTACTTGGGGGGCCTTTAGGAGAATTAAGATTGGACCTTCCAATGGATCTTGAATTATCAATATTGAGCCACAATATTATTCAAGCCCATAAATATTAATTAATCCCACAACATAATTAATATTGCACTATCCATCTTAACCCATATTGCAGTTAATATGGCTCCCGGTTATTATTTTCCGTGTTTAAGATTATCTAGCCCATTAATTAATTCAAGCCACTGAAATAGCTTTCCATTAATTAATATATTTTATCCTTGGTAAAGGAACGATTCAACATTATTATCCATACCGGAAACTAGTTCCACTTGCAAGATTTGGTATGAAAAAACTTATGAACCTCGAGGGAACCAAATCGAACAAGCGTATTTTGCACACGATTCTCCGTATTAAATCTTAGCAATCACATGTGACCAATAATATTGCCCAAGATATAGGGTATTGAATCTCATTGATTCTCTTCCCGTAATAAGTCAAAGCAATAGTTACTAACCACACGCAATCCTATTTAAGGGGCGAAGATTAAGAAATAACTAAACCGAGGTCTAATTCTTCCTAGTTCGGTTAGAAGAATTTGTCCTCCTGGAATCCTCTTCAATGTATCGGTCATGCACTAGTGTAATCTCTTGGTCAAGACAAACCAATCCCGAGCCTTACACTACAACCTTTTCACGATGGATTGTTCATTTCCATCTAGGTCGTGAATGGTGTACTTTTAGTTACAAGGAACTGTTAATTTAATCTTACGTGATCCGGTATCACTAAATTAACTACAATGTAACACGTCTTATTTATTGAGCAGTTATGCAAATAAATATATGTAACATTCGATGATATTTAAAGCATCAGTGATAAACAATTTATTTCAGTAAATAAGTCCGAAATTCAGTCAGTCTGATTATACAAAGTAAAAGCATACTTTCCAGTAAAATCCCAACACCAACTGTACAAGATGACATACCAAACGACACACTTACGCAACCGGAACCTCATCGTAGTGGGAGAGTTGTGAGACGGCTCGAGAAATTCATGGGGATAGGAGAGTCCTCGGACTTGATTACGAATCAGACCCATGGACATACGACGAGGCAATCCAAGACAAGAATGCGGTTTCTTGGCAAACAGCAATGAAAGCCGAAATGGGTTCTATGGATCATAACAGAGTGTGAGAGCTAGTCGAAGCACTTAATGGGGTCAAACCCATTGGTTGTAAGTGGGTATACAAGAGAAAAAGAGGACCGGACGGGAAGGTGGAAACCTTCAAGGCAAGGCTTGTGGCGAAAGGTTATACTCAGAAAGAAGGGATCGACTATGAGAAAACTTTTTCGCCTGTAGCAATGCTCAAGTCCATCCGAATTCTCTTGTCGATTGCTGGGCATCTTGACTTTGAAATCTGGCAAATGGATGTCAAGACGACTTTCCTTAACGAAAGTCTTGATGAAGAAATCTATATGCAACAACCCCAAGGCTTCATTGAAAAAGGCCAAGAACACCTAGTTTGTAAGCTCATGAAGTCCATTTACGGACTCAAACAAGCATCCAGAGCTTGGAACCAATGTTTTGATCATGTAATAAAGTCTTATGGGTTTGATCAAAATGAGTTCGAAAGTTGTGTGTACAAAAAGCGTGCGGAACTGCATTGATATTCTTAGTACTATACGTAGATGACATTCTGCTCATCGGGAACGATGTAAAGGTGTTATCAGACATAAGGGCATGGCTTTCAAAACAGCTTGATATGAAGAACTTAGGGGAAGCCGGGCACATCCTTGGGATCAAGATCACTCGAGATCACAAGAAAATGATGATAGGCTTATCGCAAGCTTCATACATAAACACTGTCTTGAAACGATTCAGCATGCAGAATTCCAAGAAAGGCTTCGTACCTTTCAGACATGGAATCCATCTATCCAAGGAAATGTGCCCTAAGACACAAAAGGAGATAGATGACATGAAAGGCATTCCTTATGATTCGGCTGTCGGAAGCCTTATGTATGCAATGTTGTGCACGAGACCGGATATCTGCTTTGCCGTTGGCATGGTGGCAAGATATCAAAGTAACCCAGGGAAAGAACATTGGACGGCATTTAAAAACATTCTGAAGTATCTGAAAAGAACTCGAGATAGGATGTTGGTTTATCAGTCAGATAGTCTAATCCCCATCGGCTACACGGACTCGGATTTCCAATCAGACTTAGATTCCAGAAAATCTACCTTCGGTAGTGTGTTTTGCATGGGGGGAGGAGCCATGACATGGAGAAGTGTTAAGCAGAAATGCATCGCTGATTCTACATTGGAAGCCGAATATGTAGCTGCTTGCGAGGCAGCGAAAGAAGCGGTTTGGCTCAAGAACTTCCTAGTGGACTTGGATGTAGTTCCGAATTTGCCCAGCACAATCACTGTTTATTGTGATAATGCCGGAGCAGTTGCAAATTCAAGGGAACCAAGAGCCCACAAGGCCAGCAAACACATTTAAAGGAAATACCATCTTATACGAGAAATCGTTAAGAGAGGAGATATAGAGGTGGCAAAGATCGCGTCAGAAGACAACCTAGCAGATCCATTCACAAAGGGTCTGCCTCAGAATACATTCGAGAGACATGTGGAAGGAATGGGTGTCAAGACCGTTGCCAATCTGCTTTGAGTATAAGTGGGAGATATTATTAGGTTCGTGTAGGTGACATTACATGTCATGTATTAGGAACTACACGAGACATGTTGTAGTATACTTAAAAGCAGACTTTGAGTATAAGTGGGAGATTATTGGGATTATACTGGAAAGTATGCTTTTACTTTGTATAATCAAACTGGATTTCGGTCTTATTTACTGAATTAAATTGTTTATCACTGATGCTTTAAATATCATCGAATGTTATATATATTTACTCCATAACTGTTCAATAAATAGTACGTGTTACATTGTAGTTAATTTAGGGATACCAGATCACAGAAGATTAAATTAACAGTTCCTTGTAACCAAAAGTACTCCATTCACGACCTAGATGGAAATGAACAATCCATCGTGAAAGGTTGAAGTGTAAGGATCAGATTGGCTTGTCTTGACCAAGAGATTACACTAGTGCATGTCTAGTGCACTAAATAGGACCTACAGGAGGACAAATTCTTCAGAACTGAACTAGGAAGAATTAGACCTCAGTGGTTCGTTATTTCTTAATCTTCGTCCCTTAAATAGGATCGCGTGTGGTTAGTAATTATTGCTTTAACTTATTACGGGTAGAGAACCAATGAGATTCAATACTTTATATCTTGGGCAATATTATTGGTCACATGCGATTGCTAAGATTTAATACGGAGAATCGTGTGCAAGTACGCTTATTCGATTTGCCCCCTTGGGAGGTTCATAAGTTTTTTCATACCAAATCTTGCAAGTGGAATTAGTTTCCGGTATGGATAATAATGTTGAACCGTTCCTTAACCAAGGACAAAAGATATTAATTAATGGAAAGCTATTTCAGTGGCTTGAATTAATTAATGGGCTAGATAATCTTAAACACGGGAAATAATAATCGGGAGCCATATTGACTGTAATATGGGTTAAGATGGATAGTGCAATATTAATTATGTAGTGGGATTAATTAATATTTATGGGCTTGAATAATATTGTGGCTCAATATTGATAATTCAAGACCCATTGGAAGGTCCAATCTTAATTCTCCTAAAGGCCCCTCAAGTAGCCCAAACATAAAGTCCAATAACTGAAAAAGGTGTTTAAAAATAAAATAAATTTTTGTTGCTATTTTTCCTCATTTTTTTCGAAAAATATGAATAAAAGGGGAGAAAGATTTTCTTTGAATTTTGTTATGGAATGAAGATATGTATTCTTGGAATACAAGATTATCTCATTAAATTCAAGAAATCTCCCACTTGGTTATTTATATGAAGTTTTCGAAAACTTTGAAAGAATAAGGGAAAGAAAGATTTTCTTGATTTTCTTGAAAAGATATTATGGAAGATATGTATTCTTGCAATACAGGTATATCTCATAAATTCAAGAAGATCCAAATCTTGGAATCTTTATCCTTGTTTTTTTGAAAATAACCATAACAAGAAAAGGTGGAATTTTTATGGAATATCTTAATTATGGAGAAAAGAATATATGAAATATATTCAAGATTTCTTGGAGATCAAGAAAAGATTTTTCCTCCCTATTCCATGATGAAAATCGGCCACCACCTATCTATAAATAGGGGATAATTTCTTCATCCCTGAAGACAATTCCATGTGCTGGAAAAATTAGCAAATCCACAAAGGTGGTGCAACAAATTTTTATTTTCCCTTTTGTTAATTGTTCGCGAGTTTCCTTCCACCGGATTGACGAGCAAGGACTAGGGAATACTTGGGAAGGCTTTTTGGTGTGTTCTTATCGACCGAGTCCATTGCCATTCTAAGAGGTAAGTTCACGTAAACCTGTAGCAATTCCGCATGCATAGGATTTATGTGAACTGTTTATATGCATGATTTGTTGTTGAATTATTATTTGAATTAATATAGGATTAATTCATGCTAGTAATAATTGTTAGAATTAAATTTGTATTTAAATATTCATCCCGAATAGATCCGGGCAATTAATTCCCCAACAGTTCTGGGTTGTTCCTCTGATGAATTTTCGAATTCTGATATTCTATTGATTGGGATATTTGGATTGGTTTGGAACTGATTAAATTGAAATTTGATTGAACCCTAATAATTGGAACAATTTTGGGAATTTTGAATAATTCTGACAAACTGATGAATTGTTGGATGTTTGATTTGGATGACCCGATCGGAAAACGGTTTTGGAAACCGGGCGACGATGAAGGGGAGGACTGTGCCGAAATTGGATTTTGGACAGACCCTTTCGTGCAGTTTTCGAAACTTGCACATGAGCCCTTAACAAATAAAAGAATTAAAATTTGATTTAAAATTAATAAGATTAATTTTAAGTCTTGAAATAAAATAGGATTTTATTTTATAATTAATTGGATTAATTATTATTTTAATAATCATAAATTAAATTTAAAATTGGATTTTAAATTTGGTTTTAAGAAGGATTATTAAATTCCCACTTGTTAACCTGTTTATTTTATTTTAATAAATCCATTAACGCCTTTATAGTCCGCATTATAATTGTTTGGGTAGGCAGCGCCCAATAATTGTTAGATCGTATTAATTGTTTAGGTAGACGGCGCCCATATAAATGTTAGTCCGTGTAAATCATGTTTGTGTAGGCGGCGCCCAATAATTGCTCAAATGTGATGTAGATTTAACATGTTAGATCTCGATTAAATAATTAATATCCCGCTTTTAAAACGTTCCTCACTAAAATATGATTTTTCATTAAATTGAAACGATGTCTTCCATCGAAATTAAAAGTAAACCGGGGATTTCGTTCCAATGGGTATTTAAGACCAAAGTCTTTTGCTCGGAGCTACATTAAACGGGACTTTTATAGGGACACTTGGTGTCGCCGCTTGATGGTTGTAAACTAACTTAACTTTGTTTCACCAGCCAAAGCAGAGAAATAAAAGTTAATGGATATCCGATTAAACTGGATTTAATCAACTAGGAATTGCAAATTTTGCAATTGGTTTGGAGACCTATCAGTTATGCTATTGTGATATTCAGCCAAAGCAGGGATCATGATAGTAGGAATGTGGATCCTAGTCCATTACAATTTATATTTGATATAAATTCGTACTCTTCCGATGAGGTCGTTGAGTATGTGAAAATAATGGAGATAAAATAAACACAAAAGAAAGGCCATGTTTATTTTGATTGCTGAATATTGATCATAGGAATTATGTATTTTAATTTCCGTTTTATTTTATTTCTCTTGGTTAGTTGAAATGTATAATTGTTATTGAGATGTGTTTTGGAAACAAATAAAATTGGCTAGGCCAAATTTTCTGGACTGGTATCGAAACATGTGTTTGGTGCTAAGGCAAGAAAAGATTGAGTACGTGTTGGACACGCCAATCCCGGTTACCCCTGCAGTTAGTTCCCTGAGGCAGCCACGTTTGACGTAGCAGCTCAGAATAAGCATTAAAAGGATGCTTCCCAGACGCAGTGTGTGATGTTGCTCGGCATGACTCCCGAATTGTTTAAAGCAACATGAGAAAATGGTTCTCTTCTAAATGCTAAAACGACGGACTGGACATCGCCGAGTTAACGGAAAGCCGACGCCGAGGAGGCGGGCTGGTCGTCGCTGTGAAAGTCGACGATCTCATCACCGAGAAGATGGAGAATACTTCGCTAAAACGGCGGACTGGACATCGCCGAAAGAAGCGAAAGCCGATGCCGAGGAGGTGGGCTGGTCGTCGCCGCGGAAAGCCGACGCATCTCATCGCCGGTAGCGCAGTAGAATACTTCACTAAAACGGGCGGATCGACATCACCGAAAGAAGCGGAAAGCCGACGCCGAGGAGGCGGGCGGTCAAGCCGCTGCGGAAAGCCGGCGATTCTATCGCCGGTAGAAGGTGGAGAATACTTCGCTAAAACGGTGGATCGACATCATCGAAGTTAGCGGAAACCCGGCGCCGAGGGGAGGGAGGCCGGTTGCCGGGCGGAAAGCCGACGATCTCATCGCCGGAAGGCGGAGAATACTTTCGCTAAAACGGTGGACTGGACATCGCCAAGTTAGCGGAAAGCCGATGCCAAGAAGGCGGGTTGGTCGCCGCTGGAAAGCCGGGATTATCTCATCGCCGGAGAAGGTGGAGAATACTTTGCTAAAATGGCGGATCGATATCACCGAAGTTAGAAAAAGCCGACGCCGGGGAGGCGGGCCGGTCGCCGCTGGGGAAAGTCGACAAAACTCATCGCCGAGAAGGCGGAGAATACTTTCGCTAAAATGACGGATCGACATCGCCGAAGTTAGCGAAAGCCGACGCCGGCGAGGCGGGCTGGTTATCGCTGGTGAAAGCCGACTTATCTTATCGCCGAGAAGGTGGAGAATATTGCTAAAACGTGCGGATCGACATCGCCGAAGTTAGCGGAAAGCTGGCGTCGGTAGCGGGGGTCGTTGCCGTGGAAAGCCGATTTATCTCATCGCCGAGAAGGCGGAGAATATTTCGCTAAAACGGCGGATCGATATCGCTGAAGTTAGCGAAAAAACCAACGCCAGGAGGCGGGCCGGTTGTTGCCATGGAAAGCCGATTTATCTCATCGCCGAGAAGGCAGAGAATACTTTGCTAAAACGGCATCGATATCACGAAAGTTAGCGGAATGCCGACACCGGAGGAGGCCGGGCTGGTCGCCGTGGAAAGCCGATTTATCTTCTATCGCCGAGAAGATGGAGAATATTTTCGCTAAAACAATGGATCGACATCGCCGAAGAACTGGAAAGCTAACGCCGAGGAGGGGGCTGGTCGCCGCCAGGAAAGCCGACAACTCTATCGCCGGAAGCGCAGAGAATATTGCTAAAATGGCGGACTGAACATCGCCGAGTTAGCGGAAATCCAACGCTGAGAAGGCGGGCTGGTCGTCGCTGTAAAAGCAAATGATCTCATCGCCGAGAAGGCGGAGAATACTTCACTAAAACGGCGGACTGGACATCGCCGAGATAGCGGAAAGCCGATGCCGAGAAGGCGGCCTGGTTATTGCCGTGGAGGCCGACAATCTCATCGCCGAGAAGGCAGAGAATACTTTGCTAAAATGACAGATTGGACATCGCCGAGATAGCGGAGAGCCGACGCCGGAAGGTGGGCTAGTCGTCACCATGGAGGCCGACGATCTCATCGCTGAGAAGGCGGAGAATGCTTCGCTAAAAATGGCGGATTGGACATCGCCAAGATCGCGGAAAGCCAACCCCGAGGAGGCGGGCTGGTCGTCGCTGTGAAAGCCGATGATCTCATCGCCGAGAAGGCGGAGTATACTTCGCTAAATGGCGATCGACATCGCCGAAGAAGCGTAAAAGCCGCGCTGGCGAGGCGGGCCGGTTGCCGCCGCGGAAAGTTCGGCGATCTCATCACCGAGAAGGCTAAGAATACTTTGCTAAAACGGCGGACATGACATCGCCGAGTTAGCAGAAAGCCGACACCGAGGAGGCGGGCTGCTCGTCGCTGTGAAAGCCGATGATCTCATCGCCGAGAAGGTGGAGAATACTTCGCTAAAATGGTGGACTGGACATCGCCAAGTTAGCGGAAAGCCGATGCCAAGGAGGTGGGCTGGTCGTCGCTGTGAAAGTTCGATTTATCTCTATCGCCGAGAAGGCGCAGAATACTTACTAAAAAATGGCGGATCGACATCACCGAAGTTAGCGGAAAGCCGGGCCGGGAGGAGGCTGGTCGTCCGCCGTGAAAGATGACAATTCAACACCGAGAAGGCGGAGAATACTTCAAAAAAAATGATGATCGACATCACCGAAGTTAATAGAAAGCCGACGCCGAGGAGGCGGCTGGTCGCCGCCAGGAAAGTTTTATTTATCTCATCGCCGAGAAGGTGGAGAATACTTCGCTAAAACGGCGGACTGGACATCGCCGAGTTAGCGGAAAGCCGATGCCGAGGAGGTGGGTTGGTCGCCGCCAGGAAAGCCGATTTATCTTCATCGCCGGAGAAGGCGGAGAATACTTTCGCTAAAACGCGGATCGGATATCGCCGAAGTTAGCGGAAACCAACGCCGAGGAGGTGGGCCGGTTGTTGCCGGGTGAAAGCCGACGATCTCTATCGCCGTAGAAGGCAGTATAGAACACTTTGCTAAAATGGGGAATGGATATCGCCGAAGTTAGCGTAAAAGCCGACGCCGAGGAGACGGGCCGGTCGTCGCTGCGGAAAGCCGTATATCTATCGCCGGAAGCGAGGAGAATATCGCTAAAACGGCGGATCGACATCGCCGAAGTTAGGAAAGCCGCTTAGAGGCGGGCTGGTCGTTGCCAGGAAAGCCGAATATCTCATCGCCGAGAAGGCGGAGAATACTTTCGCTAAAATGGCGGATCGACATCGCCGAAGTTAGCGGAAATCCAACGCCGGCGGAGGCGGGTGGTCGCCGCAGAAAAGCCGATGATCTCTATCGCCGAGAAGGCGGAGAATATCCGCTAAAACGGGCGGATCGACATCGCCGAGATAGAGGAAAGCCGACGCCGAGAAGGTGGCCTGGTCGTTGCCGTGGAGGCCGACAATCTCATCCCGAGAAGGCGGAGAATACTTTGCTAAAATGGCAGACTGGACATCGCCGAGATAGCGGAGAGCCGACGCCGGGAAGGCGGGCTGGTCGTCACCGTGGAGGCCAACGATCTCATCGCTGAGAAGGCAGAGAATGCTTCGCTAAAAACGGCTGACTGGACATCGCCAAGATCACGGAAAGCCGACCCCGAGGAGGCGGGCTGGTCAT
Source organism: Stenogyne calaminthoides (assembly GCA_037126765.1). Lineage (NCBI taxonomy): Eukaryota > Viridiplantae > Streptophyta > Magnoliopsida > Lamiales > Lamiaceae > Stenogyne > Stenogyne calaminthoides. Next base: position 32,401,784 of record JBBCBC010000001.1, on the reverse strand, counting down.
CGCTGTGAAAACCAACGATCTCATCGCCGAGAAGGCGGAGTATACTTCGCTAAAACGGCGGACTGGACATCGCAGAGTTAGCAGAAAGCCGAAGCCAAGGAGGCGGGCCGGGTCGCCGCCGCGGAAAGCCGATTTATCTCATCGCCGAGAAGGCAGAGAATACTTCGCTAAAACGGCGACCTGGACATCACCGAGTTAGCGGAAAGCTGACGCCGAGGAAGCGGGTTGGTCGTCGCTATGAAAGCCGACGATCTCATCGCCGAGAAGGTGGAGAATACTTCCCTAAAATGGCGGAATGGACATCGCCAAGATAGCGGAAAGCCGACACCGAGGAGGCGGGCTGGTCGTCGTTGTGAAAGCCAGAGATCTCATCGCCGAGAAGGCGGAGAATACTTCACTAAAACGGGGATCGACATCGCCGAAGAGCGGAAAACCGATGCCAAGAAGGCGGGCCGGTCGCCGCCGCGGAAAGCCGATGATCTTATCGCCGGTGGAAGGCGGAGAATATTTTTGCTAAAACGGGCGACGGGACAACGCCGAAGTTAGTTAAAAGCCGACGCCGGTGAGGCGGCCGGTCGCCGCCGTGAAAGCCGGATAAACTTCATCGCCGAAGGAGAATACTTCGCTAAAATGACGGATCGGGACATCGCCGAAGTTAGCGGAAAGCCGACGCCGGGAGGTGGGCCGGGTCATCGCTGGCGGAAAGTTTCGACCATCTCATCGCCGAAGGTGGAGAATACTTCGCTAAAACGGCGGATCGACATCGCCGAAGTTAGCGGAAAGCCGATGTCGAAGTAGGGAGGGCTGGTCGTCGCCGCTGCGGAAAGCCGATTTATCTCATCGACGAATGCGGAGAATACTTCGCTTAAATGGTGGATCGACATCGCCGAAAGTTACGGAAAGCCGGGCCGGAGGAGGCTGGGCCGTCGCCAGCGTGGAAAGCCGGCGATCTCATCACTAAGAAGGGTTGAGAATACCGCTAAAACGGGCGGACAAGACATCGCCGAAGTTAGCGGAAAGCCGGCGTCAAGAGGCTGGCCGGTAGTCGCCGTGAAAGCCGATTTATCCTCATGGGCCGGAGAAGGCGGAGAATATTTTGCTAAAACGCGACCGACATCGCCGAGATAGCGGAAAGCCGGTTTAGAGAAGGGCCGTCATCGCCGCTGAGGGCGCATTTATCTTATCACCGAGAAGGCGGAGAAAATTTCGCTAAAATGACGGACTGGACATCACCGATATAGCGGAGAGCCGACGCCGGGAATGCGGGCTGGTCTTCGTCGTGGAGGCCGAAGAACTCATCGCCGAGAAGGTGGAGAATGCTTCGCAGAAAAATGGCGGACTGAACATCGCCGAGATAGCGGAAAGTCGATGCCTGGAAGGCGGGCTGGTCGTCGCCATGGAGGCCGATGATCTCATCGCCGAGAAGGCGGAGAATGCTTCGCTAAAACGGGCAGATCGACATCGCCGAGATAGCGGAAAGCCCGATAACGGAAGGCGGGCCGGTCGCCGCTGGTGGAGGCCGATTTATCTCATCGCCAAAAGGCCGAAGTCGCCGCTGGGGAGGCCGACGATCTCATCGCCGAGAAGGCGGAGAATGCTTTGCTAAAACGGTGGGATGGACATCGCCGAGATAGTAGAGAGCTGACGCCGGGAAGGCGGGCTGGTCGTCGCCGTGGAGGCCGACGATCTAATCGCCGAGAAGGCAGAGAATACTTCGCTAAAACGACGGACTGGACATCGCCGAGTTAGCGGAAAGCCAACGCCGAGGAGGCGGGCTGGTCGTCGCTGTGAAAGCCGACGATCTCATCCCCGAGAAGGTGGAGAATACTTGGCTAAAACGGCGGATTGGACATCGCCGAGTTAGTGGAAAGCCGATGCCGAGGAGGTGCACTGGTCGTCACTGTGAAAGCCGACGATCTCATCGCCGAGAAGGCAGAGAATACTTCGCTAAAACGGCGGACTGGATATCGCCGAGTTAGCGGAAAACCAACGCCGAGGAGGCGGGCTGGTTATTGCTGTGAAAGCCGACGATCTCATCGCCGAGAAGGCAGAGAATACTTTGCTAAAACAGTGGACTGGATATTGCCGAGTTAGCGGAAAGCCAATGCCGAGGAGGCGGGCTGGTCGTCGCTGTGAAAGCCGACGATCTCATCGCCGAGAAGGCAGAGAGTACTTCGCTAAAACGGCGGACTGGATATCGCCAAGATAGTGGAAAGCCGACGCCGAGGAGGCGGGCTGGTCGTCATTGTGAAAGCCAATGATCTCATCACCGAGATGGTAGAGAATACTTCACTAAAACGGCGGACTGGACATCGCCGAGTTAGCGGAAAGCCGACGCCCGAGCGAGGCCGGTTTGTCGCTGTGAAAGCCGATGATCTCATTGCCGAGAAGGCGGAGAATAATTCGCTAAAACGCGGATCGACATCGCCGAAGTTTATGGAAAGCCAACGCCGAGGAGGCGGCTGGTCGTTGCCGGGAAAGCCGATTTATCTCTATCGCCGGAAGGGAGAGAATAGCCGCTAAAATGGCGATTCGGAGATCGCCGAAGTTAGCGGAACTAATGCCGAGGCATGGGCCGGTCGTCAGCCAGAAAAAGCCGATGATATCATCGCCGAGAAGGCGGAGAATATTCGCTAAAAAAAAGGCGGATCGACATCGCCGAGATATGGAAAGCCGACGCCGAGAAGGCGGTATGGTCGCCGCTATGGAGGCCACATCTTATCACGCAAGCGAGGAGAATACTTTTGCTAAAACGGCAGACCGACATCGCCAGATAGCGGAGAGCCGACGCCGAAGGCGGGTCTGGTCGTCATCGCGGGGGCCGACGATCTTCATTGCCGAGAAGGCGAGAATGCTTCGCTAAAAAACTACGGATCGATATCGCCAGATCGCGAAAAGTCGACGCCGCAGGAGGCGAAGCCGTCATCACGGAAAGCCGACATCTCTATCGCTGGAAGGCTGAGTATATTTCGCTAAAACGGCGATCGGATATCGCCGAAAGTTAGCGTAATTCGGCGCCGGCAGAGGCGGGCGGGTTGCCGCCGTGGAAAGCCGATGATCTCTATCGCCGAGAAGGCGGAGAATACTTCGCTAAAACGGTGGATCGGACATCGCCGAAAAGAAGTAAAAAAGCCGACGCTAAGGAGGTGGGTTGGTCGTCGCTGCGGAAAGCCGACATCTCATCGCCAGAAGGCAGCAGAATACTTTCGCTAAAATGGCGGATCGACATCACCGTTAGCGAAAAAGCCGAAGCTGGCGGGAGGCGGGCCGGTTGCCGCCGCAGGAAAGCCGATTTATCTCATCGCCGAAGAAGGCGGAGAATACTTTGTTAAAACGGCGGACTGGACATCGCTAAGATAGCGGAAAGCCGACGCCGAGGAGGCGGGCTGGTCGTCGTTGTGAAAGCCAATGATCTCATCGCCAAGAAGGCGGAGAATACTTCACTAAAACGGCGGAATGGACATCGCCGAGTTAGCGGAAAGCAGACGCCGAGGAGGCGGGCTGGTCGTCGCTGTGAAAGCCGACGATCTCATCACCGAGAAGGCGGAGAATACTTCGCTAAAACGGTGAACTAGACATCGCTGAGTTAGCGGAAAGCCGACACCGAGGAGGCGGGCTGGTCATCGATGTGAAAGTCGACGATCTCATCTTCGAGAAGGCGGAGAATACATCGCTAAAATGGCAGACTGGACATCGTCGAGTTAGCGGAAAGCCGACGACGAGGAGGCGGGCTGGTCGTCACTGTGAAAGTCGACGATCTCATCGCCGAGAATGCAGAGAATACTTCGCTAAAATGGCGGACTGGACATCGCCGAGTTAGCGGAAAGCCGACGCCGAGGAGGCGGGCTGGTCATCGCTGTGAAAGTCGACGATCTCATCGCCGAGAAGGCGGAGAATACTTTGCTAAAATGGCGGACTGGACATCGCCGAGTTAGCGGAAAGCCGAAGCCGAGGAGGCGGCTGGTCGTTGCTGTGAAAGCCGATGATCTCATCGCTAAGAAGGCGGAGAATACTCCGCTTAAACGGTGGACTAGACATCGTCGAGTTAGCGAAAAGCCGATGCCAAAGAGGCGCATCGTCGTCCGCTGAAAAGCCGACGATCCATCGCCGAAGAAGTTCGGAGAATACTTTCGCTAAAACGGCGGATCGACATCGCCAAGATAGCGAAAGCCGATGCCGAAGAAGGCGGCTGGTCGCCGCTGCGGAGGCCGACGATCTCATCGCCGGAAGCGCGGAGAATATTTTCGCTAAACGGGCGATCGACATCACCGAGATAGCGGAGAGTCGACGCCGGGAAGGCGGGCTGGTCCTCGTCGTGGAGGCCGACGAACTCATCGCCGAGAAGGTGGAGAATGCTCTGCTAAAAACGGCGGACTGGACATCACCGAGATAGCGGAAAGTCGATGCCAGAAGCGAGGGCCGGTCGCCGCCGGAGGCCGACGATCTATCGCCGAAGGCGCGAGAATGCTTCGCTAAAACGGATCGGACATTGCCGAGATAGCGGAAAGCCGACGCCGGGAAGGCGGGCTGGTCATCGCCGTGGAGGCCGACGATCTCATCACCGAGATGGCAGAGTCGTCGCCGTGGAGGCCGACGATCTCATCGCCGAGAAGGCGGAGAATGCTTTGCTAAAACGGATCGACATCGCCGAAGTTAGCGGAAAGCCGGGCCGGAGGATGGGCGGTCGTCGTTGCGGAAAGTCGGCGATCTCATCGCTAAGAAGGCGAGAATACTCCGCTAAAACGGCGGAATAGACATCTTCGAGTTAGCGAAAAGCCGATGCCGAAGAGGCGGGCTGGTCGTCACTGTAAAAGCCGACGATCTCATCGCCGAGAAGCCGGAGAATACTTCGCTAAAATGGCGGACTAGACATCGCCAAGATAGCGGAAATCCGACGCCGAGAAGGCGGGTTAGTCGTCACCGTGGAGGCCGACGATCTCATCGCCGAGAAGGTGGAGAATACTTCGCTAAAACGGCGGACTGGACATCACCGAGATAGCGGAGAGCCGACGCCGGGAAGGTGGGTTGGTCCTCGTCGTGGAGGCCGACGAACTCATCGCCGAGAAGGTGGAGAATGCTTTGCTAAAAACGGCGATGGACATCGCCGAGATAGCGGAAAGTCGATGCCAGGAAGGCGGGCTGGTCGTCGCCGTGGAGGCAGATGATCTCATCGCCGAGAAGGCGGAGAATGCTTCGCTAAAACGGCGGACTGGATATTGCCGAGATAGCGGAAAGCCGACGTCGGGAAGGCGGGCTGGTCGTCGCTGTGGAGACCAACGATCTCATCACCGAGATGGCGAAGTCGTCGCCGTGGAGGCCGACGATCTCATCGCTGAGAAGGCGGAGAATGCTTTGCTAAAACGGTGGACTGGACATCGCCGAGATAGCAGAGTGCCGACGCCGGGAAGGCGGGCTGGTCATCGCCGTGGAGGCCGACGATCTCATCGCCGAGAAGGCGGAGAATACTTCGCTAAAACGGCGGACTGGACATCACCGAGATAGCGGAAAGCCGACGCCGAGAAGGCGGGCTGGTCGTCGCCGTGGAGGCCGACGATCTCATCACCGAGAAGGTGGAGAATACTTCGCTAAAATGGCGGACTGGACATCGTCGACTGTTAGGCCCCGGTGGAAAACCCATTTTGCGCGTGCGGAAGCAAATATGACAAGCGATGCATATAAAACAGGGGGTGAAGGAATGGTGATTCCATATTTTTTCTTTTAAACTCATGTGTTGTGTTTTGCTTATGATCGAATTCATATGACAAGATAAGAACATAAAGCAGTAAAGAACACAACAATGTATAGTGGTTCGGAGACTCAAGCTCCTACATCCACTCTCCCTGTTCCTAGGAAAATTCCTTCAAACACTTCCTAAGGTTTTCTGACTACCTCTGTAGTTTACTAACCTTTCTACTTTGAGCTTTCTGACTACCTCTGTAGTTTACTAACTCAAACTGGACTTATCACGCTCTTGGGCTCGCCTCTAGATATTTAACGAGTTCACACTCCAATCGGGACTTACCCTCTCTCGGGATTGCCTAACAACTACCTCACTTCACCACTAGTTATCTCTTACGAGAATGGGGTTTGGGTTTGGTGTTGTCTCCAACTATGGTGAGAATTTCCCTTACATTTGTTTTGCCTCAATGCTAAGGTTGGGAAAATCTCTCTAAGCTTAGGATATATCGTGGGTTGCTTAGATTGGGTTCTAGAACACTCTTTGGATATATTTGTATATCTACAGACTTGTGTTCTATGGTGGGAAAGCTTGAGTATATGTTCTCTTAGCTCTGTAGCATCGTTGTTATCTTCTTCGCACTTCCACACGTAATAATGTAGGAAGAACTTGTATTTATAGTGTGGATTTGAATGTTACCGTTGGAGAGAATCACATTCAAATCCATACTATTCTTTATAAGTTCTATGACTTTTCATTTGGTTGTCTTCCTCTCATTGGTCCACAATTTGGATTCCAACGACTATATTCCTCAGCTTCAGTGCTTTGGAACATTCAGGTTATACTGAGCATTCAGTACATTACCGAAGTCTTGATAATTCTTGTGCCTTCAAATATTCTTTGTCTTGATATCTTGATCTTACGAGTCTTGAGAGATATCTTGATTGATATATCGATTCTTCATATCGAGTCTTGATTCTCGGTTTCATCTCGAAGTCTTGATTCTCGATTTCACTCGAGTCTTGATTCTCGGTTTCATACCGAAGTCTTGAAACTTCATCGAGTCTTGAGAATCTTTAGAATTTATCGATCTATATCTGCCGACTATACATTGTGCGGATAACATCTGAACACTCTAAAAACGGAAATCGACTCATCTATCAAGATTATCTGAACATGTCATACTCGGGGGTTTTGGGATCTAATCAAAATCCTCTTTATTAAATTCATTTCCCAACACCGACATAGCGGAAAGCCGACGCCGAGAAGGCGGGCTGGTCGTCGCCGTAGAGGCCGACGATCTCATCATCGAGAAGGCGGAGAATACTTTTTGTTAAATGGCGACCGACATCGAGATAGGAGAGCCAACTTGGGAAGGCGGGCTGGTTGTCGCCGTGGATTGATTATTACCAAAGACCGAGTAGGTGGGCATAATGGTCGCCGAAAGGCGCAAAAGAGTTTACCGAAAGGCGGGCATAATAATCGCCAAAGGCGAGAAGTGTTCGCCAGTAGGCGGGCATAATCGCCACCGAGAAAGCAAGATTGCGGTAGCACGAAAGAAGGGCATAATCACCACCTAAAAAGCGGTAGCAGAAGGCGCCAGTAAGGCGGGCATAATCGTCGCCGAGAAGGCGGTATTGCCAGCGCCGAGTAGGCGGGCATAATCGTCGCCGAGAAGGCGGTATTGCCAGCGCCGAGTAGGCGGGCATAATCGTCGCCGAAAAGGCGGTAGTGCCTGCGCCGAGTAGGCGGGCATAATCGTACAAGTGACTTTTTTGTAATTTGGCCGGTAGTGCCCATTTTCTTCTGAATGAATTCAAACATTGTGTTTGTCTATGTCCCCTCCTGACTTCTTTCGTTTTTGATTGTCTTATTGAGGTGAAATCGGTTGATCGTCTTATTTAGGTGCGACCAGATGGGTTAACTTTATGCAACCCCCCCTTTCTTGGTTCGCGATCGTCTTATTTAGGAGCGATCACTTCGTACTCGGGTCGTCTTATTTAGGTGCGACCCAAGACTCATCACTTCGCTTTTTACTCTGGTATCTCTGTAAGTCTGAGTCATCTTTTCATGTTGTGTACCCATTACTCGCTTTTTGCTGCGGGTATCAGAGTACAAACTGGTTCGTCAGGTGAACATAGACTTCGGCTCGTTCGTCTTTGTTCGGGTCATCCGGCTTAGGTGCGACCTCTCGGAGGCACGGCCAATACAAATGAAAATAAACGAATGAATGAAAAGCCACGAGGACATAAACATAATAAACCTGGTGGAGTGGGTAAAAGGACTACCCGTAGATTCTTTGAGTAGCTCGCGAGACTCCGGGTGCTCGTCTAATTTTCTTCTCCGAGCTGCCGGGCGCTACATTTTTTTTTTTTTTGGGCGAAAAAATCGGGCCCAAAAATTTCTGACCAAATGACCCAAGCCCATGAATTAATCACTAACTACTTGGGCCCAAAAACGGGCCAATAATTAAAAATAGGAAAATTTGGCCCAAAGATTTAAAAAAAAAATCGGGCCTAACCATCCATTTAATCACCCCAAGTTCAAATAAAACCGCCCAAACTCGATTATTAGCTCACGGCCGGTTTCACGCTTTTTATTATTGGGCCCAACAACTTGAGCCCAACCAATTAAAATTAGGTTGAGCCCAAAGAACTTGTACCTTACTTTTTCACCAACCAAATCGGACTCGCCCCGAGAAAGGATCGAGATCAAAACTTAAACAGCGTTCCTCACGGATGGGCTCAAACTACCACGACACCAAGATCAAGGCCGCGGGCGTGCCGTGGGCTTATCCGCAGCGTCACACGGTGTGCTGATGTCGGTGAAGCGGGAGTGAGGCGAACTTTATTTTGGCGACAGCGTGGTGGTGGAAGCCGGCGGCTTCGCCCGATTTGTCGTATGAAGGCTCTGGTTCGGTTATACATGAATCGAATGCGGGTCAGTGTTGCGGTGTTGGTAGGCGGAATCCGAGTACCCGGCGGAGATGGTGGCGTTGGCGATGTCGGCGGCGGCGCTCGATGGCGAAAGTTTTGCGGTCGGTTGACAAAGATGGTGATGGAGGTGGTGGCCTCGGCGTCGATTTTGGGCAAGGGTGGTGGGAAGGCGATTTTATGGCGGCCTTCAATTTGGCGCGCCGCGTGGTGTGGAGGTTCGCGAACTGCGCCCGATTTGGTAATGCGGGATGTGGCCATGGCCATTTTGGCTGATGATGTTGGAGGAGTTCTGAAAGTAGCGGTGGCGCACGAACCGGCGTGGCGAATGTGAGGAGGCTTCACGGTAGGGTGAGTCGAGTGGTCGCCGTCGGGGCAAGGTCGGCCGGAGGCCAGCGTATATCTGGCGGCTCCACGGCCCTGTTCTTCATCTTCTTCATTTTTCCCTTTTTTTTTGTATGTATATCTGTATGTATATGTTGGTGTATGCAGGGGTGTTTCTTCTTCCTCTGTATTTATGTTGAGAAATAGGAATAGGGCTTCTTCTGAGTTCCAATTTTTTTTCACTATTTGCATCAAGTCGTGGAGCTTTCTTGACTTGATTCTTGAATTTGAAGATTGGTTGTTGTTCTTGTGATTTTTTTTTTTGATTTTCGGATTCGAAAATTCGACGTTGTTCTTGACGAATTTTTCAATAACACCCTCCTTCTAGCGCCAATTGTTGACGGTCAAATAATTTACGAATCTGAAGTGGCTTGTTGAATTTGACCACCAAACAAATAAGAAATCGAACAAGAACACTGCGGGAAGAACCGTAGTTCTTCCCTGAAATGTGGGTGTAGGTATATAAGTGGAATGAGGGAAACATTCCAGAGTTTTTTTTTTACAATGAAAGGTGAGGTCCTTTATATAAAGAGGACCAGCACGACAAATCATTAAGAATGACATATCGGTGGGACTCACGACGTGTGATAGCCTTGAGTTATCCGAGCCTTGAGTTCTCTCGAGCCTTCGAGTTACTCAAAGCTTCATCGAGTTTAGCTCTTCCGAGTTGGACATCGACCCTCAGTCACTTGACTCAAAGCTATCGATTTCTTTACCGATCGATGTGTGATAAATCTGGTGATGCTGACGTGTGATTAATCTGAGCACAACATGTGCTAACACATAAGGAATTATCTCGTCTTCACTCCAGTCTCTCTCTTTCATCAGATCAATCAGGACCAGAGAAACCTTGTGCAGCATAGTGATTTTGGCAGATAAAACCACTTTCCCTTCTTCTACCACAAATTTTCCAGATTCTTCTAGCAATCTCCTTTTCAGAAACCCTTGCCAATTGATCTTCGCATTGTCAATTATAGCAGCCATGATTTTGGCATTTTACTTAGTTATTGCATCCAAGCTATAAGTAATCCCAACAATGACTTTCTGTACTATGTCCAATAGTAATCAAAATTTCCTTTTCAACATAGGTTTCTTAAATCCCTTTGTATGGTGAGCATCAGCAGGGCGGAGTAAATGGTAAAAAATGGCCCTTTCCTGTCCGGCGCGATACACATTTGGCATACCTCCATCTGTCGGGGCTGGAAGTCGGAAAATTCTCTGTAAATCATCATCAATGATGTTGGAGATGAATTTAATAAAGAAGTTTTGATTAGATCCCAAAACCCCTGAGTATGACATGTTCAGGATAATCTTTATAGACTGAGTCAGGTTTCAGTATAGATTGTTCAGGAAGTTATTTGCACCATGTATAGCCAGCAGATATAGATCAGGTTAGATTTTGAAGAAACTAAAGACTCAAGAAGTTGTCAAGTAATCAAGAAATCAAGACTCAAGAAGTTGTCAAGAAAATCAAGACTTAGTAAATAATCAAGTAAATCAAGACTCAAGAAGTTGTCAAGAAATCAAGACTCAAGATGTCATCAAGACATCAAGACTCAAGATGTCATCGAAGACATCAAGACTCAAGATGTCATCAAGACATCAAGACTCAAAAGATGTCACTAAAGACATCAAGACTCGTAAGATATCAAGACTCGTAAGACATCAAGACTCCTAAGATACTTAAGACTCAGAAGAGCCCTTATGTTTGTCTACATTTACTGAAGACAAGAACCAATCAGAGGAAGACAACACAGCATTTCATCGACATCGAAAAGCGACAGACATCGAATCATGTCAGTAGTACTATGTTCCAGACTGCAAAAATTGGTGATTGCCTACATGAATGCATATTTCCTAAAACATGCAAGGGAGTATTCAAACCCTAAAAATTGTCGTTCATCAAACATCATAAGAGGAAACTCATGAAGCTATCTCCTCCAACGGATAGTTTTTCAAGAGTGACCTTGGTGAAGTTGCCTATAAATACTAGTGACCCTTTACATTGAGAGGTTATGGAAAATTTCAAAGCAACTCAAGAGCTCATTCGTATTATTGCAAATTGAAGCACTCGAAAACTCTAGAATTTCCCAAGTGTTTCACATTAGAGATAGCTCATTCACTAAGCCTAGATTGATAAGAAATATCCAAAGCTTAGTAAAGATATCCTAGCCTTTACATTGTTCTTATTGTAAAGGATATCTTATCCTAGTTGGAAACCAACCCAAAACCCAAACCCTTTGTAAGGTAGTTTGTGTGTGTTTTGTTGGTGAGTTGGAGTTGTAAAGAGTTAGTAAGCTACAATGAGTTAGCCAGAAAACTCTATAGAAAAAGTTAGTAAGCTACTTGTGGTAGTCTGAACACTTGTGTGTGTTTTAGTTAGTAAGCTGCAGTGAGTCAGCCAGAAAACTCAAGGTAGAAAAGTGAGTAAGCTCTGATTGAGTTAGCCGTAAAGCTTTTTAGGAAGTGGTTAAGGAATTTCTCAAGATCGAGAGAGTGGACGTAGGAGCTTAGGTCTACGAACCACTATAATTGTTGTGTTGGTTTTGCTTTACATCTTTGCATTATTATCTGTTGCATGTTTTTTTTTCGAAAGCATAATTAATCGATATTCGGTTGGAACCAAATGAACTTGCATTAAATCTTAATCGCTTTTTTTTATTAAAAGGAAGATTTTTCGACAAAAGCTAAAACGAGTATAAACATAGGGTCAACCATTCCGCACACTTGAGTAGCTAGAACAGATAGTTACCAAACTGAACTAACTCTACTGAGGGTTTAGTAAGATAATTATCTGATCCAAGCCCCTTAGGATCTCTGATAAAACTCAGGCTCAGTTGGGCTAATCTGAAGCTTCTGAAAGCAGCTCAGGATCATTGTCTCGATGAGACTTTGACTGTGGCAAAATGCTTTGTTTTTGGCAAAATCATCAGGATAACCTGACCCATCTGACCTCGGTGAAATAAAAGTTTTAAAAATCACTGAACACATGTATTCCCCCCCCATACACATGTGAGACTCTTTAGCACCGGGACCAACAAGTGGTATCAGAGCAGTGGTTCATTTTGACCACTTGCTTTGGTAGCCATAGTCTATTTTGCTGAAAGACTTTGGTGGTCTACTGAATAGATTTGTTTGCTGATATCTTACAAGGCTCAGTCATCATGCCTTCTAAGAAACTTCATATGTTCTCTGTTGAGAGCTATGACCTATGGAGATTGAGAATGCAGGCTCATCTGTATTCAAAACATGAAAGAATGTGGAGAGTGGTTTCTGAAGGACCATTCAAATTTACTTTTGTGAATCCTTAATCACCGATCATCGAGAGGAATGATCCCAGAGATGAATTTCCAAAGTCGATGATCAACTTACTCTCGATGAGAGAAAGTTAGTCAATCTTGACTACATTGCTAAAGATACTTTGTATAACACTATTGATGATGGTGTTATGGGGATGATTTCTCCTTTGTGAAACCGCAAAAAGAAATATGGGACACACTTGCTGTTATGTGTCAAGGCACAGATCATATTAAGGAAAACAAACTTTATGTTTCTATTGGAAAGTTTAATAGCTTTGAAATGGAAGGTAGCGAATCCATTGACAAACTTGAGGTCGATTCACTAGCATCATGAATGATCCGAGTGCTCTTGGGAAAAAGATACCCTGAGAGAGAAGTGGCAATTGAAAATTCTTAGAGGATTATCTAAGAAATGGGATATACATCTTTGTGGTGATTGAAAACACCAAAAATATTGATTCCATGCCATATCAACAAGTTTTCTCCGAATCGAAAAGCTTATGAGTTTGTGATTGACAAGAAAACTAAGGAATCGACAAAGCAAAGATGATTCTTCATCTAGCAAGAATGTGGCTTTCAAAGCCAAAGAAATCTCAGAAGTCTAGAGAGTCTAAGAACTCACTTGCCAAAAATCGAGGATGAGCGGGGAGGATAAGCTAATCTTGATGGCAAGGAGGTTTGAAAGACTCAATAGCAGAGATATGGGAAATATAAGAAATATTACAGAATCACAGTACAAGAGAGACTCGAAGGTCGAGGACGAGATACATCGAGAAAAGAAAGGACCAGAAAGTTTGAAAGATCCTCATCCAAGAAGAAGAACTCCAAGACCAAGGAGGAAAGTGATCGGGATGATGATACCAACAGATGTTACAATTTGTTAGAAGAAAGGTCACTTCAATATGACCGTATCTGAAATTGAAAGTGCTAAAGAAAGAAAAGGAAAGACAAGCCAAGAGAGACAAGAAGTTCTCCAAAGAAGAAAGTTATGATTCGAAGAGAGGAAGAACATTACGAAGAAGGTTCGATTCCTCGGATGAAATTTTCTCGAGATAGTGGAGCGGTGATGATATCCGTCTTTATGGTTGTGGAGGAGGTAAATTCTTCTATCTCTGTTGTTGCTCCTACACAAGCACATGAATTCTCAAGTTCAATCAGAAAAGAACTTTGACCTAATGGATTCATTTGAGAATCTTATGAAGGACTATTACGTTACAAGAACTACTCATTGAAACTCAAGAGCGTAACAAGGAACCGATCGCCGAGAATCAAGTGGAAAGACTCTAAAAATCTTTGAGATCACTTCTCAATTGATGGGAACTATCGATGAACTATTGAAAAGTATAACTCTCGAAAAAGGAGAAGGTGATAGAGATCCTGAATGGAAAATTAGAGAAATCCACTAAAGAGATTCAATTTTATCGTAATCGAGTTCAATGACCTCTTTGAGAAGCATGAAACTCTAAAGAAATGTGAGGATAGTCGCAGAGAAAGTTAGCTCTATTGAATTTCGTGATCTAAAGTGATAGATGAAATTGAGTTATCAAAGACCAAGAACTATAAAAATTTGGATTGGGATACATTCCGTGGGGAACCTCACAAGGTCTTCGAATCTCGCTTCTAGTAGCACCAAGATCTATCTTTGTTAAACCGGTGGCATCTAATCTTCTTCATCAAGATCCGCCAGAGTTTTTTAGACAAGGGTAAAGGACCTATGGTTTTAGAAAAATCAAGGTTCAAATAAGAAAGCCTGACCTCGGGGAAAAGGCTAGAAAACCGAAAGCACTCAAGAGGGAAATCCTCGAGGCCAAGATTTTCAAAGCCCCAGGCTAAGAATACCAACCTAAAGTGATCTGCACTGAACCATCAGAGGAATTTTAGGAAGAGAAACACTTCAGCCAGAGATATTCTCAATCGAAAAGACCAAGTCCTCGACATCTTGAATGGCCTCAATTTCAAGAGACAGCAACCTAAACCCCACTTGCCTAAGGCTAAAGGTTTCCTGACCCCAAGTCAGCAGAGATAGAGACCAGCTGCACAAAAGTCAAAGCACTTGAACAAAAGGCCTGAACCCAAGAAGAACTCTAAGGCTCATGTTCATGCTAAGGCTGGCACTCATACACAGGATACTGTCAAGGCACCTAGGGTGGTGAATGTGTATGTAGATGTTTATGGGAGACAAATCAGCCACTCTAAAGTAATTAGATTTGTTAGGCAGATTTGGGTTCCAAAAGGTACAGCTAACCTGGTAGGACCCTACACCAAATGGGTACCTAAGAACTGATCTGTTTTTCAGGTGAAGGAAAAGGGCACTGAGCTAAATGAAAACAACATAGCACTGATGAGTGGAAATGAATTGGCACATGTTGTATGGTATCTGGATAGTGGATGTTCAAGACATATGACAGGATATAAGCAACTAATCACTGACTATGTTGAGCAAAAAGGCCCTCAAATCACATTTGGAGACAATTCCAAAGGACAAACTTAAGGATATGGAACTCTTGAAGTTGACTCTGTTCATATCCATGGTGTTTCATATGTGTTTGGTCTAAAGCATAACTTGCTTTCTATCAGTCAATTCTGTGACAAAGGATTCAGTGTTGAGTTCTCAAAAAACTTATGTTATGTAAAAGACAATACTTCACAGAAAATTTTACTGACTGGTACTAGAAAATGAAATGTGTATCTTGCTGATTGGAGTTCAACTCCTAAAGATACATGTTTGGTTGCAAAAAGTTCCACTGATACCAGTTGGTTGTGGCACAAAAGAATGAATCACTTAAACTTCAAAACCCTGAACAAACTTGCAAGATTAGCACTTGTGAGGGGGTTACCCAATGAAGTGTTCAGTAAAGATCATGTATGTGATGCTTGTCAGAAAGGAAAACAAATCAGAGCATCTTTCAAAAGTAAAGTATATGTTTCTACTGATAGAATACTACAACTGTTACATATGGATCTCTTTGGTCCAGTAACACCTGTGAGCACTAATGGCAGAAAGTACACACTTGTGGTAGTTGATGACTACTCTAGATACACATGGGTCATATTCTTACTCAGTAAGAAAGAGACTCAGACAAAACTGCCTGAACTACTGAAAAGGCTCATTACTAAAAAGAATCTGAGTGTGGTCAAAATCAGATCAGATAAAGGAATTGAGTTTATCAATCATATCATATCTGATTATTGTGCAGCAAATGGAATAGCTCATGAAACATCATTTTGCAAGGACCCCACAATGAGAATGGTGTTCTTTGAAAAAGAAGAAATAGGACTAAAAAAGAAGTTGCAAGGACAATGATTCTTTGAAAGTGATATTCCTAAGAGATTTTGAAATTTGAAGCTTATCAACACCGCATGCTACTCTCAGAACAGATCCATGCTGACCAAAAACCAAGGAAAAACTCCATATGAGATGTGGAATGAAAGGAAGCCTCTTGTTTCTTTCTTTCGTGTGTTTGGTTGCAAGTGTTTCATACACAATGATGGTAAATATCAGTTGAAAACTTTTGATAGCAAAGCTGATGAAGGGATATTCTTAGGATATTCTGAAGTCAGTAAAGCCTTCAGAGTTTACAACTATAGGACTCTTATTGTGGAAGAAACACCTCATGTTGTTTTTGATGAATCTACTTGTGTTCAGAAGAAACAAGAACATGACTCAGGAGAACTGATCAAGAGAATCACCAGACTTAGCCCGAAAAAGAATGATAAAACATCCTCTGAACCTGAAAAGAAGAAGTCAGACACTTTCTATGAATGGAGTGAATCAGACTCAGACAAAGAAGTTCAGGATGAAAAAACTTAGGATGATGAGACTCAGGATGAAAATTCTCCACTAAAGGAAAGCCAACACACTGAAGCTAATCAATCTGAACATACAATAGTTCAGACTCAGGTATGTAATGCCGATGAAGATGTGGTCACAGCTGAGGCAAACTCTGAATCTATCAACCAAAGGGGAACAAATGTCTCTGACAATGTTCTGAATAGAATTTCCCCTGAGAAAGATGATTCTCTTTCTCCTTTTCTGTTGTTCCCTGAATTTAATGAACTACCTGAACCTAACATTTATGATGTTGAGGATACTACTGAAGGGGGAACATCCAGGAGAAAATGGTTGGATAGTCATCCTAAAAGTCGGATTGTAGGTGATCTATCAGATGGTGTCAAAACAAGAAGGTTCCATGGAGAAAGTGCTTTGTTCTGCTGCTTCCTATCTGAAAAAAGAACTCATCGAGATTGAAGAAGCTCTACAAGATTCATTTTGGATTACTGCTATGCAAGAAGAGCTTAATCAGTTCTCAAGGAATGAAGTTTGGGAGCTAGTGGATAGACCTAAGAGGCACAATGTGATTGGAACTAAGTGGGTGTTCAAGAATAAGAGAGATGAAAAAAACAACATTGTGAGAAACAAGGCAAGGCTAGTTGCACAAGGTTATTCCCAAGAAGAAGGCTTGGATTATGATGAAACCTTTGCTTTTTGTTGCAAGACTAGAAGCCATCAGATTGTTTCTTGCATATGCTGCCCACATGAAATTCACAGTCTATCAGATGGATGTGAAAAGTGCATTTCTGAATGGTGTGCTCAAGGAAGAGGTTTATGTAGAACAACCTCCTGGTTTCAGACAGAATGACCAAGTTTGTGCTCGCTCAGAAAGCCTTGTATGGTCTTAAGCAAGCACCGAGCATGGTATGATACCCTTTCTCAGTTTCTTACTGACCATGGTTTTATCAAAGGAACTGTTGATAGGACTCTGTTTAGGATAGAAGATGGGAAAGACATCTTACTTGTTCAGATTTGTGTAGATGACATCATATTTGGATCTCCAAATCATCACCGTGTGAAAAGTTTTCTACGATGAAAGGAAAGTTTGAGATGTCAATGATGGGGAGATGAATTTCTTTCTTGGACTTCAATGTGAAACAAACTAAGGAATGAATTTTCATCAATCAAGCAAAATACACCGTAGATCCGATTGCAAAGTATGGTGTATGAGATTGCAATGCAGTTAGAATTCCTATGAATACTAACTACAAGATGGATCCTGATCCTGAAGGAAAATCAATAAATCACTGCGATTATAGAGGATCATTGGATCACTACTATATCTCATGACAAGTAGGCTGGTATAACATTTCTTTGTTGGGATATGTGCAAGATACCAAGCTAATCCTAAGGCTAGTCACATGGAGGCTGCCAAAAAGATTCTGAAATATCTTAAAGCCACTGTGAATAGAGGATTATGGTATCCAGTTGATGATAACCTTGAATTAACTGGTTATTCAGATGCTAATTATGGAGGATGTAGAATTGACAGGAAGTCTACCACAGGAACTTGTCAATTTCTTGGAAGTAAACCGATATCATGGTTTTCAAAGAAACAAACCCTCAGAGTAACCAAGACTACCGGGTTGAATACACGGTCGGGGGAAGTCATTGTGCCATGCATTCTTTCGCTCGCACAACAATTGAGGGATTATAAGATTATAGCCAATGAAGTACCTATATTTTGTGATAATAATAGTGCAATTGCTATTACACAAAATCCTATTATTGCACACCGAGATGTAAGCATGTTGATATCGGACATCACATCATCGAGATCATGTTGAGAAGAAAGACATCAGAATGGAGAAAATTCATACTGATAAACAGAGAGCTGATATCTTGACTAAACCTTTGGCTGAATTAAGATTTCAGGAACTATCAGTTGAATTAGGTATGTTGGATCAAGGTGAATAAAGTAAATCTGAAAAATTGAAGGTTTTCAGATGCATGAAGTTTTCTCAGGTTTTTACTGAAAAACTCAGGATAAAATTGAAAGTACTGAACACTGAGTCTTGGGAAACTCAGATATCTCGAAGATCAAGATTCGAAGATTATCTTCGACCTTTTATCAAGATCAAGACTTCGATATTATCTTGATTTTTTTTTTCAAGATTTCAAGATTATCTTCGACATTTTATCAAGGTCAAAACTCAGTAAGACTGATGGAGGAAATTAGTCTGAATAAGTATCGACTCATGCAACACATTTATTGTCTAACTGAATCTCAGTAATCATTGGCAATAAATAACAAAACACCTGAAGGAATATTTGGGCGGGACCTTTGAAATCCACGAAGAAAGTCAATGGTCTGCAGGAACAGTAATTAAATGCATTGTTCATTAATCACCAATAGGGATAAATTGGAAGCTTTGTATATGTGAAATCGCCCTTTCATATACCCGATTTAGTCAGTTTTTAATCTCAACCGTCGATTTCTTCATCTATGCGATTTTCAATAAATCAAAATCCTATATCTATTGAAGAATTTCCTTCATAGCCCGATTCCAAATAGCCTTCATCTTCAAAACACTCTGCTTCAAAAACTCTCAATTGCCCAGAAATTTTTTCATCTATCTCAAAAACCCTTCACAAGAAATTCTCAAAAAAAATGACATTTTCTGTATACGACAAGCTCGCCTGTTCTAATAAACCTTGGTATGAGTATGTCATCTCTCTCGAAAGCTCATCAAAAGCAACTCATGAAGAGGAAGTGTTACATATGATTCGGTTGGCAAAGCTTACTTGCCTGGTTGCGAATCAACCAGAGGCTGAATATACAAAAGAGGTAATAGAGTTTATCTCTAATTTGAAGATAGATGATGAAGATTATATAGAATCACAGATTACTGTATCGCATTTAGAGCATAGTTCAAAATATGTGGATTTTGTTAGGGAATTATATATTATTCCTAAGAATCTTAATGCCATATACGAATTAAGCGATAGAGGTGAAGACCCTACGGTATATATGATGGGTATGGAGCAAGAATATCTGGATAAAATTGCAGAGCATCCAGTAAAGTTTGAAGCTACTCTGAATAAAAGGCATTTGAAGCCTAAATATCGAGTATTGCTGGACATTGTAAGTAAATGCATCATGAGTAGGTCTGGCAGCTTTGAACAGATAAGCACGCCTAAGTTGAGGCTAATGGCGGCGATTGAAGATTCACCTACCACTGCATTCAACTGGTTACACTATTTAATCAAGGTTGTGAGTGATCAAGCCAGACAAGTTCAGAAGGTGAATGGATTTGTTGTTGTCAAAGGAAAGATCCTACATGCAACCAAGATTGCATTTATCTTGGAAATGTGCAGAGAAGAAGAGGATATCTTTGTCAATTCCTCATCCTTTCCAAAGTAAAAAATAATGTTCAAACCCACAACAAAGAAGACTTTGAAAGGAAAGAAAGAGAAAAGCTCTAAGTCTCAGGAGGAGACCGCTGAAGAAGAAGCTATTGAAGCCAAACAAGCCAAGGGAAAAGCCCTGATGCAAGTGAAAAGAGAGAAAGGAGAAAAACTGAAGAAGAAAATACTGGCCCCTCAGAAACGCAGAAAGCTTCAATCTATTACTGTGGAGGAGGTCAGTGAATCTGAAGAAGTTCAACCTGAAGGCCAGCAAGGGCTGAAATCTCCACTGCAGGTTATAGCTCAGGTTGTGACAATTGCGCAAGATCAAGAAATTGAGGAACAGGTTTTCTCTGAGGTACTCGGAACTTCTCTGAGCTCAGATAAAATTTCTCAGGAAATCTTCAAGGGACCTCAGTTTCCTACTGAAGAGATACCTGTTCAGACCTCAGATCAGTCTGAACCTCAGGAACTGCTGAATTTGGATGCGCCCGAAAGTGAACCATTTCTCGATCCTCAAAGACGTAACTCTTACAATCTGATCATACTGACCCTAAGAGCCCAAAGTTGAAGAAGGGAGAGGCAGAAGAAACTGAGTGGCGCAGCAAGGGGGAACGATTCATTCTTGATAGGTACCCTGAGTTGAGCGCATATCCTGACCTTCAGGATCTTTTCTTCAGACTCAGAACCACGGTCTACATCCGAATCGACTCTTTTCGGAGATCTTTGAATATAGCCTCCTTCAGAGGAGAAGATGGTGGAATGTCGAGAGGCTTTGTTTTTGACAGAGTTCTCTGGATTCAGGAAGACCAAGCTCAGAATGAAAATTGCTGATTTTGATGAGCTAGTCAAGAGAAAGGTGGCTGAAAGAAGGAAAGTTGATATTGATGCCTCCAGTTCTATGAATCCAGAAGGAGATGAGGATCAAGATAAAGAGGATGACAAGCAAGAAGATGCTGAAAATCAATCTCAGATGGGGATGGATATCGATGTCTTTGCATGATCGATATCACACATCCTCGGTGAAAGTTAGCACTCTTCAGGTATCTTTTGGCACTATTAAACATTATGCCAAAGCTACTGAAGTTCATATCTTTAAATTTGTTATGTCTGATATGCAGACTGAGGCTCAGATGGATCACCCAGCTCAGGTGGAAAAAGTTGTACACACTCCAGAGATTGATCTTAGTCCTATCTTGGATAAATTGGAGAAGGTGGTGCCAATGGTGGAGAAAGTGACTCAAATTGAAGAAACTTTGGCAAGCCAATCTCAAAAGCTGGAAAATCTGAGTTCATCTTCAGACATGCTGCAACTACAAACATCTCTTGCAGATAAAATGACTACTTTGGAAGGCAAGATTGATGTAGTCAAAACTGAGCTCAATGCAGAGATGAAGCAGATGTATCAGGAAAGAACTGCCTATCTAGAAGCCAAGATGGTTGAGAAGAATGATCTAATGATCAAGACAGCTGTTGAGGAAATGGGCTCTATGCTCATGACCAAGATGACAGAGATGATGCATAATGTCTTCTCAAATCAGTTTGCACCTCTTTCTGAAGAATTCTCAGTGGCTAAAAATCACATGAGAAGGCTAGAGGATGAGCACGATCAGTTGGCAGGGGAAGTGCGGAGTATAAGCAAAGAGCAATATCATATGGATACTGCACTTTCTCAACTTTTTCCAAGGTATCGTGCCAAAAAGGGGGAAAGGCCTGGTGGCAAACTAAGTGAGTTGTTGGCACAAACCTTGAAGAGAAAGGCTCAGAAAGAAGCTGAAGAAAAGATAATTGCTGATGCCTTAAAGAAGTTGAAGCCACTGAGAAGCTCAAGTTCAAAGAAGCTGAGAAACCTATCTACACTCAAACTTCTGAGCAAACTATTCAGGAAGTAATTTTTGAGAAACTGAGTGGTAGAAGGATGATTGAGACAAGCCAAGCCGGTGAAGAACAAGTCAGACCTGGAAAGAGAAAGGCTGTGGCATTTGTAGAGCAAGAGAAGAAGAAATGAGCTAAAGCTTCTAAGTCTACTCAGAGGAAATTGATAATAGATTTTGAAGAATCTGGGGAAGAAGCTGAAAAAGAAGTCTTCAATACCAAGAAAGCTCTGAAAACCCTTCAAATTGAAAAAGAGAAGAAGATCGCTATCAGTCGTGTTCCTATGTCGTGAAAAGAAAGAAGAAGAGCAGAAAAGAAGAAGTGGTTTCAAGAAGTTTTTTAGCAAAAGGAGGGGTACAGAGAAAGCTCAGAAATGTCCGCACATTGACAAATGGATGTCTATTCAATTCAATGATGCGTGGGAGGAGATCAAGAGAACCTTCTGGTTCTATTATGAGATTCTAAGAGAATGGAGGGGGAAAAGCTCAGATAAGAATGAAGCCTTCATAGAGTACTTACTGACTTTATATCCTAAGTACCTGCAAAGTTGGATCAACTTGGCAGATGAAGGAAATACGCAGATTGTAGCCCCTGGTCCATACACTTACCCAGCTCCAAGACTTGAGAATGGCTATGTGAATGAAACAGCCATTTCTCAGGAAATTGCTCAGTATGCCATCCAGCTAGGCCTAACAAGAAACAACCCTGACATCATCGAAGCAAGGGATGAATTGAAAAAGAGATACTATGGGATGTTCAACCTGGAAGTGCCAGAGGATGAAGTAGAAGAAGATCAACTTTTTTTGTATACGCTTTTTTTTTTGATTTTCATTGTGAATCAGAACTCTTATCTTACATCAATGGAAATTTTATCTTTATGCTCAAAGATAATATCTCATTATCTTTTTACATGTCTTTTATGTTTGATATGCCTTATGTTTTGAAAATGTTGGAAAATTACCATTTTGGATTGTAATGGACAAACTGAAACCTGAGTATAGGTTAGGTTTTTGTAACAAGATGGTTTTGGCATCATCAAAAAGGGGAAATTGTTGGGAGATGAATTTAATAAAGAAGTTTTGATTAGATCCCAAAACCCCCGAAAGTATGACATGTTCAGATAATCTTGATAGATCGAGTCAGTTTCAAAGATAGATTGTTCAGAAGTTATCTCGCACTATGTATAGCCAAAGCAGATATAGATCAAAGTTAGATTTTGAAGAAATCAAGACTCAAGAAGTTGTCAAGTAATCAAGACTCAAGAAGTAATCAAGAAATCAAGACTCAAAGAAGTTGTCAAGAAATCAAGACTCAAGAAGTAATCAAGTAAATCAAGACTCAAGAAGTTGTCAAGAAATCAAGACTCAAGATGTCATCAAGGCTCAATATGTCATCAAGACATCGACGACTCAAGATGTCATCAAGACATCAAGACTCAAAGATGTCATCAAGACATCAAGACTCGTAAGACACTAAAGACTCGTAAGATATCAAGACTCGTAAGACATCAAGACTCGTAAGATATCAAGACTTAGAAGACATCAAGACTCGTAAGATATCAAGACACGTAAGATATCAAGACCCAAAGAGTTATCAAGACTCAAGAAGATACTAAATACTCAAAGATAACCTCGAATGTTCAGAGGCACTCAGATAATATCTATCTGAAGATTACAAAACTGAGAAAAATGCAAATATTCAGAAAAGTAGATATTGCCCAAAGCATTCATATGCAGACAAAAGTAACTAAGTCCAAGTGTTGTTTAAGGTTGTCTCATTCAGAGAGATTGACCAAAAAGAGTCGTTATGTTTATCTACATTTACTGAAGACAAGAACCAATCAGAGGAAGACAACACAGATTTTTTATCGACATCGAAAAGCGATAGGACTTTGAATCATGTCAAGAGTACTATGTTCCGCATCGCAAAAATTGGTGATTGGCTACATGAATGCATATTTCCTAAAACATGCAAGGGAGTATTCAAACCCTAAAAATAGTCGTTCATCAAACACCATAAGAGGAAACTCATGAAGTTATCTCCTCCAACGGATAGTTTTTCAAGAGTGACCTTGGTGAAGTTGCCTATAAATACTGGTGACCCTTTACATTGAGAGGTTACGGGAAATTTCAAAGCAACACAAGAGCTCATTCATATTATTGCAAATTGAAGCACTCGAAAACTCTAGAATTTCCCAAGTGTTTCACATTGGAGAGAGCTCATTCACTAAGCCCAGATTGATAAGAAATATCCAAAGTTTAGTAGAGATATCCTAGCCTTTACATTGTTCTTATTGTAAAGGATATCTCATCCTAGTTGGAAACCAACCCAAAATCCAAACCCTTTGTAAGGTAGTTTGTGTGTGTTTTGTTGGTGAGTTGGAGTTGTAAAGAGTTAGTAAGCTACAGTGAGTTAGCCAGAAAACTCTAGAGAAGAAGTTAGTAAGCTACTTGTGGTAATCGAACACTTGTGTGTGTTTGAGTTAGTAAGTCTGCGAGTGAGTCGACGTAAAACTCAAGGTAGAAAAGTGAGTAAGCTACAGTGAGTTACCCAGAAAGCTTTAGGAAGTGGTTAAGGAATTTCTCTGAAGATCAGAGAGAGTGGACGTAGGAGCTTGAGTCTCTGAACCACTATAATTGTTGTGTTGTTTTTCTTTTCGCATCTTTGCATTATTATCATTTGCATGTTTTTCACTGAAAGCATAATTCACTGATATTCAGTTCGAACCAATCCACTGAACTTGCATTAAACTGATCACAGCCTTAATCACTGTTTTATTAAAAGGAAGATTTTCAGCAAAGCTAAAATGAGTATAAACATAGGGCCAACCATTCCGC
Organism: Stenogyne calaminthoides; assembly: GCA_037126765.1. NCBI lineage: Eukaryota > Viridiplantae > Streptophyta > Magnoliopsida > Lamiales > Lamiaceae > Stenogyne > Stenogyne calaminthoides. Next base: position 32,377,599 of record JBBCBC010000001.1, on the reverse strand, counting down.
ACACTTGAGTAGCTAGAACAGATAGTTACCAAACTGAACTAACTCCATCGAGGGTTCAAGAAGATAATTATCGATCAAGCGCCAGATCTCTCGATAAAAACTCAGCTCGGTTTGCTAATTTGTCAAGCTTCGGAAGCGATTCGAGGATCATTGTCTCAATAGACTTTGACTCAGGGCAATCTGTGCTTCTCAGGGCAAAATAATCAGGATAACCCGACCCATCTGACCCCAGTGAAAGAAAAGTTTTAAAAATCATTGAACACGTGTATTCCCCCCCCATACACGTGTGAGACTCGTTAGTGTTGGGATTATACTGAAAAGTATGTTTTTTACTTTGTATAATCGAAACTGAATTTCCAGACTTATTTACTGAAATAAATTGTTTATCACTGATGCTTTAAATATGATTGAATGTTATATATATTTACTGCATAACTGTTCAATAATTCGTATGTGTTACACTGTAGTTAATTTAGTGATACCAGATCACAGAAGATTAAATTGACAGTCCCTTGTAACTAAAAGTACGCCATTCACGACCTAGATGGAAATGAACAACCATCGCGAAAGGTTGAGGTGTAAGGCTCAGATTGATTTGTCTTGACCAAGAGATTACACTAGTGCATGGTGATCTGTTTTGAATAGGACCTGAGGAGGATAAATTCTTGAATCGAACAAGGAAGAATTAGACCTCAGTGGTTCGTTGTTTCTTAACCTTTGTCCCTTAAATAGGATCACGTGGGATTGGTAACTATTGCTTTGACTTATCATGGGTAGCTTAATCGAGAGAGATTCAATACTTTTTATCTTGGGCAATATTATTGGTCACATGTGATTGCTAAGATTTAATACTTAAGAATCGTGTGCAAGCACGCTTGTTTGATTTCCCCCTTGGGAGGTTCATAAGTTTTATCATACCAAATCTTGCAAGTGGAATTAGTTTCAGGTATGGATAATAATGTTGAACCGTTCTCGACCAAGGACAAAAGATATTAATTAACCGAAAAGCTATTAGGTGGCTTGAATTAATTAATGGTCTAGATAATCTTAAACACGGGAAATAATGACCGGGGAGCCATATATTTGTAATATGGGTTAAGATGGATAGTGCAATATTAATTATGTAGTGGGATTAATTAATATTTATGGGCTTGAATTAAATTGTGGCTCAATATTAGATATTCAAGATCCATTAGAAGGTCCAATCTTAATTCTCCTAAAGGCCCTCTGAGTAGCCCAACATATAGTCCAATAACTGAAAGGTGATTAAAATAAAATAAATATTGTTGCTTATATTTCCTCTCAATTTTCGAAAATTATGGATAAAAGAGGGAGAAAGATTTTCTTTGAATTTTGTTATGGAATGAAGATATGTATTCTTGGAATACAAGATTATCTCATTAAATTCAAGAAATCTCCCACTTAGTTATTCATAGTGATATTTCGAAATTTTGGAAAATAGAGGGCAAGAAAGATTTTCTTGATTTTCTTGAAAAGATATTATGGAAGATATGTATTTCTTGAAATACAAGAATATCTCATAAATTCAAGAAGATCCAAATCTTGGATTCTTGCACACTATATTTTTCGAAAATACCATAAAATAGAGGAGGTGGAATTTTGTGGAATATTTTAATTATGGGAAAAAGAATATATGGGATATATTCAAGATTTCTTGGTGACCAAGAAAAGTCTTTTCCCACATTGAAATATCACGAAATTTTAAATTCACCCTCCCTCCTATAAATAGGGGATGATTAGTTCATTCCCAAGTACAATTCCATGTGCTGGAAATATTAGCAAATCCACATAAGTGGTGCAACAAAGTTTATTTTTTCCTTTTGTTAATTGTTCGCGAGTATCCTTCCACCGGATTGTCGAGCAAGGACTAAAGGAATTCTTGGGAAGTCCTTTTTGGTTAGTCCGTCCGACCAAAGCCACTGCCATCTCGAGAGGTACGTTCACGTAAACCCGTAGATTCCGCATGCGTAGGTTTTACGTGGCTTTTTATATGCATGATTTGTTGTTGCAATTATTATTTGAATTAATATAGGATTAATTCATGCTAGTAATAATTAATGAATTAAATTTGTATTTAAATATTCACCCCGAATAGATCTGTGCAACACATTCCCCAACAGTTAGCACCGGGACCAACAAATGATTTCTAGGTGTTCTCCCTAGACCTCTGAGTATAACACTCTGTCATGCTCTCTCAGATTGTATAGAAACTCGAGAGCACCATCCAATATGATTGAGTCCGCGCTTGTAGAGCAGTATGTTTTTAACCCACACTCCTTCAACATCTTCAAAATTTCAAGGGACTCGGGATCTGTAGTCGTCCTGAAATCCACACATCTTTTGTCGAGGACCTCATCGGCAAAATTTCTAAAGATTGGATCCTCAAGTTCCAGTTCTGGTGAGGCGTGTGAGGAAGAGTGGGCAGTTTCTGCAATATGTCTCGCTTTTGGTGCCATTTCTACAAATATTTGGAGCGATTAGTTCTGAAAAATAGGCATATAATTACGAAGCAGAGAATGAAGGCATAAATATAAACACATTAACAAATTTACCAGATAATATGCACGATAATATGAACTCAAATTCAATTTATGAAGTATGAAGGTGAATTGGAGAGAGAGAGAGAGAGAGAGAGAGAGAGTTCTAAGAGAAGTGGTAAATAGTGAATGTGAAAGTGAGTGTATGAGAGTGATGAAGGGTTTTAAAAAAGGAGAGGGAAGAGACATAATCATTCTCAAATTCGAAAATTCAAACAACATCTAATCTAGATCAACGGTTCGGGAGAGACAATTTTTAAAAGTGCAGATCGTGTGGCTAGGAAAAATGTAGCCCACAACTTTTGGATTTTAAAAAGCGTAATTAATGCATTTAATACATATTCCTAGTGTCCGCATTTAATGCATGTCAGTGAGACGTAACTAAAATAATATTTAAATGCGAGATATACTCAATCAACACATAAATGAAAATGAAAATAACAAGAATTTATAAATACGTATCTGATTGACTGATATTGTAATCAGTCAATTACCACGAGTGTTTGATTGAATCCCTTCTGTCTGACTGTTAGTGTTGATCTTATTTTTGAACGTCTAAGACTTAAGTCTTTCCTAACAATGTCCCTTTCTGATCAATCCTCTGATATCAGTTAAAGTTCCCCCTTCAGCTGTCACCATTTATTTCATCAGTATCCCACTGATCATTTCTTATCAGTTGAAATTCCCCCTTTAGCTGATCTCTGTAGTTTGGTCAGTTTCTCAACCAACTAGTATTGGAGACCTGTCCACCAAAGATTTCTGGTGCACTTTCTCCTAAGTCCAGTAGTCCTAGCTCGACTGATAGTTCTCTGAATCTATTTTCTTCTAGAGGCTTGGTTAAGATGTCAGCTCTCTGCTTGTCAGTATGGATCTTTTCCATTCTGATGTTCTTCTTTTCCACATGATCTCTTATGAAATGATGTCTGGCATCCACATGCTTGCATCTTGTATGTAGAACTGGGTTATGAGTGATTGCAATAAAGACTATATTCGCATCATGAGAATATGGGCACGCTCAGTAGTTATAATGTTATAATCCTCAAATACGATTAAGCTAGAGCATTGGGGAGCAAACGACTTGCCATGTATTCTGCTTCAGTAGTAGATGTGGCAACAGATGTCTGTTTCTTTGAAAACCAAGAGATCAGTTTACTTCCTAAGAACTGACATGTACCTGAGGTTGGCTTTCTGTCTATTCTGCAACCTCCATAATCAGAATCAGAATAACCACTAAGCTCTAGATTATCATCTGATGGGTAGAATAAACCAAGTTTTACTGTCCCCTTCAGATACTTAAGAATCAGCTTAGCTGCTTCCACGTGGCTTTGCATTGGATTTGCCTAAAATCTGGCACATACACCTACTGCGAAGGTTATGTCTGGTCTGCTGGCAGTCAAGTATAGTGTTGGGAAATTTATAGTTTTGATAAAAGTTCCAAAAACACATGTAATAGGACCAGTCAGACCTGTTAGCTGACTGATGTTTATATTACCGCTTATAGAATACCGGTTGATAATTCTTCAGATAGAACAACCGATGTAATAGATAGGTCACATATTGAGGGGGAACCTCAATATGTATAAGTCAGATCTGAAGATCCAAAGAACAACTGATATCCGACAGGCCAGAATGCTAGAGAAGAACAGAAGATCAGATCGATCTGATCAAGTCAGATATCACAGCTGAAGTCATGAAGCTCAAACTCAGAATACTTGAAGATCAGATGACTTCGAAGATCGGACGGAAGACCTACATCACCGAAATCCGCTAGTTGAAGCTAAGTCAACCGCACACGAAGACTCCATCAGTAGATCGATCAACCTTGGTCGATCAAAGGTTAGCTCACCAGTGAAAAACCGATGTTTCACCTAATCATACGTCTATGATCTGAACAAGAAGAATGTCAACCTTAGTTGGAAGAACAACACTGAAAAGTGTCTCTGTTAACCAATAAGAACAAGACACGTATGATCGGAGCCGACAATTACGGGATTTGATGATGCTCTCTCTAACGGCTATAAAATACAAGTTCACGCTTTTGGCCATGCCATTCCTGAAGCACGTCACATCAATCCTGCAAACCTACCAAATATAGTCTGAAATTCAAATTGATCTCCAACGGCTCTTTGATTTCAAGGTCTATAAATATGGGATCACACTTCAGAGTGAAGACACGGAAACACTGAACAATCAAGAAGCTCAAGCAATTATCAGATTTCCGCACGAAGAACACGATCAAGAAGATTATTTTATTAAGTGTTCATCCCATAAGTTCTTAGCATAGAAATCTTTTCATCTAAAGGCCGAGGCTACCTTAAACACTAGAAAATATTTCATAGTTGGAACCAAAACAATCTTATCCAAACCCAAAGTTAGGTTAAGTTGTTTAGCAAGAATTTTCGCACAAGGGTTTCTAGTTTCGATTTGCAGGATCGGTTGAGTGAGAACTCCTTAAATATCTGTCGATTGTCTTGTGTTGGACTAACACATAAAACTAAGTCCGGTTGGTTAAGTTGGTGCCCTCTTGTGATAGGGAAGAGTGGACGTGGGACCGGGTTTGTCCGAACCACTATAAATCTTGTGTGCCTTTTTACCGCTTTGATTAACTGGGTCTACACAATTGCACACAACCTTTAAAAGCGCATACATATTCTAAGTTGAGATCATTTAGCACCAAGCTTCGATTCGATCAAGCTTCGACACTTGACCAGTTGGTTAAAAGACTAACTTTGGAATCGATTTATAAAACCGGTTTTTCACGGGTAAAACTTAAGCTTCGCGACACATCGCTTAAACCGATAGTTACCGAATCGATTCACTTTCGCGATTAGTAAGTTGGTTATCACCAAAGCGATCGACTCGATCCGCCATCGCCATCACGATCAAGACAAAAAGTTTTTTAAGTCTATTCACCCCTCCCCTCTAGACTTCTGCCCTCACAAAACCCGTTCGGGACCTACATATAGTAATGATTCAATGAGTGTCTTATATTCTTACTGATTAGTTTTCTGACCATTTTCATCTGGATCCATCTTGAATCCAGTCATCATAGGAATTTTGGCTACCTTACTGTTTTGAACTTCAAACTTAGCCAACAAATTCTTAGTGTACTTTGCTTGATAGATGGATATTCCTTCTGTACTCTGTTTGACTTGAAGACCTAGGAAGTAATTCATCTGACCCATCATGGACATCTCGAATTTCCCTTGCATTAGTTTGCTGAATTTATCACATAAGCTTTTGTTGGGAGATCCGAAGATGATATCATCCACATAGATCTGAACCATCAGAATGTCTTCACCATTTTCTATTCTGAACAAGGTTTTGTCTATGACTCCTTTAGTGAATCCATATCTACCAAGAACTGGGATAGTGTATCATACCAAGCTCGGGGAGCCTGTTTCAGGCCATAAAGAGCTTTTCTTAAACGGTACATCTGGTTGCCTTTTTCAAAGCCAGGAGGTTGTTCAACATAAACTTCCTCCGCTAGCACCCCGTTTAAAAATGCACTCTTTACATCCATCTGATACACAATAAACCCTCTGTGGACAGCATAAGCCAAAAACAGCCGAATGGCTTCCAAGCGAGCGACTGGTGCAAAGGTCTCATCATAATCAATCCCTTCTGATTGTGAATACCCCTTCGCAACAAGTCTTGCCTTATATCTGGTGATGATATTATTCTCATCCCTCTTGTTCTTGAACACCCACTTGGTACCAATCATATCTTGGTGAGTTGGTCTGTCTACGAGTTCCCAAACCTGATTCCTCTCGAACTGCTCTAGTTCTTCTTGCATGGCTAGAATCCAACTGGCATCTTGTAGAGCTTCTTCTGGTGTGGTAGGTTCCTTCAAAGACAGATAGCAATAATACATAGCAGTTTCACTAATCTGATGTCTAGTTTGGACTCGAGCATTAGGATTGCCGATTATCTGGTCAGTCGGATGGTTTTTCAACCAAGTCCTTTCTTTCCTGATTTATATCAGTTTGGATATTATCATCCTCATCTGATATTGAGTCACTAGAGATTGGGAGAGGTACATTTATAGGATCCACTTGGCATGGACATGTCTCAGCTGATGTTGGAATCATCATAGGCTGATGTCTGTCCGCTGGAACATCAGGTGTTCCCCCTGAACCAGATGGTTCAATTGTTACTGTCTCAGCTGTACCAACTTCTTCATCGATAGTTATACGTACCTTAGGGTCTGACTGACCTGGTGAGTCGTCAAGATCAAGGTTAGGAATATACACTGTAACGTGATCTGATTCCTTTTCTTTGATGCTTAACTGATCCAATTTCTGAGCATCAGGTACATCTTGTTCTGGTACGGCTCGTTCTAAGGCAGATTTCTCCTGATCAGATGTTGACTCATCAAAGACCACATGAGGTGTTTCTTCCACAACTAGAGTTCGCCTGCTGAACACCCTGAAAGCCTTGCTGGTTGAGGAATATCCTAAGAATATACCCTCATCTGACTTAGCTTCAAAGGTTTTCAACTAACTCTTCCCATTGCTGTGAATGAAACACTTGCACCCAAAAACATGAAAGTAAGAAACACGAGGTTTTCTGCCCTTCCACAGTTCATAGGGTGTTTTGAAGTGAATCTTAGTCAGAGAGCATATGTTCTGAGTATGGCATGCAGTGTTGATAGCTTCTGCCCAGAAACGGTTTGGAGTTGCATGTTCAGCCAACATTGTGCGAGCAGCTTCTTTGAGTGTTCTGTTTCTCCGTTCTGCTACACCATTCTGTTGTGGTGTTCTGGCGGTTGTGTCTCATGTTGTATACCAAACTTAGTGCAAAAATCAGTTATAAAAGAGTTCAGAAACTCTGTACCTTTATCTGATCTGATTTTCACAATACTAACACCCTTCTCATTCTGCAATTTCTTGAGCAGCACAGGTATCTTTGTTGTAGTTTCATTCTTCTTATACAAGAATACAACCCACGTGAACTTGGAAAAATCATTCACGATCACTAGAGTATATTTGTGTCCGCTGAAACTAAGTGGTGTAACTGGTCCAAATAAATCCATGTGGAGCAGTTGCAGTACTCTGTTGGATGCTGGTCTTGGGATCCCCTTGATGTTGGGGTTATACTGGAAAGTATGTTTTTACTTTGTATAACCAAACTGAATTTTCTGTCTTATTTACTGAAATAAATTATTTATCACTGATGCTTTAAATATCATTGAATGTTACATATATTTATTGCATAATTGTTCAATAAACAGTACGTGTTACATTGTAGTTAATTTAGTGATACCAGATCACAGAAGATTAAATTAACAGTCCCTTGTAATTAAAAGTACGCTGTTCACGACCTAGATGGAAATGAACAATCCATCGTGAAAGGTTGAAGTGTAAGGCTCAGATTGACTTGTCTTGACCAAGAGATGGCACTAGTGCATGACTGATGCACTGAACAGGACCTACAGGAGGATAAATTCTTCAGCACTGAACCAGGAAGAATTAGACCTCAGTGGTTCGTTATTTCTTAATCTTCGTCCCTTAAATATGATCATGTGTGGTTAGTAATTATTGCTTTGACTTATGACGGGTAGAGAATCAATGATATTCAATACTTTATATCTTGGGCAATATTACTGGTCACATGCGATTGCTAAGATTTAATACGAAGAATCGTGTGCGAGTACGCTCGTTTGATTTGCCCCCTTGGGAGGTTCATAAGATTTATCATACCAAATCTTGCAAGTGGAATTTATTTTCGGTATGGATAATAATGTTGAACCGTTCCTTGACCAAGGACAAAAGATATTAATTAATAGAAAGCTATTTCAGTGGCTTGAATTAATTAATGGGCTAGATAATCTTAAACACGGGAAATAATAAGCGGGAGCCATATTAACAGTAATATGGGTTAAGATGGATAGTGCAATATTAATTATGTAGTGGGATTAATTAATATTTATGGGCTTGAATAATATTGTGGCTCAATATTAGATATTCAAAGTCCATTAGAAGGTCCAATCTTAATTCTCCTAAAGGCTCCTCAAGTAGCCCAAAGATAAAGTCCAATAACTGAAAAAGGTGTTTAAAATAAAATAAATTATTGTTGCCTAATTTTTCTAATATTTTGAAAATAATAAATAAAAGAGGGAGAAAGATTTCCTTTGAATTTTGTTATGGAATGAGGATAAGTATTCTTGGAATACAAGATTATCTCATTAAATTCAAGAAATCTCCCACTTGGTTATTTATTAAGGGATTTTCAAAAATTTTGAATAAATAAGGAGAGGAAAGATTTTCTTGATTTTCTTGGAAAGATATTATGGAAGATATGTATTCTTGGAATACAAGAATATCTCATAAATTCAAGAAGATCCAAATCTTGGATTCTTGCTCCTTATTTTTTTTGAAATATGCCATAATATTAGGAGGTGAAATTTTGTGGAAATATTTAATTATGGAGAAAAGAATATATTGGATATATTCAAGATTTCTTGGAGATCAAGAAAAGATTTTTCCATCTTATTTTCACTCCAAAAATTCGACCACCCCTACCTCTATAAATAGGAGATGAATGTTTCATTCCCAAGGGTAATTCCATGTGTTGGAAAAATTAGAAATCCACAAAGGTGGTGCAACATAATTTTATTTTTCCTTTTGTTAAATTGTTCGCGAGTTCCTTCCACCGGATTGTTGAACAAGGATAAGGGAATACTTGAGAAGAGCTTTTGGTGTGTTCGTGTGAACGGGATCCATCTTCTCAACAGTTGTCACTCCAAGAGGTTAGTTCACGTAAACCCGTAGTAATTCCGCATGCGTAGGTTTTATGTGAACTGTTTATATGCATGATTGGTTGTTGAATTATTATTTGAATTAATATAGGATTATTTCATTCTAGTAATAATTGTTATAATTAAATTTGTATTTAAATATTCAACCCGAATAGATCCGGGCAATAAATTCCCCAACACTTGAATGAGGCTTTAACTTGTTTTCCCTTCTGACATGCGACACATGTCTGATCCTTAGAGAATACCTCATTCGAGAGACCCTCAACCAGGGACATCCTTGCTATCTTGTTAAGAGTTTTAAAGTTCATATGACTCATTCTCTTGTGTCAGAGCCAACTGCTACTTTTGGAACTCCTAACAATCAGGCATGCATTTCTTGGACAACTATTCCAATCTACAGTGTAGATCATTCCTTTTCTGGAACCAGCTAGCAAAATCGATTGAGTAGCTCGATTCTTGATTGTGCATTGATCAGTTGAGAACTCAACACTGAATCCGTTGTCGCAAAATTGTGAAATCGATAATAGGTTGTGATTTAAACCATCGACATACGAGACTCCAGTAACCTGTACATCATCATTCACTAAGGTGCCAAACCCTCTGGTAAAACCAAAGTTATCGTCACCAAAGAGTACACGTGGGCCTTCTTGTTCTATGTATGAACTGAGGAGATGATTGTTGCCAGTCATGTACCTTGAGAATCCACTATAGATGTACCAGATAGTTGCTTGTACACCTCCTTTATTGGCCAAACCCACACGAACCTAAAGTCAGATCAGACTTTAGGTACCCCAGTAGGATTGGGTCCTGAGGGGTTAGTGTTACCTTTCGGGATCCAAACAAACAGGGCACTTCTATGATAATCATCAAGATCAGAAGGCCTGATTTGTCTCCCATAAATATCTACATAATCATACATCTCTTCAAGTGCATTCTAATCAGTATGGTTATGAGTGTGAGCCTTGGATGAATCAGAAGACTTGGGATTTTTCTTGTTAGTTTGTCTTCTTTTAATCCAGTGGGGCTCAAGTGCAGTTGTCCTGGATTTCTAGTTAAAGGGATAGGTACGACTGCTACCATCAAAAGATTCATATCACTTTTGCACAAATGGTTTTAATAGTTTACCCTCAGCTTGCTTGTTAGGCAGCTTAACCTGATTAGATTTCAGTTGGGACTGTCCCTTGCGAGATTGTCCAGACTGATACCTAGTCTGTTGATTAGGTTGAGGTCTCTTCAGAAGAACAGGGTTCTTTTGTTGATTCCTCGGCTGCTGCTTAATCAGTTGGGGTCCATTTCTGTACCCTTTATGATTAGGCTTTGGCCTTACCTGATCAACTGGTTTCTTTCCCTTATCAGATGCAGATTTAGCATGATGTGCATCTTTACCGGGAACCTTCTTTGATTCACCTTTTGAGGATGAACCAATTGGGACATGTGAGGATCCAGAAGGGCCTTCAAACCTAATACCCTTCTTATTAGTTGGCTTGCGATACAGATTTTGAACAGTTTTAGGTGAGTTTGTGAAAACTTCTACTTTCTTTCGCAAATTGTCCTCACTGATTTTTAGACTCTCATGCAGTCGGAAGAGTTCATCAAACTTAGCTTGTACAACTTTGAGATCATCAGCTTGTCATAGGTTGAGAGCCTGTTGTTCTTTGATCAGTTTACCTTGATCAGAAGTACTGACTTTCATAAACTCCAGTTCTGTGGTAATCTTCTGAACAGTCTCAACTGACTTAAGTTCAGCAGCTCTACTTACCATTTTATCCTTGATAAGTTGAATATTCTTAGCCCTTAGCTTATTGTTCTCAGCTTCCACTATTGTATAAGTGTCTACTGCATTAGAGAGATCATCAAGCAATTGCTCATTGTAGAGCTACAGGTCAATCTCTCCAGAAGGTGTGCTCAGCACAACAGGTGGGGAAACAGAAAACAAAGAAGGTTTAGAAGTTACCTCAGTTTGATCAGCATCTTTGGCCATGAGATAAATATCGTCATCAGATGAGAATGTCAGATCGTCGATATCATCAGTTGTTATCATCAGGCAGAAGTCCTCAATAGATGAGTATCCAGAATCATCTGATGGCAGGTAGGAGTCAACGATACCTAATGTATCAGCAACCATGGCTTTTCTTTCTCTCTACCTTTGCTCTCTTCTATTCCGTTTATCTTCTCTTTCTTTGGGAGTCAGGTCAGGGCAATCTGCGTTGTAGTGACCTGGTTTCTGACAGTTGAAACATGCTCCAGGTTCCACGGAATTTCTTCTCCTAGGTGAATCTATTCTCCTGTATGATGTGTCAGGAGACTTGCCAGCTTGCTAATCAGAATCTCTTCGATCTAATCTTTCCTCTCGTCGATCATCATTACTGTCATCTTTCTTATCATCCCTGCAATCATCTCTTCGATCATTCCTTCTGTCATCAGAACGATTTCTTTCTTGTGATCTGTCAGTCGATCTCCTATCTCTTCCTCTGCTTTGTCTGTAGTCATGATAGAATTTTCGATACTTACCTAGTTGAACATTGGATCGTTCAAGCTTTCTGGTCAGCAAAGCAATCTGTTCAGCCTGACTCATGATATTTCCTATTGGTTCAGTAGTCTTCGAACTGCTGCTAGCTACCTTGAATGCAACTGCTTTTGATGTGGCAGGTGTAGCTTCATCAGGTGACTCGTCTTCTTCTTCTTGACCTCTTTTAATCAGGTCGAATTCATGAGCCTTTAAACTGAGAAAAATGTTGCTTGGCTTCATCTTCGCAATATCTTGGCAATCTTTTATCACAGTTACTTTCATGTCCTATTTCTTGGTCAGGGACCTCAAAATCTTGCAAACGATGTCTTTATCAGACATTTCTCGTCTTAGTTCACGAAGCTTGTTGACTGACATGGTGATTCTTCCATCAAGCTGATTTATAGTTTCATTTGGTAGCATCTTGAGTTTCTCAAACTTTACCAGTTCAGCTTCCGGTATGTTGTCCTTAATCATATCATTTCCTTCACATATCTCAGCAAGAGTATCCCACATCTGCTTAGGAGTCTTAAGATATTTGATCTTCTCACATGTTGTCTTGTCCACCGTCTTCATGATGATATGTCTGGCTACAGTATCCAGATTATACAGTTTCCTTTCTTCAGCATCCATCAGTGAGGGACTTTTTCTGATTCTGGCTCCAATTGGATGTGTTGGATCACCTCCTTCAGCTGTGTTGTTGTAATAAATGATGATGGGTCCTTGTTCAAGAACTTCCATCATTATGTTGCTTATCGTACCCAGATGGTTGCTCATGAGTATGGTCCAGTCAGCATACTCATCAATGGAAAACTTAGGCAGATCATGATACATCCCAGATGTGTTATCCATGATGAATATGTGAGTTTAAAACAAATGAGTTTTAAAAATAGGTTTTTTAAAGATCTATTCAAGTGACCACAATGGTTCTTCCTCAAGAATCGATGATACTCAAAGCCAGTGGTCCGTAGAACCACTGCTCTGATACCACTTGTAGGTCCCGAATGGCTTTCAGTAAGGTGGAAGTCTAGAGGGGAGGAGTGAATAGACTTCCAAAACTTTTTCGTGTGATCAGATGTAATGGCAAGTTAACTGATATCGAGTGCGTGAGTGAATCAGTACAGACTAATATCCAACCTACTGATCGCTTGAGAGCAGATCAGTTTGGTGTCTATAAGTTTAACTGATTATGCGGAAGCTAAGTTTTACCCGTGTAGAAAAACCAGTTTTCTTAAATCAGATTCTAAGGTTTTCTGATCAGATGAAAAAATGCCAGACTGATCAGATCAGTTGCTTGGTGCAAATCTGATCTTAACTTAGAATATGCATGTTCTCTTTCAACAGGTGTGTGATAAGTGTAAAGCATGTAAATGCACACAAGATATATAGTGGTTCGGACAACTTGTCCTACGTTCACTCTTCCCTATCAGCAGGGACACCAACTTAAAAAACTGAACTTAGATTAATGTGTTAGTCCAACACAGTACAACAGATATTTCAAGAGTTCTCACTCAACAAATCCCAGAAATCAGAACTAGAAACCCTAGTCTGAAGTCTTGCTAAATAAAACTTAACCTAACACTCGGTTTGGGTATAAGATTTGAGTTGTTCCAACTGGAAATCTATCCTAGTATTTGAGTAGCCTAAAGCTAAAGGATGAGATTTCTTACTAAGAAGCTATGGGATGAACACTTAGAATATTTGCTTGATTTCTTGGTGTTCTTGCGGAAATTTGCTTGTGGCTTGAGCTTGATGATAATTTCCGTAACCTTACTCTGAAGGTTTGATCCCATATTTATAGATCTTGAAATCAAAGAGCCGTTGGAGAGCAATTTGAATTTTGGGCTATTTTTGGTAGCTTGCTGGCGTGATTTGACGTGCTCAGGAAGGCCAAGCCGTCTCCGTGTATATTTGTCCTTTGTAGTCGTTTGCCATGATACGCCATACCCTGCATTGTCAGTTCTGTACATACGTGTCGAGTTCTTAGTGGCTAGCAAGTACACTGATTCGGCGCCTTGTAAAACCAGCTAAGTTGACATTCTTCTTGTTTGATTTCCTTCGTATGTTTTGGATACATAGACAGGCTTATCACGTTTCTGACTTATCTTGATTTACTGATCAGGCTACCTTGAGTCTTCTGATATAGTTGTCTTAGCTTCAACTTTATCTAACTCTTCTAATGTCCTTAATAGAAAGGGTCTTCTTGTTGTAGTGTCGATGTTCTTCTGATCTTCAGATATTCTGATCTAGACTTCTGATTGCATATGCTGATCTTGTCTTCTGATCTGAGACATCAGCTGATCTTGTCTTCTGATCTTCGGCATTACTCTATTCATATTGAGTTCCCCCTCAATATGTGACCTATTCTATTTTATCAGTTGTCTAACATGTTCAGCTAGTTTCCTAACTCGTCATCAGTTTCGACTAACAGGTTCGACTGGTCCTATTACAATTGTTTTGGAACTTCCATCAAAACTATATATATCCCAACAATACTTACCAAAATCGCAAATCTATTTTATTTAAGTTCTATTATATGGTTTTCTTGATATATGTATTTCATACAAAATACTTAAATTTAGTGTTGCTTTTAGGATTTTTATTTTGTAGATTCTTATTTTACATCTAATTATTAGGTAGATAATTTTTAACTGTATATCAATCTTATAGTTCATGTTGATTTATTTAATTGCTACACAATTTGTGTTGGTTTAATGGTTTCTTTTGCAGGTAATACTTACTAAAATTACAAATCTATTTTATTTAAGGTATACTATATAATTTTCTTGATATTTGTATTCCATGCAAGATGCTTAATTTTTTTTATTGCTTTGAGCTTTACTAAAATTGCAGATTTATTATATTAAAGGTATAATATATTTTCTTGATATCTGTATTTCAAACAATTTTTTTAATTTTTATATTATATACAAATGTTATATTTGATGAAGAATGTCAAAGATGTGTGTTGTATCACATGAAGATTAGCGAAGGCAGCAGACTCAGATTCGATCGAAATTTTGGTAAAAAATTCAAAATCAGCAGATTTATGTTACAAGGTGTATTTCAATGTTAATTTTCTGATTTTGGTGTATGTTTTGGAACAATATTTTCTTTGTCTTGGGGCATGAGTGGTCAGTCAAGTTTTGGTCAGATCCATGAATAGATGGTAGAATTGTATTAAAGGATCGGTTTCCTAGGTTGTTTTGTATGTCGTCTCAAAAAGAAGATTCTATCCGAGATATTTTTTCAGTTGATGTGGAGTCTAGGTTGTTTAAGTGGGAAATGTTTTTCACATGGATTGAAATTCTTGATTGTTTGGATATGTTGGATTGTATTTGTAGGTATAAAACTAACATTTTGGCGGAAGATTCATGGCGATGGATGGGAAATAATGGTGTGGCAAGTTCACAACGAAGGATATGCACGAGATTCTCTAAGTTGACATGCATGTGGGAGACGATGATTATTTCCCTTGGAAGAAATTATGGTGAAAGGTGGTGCCATCAAAAGTAAGTGCGCTTTGCTGGAAATCTATTCGGGATTGAATTCCATCCAAAGAAAACCTTTTGAAACGTTGATTGTCTGATGACATTAGTTTGGGTACATGCTCATTTTGTTTAAGTGTTGTGGAGTCCTCGAAATACCTCCTATTTACTTGCTTCTCAGTCATCCTGGTGTGGGGTGAAATTCTGCATTGACTTGTAATATTGTTTTAAACTCCTCGTACGCTAAGGATCATTTTTTGGAGAAAAAATTACAACTAGATACAAGATTAAGTAAACAATTACAACCAGGTACAAAGTGCAGAAATTTGAACTAAAGTACGCCGTACTATATTTCAAATTTGAACTAAATTGCAAAAAATTTCTGCACTTTGTATCTGGTTGTAATTTTTTGGGTGACTTTGTAGTGGAATGTTTTTCTCCCTTTTTTGTAATTTGTGGGGATTGAACAAAGTGCTATAAAAAAGAAGGTATTGAGCATTGTATGGCAAAGTACCATTTGGAAGATTTGGAAGACCAAAACAAGCTCATCTTCAAGGAGAACATGTATACTTTAGGGCTCAATTTGGATGGATGGATTTGAAATCCATGAATTTCACACACAAATCATCATTCTCCAATGAATTTACAAATACTTAGATTTCAAATTAAATTTACACAAGCATTTTTCTCTTAAACTAATCAAATCAAATTTGTCCTCAATCCTCACAAATCACAACTCTAGGTTAACTTCCGAAATATGTCCATTATCTTCCGAAATCACAACTTTTTTTCCCCCTTCTTTTAGGTTCTTCAGGCTGCGTTTGTTTTGGGATTTAAGTGTGCGGAGCAAGTCAAGATTTTAGAATCCAGGGATTTAAAATCCTTGATGAATAGTAAATGTATGTGTTTGTTTTGGGATTTGAGTAGGGTGAGATTTAACTTTATGTCAAATTAATATTTAATAATGATTGATGTTGTATTATTATATTATATTGAGAAGAGTAATAAAATGTATAAAATGTGATATATTGGGAAGAGTAATAATAGATTTTATAGGTATTTATAGGTGTGGATGGAATGTGGAATTTAAAAATCAGACTCTAAATCCCAAACTCGTATGAGACGGGGAGCGCAAAGTCTTAAGTCCATCCGTGTGAGTCTCAAAACAAACGCAGCCTCAGTTCTTTTAACCTTTTAGGAATATTGATTTTTTTGTCTTGTAATTTTGACTCATTTTGATCGTGGTCCTACGAACTTACGTTTTTATTATCTTGGTCCTGTAATTTTACAAAATTCGATTTTTTCATCATATCACCTGCTAGTTACCTATAGTAGCAGGTGACAGGACTAAAATATCAAATTTTGTAAAGTTATAGGACCAAAATCATTTTAGTCCTATAACTTTAAAAAATTCAACATTTTAGTCCTGTCACCTGCTCAAAACATGTAAGTTAATTAGTACGATCATGATTAAAATGAATCAAAGTTACATGACAAAAAATATAATTTCTCCTATTTAAAAAATAAATAAATTAGCCTAACGCACCTTATGTACGTTCACTAATGGAAAACTTTTACGATATCTTATCTTTTCAAAAATAGGGTTTTTAATTTATATCTTTAATTCATAAAACTGCAAAAAGGGTCATTTTCCCTAATTGTGTAGATAGTGTATTAATTTTTCCTAAATATTGAGCTATATATATTTTGAGATGAGTTTCAAAACAATTACGATAGTATGGCATATTTTGTTATTATACCCCATATTTTGTTTGTATACTAATGAAATTATCTTCATATTAATAATTATAAAAAAATTTATTAGCAATAAAATTTTGTAGGCACAAAGTGCACCGTGTCTAATTTAAGTACATTTTTAAAATAAACAAATTGTATTTACTGAAATGTGCAAGTGTTTCAGTGCAAACAATTTGAACGTTAAAATAAAAATACTTTGCACGTTCTAAAAATTCACTCTAATTACACGATACATCTAGTGCATAAAATATTTATTATTTATTTATTATCAAAAAAATCAAAAGGTTTAATACATATTTTGCACAAGACACGTGGAGTGACGACGTCACATCATCGGTGATTGCATTCCATTAGACACAGCTAAATGGTAAAATCACCCCGAGTGAGAGGGGTGGTTCAGTCATTTTATATGATGAAATAATTATTATATCCTTAATAAAATATTTACATCATCCCGAAATAACGTGCATGTTTACTATTTTTTTGTATTTTAGTGAACAAATTTTTTATTAGTATTTTAAGTGATAAAATATTTTTTAAGGAGATAATAATAGAGGAGAGGTAGATCTATCATATCCTCTCTTTAAAAGTCACTTTATCATTTCAAATACTAATAAACAATCCACTCGCGAATTTTCAAATCCATACATCCAAATGAAGTCTAAGGATAATGATATTTAAGGTAATTGGATGAATACTGTTAATTATTTTTATATTTTTAATAAAAAAATATAAAAATGATTACTTACTGTCTACATCCCAAGTTAATATGCACGCTACTTTTATTATGAATTTTTTTTACACACAAATTATACTCTCCATTAATGAATTTACAAATTCTTAGATTTGAGAGTTTAGGGAGAGAGTGAAGGGGAAAGGGGTAAAGATGAGGGGATTTCACAAATGACTAGGTTTTGATGAGAATTTAAAATCCCTCAATTTTAAACTAGACTCTCAAATCTAAATATTTATAAATTCATTAAAATGTGATAATATATATGTGAAATCTATATATTTCAAATCCATCCGCATGAAGCCTTATATCATATGGTCCTTCAAATAATAAGCATCGCGTCTTTGTGGGGATATGAATTGAACGCTCTTGCTGAGGCTCATATTTGGGGTGGCTTTCTCCATCTAATTAAAATAATTTAGAATGACGACATTATGTCTCCTTCACAACTTTATTAATAATACAATATTCCTATTTGAATTTTTTGTCCCCAACACATTATTCTTATTTTAAATAGTAAGAAAATAATCATGATGATGTGTGAGAATATCGTAAAGTGTGTTGTATAAATTATAAAGGCAATAATTGTGCAACAACTTTAATAAACTAAAAAAAATCTAAAATACTAATTAAATAGTTTTTCATGATAGAACTCACGTAAACGTACACTTTAATAATTTAATGATATATTTGGGCACGTTTAAGTTTTCTTTGTATAATTTTGTACTTTGAAGTGTATTTTTATTGTTGATTTTGTTTTTAAGGAGTAATTCTATTGTTTCTAGGTGTGAATACTGAATAAGAAGTAGCTATGTGAAGATGGAATACAGTATAACATTACTATTGAATTTATTGAGTCGAAATTTTATTTATGAACCTTTTTATTATTTTATACTGTCTAATATGTGGATGCGACTTTGGTTTCGCAAAACTTTCATGAGTTGATCAATTGTGAACTCGTTTAATGTTAATTCTCTTTATTTTAGTGTCATTATTATGTATTCACTATCATTATTATGCATAAAAAAATATTATTGTCTAAAAAATAATTAATTTTTAAACAATAACACTTTGTATATATAACATTGAAAATATATATACTTAATAATGATAATTGAGAGAGATAAATTACTTGAACTCGAACTTACAATTTATTTATTTTTTTTGTCAATTTTCGATAGCATTCCATGGGGATTATTGGAAATCAAGGGAATTGAATACTTGTGCACATGCTTTGGCCAAATACGCAAGTGTAACGTTGGTTCTTAATATTGGTTGACTTAAGTGATTCATTCATGTAACACTCCAAGGGTTGACCAAGTGGTGTAGGCATGAAATTTAAGAGTATGCTAATTTATATGTTTTAGGTTTCCTTAAGCGATCAACTCTTGAGATGAGTCAGCTCATACAGAATTTTGCTCTGAATTGAAATGGAGCCCCTTTAGGTCGGATACCGAGTTATAAAAAAAAATTCATTAATATAGAAATTTCGTTTTAAAAAAGAGAAAAGTTATAAATTTCAATTAGTACTCTAAATAGAACATCAATTAGTTATGAGTTTTTGAGATTTTTTTATGTACCACTAATACAGTTCACTTGGAGAGAAGTTATGAACCGCTGTGCAACCGCTCTCCAAGATGCAATATAGAAAGCGGTTAAAAACTGCTGCAGAGCGGTTATGAACCGCTGTGCAACCGCTCTCCAAGATGCAACATAGAAAGCGGTTAAAAACTACTGTTTAAGTATCAAAATTGATAATTAGACAACGGTTTTTAGCCCCACCAAGCCTCTCAATTAATTGAGGCAATTACTCACTCCCATTGGGGACCGAACACGGGACCTTGGGCACCTGTGCTGGGATCAATTCCGCTCGGACACTTGCTTTCTTGCGTTTACTTAATGAAATTAATTCTATATGTTCTAAAAATCATTTTTTCTTACAATTTTTTTTTAAATTCTTTATTTCAATTATCTTATTTATTAATTCAATCACATTTTTATATAATAATTTTTTTATATAAATTTAAATTAAAATTATATTTTTTACTTGTACTTTTTTTTAACTACCTTTCTTTTAAACTTGTAATATTTTTCCTTCTAAACAATTAATACTTTTCTATCAAAATAAATAATATTTTTTCTTTAAATAAGTAATACATTTTCATCTAAACAAAGTGTAGGTCCCGAACGGGTTATGTGAGGGCAGAAGTCTAGAGGGGAGGGGTGAATAGACTTCTGAAAAACTTTTCGTCAGATCAAGTGTGAGAGAGCAGATAGCTTTGATCGAGAGCGAAAGTGAATCGATTTGGTCTCGATAACCAACTTATTGAGCGCGAAAAACAGATCGATTCGCAGAACTATCGATTAAGCGATGTGTCGCGAAGCTTAAGTTTTACCCGTGTGAAAAACCGGTTTGTATAAATCGATTCAAGTTTTATCTTTTTTAATCGGATGACGTAAATATCAAAGTCCGTCGGATCGAAGCTTGGTGCTATATCGATCTTAACTTAGAATGTATGCGCTTTAAGATTGTGCGATGTGAGAGCGATTAATCAAAGCAAAGAAAGGCACACAAGATTTTATAGTGGTTCGGACAAACCAGTCCTACGTCCACTCTTCCCTTTCACAAGGGGTACCAACTTAACCAACTTAACCGACTTAACCGACTGGACTTAGTTTAGTGTGTTAGTCCAACACAGTACACCAACAGATGTTTTAAGAGTTCTCACTCAACCGATCCCGTAAATCAAGATTAGAAACCCTAGATCGAATCTTCTAAACAACTTATCCTAACTTGGGGTTTGGGTAAGATTGTTGAGGTTCCAACTATGAAATCTTTCCTCGCGTGCAATGACGATAGCTAGATGAAAAGATTTCTTGCTAAGAACTTATGGGATGAACACAATATAAAATAAGCTTGTTGTTGTGTTCTTCGTGCGGAAATCTGACTATAGTTTGAGCTTCTTGATTATGTTGTTTGTCCAAGCATTTCCGTATGTCACTCTGAAGTGTGATCCCATATTTATAGACCTTGAAATCAAAGAGCCGTTGGAGAGCAATTTGAATTTCAGGCTATTTTAAATGAACTTGCGGGCTTGATGTGACGCGTCTTGAGCGGCATGGCGAAAGGCGTGAATGTCTATTTTATAGCCGTTTTTGAGAGCAACATCGAATCCATGAGTATCGGCTCTGTTCATACGTGTCTCTTCCTTATTGGATGGAAGCCTTGCTTGCTGCGGTGTTGTTCCTCCAACTAAGGTTGGTATTCTTCTTGTTTAGATCATAGAGACGTATGATAAGATGAAACATCGGTTTTTCATCTTATGGTGACTTCGATCGATCTGAATCGATCGGTCTACCGATAGAGTCTTTGGCGCTGTTGACTTAGCTTCAACTGGCCGACTCTACCGATGTAGGTCTTACGGTCTTATCTTCGGAAGTCATCCGATCTTCTAGTATTCGAGGTTTGAGCTTCATGACTTATTTGAGTTATCGACTAGATCGATTCGACCGATCTTCCGATTCGGGTTTAACGTTCGCCTGTCGGATATCGAACTTTCTTCCGATTCTTCAGATCGACCTATACATATTGAGTTCCCCTCAATATGTGACCTATCTATTACATCGGTTTTTTCTATACAATCATTATCAACCCGGTTTCCTATAGCAATAATGTAAACATCGATCGACCTAATGTGTCCGATTGGTCCTATTACATGTGTTTTGGAACTTTCATCAAAACTATAAATTTCCCAACAATTTCCCCTTTTTGATGAAACCAAAACACCGAGAAAACCAAACAGTTGATAAGTATAGAAGCTTAATTAAAAAAAGTAATCAAGACAAAGAGATTTTGTCTTGGGATCGAAAAAATAAACTTTTCATTAGATATGTTGGTTACATGTTACATCGAAAAGTTTTGAATTTAAAAGCAGTGATCCCCGTGACGGCGTCCGATTCTTCACTCCTTGGGCTTGTATCTTCCGGCATTTCTCTTTGGTCTTGTGGAACGTTGAAAATCGATAGAGTTTCCATTTGACATCGGTTATGCGCACTTGATCGGTTATATGCGATTTGCTCAAGATGTCAAAGTAGAATCTCTCAAATGCCATCTGTCAAATGAGCCATCTGCTTCTTCGAGTATACTAACGGATCATACTCTTGGCGAGATATCTTTACATTTATAAGCTTGGCCTCATTTTCCAGATACTTGAAAGTCGGATATTTATTACAGAACGGTTGAGGAACTCATCATCCTGGTGATTCTTCTTTTGGAACAAGATCAAGGACAAAGGCATCCGAAGCCATTCACTTACGATCTTATTCCATTCCTCAAACCTCTTAAGCGTGTGCGGCAGTTTTTGGTATGATCTCCGATTTTGACTCTTTTGGCGGCAACCGAGGTTACAGTGTGATTTTCCGTCAATCCTTTCTTAGCCCTTGATTTGAACTTGTTTCAACCCTTCGCTTGTGCTTTTTTTACGCCCTTCTTTCTTCTTGATCACCGCTCTTTGGATAATTTTGACTAGCTCCTTATCACCAGATGTCGACTAGTTGTGCTTACGGTGACTTTCCGGTGCGAGTAAGCTGGTCCAGATTTTGATGTCCCAAAGACCAAGCAGCAGACCTTTCTTGCGATTGATCTTTGTCCATGGGCCTTATCCGTATGAATCGGATCTTCGATGTGTCGGTTGGTTTCTCGGACCCTTCCCCTTTTTGGTTTGATCAAAAAGCGCATTGAGGTGGGAAGTCGAGAGCCAAAGTTGCGATAATGCGATTTAGATCATTAGCAGATAAACTCAAGTTTGAGTTTGTTAGATTCGAGCGGTTTTGTCGGCTCTGTCTTGGCGATTTCCATTGTAGCGAGAGAGTGTCCAAATCATTTTGTCAAATTTTCTCTTCGATAACTTTCGAGCCTTTTCTCGGTGGCGTCGAAAAGAAGATTGATTTTGATCCCTGTTTGACTTGTCATCAAGCGATTTTGTAAGCTCGCCAGACATGGTGGTCATGGATTGGGAGAAGCGATCTCTCGATTGCTTCGATTTGTTTGAGACTAATTTGTCTACGATCGGTTAAGTACTCCTCAATCTCTTCTTTCGGGAGATCTTTGAGACAAGAATCGATCTCTGAAGTTGATCGATGGTGATTTGAGATGTAGGAATTGGATCCATCACTTGATCGAGTTCGATTGTTTTGTGCCTCCGGTGGTTGGTCGTGAGCTGCGACACAGTTCCACTTTCATCGGCAGACTCTCTGCATTCTCCATTTCGGCGTCATTTTACGGTGCTTCTTGGCGATCTCGGCTTTTCTTCTTCCCGGCAATTCCAACTTCTGTGGATCGAGCTTTCCGCAGATTTTTTCGGATATTAGCTTTCATTTGGTGATCCCACTTTGGCGAGACTTCCTCATATCGAAGTCAAAATCTGCGAACTCATCCGCACCACCCATCTGTTCAACAAGTAACATAAGATCCGAGAAGCTTTTTAATCGAGATCTCTCGGTGAGGATCTCCATGACTTCTTCTCGATGGCGAGGATGGGCGACCGGTTGTGGATCGTCTCATCAATCTCTCGTTCAATTCTTAGTCGACCATTTTTCCGGTGATGGTCTTTGTTGATCTGGATCTGGGGAATTATCATGTCGATTCATTGGATGAGATGTGGAAGCTTACGGTTGTGCTTGAGTCGGCGGAAGTTATGCGATTGGTTCGACTGCGGTGGATTTCTGCTTTGTAGTGGCGATTATATCGGTTGAGTTCATGGCGGGTGAACTAGCGGGAGAGACATGCTCGTGACCTTTAGTCTCCGGCGGTGAATCGGCTTGAGGTTGAGAAGGAGATTTATCAGTTTGTGCTTCTACCTCAGATCGTTCTGGCGAGCCCTCAGGTTGAGAAGCTTGCCTGTCTGATTCTGTTCTTTGTTGCGCAACAGACTGTTCTGGCGCTCTTTCTTCTTCTGACTCATCTTCTAGTGCTAGAGTCATGGTAGCTTGCTTTGCTTTCTTTGGCCTCTTCTCCTGGGCCTTCACCAGTTTTCGTTTCTTTTTCTGTGGAGCAACTGGTGTGGATGAGGCGGCTTCTTTGCTCTTTCCTTTCTTCAGTTTTGTTGGAGTGGGCTCCTTGTCATCGTCTGGTGGCCCATATATAACTGAAGTTGATGAGAGGAAGGCATTGTAGGACTTCAGTCCATTCTGATTCCATTCAGCGCTTGGCAGTTTGTCCTTCAATATAACTGCAACCTTGTTGAGATTGCTGACTCTCTTTTTCAGAAAGACCTGCCTGGATTCATTGACTCCAAATTTTTCGTGTTCTTGGAGCAAGATGGCTTTCAGGAAGCCGTGCCAATTGATGTTCTGAGCCCCATCAATTATTGCTGCCATGCTGTACATTTTGACTGATGTGAGAGCATCTGGGCTAAATGAGATTCCCATGATCGTTCTTGTCAGAATGTCAAACAACAGTCTGTACTTTCTTTTGAGCATTGGCCTGATGAATCCGGCTTTCTGATGTTTGTCCGCCTCTCTTAAGAGCTCCTCTCTCGATTTCTTCGTCCTCATTCTCCTGTAGTGTGCGGTGAGATTCGCCTTTTGGTAAGTATTTAAGCAGACGCCAGTGATGTCGCATTTGTCGGTCGATTTCTTCTCCGTTGACCGACGATATCGGTTCGTCTCTCTGGATTTTTACGTATCCACACTCAAATTCTGCGCAGAATTGTAGTGCCTCATCTTGCATCCTTTGGATTGCGGTGAGCGAAAGCAATATGTTTCGATCCGGCCTTCTTGAGAATTTGTTCCACCTCCATGGATTCAGGATCCTCGGTGGTTCCAAATGAAACGAACTTATCCTCAAAGATCTTCGTTTGCGATTCGCATAGTTGCACATGATCTTTCCTAGTCCATGAGTGGCCATCTCTGGTGAGATAGACTCATTAATTTTGTGCATAATCAATATCAATATCATCTAATGGAAAACAAGAGGCAATGAAGCATAAATTCCGAAAAACAACTTTTGAAATCAACGTTTTTATCGGAAAGAAAGATTCATCATTAAGTTTAAAAGAAAGTATTACCAGATTCAAATTTTCAGAGAAGATTTTGAACTTTAAGAAATCGTTTTGAAACGTAGAGAAAATTTGATACCAATTTGAAGTTTTTCAATGATAATAATGCAAGTTTGTGAAACAGAAAAACTTTGGTAAGGTTTGATGAATCTTATATAGAGGCGGAGGGAACAATAAGACAAGATTTGGAAGATCAAACGTTTTGAAAAGATTGTACGCTCCAGATTTAGCGGTTTTGATCGTAGGTCGGGGAAAAACGACGCACAAAAAACTTTTGGATTTAAAAAGCACGATCAAATAATAGTTAATACATGTACCCCACGTCCGCATTAAATGATTTGCAGAGTACACGCCACAAGGATAGTGGGTGCAAGATAAAGGCAAATAATATCGAATCGATCCGATAAATAAGTAAAGAACAAGAGAAAAGAGATCAGATCTGGTTGGTGATATTGTAAATCAATATTATTTGTCAATGTTGATTCCACTTGTTGATCTTAATCATTACACGCCTAAGCCTTAAGAAATTTCCTAACCGATCCTTTCTAACCGATCTTCTCCAACAGATCGATTTGTTGAAACTTCAAGCTTAGCTGATCTTTCCTTGAGTACGTCTGATTTCCCTTTTGATCCTCCTTGATCAGTTGAAGTTCCCCCTTCAACTGATATTTGTTTTATAGACCGATATATCGATTTGTTGGAGTTTCAAGCTCGGTGATCTCTCTCATCGATCATACTCGTAAGTAATCGATCTCTTGAGATCGATTAAGATACCAAACTCAACTGATTTCTCTCGATCCGTTAGTCTCTTAACCACTAGTTCTCGAGAACATTCCATCAAACATTTTTTCGGTGACATTTCTCCAAGATCTAGAAGTCCTAGCTCATTGCATAAATCTCGAATCGATCTCGGCTAGTGGCTTGGTTAGAATATCGTATACGTATATCGGTATGAATCTTTTTCCATTTCGATATTCTTCTTTTCAACGTGATCTCTTATAAAGTGGTGTCCGACATCCACATGCTTGCATCTTGTATGTAAGCAGGATTACGAGTGATTGCAATAAAGACTATTATCGCGAGAATATATAGGAATTTTTTAGCTACAATGTTGTAATCCTCACCGCCGATCGAGCGAGCAGGCGATTGGGAACAACGACTTCCTGCGACCCATATATATTCGCCCGATTTGTAGATGTCATGAATCGATGTCCGCTTTTTGAAAACCACGAGATCAAATTTTACTTCCTAAGAACCGACATGTTCTCGAGGTTGATTTTCGTCGATCTTGCAACCTCCATAATCGTAATCGAGAATACCCACTAAGCTCTAGATTATCATTTGATGGGTAGAATAAACCAAGGTTTATTGTTCCTTTAGATACTTAAGAATCCGCTTTAGTCGCTTTCTAGGTGGTGATCATTGGATTTGCTTGAAATCGCACATACACTCTTTGCAAAAGTGATATCCGGTCTCATTGGCGGTCGGGTATAATAGAGATCCAATGAGAGCCCTATATTCTTCCGATTTGTTTTCGACCAAATTTCATCCGGATCCATCTTGAATCCAAATCATCATAGGAATTTTGGCTTCCTTACTATTTTGAATTCCAAACTTAGCCAATAGATTCCTAGTGTACTTTGCTTGGCAGATGAATATCCCTTCTGTGCTTTGTTTAACTTGGAGACCTAGAAAGTAATTCATCTGACCCATCATGGACATCTCGAATTTCCCTTGCATCGGTTCTTGAATCTTTCACATAGGCTCTTGTTAGGAGATCCAGAAGATGATGTCGCCCACGTAAATCTGAACCATCGTAATATCTTCTCCATCTTATATTCGAATAAGGTTACATCCTTTGTTCCTTTAGTGAACCCACTTTCAATCAAGGCGAGAGAGTGTATCATACCAGCTCATGAACTGTGCTTTCGTGCCATAAAGAGCTTTTCTTAAACGATACACTTGGTTGCTCTTTTCAAAGCACGGAGGTTGTTCGACATAAACTTCTCTCTGCTAGTACCCCGTTTAAGAAAGCACTCTTTCGTCCATCGATACACAAGTGAACCCTCGTGGGAAGCATAAGCTTTAAACACCGAATGGCTTCAAAGGCGGCGGATCTGGTGCAAAGGTCTCATCGTAATCAATTCTTCGATTGTGAATACCCCTTAGCAACAAGTCTTGCCTTATTTCGGTGATAACATTTTTCTCATCTCTCTTGTTCTTGAAGATCCATTTCGTGCCAATTACGTCTTGATGACCGGGTGCATCTACTAGTTCCCATACTTCATTTCTCTCGAATATTTCGGCTCCTCCTGCATGGCGAGAATCCGGTTTTGCGTCTTGTAATGCTTCCTCTACATTGTAGTTGGTTCCTTCATAGGCGGATATGAACAATACATGGCACTTTCACCAATCGATGTCTAGTTTTAATTTTATCGACGGGTCTCCAATTATCGATCGGTTGGATGTATTTGGTTATCCGTGTCCTTCATTCGATTTGCGTCGGTTTTTGAGAACATCGTCCGTTTCGATAAAATCTTATTACTAGCGATTGGGAGTGGTCTTGAGGTTATGGTCCACTTGATAAGAACAAGTCTCGGTGATGTTGGACTCATCATGTCTTCGATGTACATTCGTGAGAACCAGTTCCCCCGAACCGGATGGTTCGATTCTTCTTATCTCGGTGAATCGGCTTTTTCATCGGCAGTTGTTCGTACCTTAGGATCGATTGATCCGGTGAATCGCCTAGATCCGGAATGTAAATTGATCTGATTCGATCCTTTTTCCTTGATCGTTAGTCGATCCATTTTCCGAATATCGAGGTTACGTAGATCGGTACTTCTTGTTACGAGGCGATTTCTCTTGATCGGAAGATGCTTCATCAAAGGTTACATGGGGTGTTTCTTCCACAATTAGGGTTCGTTTGTTGTAGACCACGAAAGCTTTGCTAGATGAGGAATACCCTAGAAATATACCCTCATCGGACTTGGCCTCAAAAGTCTTCAAATGACTTTTTCCCATTATTGTGTATGAAACACTTACACCCAAAAACATGGAAGTAAGAAACACGAGGTTTTTACGCCCTTCCATAGTTCATAGGGTGTTTTGTAGTGAGCCTTAGTCGGAGAGACATCCGTTTTCTGCGTATGGCATGCGGTGTTGATTATTACCTTGAAACGGTTTGGTATCGCATGTTAAATTTAACATTGTTCGAAAGCGAACTTCTTTGAGGAGTTCTGTTTCTCCGATTCAATTTCTCCATTCTGTTGTGGCGTCCTCGCGGTGATGTTTCATGTTGTATACCAAACTTAGAGCAAAAATCAAGAATCAAAGAGTTCGAAATCGTACCTTTATCTCGATCCGATTTTTTTACTCACGACACCCTTCTCATTTTGTAATCTTCTTAGTAACTCGGGTATCTTGGTTGTCGTCTCATTCTTCTTATGTAAGAATATAACCTGTAAACTTGGAATAGTCATCCACGATTACAGAGTGTATTTCGTCCGTTGAGATCGATTTGGTGTAACTGGTCCAAATAGATCCATATGAAGGAATTTGCGATTACTCTCATTTGGATCTTTGTCGGGTCCGAAATTCCTTTGAATGAAGCTTTGAATTGTTTTCCTTCCGACATGCAAAGATATGTCCGATCCTTTGAGAACACTTCATTCGGAAGTCCTTCCACTAGAGACATCCTATTTATCTTATTAAGAGTTTTAAAGTTCGGATGGCTCATTCTTTTTGTGCAGAGCCAACCGCTACTTTTGGAACTCTTAACAATCGAGCACGCATTTCTTGGACAACCTGTTCCAATCACCGTGTAGATCGTCCCTTTTCTTGAACCGGTTAGCAAAATCTGTTGAGTGACTCGATTCTTGATAGTGCATTGATCGATCGAGAACTCAACACCGAATCCGTTGTCGCAAATTGTGAAACCGATAATAGGTTGTGCTTCGGACCTTCGACATACGAGACTCGGTTACTTGTACATCATCATTCTCTAAGGTTAGAACCCTTTGGTATAACCAAAGTTATCATCACCGAAAGAGTACACGCGGGCCTTTTTCGTTTCTATGTAGGAACCGAGGAGATGTTTGCTTCGGTCATGTGCCTTGAGCATCCACTATCGATGTACCGGATAGTTGCTTGCACACCTCCTTTGTTGGCGGACCCGCGAACTGCAATCGGATCGGGTTTTAGGTACCCTTTTCGGATTGGGTCCCCGAGGGGTTAGGTTTGGATTTGGGGATCCATACAAACAGAGCACTTCTATTGTGATCGGTCGGATCGAAGGCTTTGATTTGTCTCCCATACTGTCAACATAATCATACTTATCCTTATATCTTTCGATTTGTATGATTATTTGTGTGAACCTTGGATGACTTAGAAGACTTATGATTTAACTTTTCGGTTTGTCTTCTTTTTATCCGGTGTGGTTGGTCTGTGACCCTAAATTTTCGACTATAGGGGTAGGTACGATTGCTACCATCAAAAGATTCATATCCTTTTCGCATAGATGGTTTTCGTAGGTTTACCGAAGCATGCTTATTAGGCGGTGACCTGATTTGGGTCTCAGTTAGACTTCTTTTTGTAGGTTGTCTTTTTCGATTCTCTGACCATGATCGGGTTGAGGTCTCTTCGGAAGAACCGGGTTCTTCCGTTGATTCCTCGGTGATGCTTTTACCGTTGGGGTCCATTTTGTTTCCTTTCGGTTAGGCACTTGCCTTTTACCCGCTCAACCTGGTCTCTTACCCCTATTAGATACGAAGTTTAGCTTTTGGTGTGTCTTTTTTGAGAAAATTGCCCCGATTACACCTTTACGAGATGAATCGATCGGGGCTTTTGAGGATGTGGAGGGTTTCTCATAGCCAAGTCCTCCTTATCAATCTTTTACTCGAAAATAGGCGTTCATGTCTTGAAGCGGTTTTAGATGATTTTGAAAAAAACCTCTATTTTCTTACGCAGATTATCCTCGAGGATTTCGGACTTTCATGCATTCGGAATAGCTCATCGAATTTTGCTTGCGAGGATTTTGAAGTCATCGACTTTGTTGTCTGTTAATTTCCATCGATCTTTGATCTGCTTTTCTGATCGAAGCTTTAACCGAGAATTTTAAATTCCTCGATTTTACTTCCGGCGGTTTTGGTGATCTAAGTTCGGAGGCTTTCCGAGATCATTTTCTTGACAAAAGTTGATTATTTACGGTCCTCGACTTATCATTCTCGGCTTCCACAATAGCATAAGTGTCTCTTGCATTGAGAGATCTTCAAGCAATTGCTCTCGAGTAGAGCAGCAGGTCAATCTCCCGGCGGTGTGCTAATGATACTTGAGGTGTAAAGCGAGCAAGCGGGTTTGGAGGTTACCTCGGATTTGGTCCTCCCCGCCATCGGCAGAGTTCATCATCGTCGACGAGAATATCAGATCTTCATTTTCATAGAAGTCGGACGCACTTTCCGCTGAAAGTCTTCTTCACAGAGGAGTATCCCGAGTCCCGGAGGGGAGATAGGAATCGTCGATTCTCGACGATCGCAACCATGGCTCTTTCTGTCTCTATAAGCGTTGCTCTCTTTTGTTCCTCTTTTCTTCCCTATCTCTCGGCGTCCAGTGCAGGCGATCGTGCTATAGTGACCTGGCTTCTCACGGTTGAAGCACGCTCCTTGATCCAATCGAACTTTTTCTTCGGTGAATCACTCGTCTGTATGACCTATCGGTGACTTTCCTTTTCGATAGTGGTCCGAACTTCTCTTGTCGATTGATTTTTTCTTCTTTCCTTCGCCGTCGACTATCTCTTTCCCTTTCATCTCTGGTGATCCTCCGATCATCGATCTCGGTTCTTCACGGAGATCTATTGTCGATCTCCTATCTCGCCCTCGGCTATGTTGATAGTCCTTATAAAATCTTCGATACTTACCAAGTTGTATATCGACTTCTCAAGCTTCCCGGTAAGCAAAAGCGATCTGATACCTCGACTTAATATATTTCCAATGGGTTCATTGGCCTTTGTTCCGCTCTTGGTTGCAGCTTTGAAAGCAATCGATTTTGAAGTCGAGGTTTCAAAGAAGGACCTCGTCTTCATCGACTTGACCTCTTTCAATCAGTCGAACTCGTGAGCTTTAAGACTCAAGAACAAGCTACTAGGTTTCATTCTTGAAATGTCCCGGCAATCTTTGATTCCGTGACCTTCATGTCCCACTTCTTGGTGAGAGACCTTAGGATCTTATAGTTGATATCTTTATCGGACATCTCTACCAAGTTCTCGAAGCTTGTTTATAGACATTGTAATTCTTCCATCGAGTTCGTTGATGGTTTTGGTTGCAAACATCTTGGTTTCTCGAACTTCACCGGTTCGGCTTGAAGACGGTTTGTCTTTTATCTATTCATTTCCCTCGCAGATCTCGGCGGAGTATCCCACATTGCTTTCGCAGATTTGAGATACTTAATCTTTTCTTTGGTGAACTTATCCATTGTCTTCATGATGATATGTCTTGCAATGGTGTCAGAGTATTTTTCTTTCTTCGTGTCCATCGTATGGGCTTTTTTCGCACAAGACTTCCGGGTGGGAAAGTCCGGATCTCCTCCGATCGCGGGTTTGTCGTAGTAAATGATGATGGGTCCCTCTCGATGACTTCCATCATTACGCCACCGATCGAGCCTAGATGGTTGGACATATATATGGCCCAATCTGCATACTCATCAATTGAGAACTTGACGGATCATGATACATCCGGACGTGTTATCCATCCGAAAGTGATTTTGGAAAATGAATGAGTTTTTTTTTTTTAAAAACGGTTTTTCAAGATCGATTGATTGACCACAATGACACGTAGTCGATTGGTCGGAAGAACCAACCGCTCTCGATACCACTTGTAGGTCCTTAACAGCAAGTTATGTGAGGGCGTAAGTCTAGAGGGGAGGGTGAATAGACTTAAAAAAACTTTTCGTCAGATCATCGGTGTGAGAGCAGATAGCCCGATCGAGTGCGAGTGAATCGGTTTGGTCGATAACCAACTTATTGAACGCTGAAAAACAGATCGATTCGGTAACTATCGATTAATCGATGTGTCGGAAGCTTAAGTTTTACCCGATGTGAAAAACCGGTTTGTATAAATCGATTCCAAGTTTTATCTTTTTAATCGGATGACGTAAATATCGGTCCGTCGGATCGAAGCTTGGTGCTATCTCGATCTTAACTTAGAATGTATGCGCTTTAAGATTGTGCGATGTGAGAGCGGTTAATCAAAGCAATAAAGGCACACAAGATTTATAGTGGTTTCGGACAAACAAATCCTACGTCCCACTCTTCCCTTTCACAAGGGTACCAACTTAACCAACTTAACCGACTTAACCGATTTGGACTTAGTTTAGTGTGTTAGTCCAACACGAAGACACCAACAGATGTTTTAAGAGTTCTCACTCAACCGATCCCGTAAATCGAAGATTAGAAACCCTAGATCGAAATCTTGTTAAACAACTTATCCTAACTTGGGGTTTGGGTAAGATTGTTGAGGTTCCAACTATGAAATCTTTCCTGCGTGTTGTACCGACAATTTAGATGAAAAGATTTCTTGCTAAGAACTTATGGGATGAACACAATATAAAATAAAGCTTGTTGTTGTGTTCTTCGTGCGGAAATCGACTATAGTTTGAGCTTCTTGATTATGTTGTTTGTCCAAGCATTTCCGTATGTCACTCACGAAGTGTGATCCCATATTTATAGACCTTGAAATCAAAGAGCCGTTGGAGAAGCAATTTGAATTTCGGTCTATTTTAGGTAGACTTGCGGGCTTGATGTGGCGTGCTTCTTGAAGCGGCATGGTCAAGGCGTGAATGTCTATTTTATAGCGGTTTGAGAGAGCAACATCGAATCCCATGAGTATCATCTCTGTTTCATCGTGTCTCTTCCTTATTGGATGGAAGCCGCGCTGCGGTGTTGTTCCTCCAACTAAGGTTGGTATTCTTCTTGTTTAGATCGCGAGACGCGTATGATAAGATGAAACATCAGTTTTTTCATCTTATGGTGACTTTGATCGATCTGAATCGATCGATCTACTGATAGAGTCTTCTGGCGCTGTTGACTTAGCTTCAATTTGGTGACTCGGCGATGTAGGTCTTACGGTCTTATCTTGGAAGTCATCGATCTTCTAGTATTCGAGGTTTGAGCTTCATGACTCATTTGAGTTATCGACTAGATCGATTCGATCGATCTTAGATTACGGTTTAACGTTACGCCTGTCGGGATATCGACTTTCTTCCGATTCTTGGATCGACCTATACATATTGAGTTCCCCTCAATATGTGACCTATCTATTACATCGGTTTTTCTATACAATCATTATCAACCTGGTTTCCTATAGCGATAATGTAAACATCGATCGGTAATTGTGTTCGATCGGGGTCTATTACATGTTTTTGGAACTTTCATCAAAACTATAAATTTCCCAACACAAAGTAATATTTTTCTTTAAACAAGTTATACCTTTCTATCTAAACAAGTAATATTATTTTTCTATTTAAACAAGTAATACTTTTCTATCTAAACAAATAACATTTTTCTATTTAAACAAGCAATATTTTTCTATCTAAATAAGTAATATTTTTCTTTAAACAAGTAATATTTTTTCATCTAAACAAGTAATACTTTTCTTTAAACAAGTTATATCTTTCTATCTAAACAAGTAATATTTTTTTATTTAAACAAGTAATACTTTTCTATTTAAATAAGTAATAGTACTTTTCTATATATCTAAATAAGTAATACTTAGACAAAATTGAATTAATTTATAAGAATATTAAATATTATAGGTATTAATTTATAAGAATTAATAGTGATACAAGTTCGTAAGTGTAATAATATGAATTTAATATTATGAACAAGTTTTACATAAGAGTTTGTGTTAATCCCATTATATAAGACGAATATTAAAAAGAAATAACACGAGAATTTAAAGAATAAAATATTTGAATTGTACATAAAAAAAATTTACAAAAACAAAAAAATAAAACAAAAAATACAAGTTTTACAAAAAAAAAATATAATTCACTTGGAGAGCGGTTCAAAACCGCTCTCCAAGTACCCTTGCACATCGGTTATGAACCGCTGTCTAAGCTTTGATCTTGGACGGTTTTTTTTTTTTGTCTTCTTTTTTTCTTTTTTTTTTAATAGAACCGCTCTCGAGGATCACTTGGAGAATTATTAAAAAAAAAATTTTCCAAGTTTAACTCTAGAAATTTCAAATGTATAGTAGTGTACCAGCAAAAGATCTTTGAAACTGTAAAGTTCAATGATCTATATTTCAGTTTGTGTAAATAGATTGTGGTTTTTTAAAAAGAAGCTTTAATTTTTTATTTTTTTAAAATCCGGCAAATGGTAGCTCGAATTCAGGTCCTCACATATATCATAGGTAATGATATTCTAACCTCTTAAGGTATTACACTTTGTCAAAAGAAAGAAACAGTAATTAAAAATCTAACGAAGTAATGGACGTGCTTTAAAACGAGAATAAACAGTACACAACTAAAAAAAATAGCTTAGTCTATATATTTATATATAATTTAAAGAGTAAATTCTCTAATAATTATGGTTAAATGTTTAAAATTTTATAAGTAATGTTTTAAAAATAAATTAAGTAGAATTATTATAATCTTATAGTGAGATAATCTTACTAAAAGTATCTTAATATGTTTAAAAAAAGTCAATTTGCAGGTACACTTACGATATTACTCCCTCCGTCCCGAAATAACGTGCACCCCTATCCGGGCACAAAAACTAAGAAAACTTATTTTATTGATATTATTTAAATTAATTATAATAATATTGTGATGATGTAAATTTTGAGTATTTTATCATTTTAGAAAATTTTCAAATTATTGCGGGACGGACTAAAATAGAAATTGTACACATTATTGTAGGACGGATGGAGTAATTTGTAATTTTCTAAATATTTGTGTGTTTACATGAACAAAGTCCGAAACTTAATGCAAGAAATGCGCGATGAATACAAATTATAAGTCAAGAATCTCTACATACATTATATGTGTATTAATAAATAATATAATTCACAAAGTTTAATATGAAAATTTATATACATGAAAAAACTTTTATTTATAAATAAATTTTGTATATGATGAAAGTAAGACAAAGTTGAGTGATTCATAATTCACTCGTCCCGAGTGATTTATGGTTCACCATGCCTGAATAAATCGTGATTTAAAGTTTATTATTTAGTGTTTAGGACGTAGATGGTTCACCCTATTTGAATAGAATATGATTTATGACGATTTTATAATTTTTCATACATGAAAATTTTCAAAGTAAGACATGCCCTAAATAATATCGGTTATGAAAAACGTGAACGTCACTCTGTCTCTTGTTATCTTGTCTTGTTTCAAAACCAAAAGGACGGTTCACATTCAAAGATAAATAAAATAAAATAAAAGGAAAAAATTGTAGTAGTTGTTACAAATTTAACATATCAAACAAATTAGTACTAAATAAATAATAAATAAATGCATGGGGTCCCCACATTTTGGGGAATTGAAAGCATATACTCCCAATGTTTTTTCATAATAGAACCCGTGATCGAATCCTGACAGATCACCTGGCCACGGCTCAATCATTCGGCTCAATCGGTTTGATTTAATCCTGGATGGCTCAATCCGGCCAGGATTGGTTCAACCCGTGGTTCAATCCCGGCTCGGACCGGGGATTTGGTTCAACGGGATTCAATCCCAGTTTCGGGGATTCGGGATTCAACTCGGGGATTCATGGGTTCAACTTTTTATGTTTAGTTAAAAAAACAAAATAAGTATACACCTACAAAAATTTAAATATATATTTTATAAATTTTGCCTCACCTCATATATTTATCCCACATCGAAAGTGTTAGAGAAAAATGTGAGAAGAATATAGATTTAAAATTTTAAATATTTAATATATATTAATAATTTTTTTTTTTTTAAAAATTGGGTTTTTCCGGTTGAACCGGGTTTTGACCGGTTCAACCCGGTTCAACCTGAAATCCGGTTATATAGGTGTTTTTTAATCGAATTACCGGCCGGTTCCCGGTTCAACCGGTTGTTCAACCTGAGTTTTGAAAACATTGTATACTCCCCCAACACAAGGGCAACTCATTTATTTTTACTTTTTTAGGTGATAACTCTGTATAAAATGGTCCTACTCCAATCATTTTGGAGTTTAAAGTTCAATTATTCACTAAAATTAATTTTTAAATAATAAAAGATATTTGAATGGTCAATTTATGAAAGGTAATTTTGCACAGGAGTCTTTCCAAAAGGTATTACGTCACGAATTCAATTAACATTTGTATAAAAAAAAGGCTAGGTCTTTCAGATACACTTGGTCAAGACCAAGACTTACAAATAAGATTTTTTAAGCACAAGAAATTATTATCTTTAAAAAAGACAAATTATTTACATAGAAAAATGTAACTGTTAATATGGGAGCATATTTGCAGTCTTACATTTGGAATACAGACGTTTTATTTTGTATAGATAACAGCACGCTTCTAAAATCGCACTATGAGTCTTGCGGTTAACCCGAATGCAAATGAGACTCATTCATAAAAAAATCCAATCTACTCCCTCCATTTCACACTTATTTGGACATTTACTATTTGGACATTTACTGTAAACACGATATTTAATGTATGAATTGTTTATTAGTATTTAAGGAGATAAAATAATTTTTAGTTGAGGGTATTATAGATCTTTCTCTTTATTATTAAAGTAGATGAGATGATAAAATTATTTTTAGTGTGTATAAAGTAATGAAATGGAGTGTAATTTTTTAGACGTTGGGAGAATATAGTTATAAAAAATAAGGTTATTTTATTGTCATTTAAAGAAATGTCCAAAT
Source organism: Stenogyne calaminthoides (assembly GCA_037126765.1). Taxonomy (NCBI): domain Eukaryota; kingdom Viridiplantae; phylum Streptophyta; class Magnoliopsida; order Lamiales; family Lamiaceae; genus Stenogyne; species Stenogyne calaminthoides. The sequence continues at coordinate 32,340,863 of JBBCBC010000001.1, read as the reverse complement.
AAGTGTTGAATGGATCAAAACGGAAAATGCCCAAATAAATATGGGACGGAATGAGTAATTAGATTGAACATATTCTAAAGTGACAATAAAAAAATTCAATCAACTTAAATTATTCCCTCCAAATATTTTAATATTACACCATATATTATTTCTTTTTTTCACCTAAAAAAAATCTTATTTCCTTTTATTTACATCACATGTTATTTCTTTACCATACAATTATATTAATAAATAGAGTAACACTCCTGTGAATCAGGTCTATACATGAACTCTATTACTGTTATGTGCAAAAATTATCGCTGTTATGCACAAAATAACAGTGATAATTTATGCATAACGGTGATAATATGTGCATAACAGTGATAATTTTTATAAATAACAGTGATACTTTAAAAATCGAGTTTACGGTGAACTTAGGTTCACACAAATTTTTCTCTAATAAATAATTTTCACATAAATGTTCAATTAATTTTGAGATGAAGGAAGTAAAACTTATTGTTACCTTTTCTAAAATTTATAAGTAGAGTAACATTTGGTGCATTGTTACAATTGGTGTACCAGAGTTTATTTATATTTACATATAATTATACATATAAATATATAATAGACAAATAAAATTGAAATGGGGGTACAACTGTCCCCCCTTGTCGTTGAACAAGTCCGTCACTGCTTCTCTCATTTTTAATAAAATATTATAATAGTTTAAATTGGGAACTTCATTCATTTAATCATTGAACAATCCATTAGATGTACTATTGTGAATGATCTCGTAATATCACGTACTAGCTAGTGCTCAGTATTTCTTATTTTCTTTGTAGAGAAGAAGTAACACGTGCTCATTGAAGAGAAGAGTATCATATATTAATTCCCTGCAAAAAAATAATTCTGCTTTACACTTCTTGTACTTAACCAATAAAGTTACATCTTTTCTTTTCAAAAAATATAAATGAAAGAGCAGATTTAATGATATGAGTTGATGATAAATTCTATTACTATTATATTTATATATTATTACTGTTTAAAAAATATACATAAATATAATAGTAATACTCCCTTCGTTCCGGATTAATTGTCATGTTTACTGTTTGCAAGCGTTTTTTCGAGCGAGTTTTGTATTAATAATTGAAATGATAAAGTGATTTTTACTACTCCTTAAAAGCCACTTTATCATTTCAATTACTAATACAAAACTCGCTCATAAAAACGCGTATGAAAGGTAAATGTGACAACGAATCTGGGGTGAAGGTAGTAGTATTTATGCGTAGCAATAATGTTGTGTATGCATAACAGTGATACACAAAGAGATAGAATTCACTGTAAACTTGGGATGGACCAGAATTTCATTCCGGGGGGTGGGGGGAAGAAATTTTTCATTGAGTAAGGGCCGACAAAAAATTAATATTTCGAAGGAGGCGAAATGATAAAATTTTACAATTTTAAAATATAAATATAAAAATTTCTACGTATATAGTACAAAAATTTTAAATCACGACCCAAAAAGAAAAAATTGCTCACACAAATTTTGTCATCATTAGAATTTAGAAACCCTGGTTTTGAAACATTAACAATCCTGGTTTTAAATATGAGACGTGAATATCTTAAAAATCTTTGTTTATTTATTATATCTTGAAGTATATTTAAAGAATAATTAATTATTCACCCACAAAACCTAATTTTCTCCATCTTCCTTCTAGAACCAAGATTTCTTTTTTCTATTTAATTGTTTGTTATATAGAATCATAGAAAATGTCTCATATGCCTCTTGATGCCAAGAATATTCTCATAGAATCTATGATAGAAAACGTTAAAAAGGAAAAAAGAAATAGAAAGAAATATTAGAAATGGTACTACGTACCAACCAAAATCCATAAAGAAACACGATCTTTTCTTCCATATAAGACTTCATAAACGTAAACGGGTGTGCTCGGACGGGTTGAAATATGTTTTATAGAAAGTTAGATTAAGTACGTTTATGAACATAATTTTTTTTATTTTTATCGTTCAACAATTACTTAATTAATTAAATTATAATTAATTATGTTATTTATAAATGGAGTAAATCTATATTTTTGTATAACATATTAAAATATTCTGAGCACACTTTTTATGGACGAGAGAGTATTCTTTATCAATGATTCACAATGTAACTCATCATTTAAATATATATGCCACTTGCCCTGCACTCCGGCTGCTAACTCAATAAATATTATTACTAAATTAACGGTACCATTTAATATGTGTATAAAACAAAAGAAAAAGAAAGTAATAAAAAAAAATTGTGGAGGCAGAGAGAAGAGCAGACGATAAGGTAGTGGCCACGTGCACCGTGCATGCAACATAAATAGAGTTGAGACTTGATTGAGATTAAAAATCAAAGCAAATCTGAGATGAATGGTACCTTCCATGTGACTTCTACTGCCACAGCCTGGGATATAACTTATAACCACACGTTGCCAATCACGTGACCCATCACTTAAATCAAAAAATTGAAATTCAGATTTTAACTTATTGATAGAGGGTATAATAATAATAAAAGATAATTGTCTTTTTTGTCATGTAATTTTGATCAATTTTGATCCTGATTCTACTAATTTACATTTTTTGATCTTGGTCCTGTAATTTTATAAAAGTTAACTTTTTCATCCTGTCAATGGCTAGTTACCTGCAGTAACAGGTAACATGATTAAAAATTGGTTTTTTTTAGTTATAGGACCAAAATTAAAATTCGTAAATTATTACGGATTTTGAACTTGGTCTTGTAACTTTAAAAAATTCGACATTTTAGTTATGTCACCTGTCATGACGATAAAATCGAATTTTGTAAAGTTATAGGTCCAAAATAAAAAAAATGTAAGTAAGTAAAGATCACAATCAAAATGAATCAAAATTACCGGACAAAAAAGACAATATTCCTTAATAATAATTTCCTTATGTTACTAATTGATTGGGGTTATTTGTAAAACTAAAAATAAAGAGACAATAAGGCGAGTATTTGTTAAAACAATGATCCCGTCTCTCTATAATCAGGCAAAATCTCTAGATAATGATGGATAGGGATCTCTTGGACACGGTGTAAATCTAGTGTATTTTTAAAAAGTACAATTATTTTCATTAGAAAGTGCAAAATTTTATAATAATAATAATAATAGTAATAATAATAATAATAATAATAATATCAATTCAACTTACTGCATGTCATTACAGAGATTACAAAACTTATGACAAACACTTATATAAAATATTATTGATCCGTATAATATAGCGTAGACAGAGAGTGAAGCGGAAGAAATATAGGGAGTGATGTCTTGTTTATAAAGTAGCTTATCTTTCTATTTACGATAATATTTTTGTGTTCATATAATAATGCAGTTTTCAATATCTTATATATATTATTAAAAATAACACACATACATTACTTTTCCTTACGGTAATGCAAATATGAGAATGCCTTTTTTTGTTTTGCCTTGTAATTTTTTAATAAAATCTATTTAACCTGATTTGTTCAGAGAAGAATCCACGGGTTTTTAACCCTTTTTAAATACAATAATATTCTCAATTAAAAATTTTATAATAGATTCCCCTTAAAATATATATATGGTCATGTCAAGGGTTAATCATGTTACATTTATTAGCTTATAATATTTTCAAAATCTAGTTCTTTAATACCAGTATCATAGACAAGTTTAATTAATATTACATATCAATCAAGATTTTCCAAGTTAGAGATTAGCCCACAACTCCAGAAGTCTTGTTCCTGATATTTAGGGCATGTGTTTATGGGCATGTTTTATAACACTACTCAAATTTAAGAAGCACTTATTTTTAAAATAAATTAAGTTACAACACCTTTTAAAAAAACATTTATACACTATTAATTAAAAGTTGAAAATACCCCCCTTAATATGTTTGACCTTATTATATATATCTATAACTTCTACTATATAACCTGATTTTAATCATAATTTACATACTTATCGACTCAGATAAAGTCATGTCCATATATGTCAAGCTCATTATAAAGTCGAAGCCATAATTATAAACTTGATCAAATTCGAAGGGTTTTTCAAACATAAAAAAATTCCAACAGATTGTTTGAGCTCGTTAATAAAATTCATCAATACAAACAAACAAATAAACAAACTTGAAACCAATAGTATTAGGTTTTGTTAGCTCATTAGCTAGCTCGTATAAATTATAATAGATTGTTTGATTTAAATTTATAATTTCACATTAAATCTATATACTAAATATAAAAATATGTAACTATACTTATGTCCATTACAACAAAAGTAAGATTTGGTAACACTTAAATAAGTGGCATTTTAAGTGATATGTGGCTAAAATATAAATTGGTGATACTTTATAAAAAATGCCACTAGAATTTAAAGAAAATTAATAATTATTAATATTTAATAGATAAAGTGACATTTTCTAAATGTAGCTGATGATTTCAGTGACATTTTAATTAAAGTGCCAAAATAAGATACTACACTTGAAATGGTGGCATTTTAAGTGAGATGTTGTTAAAGCATAAATTAGTGATACTTCACAGAAAATGCCACTAGCATTTAATTTTTTTTAATAAATATCAATATTTAATAGATTAAGTAACATTTTTCAAATGTAGTTGATAATGTGAGTGACAATTATAACTAAAGTGTCAAAATAGGATCCCATATGGCGACACTTGAAATGGTGACATTTGAAGTCAAATGAGACAAAAATATAAAGGAGTGATACTTTAAGAAAATGTCACTCAAATTTAAATAAAATTAATATATATTAATATTTAATAAATTAGATAACTTGGAAAATATAGAAGATTGTTTCAAAGACATTTAAGGGGCGACACTAACATTAGATGAATTTAATTAATAGTAAATATTTTAATGGTGAATATGCCTCTTACACATAAAAATGTCTCGTAAATGTTGTATAGTTGGATATTATAATTGCAAATTTTGGTGGCAATACAATTATACAAGTGATATATTTTCCTTATAGGATGTGAATATATTTATATTAGAAAAATTAATAGGATAGTGTGGACTCAATTTTAATTATATAGAAATGATTTTTTATACAAGGCCCACTGCCTAGTGTTTCGTCCTCTTATATATGTAATTAACAGTGTTTTCAAAAACCGGTTGAACCGCCCGGTCGAACCGTGAACCGCTCATGTCGCCGGTCCAATTACTCCTTAAAAACGGTTAATTCGATTTTATTATTTTTATTATTTATTAAATCACTTTTTTTATTTTTTTATTATTTTTTTCTAAACCTCTCTATATAATGTTATTGTTTTTATCTCAATATCATTTTCTCTCAAATAAATTCATTCACAAGTCATTAATTTCATTTAATCTCTTTATCGTCGTCACATATTGTGTGGAATTAATCCACAACGTCATCATCTCTGGTCTCCAAACTCTATTGTATTTATTTTAATATAAGATTTATAAGTTATAAATTAGTATAATTTTAATATTTTATGAATAAATATTTATTTTTTAATGTAACATACAAAATATAAAAGAAATATGCATAAATCAATTTAACGGTTGAACCGTCGGTTCAACCGGTCCAACCGGTTGGACCGGCAACCGATGCCTAGACCGGTTTGATCACCGGTTCGGTTATGAAAACACTGGTAATTAATATTAATAATATATCCTTTTATTAATTAAAGTTATTTCAAAGAGGCATATAGAGTGAGTAATATTTCAAAATTGCACTGGCTAAGCTCACGTTGCTGCTTCACACAATTCTGCTGAAATCGTATTGTAAGTATTGAGTAAGCTTGAACAATATATCATCCTCAGTAATCATTCATGATAGAATATTCAATGTAATTTTCATGAGCATGTTTTCGGATTCTATGTAGATGTTCTTTTAAAACAACAAATATTTTCTTCACTGTTTCCTCCTTTGTAAAAGAAATTATGATCGCATCATATATCTATCTATTTTAGTTTAGATTGAATGAAGAAATTACACCAAACTTTACCCCAAATGCATAACCCCACCAATATTTGTGACTTGTGAAATTGAAGAGTTTTGTATAGCCCAAAACATGCTCGATAAAATGTCTGAAAGAAAATATTCATCTTTTTTAATTTCTTCCAACACTGCTAGACAAAGTATCTGAAAGAAAATTAATTATAATGCTACGCAATCAGTTTCTTTTTACCTTGTATGCTTGTAATTCTTTCGACTCTATTTGTGTGCTTTATATATTACCTTTTCTTCAGCTGCTGCTCGTGGCTCTCACTATTGTTCAGTTGATGTTTTGCGCCTCCACCAACGCCGTCATATCCAAAGAATTAAGGTGGAACTCAGAGTCTTCTATATCTCGTTAACGACCCTCTCCCTTGCTCCTAAATCACCTCCTCGATCCCATCCCTATTCCTGAGTCCCGACGGCCTACGACGACGAGACACCATCATTCCTTGCAACACTCATTTCATCACAAGAAACACAAAGGTAAAATTTTGCTTTTAAAATGATAAAGATGTTTTTAACAATCCAACGTCAGCTATTCTTAGAAAGATAAAAATTAGAAGGGTGAAGTACTCCAAAATTTATAACAAGCAGAAATGAGGATTGAATTTGTTCTTTGCGTACATATTATTCGATTTTAAGTTCGTGTGTGCATTATTGTTTCCTTAGTTTATTCCAACCAATACAAATCATTAAGCACTTATATCCTTAATGTGTTTAATTTCTTGTTAGTGGAAAATATTTATGCAGAACAAAAACTTAATGCTTGTATTGCGTTCACAAAATATTTGTGCAGAACAATAAATTTATTTTTTTTCGTGTGTGCATTACGCATTAAGCACTTATGTCTTTTCAATTATTACTTCTTAGAGTGAAGTGAACCAGCAAAGCTAAACTTGATTTGACAATCTTTGTATTTGGAAACATGGGATCAAGCTTTGGTGGTGCTAATTTAGTTATTCTTTCAGTATGTTGTTATTAATGGGTGCTGACATTTGGTGAACTTGTTTTACATTCGATTTGCAACCCTTTTGTTCTGCCTAAAACATACTCAATAAAAGTTATAATAGAAAATAGTCATCCTTTTGCTTTCTTCTAATGCTGCTCGACATTAAAAGAAAATTAATTTTGATGTACCCAAAACATGCTCAAGAAAAAATCAAAGAAAATACTCATCCTTTTGCTTTCTTCCAACATTGCTCGACAAAGTATCTCAAATAAAATTAATTCCAACGTTAAACTATCAGTTTATGTTACCTTGCATGCTTGTAATTCTTTGTGCTCTCGTTGTGTGCTTTATATGTTTTTCGTTTCTCATTCAGACATCCTATTTCAGTATTCCCAGCAAGTTAGACATACCAAGTATGGACAGAAGATGGATGAAACAACCAAGAACGAGTGATGTGTATGATGCAGGAGCAAATGAGTTTCTTGACTTTGCATTCCAAAATGTAAGTGTTGAGGGAAAAATTTCATGCCCATGTAAAAAGTGCAAGCTTCTATCGCGGGTAAATCGAGAAGATGCATATGATCATTTGATCGTTTTTGGTTTTTTAGAAGAGTACACAACTTGGGTCTTTCACGGGGAACTTAAATCATCAAGTACAAGCAACAACGATGTTCAGAGGAACAATAGTTCGAATATGCACATTGATATGGATGGTCTGTTACACGAGACATTCGGATGTCATGATGGTTCACAAAATGATGGTGATGATGATATACATGTCGAATCTGAACACCAACCACATGACCAAGCCGAAACATTTTACAAATTTGTTGATGATGCAAACAAGGAACTATATCCTGGGTGTAAGAATTTCACGAAACTTTCATTCGTTGTTCGATTATTCCACATCAAATGTCTTGGTGGGTGGAGTAATAATTCATTCACTATGCTGCTTAAGTTGTTGAAGGATGTGCTACCTGAAGGAGAAACATTGCCCGACTCTTTTTATGACATGAAGAAAATAATATCAAAATTCGGCCTCAGTTATGAAAAAATTCATGCTTCCTCGAATGACTGTATATTGTATAGAGGAGAATATCAAGGAAAGGACCAATGTCCTAAATGTCATACTTCGAGATATAAAGTCACAGAGGGCGATTTTAGTACTTCAAGTATTTCTCCAGTTGGAAGTTCTAATGTTCCGGCGAAGGTTTTGCGGTACTTTCCCTTGTTTCCAAGATTAGAGAGATTATTTATGTATTCTGAAACTGCTTCTTTAATGAGGTGGCATGAAGAAGAACGTACAAAAGATGGCAACATGAGGCATCCTGCCGACTCTCCAACATGGAAAACCTTTAATTTTAAGAACCCAAGTTTTGCATTAGAACCTCGAAACGTCAGGCTTGGCTTAGCAAGCGATGGGATGAACCCATTTAGAACTATGAGCACTACATATAGCATATGGCCTGTGGTTGTAATGGTATACAACTTACCTCCATGGATGTGCATGAATGCTGATAATTTGATTTTGTCAATGGTCATCCCGGGTCCTGACTCACCAGGTAATAACATTGACGTTTACCTACAACCACTAGTGGATGAACTAAAATTATTGTGGGAAACTGGTGTTCAAACATATGATATCTCATCGAAGATGAATTTCAATCTACGTGCATCACTTTTGTGGACAATTAGCGATCTTCCAGCATTGGCTTATCTCTCGGGATGGAGCACTAGGGGAAAATATGGATGTATTTGTTGCCATGGAGAAACTTATTCGACGTGGCTGAAACATGGACGAAAATTTTGTTATATGGGTCATCGTCGGTTCCTTGATAAGAAACATGCTTTTCGGAATGATGAGACATCCTTTGATGGTGGTAAAGAAATAGAATTCGCACCGATACCTTTAGAGGGATATCAGATTTTGGAAATGTTAGAGGGATTTGAAGTTGAATTTGGAAAAACTAGTGTCAATCCTAAATTGCCATTTAACTGGAAAAAGAAAAGCATTTTCTTTGAGTTGCCGTATTGGAAACACAACCTTATTCGACATAATCTTGACGTGATGCATATCGAGAAGAACTTATGCGAGAGTCTTGTTGGGACTTTGTTGGATTTGGATGGGAAAACGAAGGACGGATTAAATGCATGTCTTGACTTAAAACTTATGGGTCTGAATCCTGATTTGCACCCAAGAGAAGGACCAAATAACAAAACAATTCTACCTCCTGCAAGTTTTTCCTTGAAAAAGGAAGAGAAAGATACCTTCTGTAAATTTCTTAAACAAATCAAAGTGCCAGATGGATATGCTTCAAATATTTCCAGGTGCGTCAGTGTTAAGGATAAGAAAATATTTGGTTTGAAAAGCCACGATTGTCATATTTTAATTCAGCAACCGCTCCCTTTGGCTATGAGAGGAATGTTAAGCTCAAATATATATTCATGCTTGGTTGACTTGAGCAATTTTTTTAGAGAAGTGTATTCAAAAGTGAAAAGGCCAGAAGATTTTTCAAAACTTGAAAAGGAAATCTCCATCACATTATGCAAGTTAGAGAATATATTACCTCCATCCTTTTTTGACATTGTTGTTCATCTATTGGTTCATTTACCGAGATAGGCTCGTCTTGTTGGACCAGTACTGTATAGACAAATGTATCCTATTGAAAGGTAATTTTAATTATACTATTTTACTTTAGTCATTTGAGAATTAAACTTGCTAATCATTTTTCCCCTTTTTTTTGGGTCCTAAACTTGGTGATAGGTACCTTCTTAGGCTCAAGTCATATGTGAAAAATAAAAATCAACCTGAGGGTTGCATAGCTGAAGGATATCTAGTTGATGAATGTTTAACATTCTGTTCTCGCTACATGAAAAGGGTGGAGACGTGGCTTAGTCGGCCATCTCGTAACAATGATGACGGTGGTATTATAGAAGATGTGTTGCCCATATTTTCCATGCCAGGCAGACCTTTAGGAAAAGGCCATATAGATGTATTGGATGACTCAACAAGGGAGAAAGCACATCAATATGTTCTCTTCAATTGTGATGATGTGGGGACTTACAAAGAGTATGTGAGAAAATTACATGTAGCATCTTTAATATTTATAGTTTGAAATAACTTGCAAAGCTATTTTTTTCTTTTTCATCAGGGAACACCTAAACTTCATATCTCAACAACGTCATTTGAATGATTGGCAAAGAGATAACATCCACAATAAAGAATTCTCGACATGGTTTGAACACCAAGTAAATAATCTAATTGGTCTTTAATTTTTAACACTTTGTATACATATTTTTTCGATAGTATAAACTGTGGTTACTTACTGTGATTGAATATCAGGAGAGCAATCTATCCAATGATTTGAAAATTCTATCTCATGGTCCTCAGAGGGTTTGCACAAGATATAAGAAGTATATTGTGAACGGTTTCAGATTCCAGACTAAGGAGATTGAGGCTAAGCGAAAAACTCAAAACAGTGGGGTGGTTGTGATAGCTAAAACAAGAAGCTTTTCTAGTACCAGAGATAGCAATCCTGTAACTGGTGATATCATATATTATGGAATTTTAACAGATATAATTGAGTTGGATTATTTGTTCGGCAAAAGAGTAGTTTTGTTTAAATGTGATTGGGTATCGAACCGAGGAAAGAAGCAGGAGAAAGATTGAACTCGCGTTAATTTTAACTATTTGATGGGAGAAAAGGAGCCTTTTATTTTGGCCTCACAGGAAGAGCAGGTGATGTATGTGAAAGACCTCAAGCACAAGGGTTGGCGAGTTGCAATCAAGATTGTTCCTAGAGATTTTTATGACATGACTCCACAAACTGATGTGGATGATGTAGAGTCATATTTGCAAAGTCCAGTGTTTGAGACTACTAATCATGATCCCAATGACAACTCTACTTTAGCCAGACAAGATATGCACCCCATATATGTTGATACTCCACTTCACGAAGTACCAATATGAACGAGGAAGAACCTTTAGATCTTCTTTTCTAAAGTGTTGACCCTGTGTTATTTTTTTTGTCTTCAATTATTTTGGTTGAATGCTTGACTCTCTACCCAGTGAAAAGCCACTTGCAGGTATGGAAAAGTTTTTTGCTTTGAAACATAGTTTTTCTTCATGGGAGCATTAAGTTTCTTACTCTATAAAGTGTCTAGTTGAATTGACAATATTTTATTTGGTGAATTTGTGTGGAGAATTTGTACGTGTGAAGGTTAAGATACTCCAGTTTCATGATCTTATAGGTTTTGGGCCGATAAGTTATTTACCTTTATTTTTTTCTTTGAGTGTTAGTTCAGTGGTTAGCTGATGGTTAGTTTATATGATGTTTCATGTTAGTTAGATGGTTGGGTCTGCATTATTTGCTGACATGTTCAGTTTATATGTCTTCTTGATTGTGTAGTGCATGTTTCCGTAGATGGCATATCACCTTAGTGTGTTGAGGTTTTACCAAATTTTACTTAGCTTCATGAAAAAAACTGGTTTAAACATAGAGAACTTTTTTGCTGGAACAAATTTCTGACTAAATGCTTGTATCTTTTGTGATGAATTTATTGTCACGGATCTTTTTCATTGAAGTTCTTGGACATGGTCCTCTTGCCGAATTTGTGAGGTAATATCTTATCATGTGAATTAAGTACCAAATGAGTAATTTACAGGTTGAAGGTCATTAATTGTGTTGTTTAGAGAATAGTTCAGTTCTGCAATTTGTTGATGCTCTGTCAAATAAATGATATAATTAATTATACTTAGTAAAGCCCTCGTGACTCTTGTGTGCCTCAATGGTATAGAATACCATTAAAAAAATCTCCATTATTAACAGTGAGATGCTAGAAGGCCCTCGTGACTCTTGTGTGCCTCTTACATACTATTGGTATTTTAAACTTGTCCTTTATATTTGTTATAATTTACTTAGTTTGAGGGTGTTAGTAGGGAACAAAATAGTGTAGATGGGCCACTGATTCAATATAAACTTGAGTGAGAAGGATCCACAACTTGTTTCCTTGTTTAAGTTTTTTGAACAGAGTGTACCAAATTAATGGGTAACTGAGATGACTTCACTTAGATACACACTTCTCCCTGATGTGAGGTTGAGAAAACATAATGTTGGTCAATATGATTGATTATGGAAGAAATTAAGTGATTTGGTTTCAAGGGAAGAGGCTATTGCATCAACAATGTCTTTGATGTATGAGGTAATACATTTTATTTATTGATGAAATGAGCCAACACTCAATCATGAATCCAAATACTATTATGAGGATTTTAAAATCAAAGTGCCTATCAATTAATATGGTCAAGATTCCTATTTGATCTGGTTTTTATGGGATCAATTTATAATTTTTGATTGAGTTATTTTTTATTTTTTACACTGTAATATTCACCTTGGGACGTTAAAAAAAAATCACCTTGTAATTATACTTTATTCTATGGTGTAACTCAAACCTGAGAGTGATATGAATATATTCCAGCTTCATCAGCCATTAGTTGGGGGAAGAAGACCCTGTCTCAGGATTACAAGAATCTTTTCTTTTATGTTTTTTTCTCCCATATTCCTAATCTAAATCCAGCTAAATCAGTTTTTAGTTTCTTTTTGGACTCTCTGTTTTCATTCAGCTTATTTCTTGGACTAAGAATTTCTTTGCACTTTATTTATTTAATTTTCTTAGGCATTCTACGTAAGTTGTTTGATATATACATGATTGTATATACTTGTCCCATCTTACATAATTGATATTAATTACTCTTAAAGGTTAATTACATTTGGAGACATGGTGTGTTGATTATTTATGAAAAAATGTTGGAGTTATTAGTTTTTGTATGAAGAATGATCTTTCTCTTTGTGTTTGTTGATCTTTATCATTTGATTTCTTTGGAATAATGTTTCTATGATAATGATTGAATTTTAACACATGATAGTTTAAATGTCTTTTGTTGCGCAGGATGGAACTCTTTTTTAATATAAGATTCATACGGAATGAAGATAACTTCTCAACGTAGTCTGGAGCTTTATATCTACAAGGAAGTACTCGAATTATTATCTTAGTGTTTTTGGAGATTGTTGAGAATTTCAGCAATAATATTTTTGTAATTTCAAGTTATTTTGACTATGAAGTCTTGTACTTTAGTAGTTTAATAACTTTTGGGGATGATGAATGCTTTATACTATTTTGATCACTATTATTTGTTTTAATGACCATATTGAAATTTAATTTTTCATGTTAATATCTTTTTATGGAGGTATTTTAAAAAAATACAAGTGATTATAAATCACTTAGAATTGTATACAGAAGCAATTTGAGTGTTTTTTTTTATTAGATTAAATAAACTGTCGAAAGACATAAGTTAAAAATTGAAAATGAGTTGTTTTTGGTAGTTTATAAGCCTTTTTTAAATACACATTATATTTTTTTCCAAACACTATCAACTTTTTTTTTAATTTTTTTTACAAACACTATCTACTACTACTATTATTCAATTTTTTCCGTAATCTTTATTAATTCTCCAAAAGTATAACTTTTTGCAAACACCCCCTATATGTTTTAGTTAATTTATAATAAGTTTGTGTTCAAATTACATGTATACTAAATAGGTCAATAATGTGACAAAAATTTCGTATTATTGTATATGCCAAGCTGTATCACCTTATATGCTAAATAGTATCACTTTATGAGTTAAAGAATATTACATGTTGGATGTAATACTATATAGGTCAAGAAGTAATACTATTGACCCAAATAGTAGGTAACCCTATATAGAATGGATCAACAAATTAATTAGGCAATTTTCCTATTTAAAAATTTACCCGATAAAAAACGAGTAAGATCCGCGAATATCCATCCTTCTTATTTTAAATTATTTCACGATGAAAATTTTCATAAGAGACCTACCTAGTCATTCTAAAAATGGGGTTTTGGATCTAGGGTGAGTATTTAGAGTCTCATAAATCCAACCTGTCGTCTTATATAGGAATTTGTGTGTGGGACGATTTCTTACATTTGGTAGGACTGAGCAAAAATAAGCCAAAATAATAAAAGGAACCAAACTAAGCTGAAAATATAGCTGAAAACATATTATTTGGTTCGATAATTCAATTTTCATTTTAAAATATAAAATCTTTTGGTTTTCAGTTTGAACTTTTAGGACATGTTTAGCTTTTTTTTCTTCTAGTTATGTAATAATTCTGTAATTAATATACTAGACTTTCCGAAAGGAAAAACTAATATACTAGGTTTTTAAACTATGTTTGAGTTTAATGAATTTTTGGACTGTTGAATAACTTAAGAGTTCATATTAGTGATATATTAGTATATGACCGTATTGTGTCTGGATTAGTAATTGTTTATATGTTGTACTACACGATGAACCAATGGGAAAATAATCAAATAAGAAAAATTGAAAATTCATTTAAAAGAAAATAGGTTTCGGTTCGATTTGTGTTCTTTTCCACTCTAATTTATGTTTCCATTTGATTTTTCATTCTATTAAAGTTTTGGGGTTTATGCTTTTGTTTTTCAGTTCAGTCCATGAATCGAATCGAACGATATTTACCCCTAGTATTTCATAAATATCTTCCTTGAAACACGTACGATTGAATAGGAGTCCATAAGTTGCTCATGGTTCATAATATTATAGTAAATCCATCTCCAACAAAATTTTCTCATATTATAAAATAATATATATTTTATTTATTTTACATATACCTATAACACAACATATTTACAAAATATACATCTCTATATAAAAAAGGCTTTATGGGCAATCATGTTTTAACAAGATATATATCGTCAACAACATGAATTTTTTAAGAATCAACATGCTGCATAATTAAAAATAAAAAAGGAAATGTAAAGCTTTGTTTGAAACTTTCAAAATAATAAAATTTAAAACTTAATTTGCTCGGGATGAAGAGAGTATAATATTATACCCATACTGTATTAAAAAATAAAATTTTCTCTAGGGGGAATTTCAACCAGGTACAAAGTGCAGCATTTTATTTCAACCAGGTACAATGTGCAAAAATTATGTTGCACTTTAGTTCAAACTAGATACTACAGTGCAACATAATTTTTGCACATTGTACCTGGTTGTAATTTTTTCTAAAATCTTGTACCTGGTTGAAATTTTTCCTTTTCTCTATAATTAAATTAATTATATAAATTAAATATTTAAAATATTTAATTTAAAATTATATTATAAACTTATTTTTCCAATCCATCCCATTCATAGCCATTAATCAGTAGATTTTTGTTAAAATAGATAGCCTGCGAGCATAAAGCATTTATTGCAATCAATTTCACTATGGTCTATAGCTAATATATATATATATATATTAAAAAATCAAACTACAAGGCTTAATAAAAGGAACTTTATGGGCTACCTTGAAAACAAATACCTAAATTCATCAGCCGCCATCTCGCAAACCTGTTCCCACTCTACAAAATTTCTCTTCCCCCAAATTCGGACTCCTCTTCTAAATTGTGTATTATTTCACTCCACGATCGCTATTGTGAAGTTATAGCATAAATTTGAAACAAAAAATTATGGGAGGGATTATGTTAAAATGTTGGCGGGTGAAACCTGGGAATCACGTCCCACGATTTGTCAAAATTTTCATCATTAATCCTTCATGTATATATATATATATATTCACGTTCTTGTGTATATCGTTACTCCTACAAACTGCTAGGGCTGAAGAGTGCTCGAGTGATTGTGAAATTTCTCTGGAGGTAAGCCTCAAATTTAATAATTTATTGCATCTTGCTTCCCTGTCAATTAATTCAAATTCTGGGAATGGACAAAAACATATGAAAGTAGATGATTTCAATAGACATATTTCAGTCCCGTGTTTACTCAATTTTTTGGAATAATAGATATATACTAATTATTATGAATATGAATATGAATATTAATTGCTTTGCTATCATGTTTGTGCTTCATATTAGAAATATAATATGTGAGTATTAAAGTGTGGGAAGCTACCTTCATCAATGAATTGACCAATTTATTTGTCCAGAACATATAAGGTGTTTGCATAAACCATTGTGCTCTAGTATTTTAATATTTTATTAATGCTATAATATTAGAATAGAATTGAAATAGTTCTATTATGTTTAATTGTTACTGGAATGATATAAATGGAAAAATACGAATGTATCATTGTAATATTCGACTATGTTCATTAGATTAGGTTAGTTAATGTGTAATTAAAAAAAATTATGTATGTAGAGGTCCGTACGACTGTACCAGCTTGCACTCAGGTTCTCGTTTTCTTTTAGTAGATTACATATGATTTGATCTAATCTTTTAGATCAGGTTAATTATAATAAGGAATATTTTATTGCACTAATGAGGATAGTACTTAAAGCAATTAGTCATAGTATTCAAGATTTGATTGTAGGTTGTGCAAAGAGAATAAAATAATTGTTTACAGTTTTGGAGTAGAATTAGTTATTGTTGATTCATTAATATAAATTTCTTTTAATCCATTCCTATGAAAGTTGTAAACACAGTGTTTAAACCATCAAAACCAATTCTTTAATTTGTTTTCTATTATGTCCTTGGTTATACTGAAGTGTATATATATCAGTTGATTGAGTTAGTAATATTGTTTTTAAGTGTCTTATGTTTAATTCTAAGAAGGTGCCAACTTTTGAATCAGTTTTTTGTGCTCATATTAAATACATGTCAAATGAACACCTACTCTATGCAGGTCAACAATGAATATGGACATGAACGATACACAGTCAAATGCAGATCTCGAACAACCACCTGGTATTTTTATGTTATATTATAGATATTTTGTCTTTCTAAATTGTCTTGTGAACCAACTGATGAGTTTGTTGGGATATTTTAGTTTTGATAAATTATGCCAAAATATTATCAACTTGTGTTTTTGAAGCTAATCTACAGATAACAAGTTGAGGGGGAACGAGAGAGCAAATTGAGGGGGAACTCACGAAATTAGAAGAAGATGATCGAGATCAGATGAGGCTGCAGACGAGACTGATCGAGATCAGATGAGTCAGATGAGTTTCGAAGTTAACTGATGAGTTGTGCAAATCAAATGTGAAGAAAAGCCAAAGCCAGCAAATCAAAAGAGAAGGTTGCAGATCAGAAGATGAGCAGATGAGACTGATCAAGATCAGACGTGATCGAGATCAGATATGATAAACTGATATATGCTAACCTGATGTACTGACCTGATGCTATCTTAATATGTTGATCTGAAGAAGTGTTGATCTGATCACCGAGCCGATCGATCGTGCAAAGAAGAAATCGATAGCTTCGAGTCAATGTGACCGAGGGTCGATGTCCGAATTCGTAAGAGTTGAATTCAAGAAGCTCGATCGCATAAGGTCCGCCCAAGAAAAGTCTCTTTGAATCAAGAAACCCGAGACTCAAGAAGTTACTAAAGAACTCAAGGCTCGGATAACTCAAGGCGTCTCGGATAAATCAAGGCTCAAATAGCTCGGATAACTGAAGGCTCGGATAGCTCAGATAACTCAAGGCTCGGATAGAATCAAGATCCCGAGACTCGGAAGATCCTCAAGAATATAGGCAGAAGAGAGAATAATATGGATTTGAATGTGATTCTCTCCAACGGTAACATTCAAATCCACACTATAAATACAAGTTCTTCCTTCATTATTAAGTGTGGAAAAGATGTGAGAAATGCGTACAGAGCCAAATCATCTAGCATCTCCACCATAGAACACAGAGCAAGAAATACACGCATATATTCAAGAGTGTTCTACCCTAGATCTAAGCACAAATGTAATATCCTAAGCTTAGAGAGATTTTCCCATCCTTAACATTGAGGCTAAACAAATGTAAGGGAAAACTCAACCTAGTTGGAAACCAAACAAATCTTTACCCAAACCCAAAAGTTAGGTTAAGGTTGTTACCGCAAGATTTCAGACTAGGGATTCTAGTTTCTGATTTCTAGGATCGGTCTAGTGTGAACTCGGTAAACATCTAGCAATCCCAAAAGGGAGGGTAGGCAATCCCGTGAGGGTGATAAGTCCCGTTTGAGTGTGAACTCGGTAAACATCTATAGGCGATCCCGTGAGGGTGATAAGTCCCGTTGGTTAAGTTGGTTAAGTCGGTTAAGTTGGTGCCCCGAAAGGGAAGAGTGAATGTAGGATGGGTTTCGTCTGAACCACTATAAAAATCATGTGTTCTTTACTGCTTTATGTTTATACTTGTCATATGCATTTGATTATAAGCAAAACAACACACATTGGTTTAAAAGGCGAAAAATAGGAATCACTCTACCCTCACCCCTGTTTTTATATGCATCACATGACATGTTTGCTTCCGCACGCGCAAAATGAGTTTTTCTCCACATAAATATCGGGACCATCAGAGTTCATTAAATTTTGATTAAAAAAACTCAGGAGATACTAGTTCTAAAAAGAGAACTAGAGGTCCTACTCAAATGCGTAAAGTTTGGGGTCGACTTGAAGGTGAACCACTTCTTCAAGTTGGTTCAATGATTTAGGCCAACCAGATGACGACATGGCTCCAAGTTTGTCAAATTTCATAGGGGCATTAATGAGGGATGGGAAAAATGCACCATTGAGCTATTATCATGGCACAATGTTCCGAAAGATTACAAAAACAGACTGTGGGACATTTTAAAGGTAATATATGTATCATATGTTAATATTTTTATATTTGCTGACAAAATTTGACAAAACTAGTTGCCAAGTTTTTCGCCCCCTGACACCCGCTGCATCTTCTGGTTTGCTGCTTTGATTACGTATATTAACTACGACTTGCGAGCATGATGATATTAATTATCATATGCAATAGAGAAGTATAATAATAAGTAGGAAAAAATAGGTAAATTGGGTCTTGGGAAAGGGTGATAGGCTGATTAAGTTCTACCGATTGATGCACCCTCTATTTTTTTGTATGGAATTTTAAATTGGAGCACTTTAAATTCCAGAGAGATTATGATATGGAATAATGTGTATTTAGCTTGTTCTTATATCGAGGAATAAACCTCATGGATCAGTTGAAGGATGTGATTTTATTTTTCTGCAACTTAAATGTTGAAGTAGGTGATATGTTTTGATTCTTCCTTGTAGCTCTATTTTTTCTCCATTAATCATGGTGCTTCCTCAAGTATTTCTTTAGTTGCATTAGTTAAACATGTCCCATCTCAATTTGTTTGCATCTATTTTAATAATCAAATTAGCTGTATTTAATAAAATACATTTATATATTATTTTTTGTGATTTTTATAGACATATTATGATATCCCTGAGTCAAGCAAAACATGGACTATGCAAAAATTTGGCAAACAGTTAAGAGAGTGGAGGAATCGGGTGAAGAAAAGTTGTTACAAAGACGGTTTGTCTTTTGAGGAAATGAAAAAACTAAAAGACGATAGAGTGTCTGACGATAACTTTCAACATTTAGTTGCTTATTGGTCCAGTGATCGTGCAAAACAAGTAAGCGAAAGAAATAAGGCTGCTCGTGCGAGTCGTACCCTTAATCAAACCACAAGCCCTATAAGTTTCGCAAGAGTCTTGAAAAAACAGGTTAGTCTTATATATTCTTTGTAATGCTACTTTGTAATAATTTAATGAAGATTGATTTAGTAAAAAAATTTGAATATGTCATTCAATTTATTTGTAGACAAAGAAACTCGAGCGTGTTCCAAGGCAATCAGAATTTTTTAAGCACTGTTATACAAAAAATGATGGAACTCAAGTTGAAGTTGTTCAAACTACTATTGTGAGTTTTGATACAAATGATCATATATGTTTGTATTAGTTAATTAAAATGTTTAGTTGCATATAAGTCATTGTTTTATTTTCATGTAGAATGAGATTTCAGAGAAGGAAAGCGAAAATCCGAATCTAGCAACTGAATTTCGTTCCATCAACGACTCGTATGCACAAGTCATGGGACAAGACAAAAATGGGAAAGTTCGCATGCTTGGTGCAGGGGTTTGTCCATCAACGGTTTTTAATAACATATCAACCCGTGGAGCAGACCAAATGAAACTTATCAAAAATTGCAAGAGCAGAACAATCAGTTGCAAACTGAAGTCAATCAACTGAGATCCAATGCTTTGCATGCTCCAATTAATGAGAGCATCAACAATGACCAGGTTACAATTTTATTTTTATTTTTTCTTAGTAAACATAAATCTAAGTATTAATGTTTTATTGATAATTTTCTAAAGAACAAATGATTTTTCAGCACTTTGAAGATCTTACTCCTATTTTACAAGTGGCGAGGCGAGAGGATTGGTCATTTCCCTTTTCTGATAATGTTGAGGGTAGCTTTAAGGTAAAATTATGTATCCCTCTTATGGCATTTAATTTTAACATTGAGGTATATACAATTATATATTTATCTACTGTGATGTTATTTTTTCAATTAGATATGTTCGTGGTAATAATAATTGTATAAAATAATGTGAATTAGGTTTAGTTGTTTGATATCACGAAGCATGTTGATTCTGGTTCTGGTTAGATTGTTCCTGGTTGGTGTTTTCTCTTTCTGTAAATTGCATCATTGAGAATTAGCTAGATAGGAATTTTGGTTTGTTGGCTGATGTAAGGTGTTTCACAAATATTGTTTTGGTCTATGAGCATTTCTTATGCTCCTGACTGATAATTAATAAAACTTAATTTTCTAATCAAAAAAAAAAATGTTGATATGGTCTTATGTTGTGGAGTTTATATATTGGAAGTGTAGGGCTTAATGCTTATATCTTTCTAAATAGTTGTGTACTTAGTTGAAAGTGTACTGGAATTATTATATGACTTTCTTGATCTTTAGACTATAATTTTTAAGTTAGAATTATATCTTTTTTGTTTGTTTATATAGATTGGAGAATCAATTTGTTTGAAGAGTATTATCAAACCAACAAAAACTATAGCACTTGAATTATTATATAGCACATACCCGTCAAAGGAAGTGGGCAACCAAGAGTTGGGTACTGATCATTGGAAGGTGTATATTGAAGTTGTTGTGAACCCCCAAGAGCGCTTGGTTCGATCATGTGCACAATACAAAAATATTGGACAAGCAGTTGGAGATTATATTGCATGGCCAAAAGCGTATATAGTAAGTGAATTATTTGAATATTTTTTTAGCAATTTCTAATTATTGCTTTCTAGCAAATGATTTGTTCAAATTAAAAGAAGGTTGTGGCCAATAACTAGATTATGGTTGTTTGCTTCTTGATGTGATTCAATGTATTATTCATTCTTTTCTCACACATGTTTTTGCAGGCGAAGTAGCAAATGTGGATGAATCAAGTCACTTTAGAGGGTGTCATGCAATTTGCAAAGTATTTATTTAGAAATTGGTTGATGTAAATTGAGATGCTACTCAAAGATTCATTTTTATTGTTTTTGGTTTAGTTGATGACAAAAATGTTGGTTTTATGTAGTTTTATTTAGTGGAACTTTATTCAATTAATTACTGACTTCTGCATTGTTGGTTTACTGGTTTACGAATAATTTTGGACTAATTTAGAACATTTTATAAATAATTTGTTCTCCTTTTACTAAATTATTAAATATGAAAAATAATTTTTTAAATATATAATAATATCAGTACAAAAATTAATTTTATTATTT
Organism: Stenogyne calaminthoides; assembly: GCA_037126765.1. Lineage (NCBI taxonomy): Eukaryota > Viridiplantae > Streptophyta > Magnoliopsida > Lamiales > Lamiaceae > Stenogyne > Stenogyne calaminthoides. The sequence goes on along the minus strand of JBBCBC010000001.1, from coordinate 32,319,298 downwards.
TTTGTGGCACTAATTTATTGCCAGTTTGAATTGTCTTCATATAATCCTTCGACACTTTTGAATGTAACTATATGTAAAATTTGTGTCAACATGAAATGTCAAAATATTATGTTTTTCATGTCTCTTTACACTACTACACATTTGAGCTTGGAGAGCTCCACTTGGACAGCCCTTTTTTCGAACAACTCTCCAAGTGGTTCCTTGGAGAGCGGTTCTATTAAAAAAAAAAAAAAACACAGAGGTTAAAAACCGATGTCCAAGATCAAAGCTTAGATAGCGGTTCATAAATTAATTGCAAGGCAAAAGTAATTGGAGAGCGGTTTTGAACCGCTGTCCAAGGTAAAGCTTGGACAGCGGTTCATAACCGCTCTCCAAGCGAATTAATTTTTTTTTTTGTAAAGATTTTATTTTTTGTTTTATTTTTTTGTTTTAATTTGTAAATTCTTTTTAGGTACAATTCAAATATTTTATTATTTAAATTCTCGTGTTATTTCTTTTTAATATTCGTCGTATATAATGAGATTAACATAAACTCTTATGTAAAATTTGTTCATAATATTACTTGTTTAAATAGAAAAGTATTAATTACTTGTTTAGATAGAAAGGTATAACTTGTTTAAAGAAAAATATTACTTGTTTAGATGAAAAAATATTACTTGTTTAAAGGAAAATATTACTTGTTTAGAAGAAAAATTATTACAAGTTTAAAAGAAAGGTAGTACTTTTTTGAAAGGTATTATATAAAAATGTGATTGAATTAATAAATAAGATAATTGAAATAAAGAATTTAAAAAAAAATTGTAAGGAAAAACGATTTTTAGAACATATAGAATTAATTTCATTAAATAAACGCAAGAAAAGTATTAATTGTTTAGATGAAAAAGTATTACTTGTTTAAAGAAAAGAATTACTTGTTTAAATAGAAAAGTATTACTAGCTTGTTTAAATAGAAATGTATAACTTGTTTAAAGAAATATATATATTACTTGTTTAGAAGAAAAGTATTACTTATTTAAAAAAAAATATTACTTATTAAGATAAAAAAAAGTATACTACCTGTTTAGAAGGAAAAGTATTACAAGTTTAAAAGAAAGGTACGTAGTGTACTTTTTAAAAAAAACAAGTAAAAAATATAATTTTAATATAATTTAATTTAAATTTATATAAAAAAATTATTATTATATAAAAAAGTGTGATTGAATTAATAAATAAGATAATTGAAATAAAGAATTTAAACAAAATTTGTAAAAAAACAGAATTCTAGGACATATAGAATTAATTTCATTAAGTAAACGCAAGAAAGCTAGTGCCCGAGCAGAATTGATCCTCGCTCAGGCGCCTAAGGTCCCGTGTTCGGTCCCCCATGGGAGCGAATAATTGCCTCAATTAATTGGGAGACTTGGTGGCTTATATATGAGATGCTTGGTGGGTCCGTGCCTAAAAATCATTTAAAAAAAAAAAAAAAAAAAGTGTCGGAGAGCGATTAAAAACCGCTGTCCAAGTGTATATGCTTGGACAGGGGGTTAAAAACCGCTCTCCAAGTGAACACTTGCAATGCGGTTAAAAACCGTTGTCCAAGTGCGATTTCTTGGACAACGGTTTTTTATCAGCTGTCCAAGCTTGGACAACTGTTACTTGGAGAGCGGTTATAACTGCTCTCCAAGGTCATTTTTCACAGCTGTCCAAGCCCAAATGTGTATTAGTGTTCAAGTGTCACTAAAATTGTAAAAGGAGACTTTTAAAAGTGTCATTCTATGACATGTACAATGGCACTATTAAATGTAACAAAATTAGTTTGTAGTGTCACTTTTAAATATCATCAATAACACTTAAAGTGACAAAATAAAATGTTAACTTAACTAACTAATTTGACACTAAATATATGTCATTGTACAATTAATTGGTGACACTATAGAATCAACCACACTGCTAGAAATGACACTTCTTACAAAATGCCACTGAAATTAAAATTGTCACCAAAAGTACTAATGTGCATCACTTTTTAATGTCATTAAATTACCATTTTGTTGTAGTGGTCATTAAATAAAATTATATTATCTCCGTCCATGAAAACTTTACACACTTTCCTTATTGGGACGTCCCACAACACTTCTTCCACCCAAAAAAAGGAAGACAAAAATTTGTATATACCCGTTTCATGCTATGAATCTTGTTTTTAATTCATGACATTTGACCCTACCCAGGATATAATACAAATAAAGTTTAGTGGCTTAGAAAAATGTGTTGAAAATGAGTGAAATGAGTCAAATAATTCAAGTTCATAGTATAGACCTAGTTCATGCGAGACCAACTCAAAAGAAAATTCCTTACTAAACTTCATCCACACAATATTCACATATTTACACAAAATGTCATTGTTGTGGAACCCACCAATACACTCAATCAAACTACTTTATTTACTTTATATATAAAAGTTTACAAAATTACTTTTCAACACTCCACTCATTATACTTTTTTCTTAATCTTTGTGCCATAAAGTTGACGCAAAGTTTTTCGGGACATATGTAGTATCTTTTAGGAATATATAATTAATTGATAAATAAACAAATCAAACCTTTAACTCCAAATAATTATGATTTTTTTTATTAGACAAATAGTGACTCGAACCCATGAGCTAGTGCTCTAACTACTTGAGTTATTCTACTTCGTCAATTCCAAATAATTATGATAAACTACATGAATCATTATAATTTAAGATCAATACAATTAAGCTTGTTTAGGTTCGATTAAACTCGAAAAAGCTCATAAATATTTGATAATTAAGTTCAAGTTCGATTCAATAATAAATAAATCAAGATCAAACGCTCTAAAATTCAGCTTGGCCAAGAATGTGTACCAACATTTGATTGGACATTTGTACCCCGTTCAAGGTACTGATCAGATGTTCATGTGATCAGCTTAAGGTAGTAGTGGACAACCACTTTCGTCAAAAGTGAAAGAATTATAAAATTACTACATAACAAAAATTACTAAGACCAACGACTAATCATTTTCAATACTAGCATTTTGCAAGCCCGATTACTAATCATATCCAACTCGACCCTTTTGCCCCTTCTAAACGACATGTAAATTATTCGTCCCCACCCGCTCCCAAGGTCTGCACGAGGACGACCTTCTTCTTCTTCTTCATCATCATCATCCCCATTATCATTCTCACTACCTGCATCTGTTTCTTCCGATATGTTCAAATCTTGGTTGCTCTCAAATTGGCTCTCTGAGAATCATTCAGTTAAGAATATCGGGATTATTGAGCATGGAACTAGGACAATTAAGTAATAAAATGACTAATATAACTTTTGGGTGTTTCATATAGATTCTTGTATCTCAATAAATATGACATCACAAATATTATGAAAAGAGTAAAGTTGGAAAAAAAAAAAAAATTTTACTTCGAAAGACAGATATTTAGGAACATTTTTTTATAAATCGACAGTTAAATTGGAATGGGGGAGTACAATTTATTGCATGGAAAAGTTGGCACTTACTGGATTCAACCTCCAAATCTTCTGGTAATCTTTTCAGCTAACCTTAATGGGAAATGGTTTCTTTCATTTTTAATCTTGAACAAGGCGATTATTTTATTCAGCATAAAGTTTCAGGGAAATCTGATATCACTCCATATAATATCAAAACTATCTAGGATGTATGAAGGAGTATCCAGAAAATCATCCAAGTAGGAAACCAAGAGGCAGGAACTTTTAGTTCGTAATAGTGCACTATGATTCACATTCAAAGCTTCAATATGAGCACATAAATTCCAGTGGAAGAAGTAATTAATATCCTAGATATATGATCATTGCTAAGATTGAACAAAGAGATGGAGATATCTTCAAATTGTTTATTCAATTGAATTTCCCATGAAAGAAGTAAATTTCATATCCTGAATAGCATAACGTAAAGTATGATGTCCAAGTCCACCTGAAGCACTCTTGCTAATCCAATGTCCACCCCGCCTCATATTGTGCCGGAATGACCCTCTCCTGTCCTTAACCTAGAAGCTTGGATGTTTTCTTTGTACGCACACTTATAATATAATGTGGAGATAATATTGTCAAGCATCCATTAGAGCATCCACAATGGCCATCCATAGAGGTATTTAAACATTGGACGGATAAATTTTGTTGTTTAAAAACATTGTGGGTCACTCTTAAATTGGAGAGAGAGTGTTATACATCCAAATATATGGATAGGGGAGAGAGACACTTTTTGCAGAAAAGTAAGCAGAAGAGAGATGATGGTGGGATCCTTGTGATTGATGAACCATTGTGAGAGTGTATTTAAACAATTGAGTATTTAAAAATAAGTGACGTGGAGATGATGTGGAGGGGAGAGGGTGGATGGATGGATGAAAATTCATCCATCCACTATGGATACTCTTAGTTTTGAGCCATCTATCATATATGTTTTTAAATATTACCATAAAAACATAATACATGACTTGTTAGTTGTTACACTAACCTCGGTCTTGTTCCACGTCTGAAGGCAACATAACTAAATTTTTCATATTCATAGCCACGTAAAGGTCCCCTGGTTCGCTACAAAAAAGTTCAGAGGGATAACAAATTAGAATAGTCTCTCATCCCCTAGTTCAAAACTAAAAAAGTATAAATATAAACAATTTTCTTTTTTTAACCTAACAGACATGTCAATGTTAAACAATAAATTAACACATATCTTCATTCAAAAGGAGAAATAACAATACTTCTTTGTGAGAAATAAACCATATAATTTGGGATGTTGGCATCCGGCTTTTCAGCTATTCCCAACCCCACACACAGCATCACAAGTGCTTCTGCAGTTCAGTAGTCATTCCACCATATTCTCTCATCACTAATACACAATTGGGCTTGGACAACTGTGAAAAATGATCTTGGAGAGCGGTTATAACCGCTCTCCAAGTATCAGCTGTCCAAGCTTGGACAGCTGATAAAAAACCGCTGTCCAAGAAAAACACTTGGACAGCGGTTTTCAACCGCTTTGCAAGTTTTAGCTTGGATAGCGGTTGATAACCGCTGTCCAAGGACAGCGGTTATCAACCGCTGTCTAAGTTAATTTTTTTTTTTAATTTCGTTTATTATGTTACATAGACAGCGGTTGAAAACCGCTGTCCAATATCTTTTTTTTTTTAATTATTAATTTATATTTTAAAAATCCTATAATAAAACTATAAACCAAAACTTATATATACGTCTAATACCATAAACCATAAACCATAAACCAAAAATCATATAATAAAACCATAAACCAAAACTTATACCACATATATATACCAAAACATCAAATAAATTAATAAACATACACATCATGAAATAAATAAACATACAATCATAAACATATATACGTCCAATACACCAAAAATATGAAATATATATCATCACAAATATATAAAAGAAATTACATGCTACCAAAATTTCAAACAACGTTCACTCAATATCGTATGAATATAAGAATCGATTGTAAAGGTACCCCGCACGTCCAATCGTTTTTCCATTTCTCCAGTCTTTTCTTAGAGTAAGAATTGAGCTCACGTTCATAGACAAACTGCAAACAACAAATCAATCAATATAGTATGAATTTTTATTCAATCAATAATAATTTAAATAAATCGATAAATTGACTTACATTGAGAGGAATGTTCGTTAGAGAAACGCGGATTATATCTTCAATAGAGCAACACACAAAATGTCCACAATGTTCATTATCGCGTTGCCTCGGAACCTGTTGATCCAGTTCACTTTATTTAATAAATCAAAAGAAACAACATTTAATATAGCAGAAGAAACAACATTCAATAAAGTCGTACATTTCTTTTTAGAACTTGTTTTTCTTTTTCATTTTTTGGTTGACCTTTCTCGCTCATGACGGATTGCCATATTCATCATCATCTCTAATTATTCTCTGATATGGGCGTGGATTTGCAGGATCATCGAAAGATGGTATATAATGAGTGAAGTTTTGAAAAGGATCATCAATTGTGTCAACTTCTTCATCGACATGGTCGCTAATCTGGAAACTATTGTTAAATTTGTTTGACAGAACAACAATGGACCTGTTGGTCCCGGTGGGAAAACCTATTTTGCGCGTGCGGAAGCAAAACGGTTTATTTCGGTGCATATAAAATAGGGGTGAGGGCAGAGTGTTTCCAATTTTTTTACTATTGAGCTCATGTGTTGTGTTTTGCTTATAACTAGATGCATATGACAAGTATAAACATAAAGCAGTAAACAACACAGCAATATATAGTGGTTCGGACAACCAGTCCTACATCCACTCTCCCTGACTCTTCAGAGAAATTCACTATCAACTTCTGAGCTTTCGACTACCTCGTAGTTTACTTACTCAACTTCTACCGAAGTTTTCGACTACTCCACGAAGTTTACTAACTCAACCCGACCTTGAGCTTTCGATTTACCTCCGTAGTTTACTAACTCAAACTCTTAGATGTTTAACGAGTTCACACTCGCCGGGACTTATCACCCTCACTCGGGTTTACCTAACAACTACCTCATTTCACCTTTGGGTTTGGGTTTGGTGTTGTCTCCAACTATGGTGAGATTTTCCCTTACAATGGTTTAGCCTCAATCTTAAGGTTGGGGGAAAATCTCTCAAAGCTTATGATACATCGTGGGTTGCTTAGGTTGGGTTCTAGAACACTCTTTGAATATATTTGTATATCTACGGACTTGTGTTCTAGGGTGGGAATGCTTTGACTATAACGCTCTTTGGCTTTGTACCATTTTTGCATAATCTCCACGCATCCACCTTCGATAATAAAGGAAGAACTTGTATTTATAGTGTGGATTTGAATGTTACCGTTGGAGAGAATCACATTCAAATCCATACTATTATTCTTTAAGTTACTTGACTTTTTGGTTTGGTTGTCTTCCTCTCGTTGGTCCACGTCATTTGGATTCCATGATTATATTCCTCGGCTTGGTGCCTCGGAACATTCAGGATATCTTGAGCATTGAAGACATTCTTGAGTTTTTTAGTAATTCTTGTGCCTTGATATTTCTACGAGTCTTGAGTTCTTCCGAGGCTTCGGGTTCTCTGAGCCTTGGGTTCTCTGAGTCTTGAGTTCTCTCGAGCCTTGAGGTTCTCTCGAGTCTTGAGTTCTCGAGTCTTGAGTTCTCTCGAGTCTTGAGTTCTCCGAGCCTTGGTTCTCGGTATCTCTTGAAGTCTTGATATCTCGATTTCTTCTTGAGTCTTGAAAACTAACTTTGTTCTATATCTGCCGACTATACATGGTGCGAGATAATATCTGAACACTCTAAAAACTGAATCGATTTATCTATCAAGATTTATCCGAACATGTCATACTCGGGGTTTTGGGATCTAATAAAAATCCTTTTTATTAAATTCATTTCCCAACAATTTCCCTTTTTGATGATGCCAAAACCTATCTTGTTACAAACATATAACCTATACTCGGGTTTCAGATTTTTTTCCTATTACAAGAATGGTAAATCTCTAATCAATTTAAATCATTCAATGATTTCTTCAAGAATGAATCTTTCCTAAATAGATCATTACTAAATACTTAAGCAATTTCTCCCATAGCATCATATAGTTTCCCTTTTATATGAGCATACAATCAGATCAGAGACATTCAATCAGGCATATCAATATAAAAGACATGTAAAAAAGATAATGAGGTATTATCTTTGAGCATAAAGATAAAAGTTTCATTGATTGTATGTTATCGATTCTGATTACAATGAACTTATCAAAGAAATAAAGACAAAAAAAAAACATAAAGAGTTACAAGTCTTGATTTTGGTCTTCGGTCTTACATCTTATTTCGGCTCCTCATTCTTCTTCAATGGACCTTGTTCCGATCAGTATATCGACACTCATCTTTGACCGAGTTCGGTTTCTTCCGACTTCGGACATCTTGACCTTCGTGTCTTTTGACCTATAATCGAGTCGATTTTATTTTACTTTTATCGAGTCTCAGATCACTTTACCCAAGCTATCTGATTTCTTCTTTGCCTGATCTGATTAGCTCGACTAATCAGATCAACACATCTTTAGATCAACATAGCATCGGTCATTATATCGGGTTTAGTATATCGATTTATCATATCCGATCTTGATCACGCGTCGATCTCGTCGATCTTCATCCGCTCATTATCATATCGATCTCGATCACGCCCGATCTTGATCGATCTCTTTTGCTCATATTCGATTTGCAACCTTCTCTTCCGATTTCTTTGGTTTTAGCTTTTCTTCACTTCCGTTTTTGCGGCTCATCATTTGAACTCATCTAACTTATTTGATCTCGATCGGTCTCGCTCGCACCATGTCTTGATCTTGATCATCTACTTTTGATTCTGTGAGTTCCCCTCAAGTTGAAGTTCCCTTTCAACCGATATAGACCGATATATCGATTTGGTGAAGTTTTCAAGCTCACCGATTGATTTTCATTTGATCGACTTTGTATGTAATCGATTTTTGTTGACCTAATCGATTCTCCTCGAGATTAAGCCAATTCTTGGAAAGTGTTCTTTGCCAAAACTTAGTCTAGAGTAGTAGCCTCTATTCCCTAAGTTGGTGCGATTTGACATGCGTAAATATCGCCCCGACACTCTCGATATGTCAATCCGCGATAACTTTATCCAATTATCGGTCGTGATTTCTACATCGTTGTCCTTGTGATGCAAATTTTTCTAAAAAGGCTTTGAGAGCTCAAATTTGCATCGCACCTTGCTTGGCCTCTATAAATTGGACCAATATTTTACGACATAACTCATTCACCATACTTATCTTCTTTGTAGAATCATGTATCCTGGTGAACCCTTGTTTCCGATGAGACTTCCGGCAAACATTTTTACCCCCTTTTCCATGATTTCATCTTCTCAAATCAACCCTGTGTGTCCCTTTTTGCGGTTCTCGTCGTCATCAAAGATTTCTCATACAATCGTTGCTAAGCTTCTCTACCATCAGGGTGGCGGATCTGCTGTCGCAACTGAGAAGACACTTCTCCTAATCGTATGCACCTTGTGTGTCTTTCTGGATGACGTAACCAGCATTAGCAGACTCAGTCTGAAAATGAACGTGAGTTTGATATACGATCTTGATCAGACAACAGCTGATCTTCCTATATCAACTCACCATTTAACAGCTGGAGAGCCCACTGACTCTTTCTTAGGGCTCCCGGCAAAAAAATCCTATCAAGGCCGCTCTCACTCCATTGGAGAGTCCATCGGGTTCTTGGCATAGGATTACCTTTCAAGCCTCCCTCACCCTGTTAAGTGGGGGAAAATGAGAGCATGAGATCTTAAAATCTCTCTCTCTCCTCCTCTTAATCACTACCCTGTAGATCGGGTTTGGGTTTGGATGAAGGTTTAGGGTTATGGCTTAAAGGTTTAGGGTTTAGAGTTATGTATTGACCTCCAGGTTCTCTTTGCATTTGTAACTTGTAATGTAACCTGACCTTCGGGTCTTTATCAATGAAAAGTTCTATTATTCCATTGTTGTGTAAAACTTTTCATTTCCTTGATACCACTTGTTGGTATCGGATCGAGATGAGTTTTTAAAAAAAAAATAGATCCGCAAAGCGATTACATTGAAGAAGTAATCTTTTGAGCACTTTTCTGATACCACTTGTTGGTATCGGATCGAAGACGAGTTTTAAAAAAAATAGATCCGCCAAAGCGATTACATTGAAGAAGTAATCTTTTGAGCACCGCTTTCTGATACCACTTGTTGGTCGATTGGGAAAACCTATTTTCTTGGCGTATGAAGCAAAATGTTTTATTTCGGTGCATATAAAACAGGGGTGAGGGCAGAGTGTTTCCAATTTTTTTACTATTGAGCTCATGTGTTGTGTTTTGCTTATAACTAGATGCATATGACAAGTATAAACATAAAGCAGTAAACAACACAGCAATATAAAGTGGTTCGGACAACCAGTCCTACATCCACTCTCCCTGACTCTTAAGAGAAATTCACTATCAACTTCGAGCTTTCCGACTACCTCGTAGTTTACTTACTCAACCTCGGCCCTGAGTTTTCTGGACTACTCCACGTAGTTTACTAACTCAACCCGACCCTGAGCTTTCTGACTACCTCCGTAGTTTACTAACTCAAACTCTTAGATGTTTAACGAGTTCACACTCCTTCGGGACTTATCACCCTCACTCGGGTTTGCCTAACAACTACCTCACTTCACCACTGGGTTTGGGTTTGGTGTTGTCTCCAACTATGGTGAGATTTTCCCTTACAATGGTTTAGCCTCAATGCTAAGGTTGGGAAAATCTCTCTAAGCTTATGATACATCGTGGGTTGCTTAGGTTGGGTTCTAGAACACTCTTTGAATATATTTGTATATCTACAGACTTGTGTTCTAGGGTGGGAATGCTTTGACTATAATGCTCTTTGGCTTTGTAGCATTTTGTGCATAATCTCCACGCATCCACCTTCGATAATGAAGGAAGAACTTGTATTTATAGTGTGGATTTGAATGTTACCGTTGGAGAGAATCACATTCAAATCCATACTATTCTTTGTAAGTTCCGACTTTTTTTGGTGGTTGTCTTCCTCTCGTTGGTCCACGTCAGCTGGATTCCAACGGCTATATTCCTCAGCTTAGTGCCTCGGAACATTCAAGGATATACTGAGCATTCAGTACATTACTGAGTTTTTAGTAATTACTGTGCCTTCAGTATTTCTCTCGAGTCTTGAGTTCTTCGAGGCTTCGAGTTCTCTCGAGGCCTTGAGTTCTCCGAGTCTTGAGGTTCTCTCGAGCCTTGAGTTCTCTCGAGTCTTGAGTTCTCTGAGTCTTCGAGTTCTCTCGAGTCTTGAGTTCTCTGAGCCTTCGGTTCAAGATCTCATCGAAGTCTTGATATCTCGATTTCTTCTTGAGTCTTCATAAACTAACCTCGTTTCTATATCTCGCCGACTATACATGGTGCGGATAATATCTGAACACTCTAAAACCTGAATCGATTTATCTATCAAGATTTATCCTGAACATGTCATACTCAGGGGTTTTGGGATCTAATCAAAATCCTTTTTATTAAATTCATTTCCCAACAGGACCATTTCTTATTAACTGGGTCGGGGACATAGAAATATTGTTGAGCTTGACTGACCATTATGTAAGGGTCATCTCTGTATCCCACATTCTTCAAATCAACGCGTACAAACCTAGAACTTTCAACTTGGACCCCGTTAGGGATCCTCACCCAACTACACTCGAAGATTGGTTGACGGTGAACAATATAGTCGAGTTCCCAAATGTTGACAATCTGTCCAAAGTAAGTAGTATTTGATTGATCTCATCGATTGCGAGAATGGACACTCCACTATTCTGCATAGTACTTGTGGCATCATGATCTCTGGTATAAAATGTGTATCCGTTGCTAAGATAATACTTGTATGAATACACATGTCTATCAGGCATTCTGGATAACCACTTAACTCTTTCATTCACTGATTATGTTTCCCGTGACAACATATTTGCTACATAACCATTGAACCAGTCAACAAACGTGCGATTGTGCTCAACTTCAATCCATGATCTATCTCTGGTGGGATTTCTCTTAGCAAGTGATCGCATGTGCAGGTCAATAAAAGGAAGCACTTCGACATTGTTGTGAAGTACGCACAAGTGCATCCGTGTTAGTTCCTCCATGATAACACTTACAGGTTGACCACCGGTAATGCCTTCACCATCCATCCTATTGGTGTACCGGGTAACTGGAAGTCCAATTGCATCAATATTCGGAATAAATTCAGACCAGTACTCGACTGCTTCTTCTACTAAATAGCGTTCTGCAATGGATCCCTCCGGCCTGGACTTATTCATCACATATCCTTTGAGCACTTTCATATATCTCTCTATACCATACATCCATCGCATACGAGCAGGACCACACATCCTTGTCTCATGTACCAAATGAACTGTTAGGTGAACCATTATATCAAAAAATGATGGAGGAAAATACATCTCAAGCTCACAGAGAGTCCCCACAATCTGCCTCTTAAAACCAAGCAATTTTCTAGGATCTATGACCTTGCTACTCATTGCCTTGAAGAACCAACATAACTTTGTTATGGTTATGCACACATTTTCAGGCAAGATAGAACGTATTGCAATGGGCAAGAAAGTCTCCATGATGACATGATAGTCATGCGATTTCAGATTCATCAGTCTCACGCCATCATCTGATACAAGTCTCTGTATGTTGGAGGAATAACTCTCTGGTACTTTCACATCCTTTAGCAGCTGAAGTAACTCTTTTCTCTCATTCTTGGACAAGGTGTGTGCAGCAGGAGGTAAGAACGGTTGACCCCTTTCTATAGGCATAGGTTTTAATTCTGCTCTTATTCCCATATCAATCATATCCATTCTTGCATTGTAACCATCCTTGGACTTCTTATCAGCTAGGAGAGTGTTGAGCAAGTCGGCACAAACGTTCTTTCTCAACGTGCATTAGATCAATGAAGTGTCTAACATACAACTCTTTCCAATAGGGCAATTGAAAGAAAATTGATTCCTTCTTCCAACCTCTAGTGGGGACACTCTTTGCGAAGATCTTTCCCTACTGTGTGTCGATATTCTTCATCTCATTCAATACATCCGAACCTGACAATAAACATGGTGCTTCACCTGTCTCAATTGTGCCATCGAATGCATCGGCCATTGTTCTGTACTTGTGGGTTGGGTCCAACCACCTCCTATGTCCCATATAAACGGTCTTCCTACAATGACTCAAGCGAATGTGATGTGTCTTCTTGGTACAACAAGGACATGCATCGGCCCCTTTCACACTATATCCAGATAGATCCCGTAAGCGGAAAGTCATTGATAGTTCAAAACAAAGATGGCCTTCAACTTGAAATTCTCCTTTCTACAAGCATCATACACATCGACACCCTCATCCCACATGAGCTTCAAGTCCTCTATCAAAGGAGCCAGATATACATCTATGTCGTTACCAGGTTGTTTGGGTCCTGATATCAACATAGACAACATCATGTAAGTGCGCTTCATGCACAACTCGGGTGAAAGATTATAAACTAACAGAATCACTGGCCATGTACTGTGGTTGGTACTTTGGATACCGAACTGATTCATTCCGTCGGTTGAGAGTGCAAGACAAAGTGTCGGGGCTCGGTGCCAAATTTCGGATGCGACATCGAATGTCTTCCATTTGGGGTGAATCAAATAGGTGTCTTAAAGATTCCATCTTTGATCCTATCATCATGATGCCAAGTTAAATTTCTAGCATTCACAACAGACATTCTCTGAATCTTGGTATTATTGGAAAGTACCACATCACCTTCGCGGAGATTTATTTTTTCTTATATCGCTTTAGCCCACACTTGGGACATTCCTCGAGGTCCCAGATACTCCTTTTCGAAATAAGATACAATCACCCGGGACAAGCATGAATTTTTTCGATGTGTTAACCCGATGGACTTGAGCATTTGTTTAACATCATATGCTCTCTTAAGCAAAGACATTTCCATCGTGCGATAGACCACTAATCTTTGTTTCAAAGATACTTGTGAATCACTCATCGGACAACTGGTGAGCTGCTTTTAGGTTGAACAATATCAACACAGCTGACAGTTTTGTTGCCTTCTTACACCCGGGCCACAGTGGTAATCCAGCAGAATCCCTTAACTTCTCTGACATATAAGGGTGATCTCACAGATCATCGTCATCCCCACTCGATGTATCAACAGTCGGTACATCATCGAAAATATCCGGATCCACTGTATCTTCAAACCTAAAGTCTGTTTCTAGGTGCTTGAGCTACATCCATCTCTTCTCTCACCATGATATGTCCAAACGGTGTATGTTTTATCAATACCGTGAATCATCAAGTGGTCAAACAGACTTTCTCGACCACTAACGGTTTTTCCATTCATACATTTCCAACACGGACATGGAATGTACCGAGGGTCGGTGCAAAGGTCTAATTGCATGATTACAAAATTCTTTCACCCCATTACTATACATCATCGATAATCGATCCGCTTTCGAACCCACTTTCGATCCATATAGAACTAGAGATGCCTATAGAAAAGGCAATATGAAGTGTTTCTCAAGATAATGTATATATCCTAATGTATTAAACCTAAAAGTATTACAATCCTAATGTATAAAACTTGCATATAGAATGTGGTAGTACATAAGGTTTGTATATTGCATGTATCTAAGGATTTGTTGCATCTCAAAACAATGTATATAACCTAATGTACCATCATTAATCATCTAAAGCAACACACTACTATCCATTCACCAAATCATCAAATTAATATAACCAAAATATATCCTAATGTATTAATCCTAATTTATGCTTAAATCCTCACACAAGCATATTATCAAACACCTTGAGTGCATCAATTGTTCATATCTAAGTTACCATAAAAAATCAAGTCAAGCCACACAATATATATTCATCTCTAACAAGTTGTTCATCTCTAACACTAACAACATTAATCCTAATAAATTAACACTAATTTATGCTTAAATCCTCACACAAACATGCTATCAAACACCTTGAGTGCATCAAACACCAATATACATACACCAATATACATACACCAATACATACAACATGATATATATACACCAATATACATATATATACACTTAATTCAATATATATATATATATACACATTAATTCAATATATATATACACATTAATTCAATATATATATATATATATATATATATATATATATATATATATATATATATACATATACTAGCTAACATATATATATATATAAAGAATAATTACCTATGGAAGGAGAAAGGGCGCTGGCGGGAGGTTGGGAGGTCAAGGGGAAGGCGACGACGGGCGGGTAGGGAGGGACGGACGGGCGGATGGTTCAATTTGGGGGAGAGGGAGGAAGAGGCTAGGGCTTCTGGTTCGCGATTTGGGGAAATATAAGAGGTAATGGGAAGACGACGGCGGCGGCGGAAGGGGAGGACGCACGACAGAGTTCGATTTAGGGTAGAGGAAGGAGAACGAGCGATTTAATTTGGGGAAAAATATAAGTCTAGTTCGCGATTTGGCTAGAATTTAAATTATCCGAACACTTGGACAGCGGTTTGGAACCATTGTCCAAAATCTTTTGGACAGCGGTTCAAAACCGCTGTCTAAACACTTGCACAGCAGTTCTCAACCGCTGTCTATTCTTTCTTCTTTTTTTAATTAAAACCGCTCTCCAAGCTATAGCTTGGAGAGCTGTTTGAAAAAAGGGTTGTCCAAGTGCAGCTGTGCAAGCTCAAATGTGTAGTAGTGTTGCATGCTGCTACTTTGAAAAATCGAATTGAAGCCATGGTAATAAGAATTCGAGGTAAGGAAATCTGCATGTGATAAGAGAACGGAGGACTAAATATTATTGAGGAATAAAAGAGGAATAAATATTATCAAGGGCCAAGTAGTGTAGGTCTGAGACTTATAAGTATGCTCATCTCTAGGTCTTAGGTTCGAAACCCTTTAGGTGCGATCAACTCTTGAGATGGACCAATCCCATACTGAGCTTTCACTGCTTGAAGTGGGGGGGCGGTGACGGTGGGTTGGATTCGATTAGGATTAGTCGGTCTTTGGGCTGGAAGTTATCAAAAAAATAAAAAAAATAGGAGAGGGATACAAGAGTCCGGAAAATTCCTGTCTTGGAAGCTCTACCCAACCTCTATGTTTTAAAAGCGGAAGCGACGACGATTCAGACGGCCCTTAGCTTTTTATTCGGATCGATCCGTAAGGTCCGATCATTTTAAAGCGGTTAGTTCTAAGATGACGTCATAATTACGTAATATATAATTAAATATATAAATTATGATAAAAAATAAATAAACATACATATATACTGTAATTTAAAGGTTAATTTAACAATTTAGATCAAATGTCAACTATGTTAAAATGAATATTTTAGTATATATTTATTTATTTATTTATTATTATTAACTATTTTTTAAAATTTTGAATTCTAAATTTTACTATTTAAATTCCAAATTGCATGCCTTTAATTTACAATCAAGTTTTAAAATGTCGAGGCCCATAGAATAGTGATTTTAAGAAGCCCAAGAAAACAATTAAAATTATATATTACCCCTAAATCCCTAGATCTCTCACCTACCCAAAATTACTTCTTCATGCCCTGCTCCTCGCCGTCTCTTGAGTATCCTCAATAATGGCACACACGGCTAGAGTGAGAGGGAGAGAGAGAGACTGAAATTTGCAAGCCATGAAACTGATTTCGTGGGGGTGCCGTACTGTTTGCAGAGGGAAGAGCCCACCACAAAAAATTCAGATTTTTTTCCCGATCATGGGTGAACCGGCGGTCGACCGGTTTAACCGGTCACCGGTTCACACCGCTTTCCACCATTTTGGCCGGTTCAAAGGCGGTTTGATCGACGAGCGGCCCAATATGCAGAAGCGGCTTGGCAGCCTTGCCGGGTAGCGGTTGGACTGGTCGGACCGGCCGATCCGAACTTCTTTTTAAAACATAGCCCAACCTAATGGCCAATTGCAATGCTTTACATAAGTCTGCCCTCTACATTGCCCTAACCCCCTTGTTTAATATAGCATATTCGTTAATTTAAGTCCTCTTGATATGTGATATTATGCTATCTCAATTAGTAAACAATATGATAAAATTTATTCTACAGATTTCCCCAAACTTTCCCCTCTTCAAGTATAAACCCGAAAGATAGGTGCTTGACCAGCCTTACAAATATAAATTTCAAGGCACCTGTTTAAAACAGTTCACCCATAAATCTCTGCATGGTGGGTGGTACTCATTGTTTCTTAGAAAGTAGCAGGTACATTAGTTAACCCGAACGGACATTATCAAGAACTCGTAATGGCCTGAAAGGCAGTTTTGGAGACATCTTCTTAAGTAATTCAGGTTTTTTTATTATATCCTCCAACTTACTAAAGTAACAAGCGTCGTTAAGCTCATCCTACAGCTCTTGAATTACTGGTATTGGATGTTATCAGTAGTCGTTGTTGTATATATATGTATTTATATATTATAACAAGTCGAGAGAGCTCTTCACGAAAAAGAACAAGTTCAATGAAGTTGCAACCCTTCAGGTTCAACGTGACTATTTAGTGAAGTTGCACATTTTGTTGAGTGAAAGTCGCAACCTTTTGGTTAACATGACTTTCCGGTAAGTTGTAACCTTTCGGTGCAACCCTTGAGTATATATAAATACTCAGGAAGTGTGGAAAGTTGATGATATCGAGAATTAGATTTTTCTCGAGATATGGAGAAATCAAGTTTCTCTAAACACTGAAAATCGAGTCTCTCTATATATCGAGCTTTTATTTTGAGTTTTATTTATACACTTGTGATTTCCGCTTCTGAAATCGTTAGAGTGTAACTATCGAATTTTCATGAAATAGGTTTTGTATCCTAGAAGGTTAATTCTTTGAGAACCATTTTACACCGAGTGGGAGGAATTAATACCTTTAAAGTTAACATCGTTTTTCGATGTACCTAACCTATGATTAACTCCATTACCCACACAAATATACAACAATTTTAAAGGTATTAAGTTTTCCTCAATGGAGTAATGCTAGTAAAGGCACAATAGATGACGAAAGTGATTTCTAAGATGACAACAACTGTCCTCGATCTCATCTGATTTATCAGGGAAGTTCGCTTTAAAAGCCTTTGTGAAATTTTTAATTTAATTTCTGTATATGATTGTGTAGAATTATTTTATCATGAAGTAATTTGAGTTCTCAGAAAGGAAGGCTCTGCAACCACTAGTTTATCCTGAACAAAGGGCAGGTGCTGTTATTGCCAAAGGCGGATCAATGTGTGCAAGGTCTATTGTTCAGCGTTGTCAAACATAGGCGGCGGCGCAATTGTGGCACTACAGAGTAGTGGGAACTTGGATCTTGAATCGGATTTGAGCATTGGCTTGTGCGGCGGTAAAAGATTAATCTCGCACTGCTTGACGCATCCATGACAATGGCCGAGAATCTAAAAAAAAAAATCCAAAGAGTAATGAGTAAAAGAATCCATGACAATGGCGGTAAAAGAATCTCTTGTTCTTCGTCCACAAATTCAAAGAGGGAAATATTATTCCCACCGTTTCGGAGGTCTGTCATTTGGACGGACGCATCTCTTCTTCAAAGAGTAAAGAGAAGAAGGAGTGAGAGAATTGGTAAGTCCAGGCTCAGAAGAAAAAGGAGAGCCGACTCTGCCGTCTACAAATCCATTATCGTAAGAGAAGTTGCGATTGGAAGATTACAAGTCTGCAATGATCCGTGATGCTGGTTGGGTGGACAGACGCATCTCTTCAAATGCTCTCTTTGTTAACCGAATCGACACAGCGTTTGAGATTTTATAGATATATATATGTATATCTCTGCTAACGTTCGTAGCGCGGCCTAAAAAGAGAGGATCGGGAAGTCAGTTCTTTCTCTAAACTACTTAATTAACTGGGCTATTTTGATTATTTGTTGGGCCATTTAATCAGTGGTATATTGGGCTCAAATCTCAATAAGCAATTTAATCTAGGCCATAAAATTGGTTCTAATGCCAGTGGCTGAGAGCAAATTAATTGAGAATTTGCATGGGGCATAATTGATGAATTCTCTTGCCCGTGAAACAGAGAAGAATAAAGCTACAGTTAATAGACATTATGTCTATGTGATTGAATTATGAGTTGGTTATAACCAAATCTTATCAAGGATGATATATAATTGTGCTTAAGAGCACAAATTATAATATAATTCATGAAGGAATTATTTATGAGTTAAGGGTAACAATGAAGAAGGTTCACTTAAATTTTGGATTAATCCAAAGATATTACTCGTATATAATTCATGATGGAATTATATAAAGATGAAATATAATTCATTGAGGAATTATTTAAGAGTTGTTTATCTTCGTCGAAAGATGAAGATAATCATGTTATAAGCAATGATAAAAAAGAGTAAGATCATGCTTGAATATCTCCCAACAAATTAAATGCTAGCAAAAAATTATATTGGGAGATAAAATAAAAAAGGTCTTGTGGAGATGTGGAGCTATTACTGATTAAACAAGATGTCTTGATTGAAACCAACTCCATCTTAAGGTACAAGTGAATGAATACATTTCAACATTGCATAACCTGGAAATAGTGGGGGTAAGACTATTTCAAAAGTTCTATATCTGACCTATGCACTTTTATTACCACAAGTTAAAACTGTATTTTGAATCCTTAATAGACTCATAGCTCTGTGGGATGCATTGTGAACATTCTTGATGAGTCTACCTATGCAAGTAGAAAAGTGAGAAGCCGCTTCTTAGGGATTATATCGGTAAGATCCTAAAATGCTTGCGAGACCAGGATGAGCACAAGGCCCATTACGAATTGGTGCTGCCAATAAAGGAGAGAGAAATCATACGTGACGAGAATATGATTCCATAGTATTTCATGTTCAACCATAAGTTAAAGGCTTAGTCCACTTCATGGTTATTCCTTGCGTAAAACAAATGTGTTTATTTTATTATTTTTTTATTATTTATTATATATGTAAATAAGTGGGGGATTGTTGTATATATATGTATTTATATATTATAATAAGTCGAGAGAGCTCTTCACGAAAGATCACAATTTCAATGAAGTTGCAATCCTTCAGGTTCAACGTGGCTATTCAGTGAAGTTGCACCTTTTGTTGAGTGAAAGTCACAACCTTTTGGTTAACATGACTTTCCGATAAGTTGTAACCTTTCGGTGCAACCCTTGAGTATCTATAAATACTCAGGAAGTGTGGAAAGTTGATGATATCGAGAATTAGATTTTCTCGAGATATGGAGAAATCAAGTTTCTCTAAACACTGAAAATCGAGTCTCTCTATATATCGAGCTTTTATTTTGAGTTTTATTTATACACTTGTGATTTCCGCTTCTGAAATTCGTTAGAGTGTAACTATCGAATTTCTGTGGAATATGTTTTGTATCCTGGAAGGTTAATTCCTTGAGAACCATTTACATCTGAGTGGGAAGAATTAATACCTTTAAAGATAACATCGTTTTTTTCTTAGCAAAATCGGCTATCTCTTCTATTCTTGTCCAGATTTTCTAACTTCTTCTGCTGTTTGGCTAACTCTTTCGATATAAACTCGTTGTGGATTAAATATTATTGAGGATGAATAAGAAACGGATAAAAGACTCCAAGATCATTCCCATCAGAAGAGCTTTGGAGCCTGAATGCTTTACTCAAGTCTGCTCTCTAAAATTGTCCTACCTCCTCCCCCCCAACCCAATTCATACAACAGACTTCTTAAACTTGGCCCTCTAATTAATGTACTGAAAATCAAGTAATTAACTATCCAAATCAGAAATCAATTTGCTAAATTATTCTACTAATTTTTCCCGACTTTCCCTCTTCAAGTACTGATCCGGAACGCATATGCTTAATCAGCAACATGATAGAAAGTTTAGTATCTTATATAACTCATAGCATAGAGGGGTCCCCGTTCACAAGTGATTGTGCTTTTGAAAAAATGATTTAAATTGATTTATGTAAAGTGGGTAGTGTTTGAAAATAAAGTGTTTTTGGTCAAAATTTAAAAATATGGAAGTATATGCTAAAATTCAATTTTAAACAGTTTAAAGTTATTAGTCTATGATTGCATCTCAAAATCACCTTCAAAGTGATTATTTAATCAGTTAACAGTAAGGTGTGAATCAATTTAATTTAAAAAAAGAGAACATGCAAACACCCCTGGCCTGACACCAAAGACTCGGAGGGCAAAATACCCAGTTTTCTTTGAATCAGAAAGTTCAACTTTACTTGAATTTGCCTAAGTCCAGCGGTTCACTCTCTGACTGAAAGCGAGCATCTAACAGAAAATTGTTCACTGATTGAGGGTGTTTCAACAACTTAAAGCTGATTATTTAAGCAGTTTTTGCTTCGCAATAGTTAATTTGAGTGTGTTGGGAGATGAATTCAAATAAAGATTTTGATTAGATCCCAAAACCACTGAGTATGACATGTTCAAGATATCTTGGTAGTATAGGATCAGGATCAGGTTTAAATAGAAATTAGGACTCAGGATTATCTGCATCATGTATAGTCAGCAGATATAGATCAGGGAGAAATGTGTTTCTCATCATAGCAGAAGACTCAGAAGACTTAGAAGAATCCTGAAAACTCTGAAGACTCTGAAGACTCAGAAGAATCCTGAAGAGCGAAGAAATCCTGAAAGACTGAAGATCCTGAAGACTGTTTGTGTACTGAACAAAAAGGACCCTGAACCACTATCTTAAATGAAATAGTGATTATGTTCATTCCTAGTACAAACAAACAGAATGTTAGACATTTGTGGACATTAAGGAACATATCAGCTCAGAAAGGTCAACCTAAATAAAGCCGTTTGTTTGTCTCTGCTCAAAGGAAGACTTCGACCAATAAGGAGGCAACATCAACGTACTTTACTGACACTGAAAGCGACATCTCACTGAAGAAATGTCAGGTCTGATATCTTCCAGTTCACAAAAGTTGGTGATTGGCTACATGGATGCATATTTCCTAAAACGTGCAAGGGTATGTTCAAACCCTAAAAATAATCGTTCATAAATAACCAGAGGAAACTCTTGATACTATCTCTTCCAACGAATAGTTTTTCAAAGAGTGACCATTGGAGAAGTTGCCTATAAATACCAGTGACCTCCAACATTGCAAGGTTACGGGAAATCAAAGCAACTCCAGAGCTCATTCGTATTCTTGCAAATTGAAGCACTCAAAAACCTTAAGATTTTCCAAGTGTTTCACATTGAAGAGAGCTTATTTACTAAGCCTAGAATTGTTACATATCCAAAGCTTAGTAGAGATTTATTAGGTAGTTTGAGTGCGTGTGATTGTTGGTGAGAAAGAGTTGTAAAGAGTAAGTAAGCTGCAGTTGAGTCAGCCAGAAAGCTCTAGAGAAGAAGTGAGTAAGCTGTTTTAGACAGTCAGAAAGCTTGTGTGTGTTGAGTTAGTAAGCTGCAGTAGTCAGCCAGAAAACTCGAGTAGAAAAGTTAGTAAGCTGTTGTGTTCAGCCTGAAAACTTTAGGTGATAGTGTGTTAAGGAATTTCTCTGAAGACCAGAGAGAGTGGACGTAGGAGCTTTGTCTCTGAACCACTATAATTTGTTGTGTTGTTTGCTTTCTGTTTTGCATTTTATCTGTTGCATATTTTCACTGAAAGCATACTGATTTTCCTGATATTCAGTTGGAAACAATCAACTGAATGTGCATCAAACTTGATCACAGCCTTAACCACTTTTTTACTAGAAGAAAGATTTTCAGCAAGATAAAACGAGTATAAACTTAGGGCCAACACATTCCGCACTCTTGATTAGCTAGAACAGATAGTTACCAAACTGAACCAACTTTACTGAGTATTTAGTAAGATAATTATCTGATCCAAGCTTCTCATGATCTCTGATAAAACTCAGAATCAGTTGGGCTAATTTGAAGCTACTGAAAGCTGCTCAGGACCACTGTCTCAGTAGACTTTGACTCAGGGCAATTTGTGCTTCTCAGGGCAAAATTCTCAGGACAATCCTGACCCTTCTGATCACAGTAAAGAAAAAGTTTTAAAAATCACTGAACACGTGTATTCTCCCCATACACGTTTAAGACTCATTGCACCGGGACCAAAAAGTGGTATAAAAGCAGTGGTTCATTTTGACCACTTGCTTTGGTAGCCATAGTCTATTTGCTGAAAGACTTTGGTGGTCTACTGAATAGATCTTACTGCTGATATCTTACAAGGCTCATTCATCATGTCTTCTAAGAAACTTCCTATGTTCTCTGTTGAGAGCTATGACCTATGGAGATTCAGAATGCAGGCACACCTGTATTCTAAGCATGAAAGAATGTGGAGAGTGGTTTCTCAAGGACCATTTAAGTACACTGTTGTGAATCCTAGAATCACTTATGCTGAGAGAGATGATCCCAGAGATGAATTTCCTAAACCTGATGACCAACTTACTCCTGATGAGAGAAAGTTAGTAAACTTGGACTATATTGTTAAAGATACTCTATATAGCACTATTGATGATGGTGTTATGGGAATGACTTCTCACTGTGAAACTGCTAAAGAAATATGGGACACACTTGCTATCATGTGTCAAGGCACAAATCATATTAAAGAGAACAAACTGTCTGTTGCCATTGCAAAGTTTGACAGCTTTGAAATGGAAGATGGTGAATCCATTGACAAATTGGAAGTCAGATTCACTAGCATCACGAATGATTTGAATGCCCTTGGGAAAAGATACCCACAAAGAGAAGTGACACTGAAAATTCTTAGAGGATTGTCTAAGAAATGTGATATACATGCTGTGGTGATTGAAAACACCAAGAATATTGATTCTATGCCATACCAACAAGTTTTCTCTGAACTGAAAGCTTATGAGTTTGTGATTGATAAGAAAACTAAGAAATCTGATAGCAAAGAAGAATCTTTATCTAGCAAGAATGTGGCTTTCAAAGCCAAAGAGAAATCCTGTAAAGCTAAAGAGTCTAATAACTCAGTTGCCAAAAATCAGGATGAGCAAGAGGATAAGCTAGTACTGTTGGCAAGGAGGTTTGAAATACTCAATAGCAGATATGGGAAATATAAGAAATACTATAAGAACAACAGGTACATGAACAGGACTAACTCAGAAGTTGAGGACAGATCCACTGAGAAAAGGAAGGACCACAAAACTGAAGGATCCTCATCCAGAAAAAGGGACTCCAAGACCAAGGAGGAAAGTGATCAGGATGATGATGCCAACAGATGTTATAACTGTCAAAAGAAAGGTCACTTCCAGTATGATTGTCCTGAGCTGAGTGCTAAGGAAAGAAAGGAGAGACAAGCCAACAGAGACAGAAAGATCTCTAGCAAGAAGGCTACGATTGCTGAAGAAGAAGAACAATCTAAAGAAGGATCCAGTTCTTCAGAAGAGATATTCTCAGATAGTGACAGTGATGATGTTTGCCTTGTTGCTATTGAGGAGGTAAATTCTTCTATCTCTGTTGTTGCTCCTACACAAGCACCTGAGTTATCAAGTTCATCTGTAACTTTGACCTGATGGATTCTTTTGAGAATCTTATGAAGGACTATTCTGTGTTACAAGAACTGCTCATAGAAACTCAAGAGCAGAATAAGGAACTTACTGCTGAAAATCTGAGGTGGAAAGACTCTAATGCTGATGAACTGGATGTTCTGAAATTACAACTCTCAGAGAAAGAGACAGTGATAGAGGCCCTGAAAAGAAAATTAGAGAAATCCACTGAGGAGAATCAGCTTATCAGGACTGAGTTCAATGACCTCTTTGAGAAACATGAAACTCTAAAGAAAAGTGAGGATAGTTTGCGGAGAAGGTTAACTCTTCTGAATGCTACTTCTTCTAGTAGCACTAAGACTGTCTTTGTTAAACCGGTGGCATGTACTAATCTTCTTATTGAAGAACAACCCCGTATTTTAGACAAGGGTAAAGGACCTATGGTTTCAGAAAAACTGAAGGTTCAGGAAAGAAAGTCCAAACCTCAGGAAAAGGGTAGAAAACCTGAACACTCAGTAGAAAATCCTCAGGCCAGTACTTCGAAGCCTCAAGCTAAGAATACCAACCTGAAGAGATCTGCACATCAG
Source organism: Stenogyne calaminthoides (assembly GCA_037126765.1). Taxonomy (NCBI): domain Eukaryota; kingdom Viridiplantae; phylum Streptophyta; class Magnoliopsida; order Lamiales; family Lamiaceae; genus Stenogyne; species Stenogyne calaminthoides. Next base: position 32,294,674 of record JBBCBC010000001.1, on the reverse strand, counting down.
AGAAATTTTCAGAAGAGAAACACTCAGCAGAGAAATTCTCAACTGAAAAGACCGAGTCCTCAGATTACTGAAAGACCACAATTTCAGTACAGGCAACCTAAACCCCACTTGCCTAAGGGCAAAGGTTTCCTGAACCCAGGTCAGCAGAGACATAGACCAACTGCACCAAGGCCAAAACATTGGAACAAGAGACCTGAAACCAAGAAGAATTCTAAGGCTCATGTTCATGCTAAATACCGCACTCATACACAATCGCCAAGGCACCTGTAGGCGGTGAATGTGTATGTAGATGTTTATGGGAGACAAATCAGCCACTCTAAAGTAATTAGATTTATCAGGCAGATTTGGGTTCCAAAAGGTACAACTAACCTGGTAGGACCCTACACCAAATGGGTACCTAAGACCTGATCAGTTTTTCAGGTGAAGGAAAAGGGCACTGAGCTGAATGAAGACAACATAGCCCTGATGAGTGGAAGTGAAGTAGCTCTTGCTGCATGGTATCTGGACAATGGATGTTCAAGGCACATGACAGGATACAAACTTTTACTCACTAACTATGTTGAGCAAAAAGACCCTCAGATTACATTTGGAGATAATTCCAAAGGACAGACGGAAGGATATGGAACTCTTGAAGTTGAATCTGTTCATATCCATGGTGTTTCATATGTTTCTGGTTTAAAGCATAATTTGCTTTCAATCAGTCAATTCTGTGACAAAGGATTCAGTGTTGAGTTCTCAAAGAACTTATGTTATGTGAAAGATAATGCTTCACAACAAATATTACTAACTGGTACTAGAAAAGGGAATGTGTATCTTGTTGATTGGAGATCAACTCCTAAAGATACATGTTTAGTTGCAAAAAGTTCTACTGATACCAGTTGGTTGTGGCACAAAAGACTGAATCACTTAAACTTCAAAACTTTGAACAAACTTGCAAGATTAGCACTTATGAGGGGGTTACCTAATGAAGTGTTCAGTAAAGATCATATATGTGATGCTTGTCAGAAAGGAAAACAAATCAGACCATCATTCAAAAGTAAAGTAGAAGTTTCTACTGACAGAATACTTCAACTGTTACATATGGATCTCTTTGGTCCAGTAACACCTGTGAGTACAAATGGCAGAAAATATACACTTGTGGTAGTCGATGACTACTTTAGATACACGTGGGTCATATTCTTACTCAGTAAGAAAGAGACTTAGACAAAACTGCCTGAACTACTGAAAATACTCAGTACTGAAAAGAACCTGAGTGTGGTCAAAATCAGATCAGATAAAGGCACTGAATTTATGAACCATATTATATCTGATTATTATGTAGCAAATGGAATAGCTAATGAAACATCAGCTGCAAGGACCCCACAACAAAATGGTGTTGCTGAAAGAAGAAATAAGACTCTGAAAGAAGCTGCAAGAACAATGATTGCTGAAGCTGACATTCCTAAGAGATTTTGAGCTGAAGCTATCAACACTGCATGCTACTCTCAGAACAGATGCATGCTGACAAGGAAAAACACCTTATGAGTTGTGGAATGAAAGGAAGCCTCTTGTTTCTTTCTTTCGTGTGTTTGGTTGCAAGTGTTTCATACACAATAATGGTAAAGATCAGTTGAAAACTTTTGATAGCGAAGCTGATGAAGGGATATTCTTAGGATATTCTGAAGTCTGTAAAGCCTAGAGAGTTTACAACTGTAGGACTCTTATTGTGGAAGAAACACCTCATGTTGTTTTTGATGAAACTACTTGTGTTAAGAAGAAACATGAACATGACTCAGGAGATCTGGCCAAGAGAATAACCAGACTTAGCCTGAAGAAGAATGATAAAACATCCTCTAAGCCTGAGAAGAGGAAGTCAATCACTTTCTATGAATGGAGTGAATCAGACTCAAACAAAGAAGCCCAGAATGGAAATACTCAGGATGGTGAGACTCAGGATGAAAATTATTCGCTGAAGGAAAACCAACACACTGAAGCTGACCAATCTGAACACACACCAGTTCAGACTCAGGTATGTAATGCCGATGAAGATGTGGTCACAGCTGAGTCACACTCTGAATCTATCAACCAAGGGGGAACAAATGTCTCTGACAATGTTCTGAATGAAATTCCCCCTGAGGAAGATGATTCGCTCTCTCCTTTTTGTTGTTCCCTGAATTTAATGATCTTCCTGAACCTAACATTTTCAATGTTGAGGATACTATTGAAGGGGGAACATCCAGGAGAAGATGGTTGGATAGTCATCCTACAAGTCAGATTGTGGGTGATCTATCAGAAGGTGTTAGAACAAGAAAGTTCCATGGTGAAAGTGCTCTATTCTGCTGTTTCCTATCTGAAAAGGAACCAACTGAGATTGATGAAGCTCTCCAAGATTCATTCTGGATTACTGCTATGCACGAAGAGTTGAATCAGTTCACAAGAAATGAAGTTTGAGAGCTAGTGGATAGACCTCAGAGGCACAATGTGATTGGAACCAAGTGGGTGTTCAAGAACAAGATAGATGAAAAAAACAACATTGTGAGAAACAAGGCAAGACTAATTGCACAAGGTTATTCCCAAGAATAAGGCTTGGATTATGATGAAACCTTTGCACTTGTTGCAAGACTAGAAGCCATCAGATTGTTTCTTGCATATGCTGCCCACATGAAATTCACAGTCTATCAGATGGATGTGAAAAGTGCATTTCTGAATGGTGTGCTTAAAGAAGAGGTTTATGTGGAACAACCTCCTGGTTTCAGACAGAATAACCATGTTTACAGGCTCAGGAAAGCCTTGTATGGTCTTAAACAAGCACCCAGAGCATGGTATGATACACTTTCTCAATTTCTCACTGACCACGGTTTTACCAAAGGAACAGTTGATAGAACCTTGTTCAGGATAGAAGATAGGAAGGATATCTTATTACTTCAGATTTATGTGGATGATATCATATTTGGTTCTCCAAATCATCAGATGTGTGAGAAGTTCTCAACTCTGATGAAAGGAAAGTTTGAGATGTCTATGATGGGGGAGATGAATTTCTTTCTTGGACTTCAGGTGAAACAAACTAAGGAAGGAATTTTCATCAATCAAGCAAAATACACCAGAGATCTAATTGCTAAGTATGGTGTACAGAATTGTAATGCAGTTAGAATTCCTATGAATACTAACTACAAGATGGATCCTGATCCTGAAGGCAAATCAGTAAATCACACTGATTATAGAGGGATCATTGGATCATTGCTATATCTCACAGCAAGTAGGCCTGATATTACATTTGCTGTAGGGATATGTGCAAGATACCAAGCTAATCCTAAGGCTAGTCACATGGAGGCTGCCAAAAATATTCTGAAATATCTTAAGGGCACTGTGAATAGAGGATTATGGTATCCAGTTGATGATAACCTTGAATTAACTGGCTATTCAGATGCTGATTATGGTGGATGTAGAATTGACAGGAAGTCTACTATAGGAACTTGTCAATTTCTTGGAAGTAAACTGATATCATGGTTTTCAAAGAAACAGACCTCAGTAGCAACCAGTACTACAGAAGCTGAATACATGGCTGCAGGAAGTTGTTGTGCACATATTCTTTGGCTCAGACAATAATTGAGGGACTATAAAGTTGTAGCCAATGAAGTACCTATATTTTGTGACAATAATAGTGCAATTGCTATTACACAAAATCCGGTATTGCACACCAGATGTAAGCATGTTGATATCATACATCACTTTATCAGAGATCATGTTGAGAAAAAGGATATAAGGATGGAGAAAATACATACTGATAAACAGAGAGCTGATATTTTGACAAAACCTTTGGCTGAGTCAAGATTTCAGGAACTATCAGTTGAATTGGGTATGTTGGATCCAGGTGAGTGAATTCACTGAAGGGAGAAGTCCTTCAGGGGTATGTAGTTATTCAGAAGGAATAACTCAGGACAAAATTCTCTCGGGATGGAAACTGAGACTCATGACAAATTTTGTCAGGATCAGTATTCAGTAAGGTTTATATATTCAAATAATCCTGAAGTTATATTGATACATGCATTAAATTCAGTGACATTTATTACACAAGGGATTACTCAGTAATCATTTGAAATAAATGACAAAAGGCCTGAACTTTTAAAGCGGGAATGTCTTTGACTGAAAAAGACGAACAATCATCTCGATTTCCGTGAAAACAACAATTTGTCAACCTATAAACTGCTACTAGCCTATTGTCCAGAAAATTAGCCAAAAATAGCCATTTTTTCGAGATTTTCTTTAAATCTCAGATTAAATCTCAACCATTCATCGTATTATCGAGATTTAATCACATCCATTGATCTTTATTTCACAGATCATATATAAACCAACTGTTAGCCCTCATTCGTTTTTTTCTCACATTTAAACGATCCGAATTCTCAAATCCTTAAAACTTCAAAATCTTCAAACTCTTCATATACACTACCCAGAAATCATCTCAAAAAAATGGAATTCCCAAGTTACGCCATGATTAAGAATCTCGCCGAGACAGAAAAACCTTATTTCGAACATGTGGTGGCAATGTTCGACAATAAAGCGACCACGGTAGAGGAAGAAGCTCTTAATATGCTTTGGATGGCCCGCTTATCACATCTGGTAAGCAATATGCCAGAGTTGGAGCTTGCACAGGAGGTGCTACAGTTTGTGGTCAATCTACGTGAGGGAGAACAAGGTGGACTGGTGTCGCAGTTGAGTTTCGGTACTTATGTGAAGTCCAGGGCAGAGGTGGTTCGCATTATTAAGGTATCTCTATCTTTAGACGACATAAATGTTGTTTATGAATTAAATGATAGAGGAGAAGATCCTGCTCAATACATGGCTGGACGTGAGCAAGAAATTTTGGACAGATTTGCGGAAACTAAAGCTGAGTTGAAAGGTGTTTTGCACAAATGGTGTTTGAAACCCAAATACCGGGTTTTAATTGACATCGTTGCAAAGTGCTTGATGAGCACTTCGGGAAGTCTAGAGAAGGTGAGCAGGAACAAGCTAAGGCTCATGGTTGCGATAGAGGATTCACCCTCTATAGACTTCAACTAGCTAAAATTCCTGGTGGAATGCATCCTTCATCAGAGTCAGAAGCTGAAGTATGCCAAAGGGGCATTCACCAAGAATGGGAAAATTTTGTTTGGGACTAAGATCAATTATTTGATCGAAACTCTGTCCCGGGAAGAAATGTTTTTGATGGGAGGTGTCGAGTTTTCAAGAACCCGCATCATGTTCAGGAAGCCCAAAGCCCAGAAGAAGAACGCAATAAGCCAGGGCTCGATGGTTCAGGAGGAACCTGAGGATCAGGACGATTCTAGTTCTGATCAGGATGATGTTGTGATTGCTGAGGTTGTCCAGAAACCCGTTAGGACAACATTAGTAAAACATCCTGAGGCTTCAGGAAAGGAAGAAAGGAAGAAAAAATCCCTTGATTTACTGAGGGTAAAGAGGGAAACCGGAGAGAAGCTGAAGACAAAGACATTGGCTCCTCAGAAATGAAAAAGGCTTCAGACTATAGCCGAGAAAGAGGCCAGTGAAGTTGAAGAAATTCATACTGAGGCCCAGCAAGGGATGAAATCTCCACTACAGATGCTTGCTCAAGTGGTGAAGAACGTTCAGGAGCAGGACACTGAAGAAAATGTATTCTCAGAGGTACTTGAAACTTCCCTGAGCACTGATAAAATATCTCAGGAGATTTTCAAGAGACCTCAGGAGCAGACAAAATCTTAGGATCTGCTGAGTTTAGATACTCTCCTGAAAGAACCCTTCCTTGATCCTTCAGCACTACAATTCATCCAATCAGAGCCTGATGTTCCTGAGAGTTCTGAATTGAAGAAGGGCGAAGCAGAAGAAACTGAATGGCGAAGCAAGGGGGAACTGTTCATCTTGGACAGATACCATGAGCTGAACGCATATCCTGACCTTCAGGATCTTTTCTTCAGGCTTAGGACAACTGTCTATATCCTGAACCAGACACTCCCGAAAATGCTGAAGATAGCCTCCTTCAGAGGAGAGGATTGGTGAAGTGCTGAGACTGCTGCTTTGACAGAGTTCTCCGGTTTCAGGAAGACCAAGCTTAGGATGAAAGTTGCTGATTTTGATGAGCTTGTGAAAAGGAAGGTGCCCGAGAAGAGAAATGTTGAGGCTGGTGAATCCAGTTCTCATAATCAGGAAGGAGAAGGGGATCAAGGAGAAGGAGGAAAAGAAGCTGAACAGGAGAAACAAGCTGAGAGAGAAATAGAGAAAGAAATTCAAGCTGAACAGCCTGATGTCAGACAACCTCAGACTGAAGTTAGCACTCTTCAGGTACCTTTTGGCACTATTGTACATTATGCCAAAGTTACTGAAGTACCTAGCTTTAAATATGATGTTTATGATATGTAGACTGAGGCTCGTTTGGAGCACCCAGCTCAGATGGAGACTGTTGTACAAACTTCAGTGATTGACTTAACTCCAATCCTGGATGGGCTGAAGAAGATAGAGCCAGTCTTAGAGAAGATGACTCAGATGAAGGAAAGATTAGCAAGTCAATCTCAAAATTTGGAAAATCTGATATGCTACAAATTCAAACTACACTCTCAGATAAGATGACTGTACTTGATGAGAAAATTGATGGAGTAAGGACAGAGCTCAATGCAAACATGGAGCAGAGGTACCAGGACAGAACTACATATCTTGAGGCCAAGCTGGTTGAGAAGAATGAGCAACTAATTAAATCAGCTGTTGAGGAAATGAGCACTCTGCTCATGACCAAGATGACAGAGATGATGCACGATGCCTTCTCAACACAGTTTGCTCCACTTTCAGAAGAATTTTCAATGGCCAAGAACTACATGATGAGGCAGGAAGATGAGCATGATCAGCTGGCTGGGGAAGTGCGCAGTTTAGGCAAAGAACAGTACTATATGGATACTGCATTGTCCCAACTTCTCCCAAGGTATGATGCCAAAAAGGGGGAAAGACCAAGTTCAAAAGGACAATTGGATAAGTTGTTAGCACATACCTTGGAGAAGAAGGCCCAAAAAGAAGTTGAAGCAAAGAAAATCTTGGATGCCCTGAGTGAGATTGAAGCCACTGAGAAACTGAAGTTCAAAGAAGTTGAAAAACCTGGCCTCACTCAGACATCAGAACAAATTGCTCAGGAAATATTAGAAGAGAAAATGATTGAAAGGAGGAGGATTGAAACAAGCAAGGCTGGTGAAACCCAGGCTAGACCAGAAAAGAGAAAGGCTGTAGCCTTCGTTGAGCCAGAGAAGAAGAAGAGAGAAAAGGTAACAAAGCCTATTCAAAGGAAGCTTGTGATTGATTTTGATGAATCTGAGGAAGAACCCGAGGAAGCTGAGCCTGATACACAACCAGAGACCTTCGATACAAAGTAGACTCTGAAAGCCCTGCAAATTGAAAAGGAGAAAAGAACTGCTGCTTCAGTATCTGGTGCTCCATTGATTAAGAAGAAAAGGGAAGAAGAGCAGAACAGGAGGGGTGTATTCAGGAAATTCATTGGCAAGAGAAGAGGCACTGAGAAAACTCAGAAATGGTCGCACATTGACAAGTGGATGCATGCCTATCCAGATCAATGATGCATGGGAAGGGATAAAGAGAACCTTCTGGTTCTACTACGAAATTATGAGGGAATGGAGAGGGAGCAACTCAGACAAGAATGAGGCATTCATTGAATATCTGCTGACATTTTATCCTGAGTATCTGCAAAAATGGATCAACTTGGCAGATGAGAGCAATACTCAGATTGTAGCTCCAGGGCCATACATGTACCCAGCTCCAAGGTTTGAGAATGGTTATGTAAATGAGGCTGCCATCTCTCAAGAAATTGCTCAGTATGCCCTCCAGCTAGGTCTGACAGGAAACAACCCAGAGATCATCAAGGAAAGGGATGAATTGAAGAAAAGATACTTTGGGATGTTCAACCTTGAAGTCCCTGAAGATGAGATTGAAGAAGATTGAAGATTAGACATCCTTTTGCTATGTATCTATCTTTTATGATTTTCATTGTACAATGTAATTCTCATCCTTCATCAATGAAAAGTTTATCTTTTGTGATTGAATAAGATAATATCTCATTATCTTTTTACATATTCTTACTTATCTGATATGCCATTTGAATATAACAGATAACTGAAACCTGAGTGATAGGTTAAGTTTTATTAATGTAACAAGATGGTTTTGGCATCATCAAAAATGGGGAAATTGTTGGGAGATGAATTTAAATAAAGATTTTGATTAGATCCCAAAACCCCTGAGTATGATATGTTCAGGATATCTTGGTAGTATAGGATCAGGTTTAAATAGAAATTAGGACTTAGGATTATCTGCATCATGTATAGTCAACATATATAGATCAGGGAGAAATATGTTTCTCATCATAGCAGAAGACTCAGAAGAATCCTGAAGACTCAGAAGACTCTAAAGAATCCTGAAGAGCGAAGAAATCCTGAAAGACTGAAGATCCTGAAGACTGTTTGTGTACTGAACAAAAAGGACCCTGAACCACTATCTTAAATGAAATAGTGATTATGTTCATCCTAGTACAAACAAACAGAATGTTAGACATTTGTGGACATTAAGGAACATATCAGCTTAGAAAGGTCAACCTAAATAAAGACGTTTGTTTGTCTCTGCTCAAAGGAAGACTTCGACTAATGAGGAGGCAACAACAACGTACTTTACTGACACTGAAAGCGACATCTCACTGAAGAAATGTCAGGTCTGATATCTTCCAGTTCACAGAAGTTGGTGATTGGCTACATGGATGCATATTTCCTAAAACGTGCAAGGGTATGTTCAAACCCTAAAAATAGTCGTTCATAAATAACCAGAAGAGGAAACTCTTGATACTATCTCTTCCAACGGATAGTTTTTCAAAGAGTGACCATTGGAGAAGTTGCCTATAAATACCAGTGACCTCCAACATTGCAAGGTTACGGGAAATCAAAGCAACTCAAAAGCTCATTCGTATTCTTGCAAATTGAAGCACTCGAAAACCTTAAGATTTCTCAAGTGTTTCACATTGAAGAGAGCTCATTTACTAAGCCTAGAATTGTTACATATCCAAAGCTTAGTAGAGATATCCTAGCCTTTGTATTTGTTCTTATTGTCAAAGGATATCTCACCCTAGTTGGAAACCAACCCAACCCAAACCCTTTTATTAGGTAGTTTGAGTGTGTGTGATTGTTGGTGAGAAAGAGTTGTAAAGAGTAAATAAGCTGCAGTTGAGTCTGCCAGAAAGCTCTAGAGAAGAAGTGAGTAAGCTGTTTTAGACAGTCAGAAAGCTTGTGTGTGTTGAGTTAGTAAGCTGCAGTAGTCAGCCAGAAAACGCGAGTAGAAAAGTTAGTAAGCTGCTGTGTTCAGTCTGAAAACTTTAGGTGATAGTGTGTTAAGGAATATCTCTGAAGACCAGAGAGAGTGGACGTAGGAGCTTTGTCTCTGAACCACTATAATTTGCTGTGTTGTTTGCTTTCTGTTTTGCATTTTATCTGTTGCATATTTTCACTGAAAGCATACTGATTTTCCTGATATTCAGTTGGAAACAATCCACTGAACGTGCATCAAACTTGATCACAACCTTAACCACTTTTTTACTAGAAGAAAGATTTTCAGCAAGATAAAACGAGTATAAACTTAGGGCCAACACATTCCGCACTCTTGATTAGCTAGAACAGATAGTTACCAAACTGAACCAACTCTACTGAGTATTCAGTAAGATAATTATCTGATCCAGGCTTCTCAGGATCTCTGATAAAACTCAGAATCAGTTGGGCTAATCTGAAGCTACTGAAAGCTGCTCAGGACCACTGTCTCAGTAGACTTTGACTCAGGGCAAATTGTTCTTCTCAGGGCAAAATTCTCAAGACAATCCTGGCCCTTCTGATCACAGTAAAGAAAAAGTTTTAAAAATTACTGAACACGTGTATTCCCCCCCCTCCATACACGTGTAAGACTCGTTGCACCGGGACCAACAGAGTGTTTTCAAATCGAATGCTTCTACTTAAATTAATCACCTAAAATCCAATATCTAAAAGCTGGAAAGGGTACGCTTCTAGCTGATTCTACCTTTGTTTAATTTTTACCTTTTACCTAACACTCAACTTCTACTCTCTAAAAATTTTACAAACATTAACCACTTTTACTATTAAGCAATTTTTCTCAAATCACTACGGACCCGCTTGGTTGGGGGTAATGAAAATTACTTCTATTAATGATGCTTGGTAGTTTGGATGCACAAGTAATGAGAATAGAAGTAAGCAATTGATTACCCTCACCTACTCAATCCACCTTACATGATTAATCCCTCAATGATACCCATTACCATTACCATTGCCTAGTCATACCAAGCGGACCCTAAATTAAATCACTTTCTCAAAAATAATAATATTTGCAAACAATCCATAAAGGCGCTATGCTTGTGTTAGGAACTCAAGAATGGAAGCCCTAACTCCACCCAAAAGCTAGCTCAGGAGTGGATTGACTCCCACTTAAGTACCCATCCACAATTTCTTGTGGATTCGATGTGGGATCGTAACAATCGACCCCCCTTAAAAGTCGAACGTCCACGGACAACTCTCACTCTGGGGACCCTTCAGCGACCCAGGTAGACCCGCGCAGCTTGGTTCCTGGTGTCAAGCGGCCTTTTCCCCAGGTAGCCCTCTTCCGTACCACGTCCGGGATCCGGCAGGTCGGACTAGTTGTTATGAACTCAAGAATGGAAGCCCTAACTCCACCCAAAAGCTAGCTCAAGAGTGGAGGATTGACTCCCACTTAAGTACCCATCCACAATTTCTTGTGGATTTGATGTGGGATCGTAACAGCTTACAACTTAGGGATCATACAAGAGTTGTGTGCAAGTGCCATTAGCAAGAGTAGGGAATTTGTAGAAACCTTGTACAGTCGCTGAGATGATGTCCTCTCCAAACGTTGAACAAAATGATAGTATTTGTTTGTATTAAGCAATGTACAAGTACCATCATGTGGACACTGCAACAAAACCAAACATTTTTATGCACATGCAATCTTTTGATATCCATCAAATATTTTAAAACTTTTTCTGAAGCAAGTTAATTAATATGTATCCATCACTTACTGGAGCAACTATAAATGCACCAGTGTCGAGAATCATCAAATCCTCCAATGGATTTATTGGCTGCATTCTGCAATTTGTGGTTTCTCTAGAAAACAGAGAATATAATTAGTTCAGGAGAACAAAACAGATGGAAGACCTAAAAAAAGAAAACCACAATATTTCCCTTTTCTCCATCCATAGGATGTGAGAATCGCATTTGAGATATGATATTTGATTCTTGTGGTGTTTCGGATTCCACCATAATCAGGGTATGTGGAGTTAAAAATAAGGGGGAAAAAATAAATATTATAAATTATGTTGGTATATAGTAGCAATCATACAAAAAAGCTTTCTAGAGGGTGTAAGAGATGGAGGGTGGAACCCTGGTTATGCTCAAGAGAATTTCCTCATTTTCTTTCTCAAGAATACACCAAGCTTTTTATTGACAATTTCTTCTTGTGGTATTTTCGCTTCCATAGAATACCAGTAATTTATCAAAAGTGTTAATAATCACGGCATGTACTCTATCTACTTGACAAGCTATAACAAAACAATAATATAAGCATCTACAATTCAAAATGTCTAACATTTAGACAAGATTTCTTCAGTTGAAAATTTCCCTCAAAATACACGTCATTTTCCCCAAGAAGATTTTCTAAACATTCATCCTCCCAAATTACTAATCACATTACCATTTACCAGAAATACATTTATCACAAATAATCATCCAGTATGGAATCAGAAATAGAATCAAACATAGCCAAATACATTCCAATGACATTAGCAACTATTGACATTCACACATTACTGATTTGTTCCGAGATGCCAGTAATATGTATTGTACATCATATAGATAAGGCATTGACTTATTATAATTAACTCTGCAAAAATATATGTTCTCCAGCAGCAACATACTAAAGTTCAATATACAGTTGAATCATATAGGTCAAATGATCTTCAAGATAAGAATATACCCCTACTTAATTGTGTTGTTTAATTATATAAAGGAGAGAACCATATTAGTCAATTATTCCTTAATATGAGCATTCTCACATATAATGCAGCCAAATAGGCATTCCAAATTTTGTCCAGGTAGAATCAATTAAACAATAATTTCTCAAATTACTAAAATATTAAATGCCTAACAACAATTTTATGAATCTTAAATAATCAACGCATGCATCTCAAAGGATACTTCTACTCTTAGTATTCAAGAAAAGCACTTTTAGGTTCCCGCTCATGAAAAATTCTCTATGTTTGTTTTGGGATTACGGTGGATGGTGGAAATCCGGCTGGTGAAATCTAGGAATTTCAAAATCCTGATGAATAGTGATAATATATGTTTGTTTTGGGATTCTAAGTAGGTTTGGACGTGAAAGAAAAAAATGGAAGATTTAGTTACGATTAGAAATCCATAATAGAGTTCGACCACAACGACCGAATTGATTATCTTCATGCATAACTTTGTGTCAAATGTGTGTAAGAATGGTGATGTGGTATTATTATATTATTGAAGAAACTTTATGTCAAATCAGTGTGTAAGAGTGAACATATATTTTTAGCTGTGGATGTGAGTTGGATTTTGAAATCCGAATATTAAATCCAATAGAGAAGGTAGGGGACGTAACATCCCACCTTCGGTTAGGCAAATCCAAAATAAACATAGCCTACATTACTAGTATGTGCCTCTTGATTTTAATGTAAGCAAAAATAATATTATAGCCCATGAAATTATACAAGTCTCTTTAATTTATCATGCATGAGATCATTTTCAATGGAAAAGTAACCATTTCCATGCCTGCCATATAATGTAAAATAATTAATCTCGACATTAAATGAGACATCAGTCAAGGTGAATAAAATAACTTTTACCAAAACTAGTTAGAACCTAGCATACTTGATTAAAATCGTGCATGTACATGCCAGTGAAAAAGGAAAGACTACAATGCCATAACACTACTTGAAGAAATGGTAAATTCTACTAAAACAAATGGTTTTTATGTATTGCACTTCCTTGCCAAAATTCAATAAAAAAAAATTAATGACACTAAAATGCAACATCTTCAAAGTAATTCGCATATCATTTTCTAGGTGGCAACCGTCAACTCTGATTGGGAAGTCAACTATATTCTCCTACATCACTCACGTTCCATCTAAGAATAAACTTGCTAATTTCTAGTGCACTGCAATGTTTCATGTTCCGGTTTAGACTTAAAAGTTAAATCATCAATATTTTCCATATTACTGGAGAACTCTAACCTATGACACCATATTATCGAATAATTCATTTGTAATGAGCCTTTCGAAGATTGTCGTCTAAGATTCACTAATTGACTGCACAACCCATGTAAGTATCAAAGTTCTGCAATTTTAATATCAGCAAACCTAAGCTGAGAATTTTTAAATAAAAAACAAATGAAATTCCTACCGACAAAAGAAACATTAATCAATTTAATCATAGAGAAACTTAAATCTTTGTGATTAATATCCATGTTGTTAAGAGTTGTCTTTGTAATTAAATCCCCTGTCATACAGAATTAGATTAAAGAATACTTATGTTACATTGCATATCCAATGTAATGCACTCTCAATAACATGTGCACATGAGAAATAAACCATAGAGTTCAAAGATTTACCAAGATGTCTCCTGCAAGGTCCCAGAGCTGGCGCACGAGGGTAATTCGGTCACTTATTGACGGTATCTCCCCAAGCACGTACATAATACATATTAACTCTAGATCATAAAATTTATCAAACTTATAAAACATATCAACTAAATTCTATTAGCACACAAAAAAATAAAAACCCCAACATTTATAAGAGCAATTAAGATGTTAGTTACAACAATGACCAGATCATGTCGTCTGCCAGAATTGTTTATTTTTTGAGTCAATGCTTGGAGGCTACTATAACTTTGTATTAGCGGCAGATCGCTTAAATCTACAATTTTTCCCCATGATAAAATACAACTCAGAACTATGTCAAAGATCTATGATACATTCTTCGTTGAACTTTAATGGAAATGAAAATTGCAATGAGCAAAAGAAGCATATAAAGAAAATGTACAACACTAGTGAAATTATATGGGTGTCATCGAGGACGCTAAGAACAAAACATTACAACTACAAAATAAAAGAGAAATACCAAATTATACATAAGCAATACATATCAATATTGTTCCAACATATTGCCTACATTGTCAGCTTTTGAAGGGTCGTGATTTTTCTGTATATAACATGATAATTAATTTATCGTTGGACTTATTCCAGTAATTTCTCATCCAACCAGGATAAATGAAGTCATTGATGCAAAAAAGACCCCTGCCTAAGCACTCTTTCTTTCTTTCTTAGGATATATACCATAAAATTTATAATTTATAAGATTTTTACGAGGGAAGTAAAACAAATACCAGTATATGGCTATATGCCGAGAAGGAACTCATTTGTATGCTTGAAAAGTATGACCAAATTTCTTTTTAAACTAAAATATTGGAGTAAGTGTATTCTAGGAAAGGGTCTGAATTCTTTACACATTAAGTCCATTCCTATATTACAATGCAGACATGCTTGAATGATGAGTTCACAAAACTTCATGGAAAATGAAATTCCAACCATACAAATACAAGTTAACTATAAAAAAATTCCCACTATTTAAAAATTAAAGTATTTTACTCATGATGAATTTTGAGCCCATAACTATGTTGTTCTGCCATATTAAGTTGCACTGTCAGATTTAAATTTTATTCCCCCACCTCTCTACATGGCATACTTACCATCAATTTTATCTTGAACTAAATGTTTGGTGAGAGTGAGAGCTATGTTGGTCAGATTAAGTTATGCATATCCAATACGGGAAAATATCTAGGAGACCCAACTTTTTATTCTCTAAAATTTAAGGTATGTGGATACAGTTATTATGAATCCAAATTAGGACATGTGTACAAGAATATGTCTAAAAGTACAAATAAATAGAAACGTGTATAAAAGTTAAAGTTAAAGATTAATCAAACTATAACATTTAAATTGAGTAGAATAAAATTGTAGCTAAATACAACTCTAAAACCACTAACATAAACAACAAAATGACATCAGATAACTAGAAAAAGTTCATCAAAAACTTTAGGAAAGATGTACAGAACATTTTCTTAAATATATTTAAATGTATTATTGAACATGATTTCTTTAAGCATATTAATCTTCATAATTATCTATTGCAACGTGTACAGTAAAAGGAACTCTTACTGAAGGTTTGAGCTCATATAACTTTCTGGTAAATTGATGCTTCAATTGTACAAGATAATTTTATACTCACAATCTAGAATAAAAGCAGAACTATGTTCAAACTCTCTGTTCTCTTTCTCTCAAATGTATGTACATGTTCACATATAATTTTTCTTCTCGAAAGTTTTAACATACTTGTTAATCGTTATGCCAATATGTTGACTTTATTTGAATAAATACTTAGCCTCAAAACTCACATATAGCAGCAAACACAAAAGAATAACAACTTATTTATTGAAACTGTTAAATAAAGAATGTAAATTAAAAGGGTCAAGTGCATCTGCCTTTAAGTAGGCTCTGTCTTGCTCTTTCAATTGATTGTGATGGCTCCACCAAATTAATCTTCTCCATAGCCTAAGGTCAGACCTCCATCATTGCCCTACAAAATTGTATTTAAAAAATTATAAATAACCAATCTGCTTATAATATAAATATGCATGTGTATTATAAACTTGAGAAGGAAGCCAACAACAGGTTTACCACAATGCTGAACCAGTTCCTGCCCCAAAATCAAGAACTTTAGCTGGAGAAAATATCAGGAACTCTTCTTTTCACCTAATAAATCCTTTTCAAACCAATAAAAAGTTATCATCTTCATCACACTCATACATAGATAACAGTTCCGTAATCATTCTAGAATCTAGCTTTAATCACCAAATTAGTGAAACAACAAAATTATTTCAATTTTTTTCTAGAATACACATTTTACCAAATAAAAGAATTATTTAAATCCAATAAAATTTACCATGAGGATTTAGTACACAATAAAATCACTATTAAAACATGTAAATGACAATCTAACAGGGCAGAAAGAACATCCCATGCACATTCTGATAGAGGTTAAAACCCCATAGTCACAAATCAATTCTAATTCTAAGACATAGTACCAAACTTACGTCAATCAAGTAAATTAGCATGAAAGTATAGAAAAGTATTATGTCATTCAATTGGCATAGAAAATGAATGATAGACTGATGGAGAATAGTTATGCCGTCCAATTAAAGGAATACACGTGGAGGTTTGACTATGTATTAAAAGAGTTGAAGG
Organism: Stenogyne calaminthoides; assembly: GCA_037126765.1. Classification (NCBI taxonomy): domain Eukaryota; kingdom Viridiplantae; phylum Streptophyta; class Magnoliopsida; order Lamiales; family Lamiaceae; genus Stenogyne; species Stenogyne calaminthoides. The sequence continues at coordinate 32,278,285 of JBBCBC010000001.1, read as the reverse complement.
ACAATTGAATGGGCCAAGGCAAAGAAGAAACGAGTTGGGCTGGGCCAGGAGGCCCAGGATCCTGGTCGATGAGCAGACTGAAGGGGCCTCTAGCTAAGGGGCCTGGAGGAAGGCGAAGACTAATAAAGATAAGCGAGTTGAGGAAATGGGCCCAGGAGGATAATCTGGGCCTGGAGAATAAGAGTCCAGAAGGTTGAGCTATGCAGGGCGAAGAGAGAGAAGGAGATTGGGCCTGGAGAAGCTGGCCCAAGACCAAGGACCACGGTTCTGAAGGTGCCTTAGTGGGCCTAGGATATGATTTTTTGTGGATTAATCTGAACCATTGAAAGAGAGTGTTGGGAAATTTATAGTTTTGATAAAAGTTCCAGAAACACATGTAATAGGACCAGTCAGACCTGTTAGCTGACTGATGTTTATATTACCGTTTTTAGAATACCAGTTGATAATTACTGTATAGAACAACTGATGTAATAGATAGGTCACATATTGAGGGGGAACCTCAATATGTATAAGTCAGATCTGAAGATCCAAAGAACAGCTGATATCCGACAGACCAGAATGCTAGAGAAGAACAGAAGATCAGATCGATCTGATCTAGTCAGATATCTCAGCTGAAGTCATAAAGCTCAAACTCAGAATACTTGAAGATCAGATGACTTCCAGAAGATCAGACCAGAAGACCTACATCAGCCGAGTCTGCTAGTTGAAGCTAAGTCAACCGGCACCAGAAGACTCCATCAGGTAGACTGATCAGCCTTGACTGATCAGGTCAGCTCACCAGGTGAAAACTGATGTTTCACCTAATCATACGTCGATGATCTGAACAAGAAGAATGTCAACCTTAGTTGGAAGAACAAACACTGAAAAGTGCGTCTGCTAACCAATAAGAACAAGACACGTATGATCGGAGCCGACAATTAAGGGATTTGATGCTGCTCTCTCTAACGGCTATAAAATACAAGTTCACGCTTTCGGCCATGCCGTTCCTGAAGCACGTCACATCAATCCTGCAAACCTACCTAATATAGCCTGAAATTCAAATTGCTCTCCAACGGCTCTTTGATTTCAAGGTCTATAAATATGGGATCACACTTCAGAGTGAAGACACGGAAACACTGAACAATCAAGAAGCTCAAGCAATTATCAGATTTCCGCACGAAGAACACGATCAAGAAGATTATTTTATTAAGTGTTCATCCCATAAGTTCTTAGCATAGAAATCTTTTCATCTAGCTGATAGGCTACCTTAAACACTAGAAAAGATTTCATAGTTGGAACCAAAACAATCTTATCCAAACCCAAGTTAGGTTAAGTTGTTTAGCAAGATTTCAGACTAGGGTTTCTAGTTCTGATTTCTGGGATCGGTTGAGTGAGAACTCCTTAAATATCTGTCGGTGTACTGTGTTGGACTAACACATAAAACTAAGTCCAGTTGGTTAAGTTGGTGCCCCTTGTGATAGGGAAGAGTGGACGTAGGACTGGTTTGTCCGAACCACTATAAATCTTGTGTGCCTTTACCGCTTTGATTAACTGTCTACACAATTGCACACAACCTTTAAAGCGCATACATATTCTAAGTTGAGATCAGCTAGCACCAAGCTTCTGATCTGATCAAGCTTGACACTTCAGTCAACTGGTTAAAACACTAACTTTGGAATCTGATTTATAAAAACTGGTTTTTCACGGGTAAAACTTAAGCTTCCGCACACATCAGTTAAACTGATAGTTACCGAACTGATCTGCCTTCAGGCGATTAGTAAGTTGGTTATCAGCCCAAACTGATTCACTCGCACTCTGATCAGGCTAACTGCCCTCACACCTGATCTGCACAAAAAGTTTTCAGAAGTCTATTCACCCCTCCCCTCTAGACTTCTGCCCTCACAAAACCCGTTCGGGACCTACAAGTGGTATCAGAGCAGTTGGTTCTACAGACCACTGACTTTGTGTATCATCGATTCTTGAGGAAGAATCTTTGTGGTCGACTGAACTGATCTTGAAAAACCTTCTTAAAACTCATTCATTTTCCAAAAACACTCAGCATGGATAACACCTCAGGTATGTATCATGATCTGCCGAAGTTCTCAATCGATGAGTATGCAGATTGGGCCATATATATGTCCAACCATCTAGGTTCGATCAGTGGCAGAATGATGGAAGTCATCGAAAGAGGACCCATCATCATATATTACGACAACCCTGCAGTTGGAGGAGATCCAGACTTTGCCCCGGGAAGTCTTGTACGAAAAAGCCCAGCCTTGATGGATGCAGAGGAAAGGAAACTGCATACTCTAGATACTATCGCAAGGCATATTATCATGAAAACAATGGATAAGGTCACCAAGGAAAAGATTAAGTATCTCAAATCTGCGAAAGCAATGTGGGATACTCTAGCTGAAATATGCGAGGGAAATGACCAGATAAAAGACAGCCGTTTGCAGGCCGAACTGGTAAAGTTCGAAAAATTAAAGATGCTGCCCAACGAAACCATCAACGAACTCGATGGAAGGATTACTATGTCAATAAACAAGCTTCGAGAACTTGGTAGAGAGATGTCTGATAAAGATATCAACTACAAAATTTTAAGGTCTCTCACCAAGAAATGGGACATGAAGGTCACGGTAATCAAGGATTGCCAAGACATTTAAAAAATGAAGCCAAGTAGCTTGTTCTTGAGCCTTAAAGCTCACGAGTTTGATTTAATTGAGAGAGGACAAGCGAGATGAAGATGAGGTGCCCGCCGAAGCCTCAACTTCCAAATCGGTTTGCTTTTAAGGCAACCAAAGAACAGATTGAAGACCAATGAGGCCATTGGAAACATCATAAGTCGCGTAACAGACGCTTCCGCTTACCAGAAACTAGAGAAATCAAATACTAAACGGGTAAGTATCAAGATTCTATAAAGATTATCAACATAGCCGAGGAAGAGATAGGAGATCGACAAACAGATCTCCGAAGAACCGGGATCCGATGATCGGAGAGATCACAGAGATGAAAGGAAAAAAAGATAATCTAAATGATAAGAGAAGAGATAACCAATCGATGTAAGAAGCTCGACTACTATCGAAAAGGAAATCACCGATAGATCATACAGAGACGAGTGATTCACCCGGAAGAAAAGGTTCCGTGGATCAAGGAGCGTGCTTCAATTCAGGAGAATTGTGTCACATAAAGCAGACGCCTGCACTGACGCCAAGAGAAAGGGAAGAAAAGAGGAACGTAAGAGAGCAACGGTGACAGGACGTAAAAGCTATGGTTGCCGACACGTCAGAATTGACGATTCAGATTCCGCCCTCCGAGGACTCGGATACCCTCCAGAGAAGATTTGCCCCGATCAAGAATCTTTGTTGACTTCTATGGAAATGAAGATCCGATATTCTCTTCGGATGATGATGAGATCTCGCCGATGGCCAAGGAGGACCAATCTGAGGTAACCTCCAAACCGCTTTGTTCGCTTTTACACCGCTATCATTAGCACACCTCTTTGGGGAGATTGACCCGCAGCTCTACTCGAAAGCAATTGCTTGAGGATCTCTCCAATGCAGAGACACTTATGCTATAGTGGAAGTTTTAAAAATGACAAGCCGAGGACCGTAAATAATCGACTTTGCTAAAGAGAATGATCTCGATAAAGCCTCGAACTTAAATCAATTTAAACCGCCGGAAGGCAACCGAGGAATTTAAAATTACGAAAGTTAAAGCTTCGATCGGGAGAAGCAGATCAAAGATCACCGGCAATTAACAAACAAAGAAGTCGATGACTTCAAAATCCCGCAAGCAAAATTCGATGAGCTATTAAAGCATGAAAGTCTAAAATCATCATCGAGGATAATCTGCGAAGAAAATAGAGGTTTTTACAAAATCATCTAAAACCGTTCAAGACATGAACACCTATTTTCGAACAACGATTAACAAGAAGGGACTTGGGTATGAGAACCCTTCCAAAGATACACCAAAAGCCAAACATGTATCTAATAAGGGAAAAAGACCAGTTGAACAGGTAAAGGCGGTTTTTCAACCGTAAGGGGAAACGAAATGGACCCCAACCGGTAAAGCATCAACCGAGGAATCAACAGAAGAACCCAGTTCTTCTGAAGAGACCTCAACCTGATCAACAGACCAGGAATCAGAAAAGACAACCTGTAAAAGGGAAGTCCAATCTGAGACCCAATCAAGGTCAGCTGCCTAATAACCATGCTTCAGGTAAACTGCAAAAACCACCTATGCCGAAAAGATATGAATCTTTTGATGGTAGCAATCGTACCTACCCTATAATCGTAAATCTAGGGAACGCTGCACAGAAACCTTTGGATGAAAAGAAGACAAAGCGAAAAGATAAATCCCAAGTCTTCTAAGTCACCCAAGGTTCACACTAATAATCATACTAATCAGAAAGCATATAAAGAGACGTATGATTATGTTGATAGGTATGGGAGACAAATCAGGCCTTCTGATCTAACTGATCACAATAGAAGTGCTCTGTTTGTATGGATCCCCAAAACTAATCCTAACCCCTCAGGACCCAATCCAAAAGGGGTACCTAAAGCCCGATTTGGGCTGCAGAGGATCGCGTGGGTCCGCCAACAAAGGAGGTGTGCAAGCAACTATCCGGTACATCGATAGTGGATGCTCAAGGCACATAATCGAAGCAAACATCTCCTCGGCTCTTACATAGAACGTAAAGGCCCGCGTGTACTCTTCGGTGATGATAATTTTGGTTATACCAAAGGATTGAAACTTAGAGAATGATGATGTACAAATGGCGAGTCTCGTATGTCAAAGGTCTGAAGCACAACCTATTATCGGTTTCACAATTCTGCGACAACGGATTCAGTGTTGAGTTCTCGACTGACCAATGCACTATCAAGAATCGAGCCACTCAACAGATTTTGCTAACTGGTTCAAGGAAAGGGACGATCTACACAACGGTGATTGAAGCAGTTGCCCAAGAAATGCATGCACGATTGTCAAGAGTTCCAAAAGTAGCAGTTGGCTCTGGCACAAAAAAGAATGAGCCATCCGAACTTTAAAACTCTTAATAAGATAGCAAGGATGTCTCTAGTGGAAGGACTTCGAATGAAGTATTTTCAAAGGATCGGACATGTCTTTGCATGTCGAAGGAAAACAGTCAAAGCTTCATTCAAGGGAATCCGGACCGCATCCAAAGAGAGAAATCTGCGATTGCTTCATATGGATCTATTTGGACCGATTACACGGTCGGTCTCAACGGACCACAAATATACTCGGTAATCGTGGATGACTATTCCAAGTTTACAGGTTATATTATTACATAAGAAGAATGAGGCGACAACGAAGATACCCGAAAGCCGCTAAAAAGATTACAAAATGAGAAGGGTGTCGATTAGTAGTAAAAATCGATCGAGATAAAGGTACATAATTTACGAACTCTTTTATTATGATTTTTTGCTCTAAGTTTGGTATCTGACATGAAACATCATCTGCAAGGACGTCACAACAAAATGGAGTAGCGAAGCGGAGGAACAAAACTCTCAAAGAAATTCGCTTTCGACGACGATGTTAGAATTTGAACATGCAATACCAAGCCATTTCGAAAGGTAATAATCAACACCGCATGCCATACTCGAAGCGGATGTCTTTCGACTAAGGCTCACTACAAAACACCCTATGAAATGTGGAAGGACGAAGAAAACCTCGTGTCTCTTACTTCCATGTTTTTGGGTGTAAGTGTTTCATACACAACAATGGGAAGAGTCAGTTGAAGACTTTTGAGGCCAAGTCAGATGAGGGTATATTCTTAGGATATTCTTCATCTAGGAAGGCTTTCGGGGTTTACAATGCATTTAACCCTACTTGTGGAAGAAACACCCCATGTAGTCTTTGATGAAGCATCTTCGAACAAGATAAATCGCCTCGTAACAAGATGTACCGATCAACTAGTACCGATGCTCGAGAAAATGGATCACCTAATGATCAAGGAAAAAGAATCTAAAACCGCACCAAAGATACATTCCGGATCTAGTCGATTCACCGATCATTCAGATCCTAAGGTACTAAAAAACTGTCGATGAAGAAGTCGATACTGGTGAGATAAGATCAATCGAACCATCCGGTTCGTGGGGGAACACTGAAGTTCCATTTAACGTACATCAAGACATGATGAGTCCAACATCACCGAGACATGTTCTTATCAAGTGGATCATAATTTCGCACCACTCCCCAAAGATTCTAGTAATGAACCTTTATCGAAATGGATGATGTTCTCAAACCGATGCAAATCGAGCGAAGGACACGGATAACCGGTCATTCAACCGATCTCGATCATCGGAGACCCATCCGATAAAGTTAAAACTAGACATCGATTGGTGAAAGTGCCATGTATTCTGTTATTTGTCTATGAAGGAACCAACAACAATAGAGGAAGCTCTACAAGACGCTTGAAAATTTGGATTCTAGCCCATGCAGAAGAGAAATTTGGAAGCAGTTCGACATAAATCAAGTTTGGGAACTGGTAGGCGGACCAAATCATCAAGGCGTAATTGGCACGAAGTGGGTTTTCAAGAACAAGAGAGATGAGAAAAATGTCATCACCGTAAATAAAGGCAAGGCTTGTTGCTAAGGGGGTATTCACAATTAGAAGGAATTGATTATGACGAGACCTTTGCACGATCGCCGCCCTTTAGAAGCCATTCGATTGTTTCTAGCATATGCTTCCCCACAGAGGGTTCATTTGGTATCGGATGGACGTAAAGAGTGCATTTTTAAGCGGGGTACTAAGAGAGGAAGTTTATGTCGAACAACCTCCGGGGCTTTGAAAAGAACAACCAAGTGTACCGTTTAAGAAAAGCTCTTTATGGCGAAACAAAGCTCCTCGGCGTGGTATGATACACTCTCTCTCGGTTCTTGATCGGCGGTGGGTTCACTAAAGGGCGATGGATAGAACCTTATTCGAGAATAGAAGATGGAGAAGATATTCGATGGTTCGGATCACGTGGGCGACATCATCTTTGGATCTCCTAACAAGAGTCTATGTGAAATATTGACAAAAGTCGATGCAAGGGAAGTTCGAGATGTCCATGATGGGACAGATGAATTACTTTCTGGGTCTCCAGGTGAAGCAAAGTGCAGAAGGGATATTCATCTGCCAAGCAAAGTACACTAGGAATTTATTGGCTAAGTTTGGAGTTCAAAATTGCAAGGAAGCCAAAATTCCTATGATGACTGGATTCAAGATGGATCGGATGAGGATGGTCGAAAAACAAATCGAGAAAAGAATATAGGGCTCTCATTGGATCTCTACTATACCGATCGCAAAGCCGGACCGGATATCACCTTGCAGTAGGTGTATGTGCCAGATTTCAGGCAAATCCAATGCAAAGCCACCTAGAAGCAGCTAAGCGGATTCTTAAGTATCTGAAGGGGACAGTAAACCTTGGTTTATTTTACCCATCAGATGATAATCTAGAGCTTAGTGGGTATTCTGATTCTGATTATGGAGGTTGCAAGATTGACAGGAAGTCAACCTCAGGAACATGTCAGTTTTTAGGAAGTAAACTGATCTCGTGGTTTTCAAAGAAGCAGACATCGTTTCGACATCTACTTCTGAAGCCAGAATATATGGCTTTGCAGAAGTGGTTGCTCCCAACTGCTCTGGCTTAGTCAGCAGCTGAGGGATTATAACATCGTAGCTAAGAATGTACCTATATTCTGTGACAGTAATAGTGCTATTGCAATCACTCAGAATCCTGTTCTACATACAAGATGCAAGCATGTGGATGTCAGACACCATTTTATAAGAGATCATGTTGAAAAGAAGAATATCAGAATGGAAAAGATTCACACTGATTTACAGAAAGCTGATATTCTAACCAAGCCACTAGCTGAGATCAGATTCAGAGAATTGTGTAATGAGCTAGGGCTTCTGGATCTTGGAGAAAAATCACCTAAAATGCTTGATGGATTGTTCTCCAGAACCAGCTGGTTAAGAGACTAACTATGTTGAAAGGAATCAGTTGAGTTTGGTATCTCAATCGATCGGAAGATCGATCCAAGGAACCGATGTGAGAAATCGATCGATTCTGAGTTATCGATTAAAGGAACCGATCGATTTAAGGTTTATCGATTAAAGGAAACGCTCAATTTAAAAGGAATATCCGATTAAATCGGTTGGGTTATTTTACATCTTTGTAAGTCGATTTAGGCGATATTCAACAAGCAAGATTCACAGATTAAAAGCCTACAATCGCATAAGTAAGCGAGAGAATTTACACAACAATGGAATAATAGAACTTTTCATTGATAAAGACCCAAGGTCGATTACATTACAAGTTACAAGTACAAAGGACCCGGGAGGTCAAGACATAAGTCATAACCGAAAACCCTAAACCTATAACCCTAAACCCTCATCCTAACCCAAGAAGAGCAGGGGAGAGAGAGTTTTTAAATCTGATGCTCTCATTTTCCCCCACTTAACAAGGGTGAGAGAGGCTTTAAAGAAATCCTAAAGCCGCATTAGGGTTAAAACCGGTGGGAGCGAGAGCCGTTGATAGGATTTCTAAGCCAGAGCCCTTAGACCGAAGTCAATGGACTCTCCAATTTTGTTAAATGGAGCACATGTGCCCTTAAATTGGTTCAAAGACCTTATGGGCACATGTGTTGCATGAAAAAAATTGAGTTGATATCTGAAGATCACCGTTGTCGATCAAGACCGTATATCAAACTCATGTTTTATATCAGACTGAGTCTGTTGATGCTGGTTACGTCATAACGATAGACACACAATGTGCATACGGTTAGGAGAAGTGTCTTCTCAGTTGCGACAACAGATCCGCCGCCATGGTGGTAGAGAAGCTTGGCAACAATTGTATGTGAAATCTTTGATGACGACAAAAACAGTGATAAGGGACACACAGGGTTGATTTGAGAAGCTGAAATCATTGAAAAAGGGGTAAAGGTGTTTTTTAGGAAGTTTCACCGGGAAATAAGGGTTCACCGAATGCATGATTTTACAAAGAAGATAAGTATGGTGAATGGGTTATGTTGTGTAAAACATTGGTCCAATTTATAGAGGCCAAGCAAGGGTGCAAATGCAAATTTGATTTCAAAAAGCCTTTTAGAGAAATTTGCATCACAAGGACAGCGTGTAGAAATCACGCGACTGATAATTGGATAAATTTACGGTGGATTGACATATCAAGATATACAGACGATAATTACGCATGTCAAATCGCGCCAACTTAGGGAATAGAGACTACTATTCTAGACTAAGTTTTGGCGGTAACACTTATCCCAAGAATTGGCTTGATCTGAGAAGAATCAGATTAGGTCAACCAAAATCTGATTACATACTAGCCCGATCGATAAGGAAGATCATTGAACTTGAAACCTCAACAAATCGGATATATCGCCTATGAGAAAAGCGAAATATCGAGTTGAAGGGGAACTTCAACTGATCGAGGAGGATCAGAAGGGAAATCAGACACAAAATGAAACAGATCAGTTGAAAAGAACAGTTGGGAAATTATAAGGTTTAGGCAGAAAACTAAGATCAACAAGTGGAATCAACTTCAAGTGGTATTGACTGATTACTATATCAGTCAATCAGATACGCCTTTCTTTTCCCTTGTTATTTGCTTATTTATCGGATTTTATCTGTTTTTATTTGCCTTCTTTATCAGACGCATTACGTGTGACGATCCCCCCGCAAATCATTTAATGCGGACGTGGGGTACATGTATTAATTGCTACAAAATGAGCTTTTAAATCCAAAAGGTTTTCGTACGTACCTTTTCCAACCATTCGATCAAAACCGCTTAATCTGGATCGTCTAATCTTTTCAAACGGTTGATCTTCCAAATCTTGTCTTTTTCCCTCCTCATCTTTATAAGGTTCATCAAAAACCCTACCAGAGTTTTCCAAATCACAAACTTGCGTTTTATTTTCTGAAAACTCTCCAGATTACTTCTCTGCGATTCAAAGTGTTTTTCATAAGTCTCAAATCCGAAAAACAGAATCTGGTAATTTCTGATTATTTGATGAATCATTCTTTTAAAACCATTGATCTTAAAGATTTTGTCAATCGCTGATATCCTGTATTATGTTTTATTGTTTCTTGGTTTCCGCATATGTGATATTCTTAGTATTTATGCACAATTTTAACCAAATCTATCTTATCTGTAGATGATCACTCACGGTATGGGTAAAATAATGTGCAATTATGCGGAACTGACATTAAGGATTATCGAGGACAAGTTCGTACAATTTGGGGTTACAAAGGATCCGGAATCAATGGAAGTAGAGGAAATTCTGAAGAAAGCAGGACTTGAGAAATATTGTGCTGCTCACTGTAATCCAGTGATGCAGTATGAAGCCCTCGAATTCGTAAGGAATTTAAGGGTAGATACAGATGCTCCAGGAGAAGAACTACTTTCGACAGTCACCGGAGAAGAGATCAGACTGACGAATGAGGATATAACTCGTCGTTTCAAATTTTACCAAAAGGATTTAATCTCTTTTGCCACTACAGGGGAGAATCAAGATGATTTGATTTAAACGAGCTCATCGAGAGGTCGACAAACATCATATGTCGCTTTGTCAAAGTTAATGCTCAAGAGGAAATACCGATTGTTGTTTGATATTTTGTCAAAAACAATTATGGGTATTTCATTCAAATTTGATGCTCTTACATCACCAAATCAGATAAAGATGGTTTGCAATAATTGATGAAGCCAAGAACATCAATTGGCATGGGTTCCTAAAAGCCATTCTACTCCAGGAACATGATAAATTTGGAGTTGATGAGTGGAGGCAGGTCTATCTGAAGAAGAGGATCAGCAATCTCAACAAGGTTGCAGTTATCCTACAAGACAAAATGCCAAATGCCAGATGGGAACAGAATGGACTGAAGCCCTACAAGGCATTCCTCTCCACCACTTTAGCCATATTTGGGCCACCAGACGATGATATGCGGCCAACTCCCCCAAAGACGAAGAAGGGAAAAAGCAAGGAAGCAACTTCGTCTACACCAGAAGCCCCCCAGAAGAAGAAAAGAAAACTGGTGAAGGTCCAGGAAAAGAGGCCGAAGAAGGCGAAGCAAGCCTCCATGACTCTGATGCTAGAAGATGAGTCAGATGAAGAAAGAGCGCCAGATCAGTCTGTTGCACCACAAAAATCAGGTGAAAAATCAGACAGGCAGGCTTCTCAAGCTGAGAGCTCGCCAGTTCATTCTGAGGAAGAAGCACGAGACGAACGATCTCCTTCTCCTCCAGCTCGAGCTGATTCACCACTCAGACTAATGGCTGCTGAGCATGTCTCTCCTACTCTTCCACCTGCCCGCGAACCTGAAACTACATCAGTCCGCGAACCTGAAACTACATCAGTTCGCGAACCTGAAACTGCAACAGTTCGCGAACCAGAAACCTTACCTGTTGTGGAACCAGGCGCACCTGCCTCCACAGCAGAACCTCTGCAGGTCGAGCCTATCAGACAACTTCCACCTACTCAAGCACCACCAGAACCCTCCACATCTCATCAACCGGAATCTGGACAGACAATTCCTGAGTCTAGATCATCAAAGACCATCACAGGGAAAATAGTCAGAATGCAAATCGAACGAGAAATTGATGAGATGTATCCAGAACTGGTCGCCCATCCTGCTATTAGAGAACAAGTTATGGAGATCCTCACCTGGAGAGATCTCAGATTAAAAAGCTTCTCAGATTTTATAATGATTATTGAGCAAATGGGCGGTGCTGATGAGTTTGCAGATTTTGATTTCGATATGAGGAAATCTGCTAAAGTAGGATCACCAGCTGAGCTGATAACTACTGAATCTATCAAAGCTCTGATCCACAGGAAGCTAAGGTTGACTGAACAAGGCGAACCGGAGACTGCTCAAGAAGCTCCTGAAGCAGATGCTACAATGAAGGATACAGGAGCTGCCGATGATAGTGGAACTGGTGCTGCAGTTCATGACCAACCACTGGAGGCACAAACAACTGAAACTGATCAAGTGACGCAAAACATTCCAACATCTCATATCACCGCTGATAAATTTCAGGAAATCAGATCTTGTCTCAAAGATCTCCTGAAAGAAGAAGTTGAGGGAGTGATAGCTGATCAGAGGCAGATTGGCCTCAAAGAAATAACAGATCAAAGGGAATTGGCTATTTCCCAGATTGTAGCTATCAAAGATCAGTTCTCCCAAACTGTGACCACCGTGTCTGCCGAACTTATAAAATCCGTTGATGACATGCTGATTCAGGTGGATCAACAACAAGTTTTTTTTTCTCGATGCTCATTTGAAAAGCTCGAATCGATGTAAGAGAAACTTGACAAACTGATTTTTACACTCTCTACTGCCATGGAATCTGTCAAGAATGAGCTGATCTCGAAGGTTGAACATCAAACTGCTCAAGTTCCAGGTTTATCTGTTACAGATCTCAACAGGGCAATATCAGTCAGTTTTGGATCCCTAACTTCCCACCTCACAACTCTTTTTGATCAAACCAAAAAGGGGGAAGGACGGAGTGAGAAACCAACTGACATAATCAGAACAACAGAAGACCTAATTCAGACAGTTTAAGCCTATGGACAAAGACTAGGCCATCTGGATCTCTTTGCTAACGAAGTCTCTCGAAAAGATGGAAAAGTCAAAGGCAAGAAAAGGTAGCTGTCATGGTTTGGGACATCACAAAAGGTAGGCTCTTTGGGGTGCCGGAAATCACAACTCAGATTACCACTCGGACACAACCTGCATACCACCACTCGGACTAAAATAGTCACAAGAAGCACAACCAAACCGAATCTGGCCGATAAGGAATCGGGCCGAGAAATCGCCCAAAAAGCAAAGTTCTTTCAAGAGGCCAAAAAAAAAAAGAAGAAAGAAGGGCGTAAAATTGACAGAGGCGTAAAATCAAGAAAAAATTCAGATCGAGAGCGAAGAAAGGAAAGGCCGGAAAATTGTATTGTAACCTCGGTTGCCAAAGAAGAGTTGATGAGATCATTCAAAAAGCATTTGCACATGCTAAGAGGTTTGAGGAATGGAACAAGATCGAAGTGAATGGCTTCGGATGCTTTTGTCCTTAATCTTGTTCCACGAGAAGAATCTCCGGATGATGAATTCCTCAATTTGGTTAGAAAATAAATATCCAGATTTTTCAAGTATCTCGGAAAATGAGGCCAAACTTATCAATGTAAAAATATCTCGCCAAGAGTATGATCGTTGGATTACTCAAAGAAGGCAGATGGCTCATTTGATGATGGCATTTCAGAGATTCTACTTTGACATCCCGAGCAAAACGCATATAATCGATCCTCGGCGGACCAATGATGTCAAATGGAAACTATATCGGATCTTCAACGTACCTCAAGATCAAAGAGAGATGCCGAAGGATACAAGCCTAAAAGAGTGAAGAATCGAGAAGACTTCTCAGGATCGGTTTGTTTTTAAATTCAAACTTTTCGTTGTAACATGTAATCGACATATCTAATGAGAAAAGTTTATTTTCCGATCCTAAGACAAAATCTCATTGTCTTTCGATTATGTGCTCTTTCTTCGTTTCTATATTTATCAACGTGTGTTTGGTTTCTCGGTGTTTTGGTTTTTTATCAAAAAGGGGAAATTGTTGGGAAATTTATAGTTTTGATAAAAGTTCGTAAACACATGTAATAGGACCATCGGACACATTAGGTGATCGATGTTTATATTACCCTTTTTAGAATACCGGTTGATAATTCTTTGTATAGAACAACCGATGTAATAGATAGGTCACATATTGAGGGGAACCTCAATATGTATAAGTCGATCTGAAGATCCAAAGAACAACCGATATCAGGCATGCCGGAATGCTTTGAGAAGAATAGAAGATCGGATCGATCCGATCTAGTCGGATATCTCATTTGAAGTCATAAAGCTCAAACTCGAGAATACTTGAAGATCGGATGACTTCGTAAGATCGGACGGAAGACCTACATCACCGAAACGCTAGTTGAAGCTAAGTCGGCCAAGCACTTTAAGACTCCATCGTAGATCGATTCATTGATCGATCGGTCACCAGTGAAAACTGATGTTTCACATAATCATCGTCGATGATCTGAACAAGAAGAATGTCAACCTTAGTTGGAAGAACAAAACACCGAAAAGTCGCGCCTCGCTAACCAATAGAACAAGACACGTATGATCGGAGCGCAGACAATTAAGGGATTTGATGCTTCTCTCTCTAACGGCTATAAAATACAAGTTCACGCTCGGCCATGCCGATTGTTTCGAAGACGTCACATAAATCCCGCAAACCTATCTAATATAAACGAAATTCAAATTGCTCTCCAACGGCTCTTTGATTTCAAGGTTTATAAATATGGGATCACACTTGAGTGAAGACACGGAAACACCGAACAATCAAGAAGCTCAAGCAATTATCGATTTCCGCACGAAGAAACACGATCAAGAAGATTATTTTATTAAGTGTTCATCCCATAAGTTCTTAGCATAGAAATCTTTTCATCTAAACCGATAGCTACCTTAAACACTAGAAAAGATTTCATAGTTGGAACCAAAACAATCTTATCCAAACCCAAGTTAGGTTAAGTTGTTTAGCAAGATTTCGACTAGGGTTTCTAGTTCCGATTTAAGGATCGGTTGAGTGAGAACTCCTTAAATATCTGCTTCGGTGTCTTTGTGTTGAACTAACACATAAAACTAAGTTCGGGTTGGTTAAGTTGGTGCCCTTGTGATAGGGAAGAGTGGACGTGGGGACTGGTTTGTCCGAACCACTATAAATCTTGTGTGCCTTTACCGCTTTGATTAACTGTCTCACACAATTGCACACAACCTTTAAAAAGATACATATTCTAAGTTGAGATCGCCTAGCACCAAGCTTCGATCCGATCAAGCTTGACACTTCACCAATGGTTAAAACACTAACTTTGGAATCGATTTATAAAAACCGGTTTTTCACGGGTAAAACTTAAGCTTCCGCAGACACATCGCTTAAACTGGATAGTTACCGAATCGATCCGCCTTTCAAAGCGATTAGTAAGTTGGTTATTAATTTCAAACCGATTCACTCACACTGGGATCAAAGCTAATCGCCTCACACCTGATCTGCACAAAAAGTTTTCAGAAGTCTATTCACCCCTCCCCTCTAGACTTCTGCCCTCACAAAACCCGTTCGGGACCTACAGAGAGAAAGTCAACGGTAAATGAGTCTTGATCCGCGTGAGCTAGGAAGTGGGCTGAAAGAGTTAGTTTTGATATTTTGGGGGGTTACATGCAGGATACTGGAGGTTCCGAGAAGAGCGAAACCATTAGATTGAAATCAAGGGCTCAGATTGAGGATCCCTGAGAAAAGAGAGAGAAAGACGTGGGAGAAAGGAGTTAGCCCCGAGAAGAGATGGGGCAAATAAAAACACACGATCAGAAGGTGGGTCATGTGGGAGAACCTCCGGCTGGAGGGATTTAAATATACCTTCCAGGTAACACAAAAAAATACAGGCAAATACTTTACTTACTTACTTGAATTCGAGCTATTTCATACAATTTCACCTGAGATTAAGAGTCATAACTGACTTGAACGTCGGAGAGCCCGCACCGGAGCACCCTCCGGCGTGTTTTTCAGGTACATACGTTGAAATTGGCGAGGTTCTTCCAGTCAAAGCTTGAAGGATTTTCAACGTTCAAATTATTAATCCCCGTTGAATTCCAGGTCATCTCTTGACCACTTTTTGTACATCAAATTGGCGTCGTCTGTGGGAACATTGGGCTAAAGGCGTGAGCTTCAATCTATTGTTTTCGGAATGCATTTTTGAGAAGTTGCGTGATGGGTGGTGATCAACCCAGTCAACAGGCTCCTACCAGAAATCCCTGGAAGTAATCTCAACCAACTCCTATGGCAACCCCTCTTTTCAGGATGCCACCTGTAGGTAGGGGAACAACCGCACCAGGATCTTCCTCACCATTCATGGGAGACGCTCGTGTAGATGGGAGGAAAAATCAGACGGGACCCCCTCCACCTAAGGTATCAACAGACTCTACTCCAGTAGGAGGTATGGGTCGAGGAGGAGGTGGACCGCTTTTGGCATCTCCAAGATTAGGACGAGGTGGGGGGGGAGGGCAATTCCAGCCCCTCAACCACAAGGTCCTGCAGTAGTAGGAACCTCTAAGAAGGTACCTCATCCAACAACACAAAAGCATATGGTGGTATTTTTCAACATGGATTAGCTTGGTGATCTAGTGGCCAAGGCGGTGGAAATGCCTTTACGGGAAGGAGTAGTACCCGTCAGCAGTAGCCGGGTAATGAAGGAGATTCGAGGGAGAGGGGGAGTTAGATTCCCTATGATCATATTGGATGGAGGCAATGAGAGGAGTCCCATACAGAACAGGGAGATCCTCGAAGGATACTCAGGAGGAAAGAGCTCCACCAACGCGGAGCGGAAAGGGGAGAGGAGAGGGCCGAGATAGCCCACCTTGTAAAACAGAGAAGATGGAGATGGAGGAGAGTTCTGATACAACATATGATGTAGGAGTCAGTCATCAGTTACTCTCTCTTCAGAAAGAAATGGAGACGATGAGAAAATAGTTGAAACAAGTAAGTGATGCTAAACCGATGGCTGATTGTCATTTATCTGATAGTATATTGAGTGATGAATTGCCCTTTGGTTTTGAACCATTAACTTTTGAGTTTGATAGAAATACTGACCCGTATGAACACTTGGGTCAATTTGAGAATGTGGCCCTATTGAACCGATATAGTAAGGGCGTGAAATGTAGGGTCTTCCTAACTACTTTGTCGAAAGCTGCTCAACAATGGTTTAGCCAGCTGGGTCCGAATTGTATACACTCGTTTGCAGGTTTTAGCTAGATGTTCCTGCATCAGTTTGCTAGTGCCTGGAGGCAACCGAGGGCAACCCCGTCTCTTTTCAACATGAAGCAGGGGGATAATGAAAACTTGAGAGAATTTATGAAGCATTTCAATCAGGCTGCTCTGGAGGTTCCTACAGCTACTCCAGAGGTGAAGATCAATGCTCCGACTAATGGATTGCGGGATGGGGACTTATTTTCATCCCTCGCCAAGAAACCTGTGACGTCCTTCGATGACCTACTGAATAGGGCTGAGAAGTGCGTCACTCTGGAGGAGATCAGGAAGGCCAAGAAGGCTGAGACCAAACCAACACACAATGATAAAAAGAGAGAATCAGATTCTATGAGAAGCAGGATTGAGAGTAAGACTGAATCTAGGATGGAGACCAGGGCGGAGTCGGCACATACATACAGAGGCGGACCTCGACCCAGGTTTGAGAAATACACCCCCTTAAGAATCCAGCCAACAAAAATTCTGGAGGTGGCAGGAGACCTTCCAGAAATGGAATTTCCATGGTCCATAGAGAGAGGACCATTGAAGCCATGGTCTGACAGGAATGTCACTTGAAGGAGTGTGTTTACAAAGACAGATAGAGCTCTTGAGGTGTTGGGAAATTCGGGATGCCCGAATCTATTCAAGGTGTATTTAAATACATATTTAAATTATTCAATTAATTACTAACATGAATCAATCCTAAATTAATTCAACATAATAATTAAATAAGCAACAACAACATGCGTACACGTAATTCACGTAAATCCTAAGCATGCAGAATCTAGGAGTTACGAGATTACATACCTCTTGTAGAGACAACCGTTGAGACGATGGATCATCCCAAAGTGCCTTCTCAAATATATCCCACGTCCACGAACGTAATCCGGAGGAAAGATTCTCACGAACGATTTTAATAAAGGAGAAAACTAAAAATATATGCCACCACCTTTGTGGATTTCTAATTTTTCCAACACATGGAATTGCATTAGGGATGAAAAATTCATCCCCTATTTATAACATAAGGGGTGGTCGAAATTTTGCCCTAGAAAAAATATGGGAAGATCTTTAATTCTTGTACAAGAAGTAATCTTGAATATATCCAATATATTCTCTTTCCCATAAATATATTTTCCACAAAATCTCCTCACTTATTTATAAGTAATTTTCAAAAATTGCCTATTAATGGGGAATGAAAAAGATCTTTGACTTATCTTGAATTTATGGGATAAACTTGTATCTCAAGAATACTTATTCCATAAAATTCTTTCAAAGAAAATCAAGAAAATCTTTTCTCTCTCCTACTTAATATTTTAAAAAATATTGAAAAAATAGGGCAATAATATTTTCTTCTCCTTTTCATTAATTGGACTTTAATTGGGCCATTTGAGAAGCCTTTAGGAGAATTAAGATTGGACCTCCAATGGAATATGAAACTTTAATATTAAGCCAAAATATTATTCAAGCCCATTAATATTAATTTATTCAACTATAAAATTAATATTGAACTATCCATCTTAATCCATATTACGATGCTTCAATAATATGGCTCCCGGTTATTATTTCCCGTGTTTAAGATTATTTAGTCCACTAATTAATTAAGCCACTGAAAAAGTTTTATATTAATTAATATCTTTATCTTTGGAGTAATGACAACTCAACATTATTATCCATCCCGGAAATAAATTTCCACTTGCAAGATTTGGTATGATAAATCTTCTGAGCCCACCAAGGGGACAAATCAAGCAAGACGTGCTTGCACACGATTCTTCGTATTAAATCTTAGCAATCGTCGTGTAACTAATAATATTGCCCAAGATATAAGGTATCGAATCACGTTGATTCTCTTCTCATCATAAGTCAAAGCTATAGTTATTAATTTCACACGATTCTATTTAAGGAACGAAGATTAAGAAACAACGAACCACTGATGTCTAATTCTTCTATATTCAGTATTGAAGAATTTATCCTCCTGTAGGTCCTATTCAGCGCATCATAATGCACTAGTGTAATCTCTTGGTCAAGACAAGCCAATCTGAGCCTTATACTTCAACCTTTCACGATGGTTTGTTCATTTCCATCTAGGTTGTGAATTTGTACTTAGTTATGAGGAACTGTTAATTTGATCTTCCGTGATCTGGTATCACCAAATTAACTACAATGTAACACGTACTATTTATTGAAGGTATGCAGTAAATATATATAACATTCAATCATATTTAATGCAACATTGATAAATAATTTATTTCAGTAAATAAATGAGAAATTCAGTTTGGTTATACAAAGTAAAAAGCATACTTTTCAATATAACCCCAACAATCTCCCACTTATACTCAAAGTCTGCTTTTAAGTATACTACAACACATCTCGTGTTCTACGAGACATCTAATGTCACCTATACGAACCTAATAATATTTCTCCCACTTATACTCGAAGCAGATTGACAATTCTCTTGACACTCATTCCTTCCACATGTCTCTCGAATGTATTCTGAGGCAGACCCTTTGTGAATGGATCTGCTAGGTTGTCTTCCGGTGCAATTTTCGCCACCTCTATGTCTCCTCTCTTAACGATTTCTCGTATAAGATGGTATTTTTTTTTCTATGTGTTTGCTGGCTTTGTGAGCTCTCGGTTACGTGGGAATTTACAACTGCTCCGGCATTATCACAATAAACTGTGATTGTGCTGGGCAAATCCGGAACAACGTCCAAGTCCACTAAGAAGTTCTTGAGTCAAACCGCTTCCTTCGCTGCTTCACAAGCAGCTACGTATTCGGCTTCCATGGTAGAATCGGCGATGCATTTCTGCTTAATGCTTCTCCATGTCATGGCTCCTCCTCCCATGAAAAACACACTACCTGAGGTAGACTTCCTGGAGTCTATGTCTGATTGAAAATCTAAGTCCGTGTAATCGATGGGGATTAGACTGTCTGACTGATAAACAAACATTTTGTCCCGTGTCCTCTTCAGAGACTTCAGAATATTTTTAACTGCAGTCCAATGCTCTTTCCCAGGGTTACTTTGATATCTTGCTACCATGCCTACGGCAAAGCAGATATCCGGTCTCGTGCACAACATTACATACATGAGGCTTCCTATAGCTGAGGCATAAGGAATGCCCTTCATGTCATATATCTCTGTGTCTTGGGACACATTTCTTTAGATAGATGGATTCCATGTCTGAAAGGTACAAAACCTTTCTTGGAATCTTGCATGCTGAATCTCTTCAAGACAGTGTCTATGTATGAAGCTTGTGAGAGGCCGATCATCCTTTTCATGCGATCTCGAGTGATCTTGATCCCTAGGATATGACCAACTTCTCCCAAGTCCTTCATATCAAACCATTTTGATAGCCATACCCTTACGTCTGACAACACCTTTACATCGTTCCCGATGAACAAATTGTCATCTACGTATAGTACTAAGAATACCAAGGCAGTTCCGTCACGCTTTTTATAAACACAACTTTCGAAATTATTTTGATCAAAACCGTAGGATTTTATAACCTGATCAAAACATTGATTCCAAGCACGGGATGCTTGCTTCAGTCCATAAATGGACTTCCTTAGCTTGCAAACCAGATGCTCTTGGCCTTTTTCAATGAAGCCTTCTGGTTGCTACATGTAGATTTCCTTGTCAAGACTTCCGTTAAGGAAAGCTGTCTTGACATCCATTTGCTAGATCTCAAAATCTAGATGCGCAGCAATTGACAAGAGAATACAGATGGACTTGAGCATGGCTACAGGCGAAAAAGTTTCCTCACAATCGATCCCCTCTTTCTGAGTGTACCCTTTTGCCACAAGTCTCGCTTTGAAGGTTTTGACTTTCCCGTCCGGTTCTTTTTTTCTCTTGTATACCCACTTGCATCCAATGGTTTTACCCCCATTAAGTGGTTCGACTAGCTCCCACACTTTATTGTGATCCATTGAATCCATTTCGGCTTCTATTGCGGTTTGCCACGATTCGGCATCCTTGTCTTGGATCACCTTGTTCTACGACCATGGGTCTGATTCTTCTCTGGAGACCAAGTCCGAAGACTCTCCTATCCCCAAATATTGCTCGGGTTGTCTAACAACCCTTCCACTGCGATGAGGTTCTGGTTGTGTAGATGTGACACTTGGTATATCGACTTGTACATTCGACAAAGGAGTTGGCCCTCTAAGTTCTTCTAAGGTAATCTAACTTCTAGGCCTTCTATCGTTCATATAGTCTTCTTCCAAAAATCTAAAGTGCGTACTGATTACGACCTTTTGATCTTCGGGACCATAGAACATACATCCTTTAGTTCCTTCGGGGTATCCTATAAATAGCCTTAATTCTGAACGTGCATCCAACTTACCGGCTTCCTTGTCTAACACGTATGCCAGACACCCCCAGATTCTCATGTGTCCTAAGCTGGGCTCGCGCCCTGTCCTCAATTCTCTAGGGGTTTTGGGAACCGATTTGGATGGCACTAGGTTTAGAATGTAAGCCGCTGTTTCCAAGGCGTAACCCCAAAATAATTTTGGCAAATCCGCATAACTCATCATTGATCTGACCATTTCTAAAAGTGTTCTGTTTCTTCGTGCTGCAACCCCGTTTTATTGAGGGGTACCGGGTGCAGTCAACTGGGATGCAATCTCTTCGTCTTACAGGTAGTTCAAAAATTCATCGCTGAGGTATTCGCCTCCACTATCAGATCGTAGAAACTTGATACTCTTTTCCTTATGCTTCATTAGGAAAACGTACCCATAACTTGAGTAATCATCGATAAAGGTAACGAAATACTCGTAGCCACCTCTAGCTTTGATTTGCATTGGACCACACATGTTAGTGTGAACTATTTCCAACACTTCTTTAACTCTAAGCCCCTTTGCTCCAAATGCCCATTTGGTCATTTTACCCTCCAAACATGATTCGCAGGTTGAAAATGGTTCAATCCGGAGAAACTCCAATGAACCATCTTGGACCAACATTTGGATCCTATTCGGATTAATATGACCTAATCTTAGATGCCAAAGAAGTGTCTCGTTCACATTAGTCGAATGTTTTCTTTTAGCGCTCGAAACGGTCGATGTGTTACAGGATGCATTTTGTGAGTGGTGTGCACAGTTAATAGTATAGAGATTGTTCCATAAAGTTCCTTGACAGATAAACACATCATTACGAAAAACAGTAACATGCTTATTAAAACAAACAGAATATCCATCAGAAATTAGTTTAGAAACATAAATAAGGTTTTTCCGAAAAACAGGAACATAAAGAACATCTCTTAAAACTAAACTTCTGTCTTCAAAAGACAGGTGCACGCCTCCCACTGCTTCAGCTGCCACTCTCGTAGCATCGCCTAGCGTGATGAGGATCTCACTCCCACTAAGCTGTCGGGTCCATTTGAACCCCTGTAAAGTGAAACAAACATGATCAGTGGATCGCATATCTACTACCCACGAATGGATAACATACGCCGCTAAACAAGTTTCAACAACTAGTGCGTGAGAATTACCTTTCATTCCATTCCGCTTGGGTTTGGAACAGGCCGACCTCCAATGTCCCTTTTCACCGCATTCCAAACACTTCCTCTTACTTAGACGTTCAATTTTGATGGAAGTCGAGTAGAACTGGTTTATCCTCTTTGTCTCCTCATCATTCTTACCACCAATTGGCCTAGAACAAGAAGGAGACCCCTTTGCAACCAAGTTCGTTTTCTTGCGCTCTATTTCCTCTTCGACCAAAGTAAGAGCATTTACAAGATCATCCATAGTAAATTCCATATCTTCCATTAGATATTCTACATAGGGGTGATAATAGCTCTTTGGCAGAGAATTGAGAATGAAATCAACTTTGGTTTTGAAATCATATTTTTCGCCAAGAATTGCAAGCTCCTAAAAAAATACCATAACCCTAAGAATGTGCTCCCTTGCGGTCGTTCCTTCTTCCATTTTCAGCTTGACCATGTCATGCCTAATGCTTTGGATTGCCATATGGGCCGGATGTGCAAACATCGCTTCGAGATTTTTTATAATGTCTGCAGCTGATTCAAATCCTTGATGAAGGCATTTAAATAAATCTGACATGTGTGCCAAGATTATGTCCATTATCAATTCATTGCCCAACTCCCATTCATTATACTCCATCTCTTCCCATATACTAGCATCCTCAGCTGGTTTTTCGGGTTTTGGTGTGTCAAGTACCCATTTGGATTGTTATGCAGTTAGGACAATCATAATTTTTCGTTTCCAACCAAAATAGTTTTCTCCAGTAAAATTATCTTTCAGTATATTGAACAGTGGATTAAAAGGTTGCGACATGATGATACTGAAAATAAACATACATCTTGTGTTAATGCTAACACAAAGAAAATCACATAATTCGATCACACGAATCATATTAAAAAAAAATAAAAATGATCATGTATTAGCTAACATTTTAAAACAATTTAAATGAGCCACATGGGTGGCTCATCATTTAAATCACATTGAAGCAGGTTACAAACAAGAACAGTTACAAACTATTAATTCAAAAAAATTAATAGTTGGCTCCCACTTGACCAATATAAAATTGACAGGGACTTCGGCGAAGTATATGCATATCAATTTTATACCTAAGTAATAACCATGATTAAATACAAATTATTATTTCGTTTTGAACGAGCCTCTTCGGAGGGTCATCGTCGCCACTAGTAATAATTCACAATCATCCTTTTGAGAATTTATTCATGTAAAAGCTTTCTTTTGGCCGTCCCTTAGAATTCACAAATAAATAAATCATGGAGGTCAAATTATTTTGATTCAAAACTAAATTAATTATATAAAACATACTTAGTAATTTTTCAAGTTTGAGATTTTTCACAAGCAATATCTCATGCAAACACATTAAACGAATTTAAACAGAAGCATAAGAAAAAAAATAAATCAAAACAAAATTAAACACATTGGGCACAAATTATCCAACTGTCATGGTTTAATTTTTCTTGTCTTGATCTTGATAAATTGTCCGTCTTCAATTTCTCCCACTCGAACATCTCGAAAAATAATGTCTCGTGTACCGACTAGCTAGCGGGTCGGGGTGCACACCTTGCACTCGACCCGGCCATGTCGATTGCGCCCGTGCGCGCGCGCCAAGGGCCCAGCGCACGTCGCCTAGGCAAAACTCGGCGGCCTCGGCAGCATTCGTCAAAGCGCCACGCGTGCCCGTGCCTGCCTTCGCCCACGTCGCGTCCGTCCTGCGTACATCCGCCCGTTCCATTCCCCCGTCCATGCACGGTGCCGTACGCCCCTATGCGTGCGCCCGTGTGCTCCGCCCGACCCGCGCGCACGCTCGGCCCTCAGCCTCGCCCCACGCCCGTGCTCACCAGCCAGTGTCCGCGTCGTGCGCGTGCCTCTCTTATCACATTTCGCGTGATGCACGCTGCCTGCGCCCGATTCCGAATCCATTTTAATTTCTCACCTCCATCTTCGTCTTTGATCAGGTTACAATTTATTTTACAAAAAATAAATAACCTAAATCTAGACTAGTCTATTACATTGAACAAATCAAATAGTCTAATCTACTCGTGGATTTTCTCACGAGAAAAATAAATTTGAACGAGCCGAATTAAAACAATCATACGCATGAAATTAATAAAACATATTAAATACCATGACAATTGGATACTTGCAAAACAGATATAACAATTCTATTATCAAATTTTCAATAAAATTTAATGTCCAACAAATTTAAATACAGAGCTCGAAACCGAGGCTCTGATACCAGTTGTTGGGAAATTCAGGGTGCCCGGATCTATTCGAGGTGTATTTAAATACATATTTAAATTATTCAATTAATTACTGTAGGTCCCGAACGAGTTTCGTGAGGGTAGAAGTCTAGAGGGGAGGGGTGAATAGACTTCTGAAAACTTTTTCGTGCAGATCAAGTGTGATTGCAGTTTTCATGATCAGAGTGCAAGTGAATCAGTTTGGACTGATATCCAACTTACTGATCACCTGAGGGCAGATCAGTTCGGTGTCTATCAGTTTAACTGATTGTGCGGAAGCTAGTTTATACCCGTGTGAAAAACCAGTTTATAACAAATCAGATTCCGAAGCTATTTTCAATCATATGACTATGGAGTCAATTTGATCAGATCAGTAGCTTGGTGCTAGCTGATCCTAACTCAGAATATGTATGCAGATTTAATCAAGTTGTGTGCAATAGTGTAAAGCAGTTAATCAATCAGGTAAATGCACACAAGATTTATAGTGGTTCGGACAACCAGTCCTACTTCCACTCTTCCCTATCACAAGGGGCACCAACTTAACTAACTTAACCAACTGGACTTAGATTATTGTGTTAGTCCAACACATTACACCAACAGATATTTATAGAGCTCTCACTCAACCGATCCCAGAAATCAGAACTAGAAACCCTAGTCTGAAATCTTGCAAAACAAACTTAACCTAACTTTTGGGTTTTGGGTAAGATTTGTTGTTTGTTCCAACTTTGAAATCTATCCTAGTATTTAAGTAGCCTAGCAGCTAGAGGATGAGATTTCTGTGCTAAGAACTATGGGATGAACACTTAGAAAAATAATCTTTAAGGCTGTGTGTTCTTCGTACGGAAATTTTGCTATAGTATGAGCTTCTTGATAATTTTCGTCTTCACTCTAAAGAGGAATCCCATATTTATAGACCCCGAAATCAAAGAGCCGTTGGAGAGCAATTTGAATTTCTGGCTATATTTGGTAGATTTGCAGGATTTGATGTGACGTGCTTTAGGAACGGCATGGCTGAAAGCGTGTATGTCGTTTTTCTAGCCGTTTGACTATGCAGTGCCAAAATCCGTAGTGTCAGCTCATATCATACATGTCTTGTTCTCATTGGTTAACAAGTACAGCATGTCAGAGTTTGTTCACCAACTAAAGTTGACATTCTTCTTGTTCAGATAAACAACGTATGACTTGGTGAAACATTAGTTGACACCTGGTGTGAGCTGACCTGATCAGATAGAACTGATCAGTCTACCTGATAGAGTCTTCTGATGCCATTTATCTTAGCTTAAACTAGCAGACTCGATTGATGTAGGTCTTCTGGTCTGGATCTTGATCTTCTGGTAGTCTTCTGATCTTCAGGTTTTCTGAGCTATTGGCTTCATGTCTTCACCTGATCATCTGATTAACTTATCATTTGACTAACTGATCTTCTGGCCTTGTCTTGTCTTCTGACTTGTCTGGTCTTCTGATCTCAACTGGTCTTCTGACCTGACCTTTACATATTGAGTAAAGAGCTTTTTTCAGGCCATAAAGAGCTTTTCTTAAACGGTACACCTGGTCGCCTTTTTCAAAGCCTGGAGGTTGTTCAACATAAACTTCCTCAGCTAGTACCCCATTTAAGAATGCACTCTTAACATCCATCTAATACACAATAAACCCTCTGTGGGTAGCATATGCCAGAAACAGTCGAATGGCTTCCAGACGAGCGACTGGTGCAAAGGTCTCATCATAATCAATTCCTTCTGATTGTGAATAACCCTTAGCAACAAGTCTTGCCTTATTTCAGGTTATGACATTATTCTCATCTCTCTTGTTTTTGAATACCCACTTTGTGCCAATCACATCTTGATGGGTTGGTCTGTCCACCAGTTTCCAAACCTGATTCCTTTCAAACTGTTCCAGTTCTTCTTGCATGGCTAGAATCCAGTTTGCATCTTGTAGAGCTTCTTCTACTTCAGTTGGTTCCTTCAAAGACAGATAACAACAATACATGGCACTTTCACCAATCTGATGTCTAGTTTTGACTCTATCAGATTGTGTCTCTGATGATCAGATCAGTTGGATGGCTGGTTACCCAGGTCCTTCTTTTCTGATTTGCATCAGTTTGGAGAACATCATCCTATTCTGATAGTAGTTCATTACTAGTGATTGGGAGTGGTGCAGAATTATGATCCACTTGACATGGACAAGTCTCAGCTGATGTTGGACTCATCATGTGCTGATGTCTGTCCGTAGGAACTTCAGGTGTTCCCCCTCAACTAGATGGTTCAGTTGTTACTGTCTCAGCTGTACCAGCTTCTTCATTGACAGTTGTACGTACCTTAGGGTCTGATTGACCTGGTGAATCAGTAAGATCAAGTTCTGGAATATACACTGTTACGTGTTCTGATCCTTTCTCCTTGATACTTAGCTGATCCATTTTCTGTGCATCAGGTATCGGTTGATCTGGTACCGCTTGTTCTGAGGCAGCTTTCTCTTGTTCAGAAGATGTCTCATCAAAGACCACATGAGGTGTTTCTTCCTCAACTAGAGTTCGCCTGTTGTAAACCCTGAAAGCCTTGCTGGATGAGGAATATCCTAAGAATATACCCTCATCTGACTTGGCCTCAAAAGTCTTCAACTGACTCTTCCCATTATTGTGTATGAAACACTTGCACCCAAAAAAATGGAAGTAGAAAACATGAGGTTTTCTGCCCTTCCACAGTTCATAGGGTGTTTTTTAGTGAGCCTTAGTCAGAGAACATCTGTTCTGAGTGTGGCATGCAGTATTGATGGCTTCTGCCCAGAAACGGCTTGGTGTTGCATGTTCAGCTAACATAGTGCGAGCTGCTTCTTTGAGTGTTCTGTTTCTCTGTTCTGCTATACCATTCTGTTGTAGCGTTCTTGCAACTGATGTCTCATGCTGTATACTAAACTTAGTGTAAAAATCAGTAATAAAGGAATTCAGAAATTCTGTACCTTTATCTGATCTGATTTTCACTATACTGACACCCTTTTCGTTTTGTAGTTTCTTGAGCAGCTCGGGTATCTTTGTTGTTGTCTCATTCTTCTTATACAAGAATACAACCCAGGTAAACTTGGAATAATCATCCACGATTACCAGAGTATATTTGCGTCCGCTGAGATTGACTGGTGTAACTGGTCCAAATAAGTCCATATGGAGCAGTTGCAATACTCTGCTGGATGCTGGTCCAGGGATTCCCTTGAATGAGGCTTTAACCTGTTTTCCCTTCTGACATGCGACACATGTCTGATCCTTAGAGAATACCTCATTCGGAAGACCCTCAACCAAGGACATCCTTGCTATCTTGTTAAGAGTTTTAAAGTTCAGATAACTCATTCTCTTTTGCCAGAGCCAACTGCTACCTTTTGAACTCTTAACAATCAGGCATGCATTTCTTGGACAACTGTTCCAATCTGCTGTATAAATCGTACCTTTCCTTGAACCAGTTAACAAGATCTGTTGAGTAGCTCAATTCTTGATAGTACACTGATCAGTCGAGAACTCAACACTGAATCCGTTGTCGCAGAATTGTGAAACTGATAAAAGGTTATGTTTTAAACCTTCGACATACGAGACTCCAGTAACCTGTACATCATCATTCTCTAAGGTTCTGAATCCTCTGGTAAAACCAAAGTTATCATCACCAAAGAGTACACGTGGGCCTTCTTGTTCTGTGTAAGAGCGAAGGAGATGTTTGCTTCCAGTCATATGCCTTGAGCATCCACTATCGATGTACCAGATAGTTGCTTGTACACTTCCTTTGTTGGCAAAACCCACGCAAACCTGCAATCAAATCAGGCTTTAGGTACCCCTTTTGGATTGGGTCCTGAGGGGTTAGAGTTGGTGTTAGGGATCCATACAAACAGGACACTTCTATTGTAATCAGATAGATCAGAAGGCCTGATTTGTCTCCCATAAACATTTACATAATCATGCATCTCTTCATATGCATTCTGATCAGTATGATTAGTTTGTGCGAGCCTTGGGTGAATCAGAAGACTTGGGATTTTTCCTTGCAGTTTGTCTTCTTTTAACCCAGTGGGGCTCAGGTGCAACAGCCCTAGGTTTCTGATTATAAGGGTAGGTACGACTGCTACCATTAAAAGATTCGTATCTTTTTGGCATAGATGGTCTTAGCAGTTTACCTTTAGCTTGCTTGTTAGGCAGCTGGCCCTGATTAGGTTTCAGATTAGATTTCCCCCTGAGAGGTTGCCTTTTCTGATACCTAATCTGCTGATCAGGTTGAGGTCTCTTCAGAAGAACTGATTTCTTCTGTTGATTCCTCGGCTGATACTTAATCAGTTGGGGTCCATTTCTGTTCCCATTCTAATTAGGGCACTTTCCTTACTTGTTCAGCAGGTCTATTTCCCTTATCAGATATATATTTTGCTTTATGTGTATCTATATCAGAAACTCGTTTGATTACACCTTTTTGAAGTGAATCAGACGGGGCTTTTGAGGATGTAGAAGGGTTTTCATACCCAATTCCCTTCTTATTAGTTATCATTCGAAAATAGTTGTTTATATCCTGAACGGTTTTCGAAGATTTCGTGAAAACCTGTATTTTCTTACGTAAACTATCCTCAGTTAATTTCAGACTCTCATGTAGTCTGAAGAGTTCATCAAACTTGGCTTGTAAGATTTTAAAATCATCAGCTTGCTGTTTATTGAGAGCTAACTCTTCCTTAATCTGCTTCTCCTGATCAAAAGAATTAACTTTCAGAACCTTCAGTTCTTCAGTCATCTTCTGAGCAGCTTCAGCTGATTTTAGTTCAGCTGCTTTACTGACAGCATTTTCCTTAACAAGCTGAGTATTTTCAATCCTTAGCTTATCGTTTTCAGCTTCCACTATCGTATAAGTGTCTATTGCATTAGAGAGATCATCAAGCAATTGCTCAGAATAGAGCTGTAAGTCAATCTCTCCAGCAGAAGGTTACCTCTGATTGGTCTTCCTCCATAGCCATGAGACAGATGTCTTCATCCGATGAGAACATCAGATCATCGTAGTGGTAGAAATCATCAGCGTTGCTTATCAGACAGAAGTCCTCTACTGATGAGTAGCCAGAATCCTCAGAAGGCAGATAAAAATCATCGATCTCAGATGTATCAGCAACCATGGCTTTTCTGTCTCTGTATCTTTGTTCTCGTCTGTTCCGTTTGTCTTCTCTTTCTTTTGGAGTCAGGTCCGGGCAATCTGCGCTGTAATGACCTGGTTTCTCACAGTTGAAACATGCTCCACGATCCACGAAACTTCTTCTGCCACCTGAGTCATTTCGTCTGTAGAATCTGGCAGGTGACTTACCTGTCTGATTGTAGTCTGAGTTTATTCTCTCAGATCTGTTGTCTCTTCTTTCATCAGACCGATCATCTCTTTTCTTATCTTCTCTGCGATCTTCTCTACGATCATCAGATCTGGTCCTTTCTGGAGATCTGTCAGCTGGCCTCCTATCTCTTCCTCTGCTGTTTTGATAATCCCTGTAAAATCTGCGATACTTACCAAGTTGGATGTTAGAATTTTCAAGTTTTTTGGTTAGCAAAGCAATCTGTTCAGTTTGGCTTATAATATTTCCAACAGGTTCAGTAGACTTTGAGTTGCTGCTGGCTGCTTTGAATGCAACTGATTTTGATGTGGCAGGTGTGGCTTCAGCAGGCGACTCATCTTCTTCTTCTTGCCCTCTTTCGATCAGATCGAACTCATAGGCTTTAAGGCTCAGGAACAGGTTGCTTGGCTTCATCTTGGCAATATCTTGACAATCCTTTATTACTGTGACTTTCATATCCCACTTCTTAGTCAGAGATCTCAAGATTTTGTAGTTGATATCTTTATCTGACATTTCTCATCCAAGTTCCTGTAGCTTGTTGACTGACATGGTGATTCTTCCATCGAGCTCATTGATGGTTTCATTTGGTAGCATATTAAGTTTCTCAAATTTCACCAGTTCGGCTTGCAGTCTGCTATCTTTAATCAGATCATTTCCTACACACATCTCAGCAAGCGTATCCCACATCTGTTTGGCTGTCTTGAGATACTTTATCTTTTCTCTGGTTATCTTGTCCATGGTCTTCATGATTATGTGCCTGACAATCGTATCCAGAGTGTACAGCTTTCTCTCTTCTGCATCCATCAGGGCGGGACTCTTTCTGACAAAACTTCCAACTGGAAAGTCTGGATCACCTCCAACAGCTGGGTTGTCATGGTAGATGATGATGGGTCCTCGTTCAAGAACTTCCATCATCCTGCTGCTTATTGATCCCAGATGGTTGCTCATGTATATCATCCAGTCTGCATACTCATCAATGAAAAATTTAGGCAAATCATGATACATACCCGAAGTATTATCCATGCTGATTGTGAGTTTGAAAACAAATGAGATTTGAAAAAGGTTTTTCAAGATCAGTTCAAGTGACCACAAAGGTTCTTCCTTAAGAACCGATGATATTCAAAGACAGTGGTCCGTAGAACCACTGCTCTGATACCACTTTTAGGTCCCGAATGGGATTCGTGAGGGCAGAAGTCTAGAGGGGAGGGGTGAATAGACTTCTGAAAACTTTTTCGTGCAGATCAGGTGTGATTGCAGTTTGCCTGATCAGAGTGCAAGTGAATCAGTTTGGACTTATATCTAACTTACTGATTGCCTGAGGGCAGATCAGTTCGGTGTCTATCAGTTTAACTGATTGTGCGGAAGCTAGTTTATACCCGTGTGAAAAACCAGTTTATAACAAATCAGATTCTGAAGCTGTTTTCAATCAGATGACTATGGAGTCAATCTAATCAGATCAGTAGCTTGGTGCTAGCTGATCCTAACTCAGAATATGTATGCAGATTTTATCAAGTTGTGTGCAATAGTGTAAAGCAGTTAATCAATCAGGTAAATGCACACATGATTTATAGTGGTTCGGACAACCAGTCCTACGTCCACTCTTCCCTATCACAAGGGGCACCAACTTAACCAACTGGACATAGATTATTGTGTTAGTCTAACACATTACACCAACAGATATTTATAGAGCTATCACTCAACCGATCCCAGAAATCAGAACTAGAAGCCCTAGTCTGAAATCTTGCAAAACAAACTTAACCTAACTTTTGGGTTTTGGGTAAGATTTGTTGCTTGTTCCAACTTTGAAATATATCCTAGTATTTAAGTAGCCTAGCATCTAGAGGATGAGATTTCTGTGCTAAGAACTATGGGATGAACACTTAGAAAAATAATCTTCAAGGTTGTGTTCTTCGTACGGAAATTTTGCTATAGTATGAGCTTCTTGATAATTTCTGTCTTCACTCTGAAGAGGAATCTCATATTTATAGACCCCGAAATCAAATAGCCGTTGGAGAGCAATTTGAATTTCTGGCTATATTTGGTAGATTTGCAGGATTTGATGTGACGTGCTTCAGGAACGACATGGCCGAAAGCGTGTATGTCATTTTTCTAGCCATTTGACTATGCAGTGACAAAATCCATAGTGTCAGCTCAGATCATACGTGTCTTGTTCTCATTGGTTAACAAGTACAGCATGTCAGAGTTTGTTCACCAACTAAAGTTGACATTCTTCTTGTTCAGATCAACAACGTATGACTTGGTGAAACATTAGTTGACACCTGGTGTGAGCTGACCTGATAAGATAGAATTGATCAATCTACCTGATAGAGTCTTCTGATGCCAGTTGTCTTAGCTTCAACTAGCAGACTCGATTGATGTAGGTCTTCTGGTCTGGATCTTGATCTTCTGGTAGTCTTCTGATCTTCAGGTCTTCTGAGCTATTGGCTTCATGTCTTCACCTGATCATCTGATTAACTGATCATTTAACTAACTGATCATCTGATCTTCTGACCTTGTCTTGTCTTCTGATCTCAACTGGTCTTCTGACCTGACCTATACATATTGAGTTCCCCCTCAATATGTGACCTACCTTATACATCAGCTGTCTATACATTTTAGCTGGTCATCCTAACCTGATTCTAAATCATCAGTCAGCTAACAGGTCTGACTGATCCTATTACAAACTGTTTTGGAACTTCCATCAAAACTAAATACAAATTTCCCAACAATTACTAACATGAATCAATCCAAAATTAGTTCAACATAATAATTAAATAAGCAACAACAACATGCGTACACATCATTCACGTAAATCCTAAGCATGCGGAATCTAGGAGTTACGAGATTACATACCTCTTGTAGAGACAACCGTTGAGACGATGGATCAATCCAAAGTGTCATCTCAAATATGTCCCACGTCCATGAACGTAATCCGGTGGAAGGATTCTCACGAACGATTTTAATAAAGGAGAAAACTAAAAATATATGCCACCACCTTTGAGGATTTCTAATTTTTCCAACACATTTCCTGCATTGGGGATGAAAAATTCATCCCCTATTTATAACATAAGGGGTGGTCGAAATTTTGCCCTAGAAAAGATATGGGAAGATCTTTAATTTTTGCCCTAGAAAAGATATGGGAATATATCCAATATATTCTCTTTCCCATAAATATATTTTCCACAAAATCTCCTCCCTTATTTATAAGTATTTTTCAAAAATTGCCTATTAATGGGGAAGGAAAAAGATCTTTGACTTATCTTGAATTTATGGGATAAACTTGTATCTCAAGAATACTTATTCGATAAAATTCTTTGCAAGAAAATCAAGAAAATCTTTTCTCCCCCTTCATAATATTTTCAAAAATATTGGAAAAATAGGGCAATAGTATTTTCTTCTCCTTTTCATTAATTGGACTTTAATTGGGCTATTTGAGGGGCATTTAGGAGAATTAAGATTGGACCTCCAATAGGCTATGAAACTTTAATATTAAGCCAAAATATTATTCAAGCCCATTAATATTAATTTATTCCACTATAAAATTAATATTGAACTATCCATCTTAATCCATATTACGATGCTTCAATAATATGGCTCCCGGTTATTATTTTCCGTGTTTAAGATTATTTAGTCCACTAATTAATTAAGCCACTGAAAAAGCTTTGTATTAATTAATATCTTTATTCTTGGAGTAAAGACAGCTCAACATTATTATCCATACCGAAAATAAATTTCCACTTGCAAGATTTGGTATGATAAATCTTCTGAGCCCACCAAGGGGACAAATCAAGCAAGACGTGCTTGCACACGATTCTCCATATTAAATCGTAGCAATCGTCGTGTAACTAATAATATTGCCCAAGATATAAGGTATCGAATCACGTTGATTCACTTCCCATCATAAGTCAAAGCAATAGTTATTAATTTCACATGATCCTATTTAAGGAACGGAGATTAAGAAATAACGAACCACTGAGGTCTAATTCTTCTATATTCAATACTGAAGAATTTATCCTCCTGAGGTCCTATTCAACGCATCATAATGCACTAGTGTAATCTCTTGGTCAAGACAAGCCAATCTGAGCCCTGCACTTCAACCTTTCACGATGGTTTGTTCATTTCCATCTAGGCTGTGAATTTCTACTTAGTTACAGGAACTGTTAATTTGATCTTTCGTGATCTGGTATCATCAAATTAACTACAATGTAACACGTACTATTTATTGAACAGGTATATAGTAAATATATATAACATTCAATCATATTTAATGCAACAGTGATAAATAATTTATTTCAGTAAATAAATGAGAAATTCAGTTTGGTTATACAAAGTAAAAAGCATACTTTTCAATATAACCCCAACACGAGGAACTAAGAGGAGGGAGCAAGAGGAAAAGGCGGATGACCGGGATAAGAGGAGGAAGGAGGAAGCTGAGAAACCTCCAGCACATAAGAGGGACCTAATTCAGATAATAGTTGGAGGACCACTTTTGATGATTCCTTCAGAGCTCGGAGAAAGAGTGTTCGAGAGCTGGAGATAGGTCTAGGGAAGGAAATGATGGAAATGAAGGAAGTAGGAAGAGTAGAGGAACTCCACAAATCTCGTTTGGCCCCGAGGATGGAGGAGGATTGCGGGAACCTCATACTGATCCTTTGATAATTACAACTGACATTGTAGGATATGACGTGGCCTGGATCTTCGTGGACACTGGAAGTCCAACGAATATCATGATGTTGGAGTGTTACAAAAGAATGGAGTTGAATGCGAAGTTGTGACCCGTGGAGACATCGCTTTATGGTCTTACAGGAGGAGTTGTCCAGCCCCTTGGCGAGATTACCCTACAGGGGGGACTGGGGGAGCATCCTAGAAGGAGGGTCCTGATGGTAAATTTTCTCATTGTGCAAGCACCTGCATCGTACAATGTGATCTTTGGGAGGCTGATGTTGAATCCCTTTCAAGCAATGATATCCACTTACCACGCGAAGATGAAGTTTCCAGTAGAAGAGGTCAGTGGAGATCAAACCTTGGCAAGGAAATGCTATGTTGAAGCCGTACGAGTGGCAGATAAGAATATACGGGACGAGCTGGAAATGATTAAAGGAGATGATCCTGAGATGAAAAAAATAAGGTTACTGGAGGAGGGAGAGTCTGGAAAGATGTAGGCTGAGGAGGAGCTGATGACAATTGGGCTATGTCCAGGGAAGATAATGTTGGGGTTATACGTGAAAGTATGCTTTTACATAATAACATACTATTGTACTCTTATTTACTGAACATAAATGTTTTGTCACCGTTGGCTTAAATATGAATGAATGTTATTTATTTCTCACAAATCGGTCAATATTAGTACATATTGCATTGTAGTTAATGTGGTGATACCCGATCACAGATGATCACATTAACAGTTCCTTGTAAATAAGTACATCTTCACAACCTAGATGGAATTGAACACTCCATTGGTAGAAGTTGAAGTGCAAAGATCAGATTGGTCTGTCTTGACCAAGAGATTGCACTAACACATTGTGATGTGCTGAAGAGGACCTACAGAGAGGATAAATTCTTCCGTACTGACTTATGGGATGAAGAATTAGACCTCAGTGGTTGTTGATTTCTTAACCTCTGTCACTTAAATAGGATTGTGTGTAATTAATATTTATTGCTTTGATTTGTGTTGGGTTTAGAGTCAGAGAGTGATTATATACTTTGCATTTTGGGCAATATTATTAATTATATGATAATTTCTAAGATTTTATACAGAGCAAAGTGTTCAAGGAAGGTCTTGTCTGATTTGTCTCCTTGGTGGGCTCAGAAGTTTTATCATACAAAATCTTGCAAGTGGAATTAATTTTCGGTATGGATAATAATGTTGAGTTGTCTTTACTCCAAGGAAAAAGATATTAATTAATATAAAGCTTTTCAGTGGCTTAATTAATTAATGGACTAAATAATCTTAAACACGGAAAATAATATCCGGGAGCCATATTATCGTAATATGCATTATGATGGATAGTGCAATATTAATGTTATAGTGGAGTGAATTAATATTAATGGGCTGAATGATATTGTGGCTCAATATTAAAAATTCAGAGCCCATTGGAGGTGCAATCTTAATTCTCCTAAAGGCCGCTCAAATAGCCCAATATAAGTCCAATTAATGAAAAAGAGAAGTAAATATTATTGCCTATTTTGTTCCATAATTTTCGAAATTAATGCAATAAAGAAGAGGAAAAAATTTCTTGATTTTCTTGTAAAGATTTTATGGAAAAAGATAAGTATTCTTGGAATACAAGATTATCCCATAAATTCAAGAAATCAAATCTTGTTTCTTTATTACTAAGATTTTCAAAAATCTTATAATATGGGGAGGGAAATATATTTTGTGATTTATATGGAAAATAGAATATATGAGATATATTCAAGATTGTATCTTGGGAAGATACAAAGAAATTTTCCATAACCCTAATTGGGCACAAATTTTCGCCCACCTCTGCTTTTATAAATAGGGATTTAATTTTTCATCCCTAACACAATTCCAATCTTGGAAAAAATAGAAATCCACAAAGGTGGTGCAATATTTTTTCTTTCTCTCTTCATTATAATTGTTCGTGAGAATCCTTCCACCAGATTACGGACAAGGACGTGGGACATATTTGAGAAGGAATTTGGGTTGATCCATCTATTCAAAGGTTGTCACTCCGAAAGGTATGTTTCTCGTAAACTCCTAAATTCCGCATGTATAGGATTTTACGTGAAATAAATTATACGCATGATTGTTGTTGGTATTTGGTTATTGAATTAATAGGTTAATTCATGTTAGAAATATTTGTTCAATTTAAATATATATTTAATTTCACCTCGAATAGATTCGGACACCCTATTCTCCAACAGGTAGGATACACCATATGAGGGAAGGATTGACCAAAAAGCAGATTGAGGTCCTAAGGAGGAATGCAGATATTTCTGCCTTCTCACCCAAGGACATGACAGGGATTCCACCAGATGTGTCTATGCCTTATCCTAATGTGAAGCCGGAGGTGAAATAAGAGAAGCAAAAGTTGAGAACTTTCGGACATGAGAAAAGATGGAATTATCAAGGAGGAGATTAGGAAGCTGGATATATCGAACTAATTGAGTTGCGTGTTTCTGGTCTCAAAAGGATCCAGAATACGGAGATGGTGTATTGCTTTCAGACACTTGAACAAATTAGGATCCTGGACCCCAAATCAGCTAGTCGGAGGATTCAAAGGATTGAATTGCCGAGCACGAGGGATGATGACCAAGGGTATCACCAAATACAACTATTTCGTGGAAACAAACCTGAGACCAGCCTTTTTGTTTTGTGTTGTATTTATGATTATGTTGGAGTGCCTATTGGATTAATTGATTCAGGATATACCTATCAACGGATGGTTGATAAATCTTTTATGACCCATTGGGTTGAAGTATGGAAGCACATGTTGATGACGTGCCCGATGAAAGTATGAAAATGAATCTTGTGGAAGCCCTTAGGGAACTAAGAAAGGAGAAAATGATTGGAGAATTGAGATTTGAAAAAGCTTCAACAAATGAGGATCCTCCTCGTAGGAGGAACCAGAGAATTGGAGGTCACGGGTTCACCTGGCCGGAGGGCACTCGTTTAAATGTTCATTCACACCACTATGCTTGAGATACTCGTCCGTGAATGAGGGGGAGTTTGAGTAGAGAGAGATACATGAAGGATGCTACACAGATCATAATGAAGGAGATACGTGGAGGACGCTGTGTAAATCATGCAGGTTTCCGGTCCACAATGCTAGAAATGCAAAAGAGTTGAAAATAACACAACCTAAGTAGGGCATGTGCGGTACACTTCTTTTTGCTTTTTTGTGTTTATTTTGATATCCCGGGACATGGTTGTTGGGGTTATACATGAAAGTATGCTTTTACTTTGTATAACCTATGTATTAAACACTTATTTAATGAAATATATTATTTATCACTGTTGCTTTAAATATGATTGAATGTTATATATATTTATTGAAAATCGTTCATAGCACGCGTTACATTGTAGTTAACGTGGTGATACCAGATCACAGAAGATCACGTTAACAGTGCCTTGTAAATGAGTGTGTGTTTCACAACTTAGATAGATCCGAACAATCTATTGGTAGAAGTTGATGTGTAAGGCTCAGATTGGCTTGTCTTGACCAAGAGATTATACTAGTGCATTTGATGCGCTGAAGCGGACCTGCAGAGAGGATAAACTCATTTGCACTGACTTTAGGGATGAAGAGTTAAACCTCAGTGGTTGTTGATTTCTTAATCTCTATCACTTAATAAGGACTGTGTGTGATTAGTAGTTATTGCTTTGACTTATAAATGAGAAGAGAATCATTGCGACTTCGATACCCTATATCTTGGGTAATAATATTAATTGCACGACATTTGCTAAATTAATACAGAGAATCGTGTGCTTGCAATGTCTTGAGTGATTGGTCCCCTTGGTGGGCTCGGAACCTTTATCATACAAAATCTTGCAAGTAGAATTAATTTTCCGGTATGGATAATAAAGCTGGGTTGTCCTTACTCCAAGGATAAAGATATTAATTAATATAAAGCTTTTCAGTGGCTTAATTAATTAATGAACTAAATAATCTTAAACACGGGAAATAATGACCGGGAGCCATATTACCGTAATATAGGTTAAGTTGGATAGTGCAATATTAATTATATAGTGGTATTAATTAATATTAATGAGCTGAATTATATTGTGGCTCAATATTGGAATTCAGTAGCCCATTGGAAGGTCCATATTAATTCTCCTAAAAGCCCCTCAAGTAGCCCAATTAAAGTGCAATAAATAAAAGGTGCTTAAAATAAAATAAATCATTGTTGCATTATTTCCTCCTTATTTCTTCGAAAATATTAAAGAAAAGAGAGAGAAAATTTTCTTGAAAAGATTTTATGGAAAGGAGATAAGTATTCTTGGAATACAAGATTATCCCATAAATTCAAGAAATCCCCCACTTGGCTTCTTTAATGGGAATTTTCGAAAATTATAGAGCAATAATAGGAAGAAGGATTTTCTTGATTTTCTTGGAAATTTTTTTATGGAAAACGATATGTATTCTAGGAATAGAAGAATATCTCATAAATTCAAGAATGATCCCATCTTGAAATACCTCCTATTATTTTTGAAAAAATTAGGCTAAATAAGGGTGTGAGATTTTTGTGGAAAAATACACATGGAAAGAAGAATATATGGGATATATTCAAGATTTCTTGGAGATCAAGAAAAGATCTTTCCTAACCCTATTTTGGCTAAAATTTTCATCCACCCCCTCTATATAAATAAGGGGATGAATTTTTTCATCCCCTAGTGTTCCATGTGTTGGAAATATTAGAAATCGACAAAGGTGGTGCAACAATTATTTATTTTTCCTTTGTTTATAAATTGTTCATTGGAGAACCTTCCACAGGGGTTATTGAACGAGGACTTGGGAATACTTGAGAATGACTTTGGTGGGTATCCAGATACTTGATCCTGTCTATCTCAGACCGTCTCTCCAACTGGTACGTTTACGTAAACTCCTAGAAATTCCACATGCAAGGATCTTTTACGTGAAATGTTATTTGCATGTCGTTGTTGGATAAATTATTATTTGAATTCACTTAGGTTAATTCATGCTAGTAATAATTGTTAATTTAAATTTGTGTTTATGAGGTCATCCCGATACGATAGATCCTAGCATATGTTATCCTAACAACTGGTATCAGAGCCCTGGTTCGGGCTCTGATCTTTTAAACTGTAATTTAAATTGTTGTTCATTAAAATTGAAATTGGATAGTAGAACTGTTAGATCTGTTTTGCAGGTATCCAATTATCATGGTATTTTAATGTGCTTATTTACATGCAAATAAATTGTTGTTTTTTAATGCGATTCGTTCGAATTTGTTTTGCCTCGTGATAAAATCCACGAGTAGATTAGAATTTATTTGATTTGTTCAATGTAATAGACTAGTCTAGATCTAGGTTTATTTATTTTTCGTAAATAAATTATAACCGGATCGTGAATGAAGATGGAGACGGAGATTAAAAGACGGAAGTCCAAGTGCCCAGACGTACGCGAGCTAAGGCAGAGCACGCGAGCTAAGCCGAAGGCCAAGCGACCGCACAAATTGCTAGGCGGGATGCGGAGGCCCGGGGCAGGGGGGCCTTGGCTTAGGTATGTGAAGTGATTAAGCATCGACCACTTTTGTATGGCCCGGCGTGTCGCGGCGAAACTAAGCGGCAGTAGCAGGACCCGGATACCGGGCGTGTCGGCGATGCCAGCGTCGCGTAAAGGCCATGGGCAATGGGGCGAGATAGCCAATCCGGACCGGTGCGTGCGCCTAGGCTCATGCGACTCGCATTTCGGGTTATGAGCTACTCGATTTCCGGATGTCGTCCTAACCCGAAACGGAGGACATTCTTTGAAGAATTGTTACGGATTTAGTAGGAACTTTTCGAGACGAACGATGAAGGCAAAAGAAGAGACGATTTTTCGAGATCAAGATTTGGAATCAATCCATGACAGTTGGATATATGTGCCCAACTTGATTTATTTTGTCTTGATGCTTGTTTTAAACTCGTGCAATTTTATTTGTTAAATGTGTTTGCATGATTTAGAGTTGTCTAAAGAAAATCTCACTTTCGAAAATTACTAAGTATGTTTTATTGACAAATTTTATTCCGGATAATAAAATTACGTCAAATTTGACCTCCATGATCTATTTATTTGTGAATTCTTTTGGAGAAATTTCCCCCACGGAACGGCCAAGAGATGGTTTTCACATGAATAAATTCCCAAAAGGATGATTGTGAATTATTATTAGTGGCGACGATGACCCTCCCCACGAGGCTCGTACAAAGCAAAGTAATAATTCTGTATTTAATCATGGTTATTACTTAGGTATAAAATTGATATGCATATACTTCCCCGAAGTCCCTATCAATTTTATATTGGTCAAGTGGGAGCCGACTATTAATTTTGAATTAATGGTTTGTAACTGTTCTTGTTTGTAACCTACTTGAATGTGTTTAAATATACAGTTCACCCAATGTGACCTATTTAAACTGTTTTGAGATGTCGGCCGATGCATGTTCATATTGTTTTGAGATTTTGATATGAACAATGTGATCGAATTGAGTGATAATTTTGTGCTTACACAAATTGCTATTTATTTCAATTCAACATGTCGCAACCTTTTAATCCATTGTATTCTATACTTAAAGACCATCAATTAACTAGTGAAAACTACTTTGGTTGGAAACGAAAAATTATTATTGTCCTAAATGCACAAGGATCCAAATGGGTGCTTGACACACCAAAACCTGAAAAACCAGCTAAGGATGCTAGAATATGGGACGAGATGGAGTATGGTGAATGGGAGTTGGCCAATGAATTTGTAAAGGAAACAATATTGGCACATTTGTCAGATTTGTTAAGACACCTTCACCAAGGATTTGAATCAGTTGTAGACATTATGCGAAATCTCGAAGTGATGTTTGTATATCCGGCCCATATGGCAATCCAAAGCATAAGGCATGAAATGGCCGAGCTAAGAATGGAAGAAGGAACGACCTCAAGGAAGCACGTTCTTAGGGTTATAGTTCTTTTTAGGAACTTGAGATTCTTGGCGAAAAATGTGATTTCAAAACCAAAGTTGATTTCATTCTCCATACTCTGGCAAAGAGCTATGATCATCCCTATCTAGAGTACCTGATGGAAGATCTTGATTACAATGTGGATGATCTAGTAAAAGCTCTTACATTGGTCGAAGAGGATACAGAGCGCAAGAAAGAGTACTTGGTCACAAAAGAGTTGTCTTTTCTTTCTAGGCCAATTGGTGGTAAGAATGATGAAAAAGAGAGGCAAAACCAAGTGGGCTCAACGTCCTTCAAGAGTGAAAATTCAAGCAAGGGGAAACATTTGGAGTGCGGAAATTTGGGACATTGGAGGTCAGTCTGTTCCAATCTTAAGCGGAATGGAAAGAAAGGCAATTCTCACGCATTAGTTGTTGAAACTTGTTTAGCGGTGTATGCTACCCACTCGTGGGTAATGGATACGGGATCCAATGATCATGTTTGTTTCACATTACAGGGGTTCATAAAATACCTGACAACTTAGTGGAAGTGAGGTCCTCATCACACTGGGCGATGCTACGAGAGTAGTAGCTGAAGCAGTAGGAGACGTGCACCTGTCTTTTGAAGACAAGTTTTTAGTTTTGAGAGATGTTCTTTACGTTCCAGTTTTTCATAAAAACCTTATTTTAGTTTCTAAACTATTTAATGATGGATATTCTGTTCGTTTTTCTAAGCAAGTTACTGTTTACCGTAACAATGTGTGTACCTATCGTGAAACTTTACGAAATAATCTCTATACTATTAACTGTGCACACCACTCATAAAATGCGTCTTATAACACATCGACTGTTTCATGCAATAAGAGAAAACGTCCAGAAAACGTGAACGTGACACTTCTATGGCATCTAAGATTAGGTCATATTAATATAAATAGGATCCAAAGGTTGGTGAGAGATGGTTCGCTGTCGGACCTACAGTTAGAATCACTTCCAACCTGCAAATCATGTTTGGAGGGTAAAATGACCAAGAGGGCATTTAGAGCCAAGGGGAATAGAGCCACAGAAGTGTTACAAATCGTTCACACTGACATGTGTGGTCCAATGTCAACCAAAGCTAGAGGTGGCTATGTGTATTTCGTGAATTTATCGATGATTACTCATGGTTCGGGTACATTTTCCTCATGAAACACAAATCGAAAACCTTTGATAAATTCAAAGAGTTCAAAGCCGAAGTGGAGAATCATAGAGAAAAGAGTATCAAGTTTCTACGATCTGATCGTGGAGGCGAATACCTTAGCGATGAGTTTTTGAACTACATGTCAGACGAGGGCATTATATCCCAGCTGATTGCACCCGGAACCCCTCAACAAAACGGGGTTGCAGAACGAAGAAACAGAACACTATTAGAAATGGTCAGATCCATGATGAGTTATTCAGGTCTACCCAAATCGTTTTGGGGTCATGCCTTGGAAACGACGGCTCACGTTATGAATCTGGTGCCATCCAAATCGGTTCCCAAAACCCCTAAAGAGTTGTGGACCGGGCACAAGCCCAGTCTAAGACATCTCAGAATTTGGGGGTGTCCGGCATACGTGCTAGACAAGGAAGCCGATAAGTTGGACGCACGTTCGGAGCTAAGACTGTTTATAGGATATCCCATGGGAACGAAAGGGTGCATGTTCTATGGTCCCGAAGATCAAAAGGTGGTAATAAGTACGCACTTCAGATTTTTGGAAGAAGACTTTATGAACAATCAAAAGCCCAAAAGTGAGATTACCTTAAATGAAATCAGAGGGCAAACTCCTATACCAACAGTACAAGTTGATATACCAAGCGTCACAC
Organism: Stenogyne calaminthoides; assembly: GCA_037126765.1. Classification (NCBI taxonomy): domain Eukaryota; kingdom Viridiplantae; phylum Streptophyta; class Magnoliopsida; order Lamiales; family Lamiaceae; genus Stenogyne; species Stenogyne calaminthoides. The sequence continues at coordinate 32,234,963 of JBBCBC010000001.1, read as the reverse complement.
CGACACAATTGGAACCTCATCGTAGTGGGAGGGTTGTCCGACAACTTGAGAGATTCATGTGGATAGGAGAATCCTTGTAACGTCCAGGTATTCAGAAAGTCGACCTTCGAGGTCTAGACGTCCTAAACCCGAGTCATCACTTAGTGAACCATAAAAACCGAGCCAGAAATTTCTTTTCTTTTTTAAATAAAGACAAAAAACTTAAATATAATAAGTTGCAGTGGAAGATCTTACATATTGTTCATTTATAGAAAGAAAATCGTGTTTGTTACTAAACAAAATATCGTTATCCCTTTTCTGACAAAATCATCTCGACAAGTCTTGGGCACGACTCTCGAGATCTCATAGTAATAGAGTTTCAACAGGAAATACAAATTAACATATTGTCTTAATTAGAAAGCGATTCTCTTTTTTTATATATATAAGGCGGGAGTGGAAAACGGATTGTCTACTGCAGCTCCCGGGCCTCCGCATCATATCCTGAAAATGTTTAATAAGGGGGCGTGAGATAAAAATCGTCATGGGCAACTCCAGACGTTCTATATCTGATTGTCAGGAGATCTGAATAGTAAAATCTTTTACTCTTTTGGCCTTCGTTTGATTTCGTTCTTATTCATAAATAGCAGTTAAACCATTCGTCTATCATTAAACTTTGAGATATTGAATTCATTTAAGCATTTCGTTCGTCGATGTCCCGAAGGATCACCATTTTTAGGGTAAGACCTTTCATATAGATTCAAAACATAAAACAACTCATTTCACATATACGGGATGGGATGGATTACCTCCTATTGCGTCCGATCCCCAACACATTCAAACAAGTGGGGCGGCACTGGTAGCATATACCACGTCCGACCCCCATTTAGCTTCCTTATATCCCCTCATTTGCTTCCTTATATCCCCTCATTTGCTTCCTTATATCCCCTCATTTTGCTTTCTTATATCCCCTCATTTGCTTCCTTATTATATCCCTCATTCATAAAACACAATCACGTGCATAACTCACATTCATGAAAATAAAACACATGTTCATAATTCGTGCCTTTCCATATTCAAAAAAATGTATTCATGAGATCATTTGTATCTTTCGTTAGTACTTATTAGGTTTGTTTTAGAAAACTGACAACAGTCCATATAACATTAACTAGCTATACAGATAGTGTCACCCACCTGGAAATTTTTGAGATAAAGCTTAACTTCTTGATAGTTTAGAACTTCAAGGTGACTTCTGAGCCTCCGAATAGAACCCGTACTTTACCTAGCATAGTTCATTCGTTTAGTTTATTTCATTCTCTTAGTTCATTAATCAGTTTAGTATCATACTTAGGGCTTTTCGATAAAAGGAGGGTACGTGATTTTTTAAAACAACCTTACGATGTTTAGTTTGAGTTCGACGGGGGTGTCGAGACTCATTTCTTTAGTCGACAAGTTATCCTAGTGTACTATGGGTCCTCAAACGGGGTTTTGGGTCTTTCGGGTCTGCTCTATACTCAAGGATACAAATAAAACACTTAGTCACATAATCAGTTGGACATCCTATCTGATATTTAAATCATTAGTCATCTAACAGGTCTGACTGGTCCTATTACAAACTGTTTTGGAACATCCATCAAAACTAACTACAAATTTCCCATCAAAACAGTTAATCAGAAAAACAGATAACCAAACAAAATGTAAACAACAGAAAAACTACAGAAATCAGAAGACAATGAGAAGTTGTCTTAAGATCAGAAAGGTAATTAATTTCATTGAAAAGTGTTGAAATTTACAACATACAAGAAATGATAAACAAAGATTACCTATCATCTTATCTAAGATAAGGTCTTCTGACTTCTTCAAAATGAGAATCTCTGGAGATTGGCTGGAATGGCGAAAACCTTGTACATCCTCTGTAGCAAAGCTTCCAGTCTCTCTCTCTCTCAAATATATCTCCTCTTCTAAATAAGAGAGCGTATCTGACTGATTGATATTGTAATCAATCAGTTACCACGGTGATCTGATCTGGTACTTTGTTGACTTATCTGATGGTTGCCTCATGCATTTCCCAACAATATCTCACTTATCTAATCAGATTCTTGCTTGAAACACTTCGCTACTTATTTGATCCACTTATCTGATACACTGAAAGCTAAACTTGTATCTGATAAGGGAAAAAGACCTGCTGAGCAAGTAAGGCAGGTGCCTAATCAGAAAGGGAACAGAAATGGACCCCAACTGATAAAGCATCAGCCGAGGAATCAACAGAAGAACCCAGTTCTTCTGAAGAAACCTCAACCTGATCAGCAGATTAGGTATCAGAAGAGACAACCTGTAAGAAGGAAATCTAATCTGAGACCCAATCAAGGTCAGCTGCCTAATAAGCAAGCTATAGGTAAACTGCAAAGACCACCTATGCCAAAAAGATATGAATCTTTTGAAGGTAGCAGTCGTACCTACCCTTATAACCAGAGATCTAGGGATACTGCACCTGAGCCACACTTGATTAAAAGAAGACAAAATATAAAGAAAAATCTCAAGTCTTCTAAGTCATCCAAGGCTTACACGAATAATCATACTAATAAGAAAGCATATAAAGAGACGTATGATTATGTTGATATGTATGGGAGACAAATCAGACCTTCTAATCTATCTGATTTTCATAGAAGTGCTCTGTTTGTGTGGATCCCTAAATCCACCACTAACCCCCCAGGACCCAGTTCCAAAGGGGTACCTAAAGCCTGATTTGATTGCAGGTTCGCGTGGGACTGGCCAACAAAGGAGGTGTACAAGCAACTATCCTGAAGACTCAGATGAACCTGAAGACTCAGATAGACACTGAAGACTCAGATGACACTTGTAGGTCCCGAACGGGTTTTGTGAGGGTGGAAGTCTAGAGGGGAGGGGTGAATTTCCAAATCTTTTTGTGCGGATCAGATGTGAACTGCAGATTACCCGATCAGAGTGCTAGTGTATCAGTTTAGACTGATGTTCAATCTTACTGAGTGCTTAAGGGCAGATCAGCTTGATATCTGTCAGTTTACCTGAATGGTGCGGAAGTTTGTTTTTACCCGTGTGAAAAACCAATTTTATCAATTTAGATTCTTAAGTCAGTTTTCAATCAGCTGACTAAGGTGTCAACCTGATCAGATCAGTTGCTTGGTGCAGACTGAGCTTAACTTAGAATATGTATGCGCTTTTAAACTCAGTTGTGTGAATAGTGTAAAGCAATAAGAAAGCAAGTAAATGCACACAAGACTTTTTATAGTGGTTCGGACAAAACCCGTCTTACGTCCACTCTTCCCTTAACACAGGGGAACCTTAACCGAACTTAACCTGCGGGACTTATACCCCTCACGGGATGGCCGAGATGTTTACCGAGTTCTCACTCTACAAACTTAACCTGCGGGACTTATATCCTTCAAAGGATGGCCGAGATGTTTACCGAGTTCTCACTCTACAAACTTAACCTGTGGGACTTATATCCTTCAAAGGATGGCCGAGATGTTTATTGAGTTCACACTCTACAGATGTTTATCGAGTTCACACTCAACCGAACTAGAAATCAGAAAACTAGAATCCCTAGTCTGAAATCTTTCGGGAACAAACTTAACCTAACTTGCGTTTGGGTAAAGAATGTTTGAGGGTTCCAACTGGAAATCTATCCTGGTGTTTTAGGTAGCCAAAATGCTAGTGGATAGGATTTCTTGCTAAGAACTAATGGGATGAACACTCTAAGAATAATCTTCAAATATAGTGTTCTTTGAGTGGAGATTTTGCTGTAGCTTTTGCTTCTTTTGCGGTGTCTCCGTGTTCGTTCTTTGCTAGTTATCTCTTGTCTTCAATTGACAAACAATCCCATTTTATAGACCTCGAAATCAAAGTGCCGTTGGAGAGCAATTTGAATTTCGGGCTATATTAGGTAGGTTGTAGGATATGATTGTGACGTGCTCCGATTATCAGCGTGGTCGTAGGCATCATTAGCGTCGTTTTTGTCCGCAGCGTCGTATCCGCATTGTCAGCTCTTTTTGTGCACGTGTCGCTTCTCCTTGAGCCCATGAGGCGGCACTTCGTAAATTTGTACGTTAGGCGATTGATATTCCTTTTGTAGAAGATTTGTCTTATGCGGTGTATCTTTTAGATTGTTGCAGTGTGGTGACTAGATTAGGTGGCGATCGGTCTACCTTGTTGAGTCTTCAGATGCACATTGCCTTAGCTCAATATGCAGACTCTGCTGATATAGGTCTTCAAGCCTTTTGATCTTCAGGTGTCTCTGAGCCTCTGCGTATTCAGTCATACTGAGTCTTCAGGTTTATTACTGAGACTTCAGGTTTATCTGAGTCTTCAGGTTTATTACTGAGACTTCAGGTTTATCTGAGTCTTGAGTTCATCCGAGTCTTGGTGTCTATCTCGAGTCTTGAGTTCATCCGAGTCTTGAGTTCTTCTTGTCTTCACCTGATCTTCTGACTTCTTGTCTTCTGATTTGTGCTTAGTCTTCTGATCATCTGACCTTATCTGGGTCATCTGATACTTCGACCTGACCTATACATATTGAGTTCCCCCTCAATATGTGACCTATCTTTTACATCAGCTATCTATACATTTCAGCTGGACATCTTAATCTGATTCTAAGTCATCGATACATAACAGTCCGATTGGTCCTATTACAACCTGTTTTGGAACTTCCATCAAAACTAAATTACAGATTTCCCAACAATTTCCCCCTTTTTGATGGAACCAAAACACTTAATCACACTTAATCAGAAAAATAGATACCATGATTGGAAATGTAGATAATGTAAACAGTACATACCTCAGAAGACAATGATATGTTGTCTTAGAATCAGTGAGATGGAAAGTTTCATTCAGATAGGTGTGTACATTGTAGAATACATGAAAAGCGTACCTATCATCTGATTCCAAGTTGTCTTCCTCAGGTGTACTTGAACATTTGTAGTTCTTTGGGGATGCCAAACATCCTGTACATCCTTTGCATTAGCTTGTCCAACTCTTCTTTTCTATGGATCCCTCCTTTTTCAGCAAGTCCATAGTAGATATTCTTGAATTTAACAGGATCTAGCTTGTTGTCTGGACGCAAAGGTGGAAGGAGTATTTCAAAGGGTGGAGCTTCTGGTATTAGTGACATGATCTTGCCTTCTTTCATCACTGTCTGGTAGAAGTCTGGATACTTTGTTTCTAACCAGTTTTGAAATTCATCATCATTTTCAGTCTGATCTTGATGAATTGGAATCTTCTCCAGGATGTAGACGTCACATAACCATTCTCCTCTGATCTGATCCCATTCTGGAAGCAGATTTTGCCGTGCACAGAGGATGCCTTTAACAGGTGTCGGAAGGGCATTCTTCTCCCAAACAATCTCCTCTGCTGCAGCTTCGTTCTTCCTCTTCCTTCGGATGTAAGCGATGTTCAGTCCCTTAGCCTCTGCTAACTTCTGCTTCTTGATTGCGGCCTCTTTTATTCTCTGTCTTGTCTGCTCTTGAACTTGTTCAGAGTCATCCGCTTTTTGGTGGAGAATAGGGGCCTTGTCTCGATCGTCATGATTTCTTTCATCATCTTTGCCTTTGCCTTTTTTTTTCTCCTCGAGTCCGCTTTCGGGTTCATCTTGTTCGTCTTCTTGACTAATTTCTTAGCGAGTTCAAGGCTCTTGGCCCGATCATCAGTTTCCATTCTTTTCTGAACGAACGAAGAAAAGTCTTCAATCTTATCGACTCTGGCAGTAACCTCTGAAAGAGCACTTTTCTGCTCAACAATCTCTTTGCTATGTTGCTCCATAGTTTCTTTAATTTTGAACGAGATCGGTAGATGGAGTGGCGGCAAGTCGATCTGATGGTTTTTGGTAGAGATGAAAAAAGTTACCAAGCGTATGCGAGTCTATTTTTTTTTCTTCTCTTTATTTTATTCTCTTTTCCTTCCCCTTTTTGGTTTCATCAAAGAGGTTGGACATCTTCTTGGTTCAGAGGCGTTATTATTTAGTGAGATCTCCTCTTTGAGTTCCTCGACAACAAGAGGAGTGATCACGAGCGGTGGCGAAGGTGCGAGGAGTGTAAAGCGTCGAGAGCGATTTTCGATTTCTGTCTTGCTCGCTCGTAGAAGCTAGAAAATGTTTCCAACCCATATCCAAGTGGTTGTTGGTTTTGTCCAAGGATGCCCAGACACTTTCCAAAAGTACATGTGTCCGATCGAGCATCTCGTCTCGAATCGAGAGTTTGTCGATCGAGTTTGAGCTTCTCAGGAAGAGGATATACTAGTTGCATTACTTCAGCAAGGATGACATTGTGCATCCCAACTGTGTGACTTTGTTCCTTGTCAACTAGTTTTGCTTGCTCATCTTCAAATCGCTTCATCAGATCTGCTGTGAGCGCTGCGAATTTGTCTTCAAATGCAGCCTTGATCCCATCCTGAATATTCTGAGTACGATGATCTAGGGTATCAGAGCTCATCGTAGTAGTTTGTTCAGATGTTGAAGCTTTGCCAAGTCGGGTCTCATCTGCAGCACCCATTCTTGGTTCATCGTTAGCTCCCTCATGATCTGTAGGAGGTTGAACGGTTTCCTCCCTGTTATCAGCAATACCGAACCTTTCGTGAATCAACCATATGATATCATCATCAGATGCCAGTTCAACATCACTTTCAATCCCAACATTGTTTAGACATTTCAACTCCAAGTCTACAAAGAAATCTGATCCCAGAGTTGTCATTAGAATCAGAAATTCTTCAATGCTCTTCAGTCTGATATCCCTCCAGAACACTATCTCTTCTATCTGTTGCTGGATGCCAGGATGTTGATCCACTTCAGGGCATAGATCCAGCAGATACTTTTTGATCTGTTGCTTCATTATCTTAATGATGGGGCTCTCTGGAGCAGGTGAAGCAAGCACTGTTCTGGTGTTGAAGGGATTATGAGAGATGGACACTCGCTCGCCAGATCTCTCAGGTTCTTGAGACTTGATTGGGGATTGGGATGTTTGTAGTTCAGGTTCATTTTCAGCGTGTTGAGGGTGTCCAGTTTCCTGAACGGTTTGATTGATTGGTGGTGTGGGAGATCTTGGTGATCTGATAGGCGAGGGTGAGGGTGAGGGTGAGAAGGTTTTGTGGGGAGGTGATGATGATTTTTGAGGAGAGGGTGATGGTGATTTGGAAGTGGGTGTTGGCGATCTTTCTCTTTGGAAGATCTTGGTGAGAGGCAGAGAATTAGATGGTGATTCTTCCTCAGATTGCTCCACTTCTGTCCCTATGACAGATTTCTCTCCTTCTGCTGCTATCATCTGCTCTTCCCTTACTTCTCTGATAGTTGGCTCAGAGCGGACTGCTATCTCTTCGTCTGATCTCACTTGCATCAGATCGTTCGTTCTGCTGACTTGCTGGGCAGAACTTGGAGCAGTTTTCAGAGGAGATGAGACTCTCTTCTGACGTTTCCGCTGAGCATCTGGTTTCTTGGCCAGATCCTTCCTCTTCATCCTCTTCTCTGGAATGGCCTCTTCCTGCACTTAAAATGATGCAGTTGCCTTATCTTTTCCCTTCTTTTCTCCCTTGGGTTTGGGCACATAAGGAGTTGGATCCTCATCAGATTGTCCAGGTAGGGACTCATCTTTGCCCAATATGGCCTTGTGCTTTGCTTGGTATATCTTTGCTCCATTCTCGATCCATTTATAATTCTGTGGCAGCTTATCTGACAGAATGATAGAGATTTTGTGTATGAATGAGCACTTGGAAGATAAGCACACTTCATTGCTCTGGGTCAGTTCGAACTTCCCGGAGTCTTTTCTCAGTCTTGCTTTGACCATACCCAACCAATCGATATCTGAAGCCTTCTTGATTAGTGCAGCCATGACACTTATCTTGTACGAAGTGACTGCATCAAGACTGTAGGTTGAGCACATGATCACCTTCTGAACAATTTCAAGAAGAAGGCGATATTTTCTCTTCAGATAGGAGGCTTTGACGTTCGTCGTGTTCTCCTTATTTGCTGGTCTCAACAGCTCGGCTTCAAGAAATTCCTTTTCTCCTACATCAGTCGTGTAGGTCTCTGGATTGATGCTTCCTCGAGTTAGGCCGAATATCCTCTGGAGATCGTCATTCGACACTCGCACTTCCAGTCCTCCAACGGAAGAAATCAGGTCAGCATCAATGTCTTCATCCCTCTGCAGATTGTATAGAAACTCCAGAGCTTCATGTGCGTGGACGATGTTCTGATGTGTAGAGCAATAGCGTTCAAGTCCACACGCTCGCAAGCACTCCAGAATTTCCAGCGATTCAGGGTCTGAGGTGATGGTGAAGACTACGTACTTTTCATCAATGATGTCTTTCTTCATCGATGAAAAATTGCAGAACTTTTTCCCTTGGCCCGGTCGTGGAATAAGATATGCCATTTCTGTACGATATGCAGATTGATGTTTAGTTTGAGTAAGATATTTCAATAAATGCAGTCAAACTAGTAATTTTAGCATCAATTTAGCAAATAAGCGTTTAGATCTAATAAAAATTACAGAAATATATCATCACGATTTGTAAACCTAGGTACCAGAGAGAAATTGAGATCATGAAATTAATTAAACAAGAAATTACCAGAAATTGATTCGAAAGATTTAGAAATCGAAAGAGTAGAATCAATTGATCTCGAAAGTAATTCTTTGAAGATTTTGAAAAAATTGATCTTTTAAGAACTTTGAGAAGACGAAGTAGTGGAAAGCGGTTTTCCTGAAAAGATTTGGATTTTATAGAAAACGAGGGAAAACCTTTTTGCACAACTTTCCAGAGTACTCAAGTATCCGTGTTTTGAAAACAGTGGTTGAGATTAGTCGGCCAAAAAGTATTTTGATCGCACGGTTGAGAAAAGTAGTCTTCTCGTTTTCCGGACTCGAAAAATCGTAATAAAACATTTTGAAAACATTTTCCCAAGTCCGCATTAAAAGCTTTGAAGAGCATGCGTCATGAACAGAGTAAAATAAATCAATTATTTAAATAACGCATATAAGGTATTCAGAAAGAGATAAATAAGAGAGCGTATCTGACTGATTGATATTGTAATCAATCAGTTACCACGGTGATCTGATCTGGTACTTTGTTGACTTATCTGATGGTTGCCTCATGCATTTCCCAACAATATCTCACTTATCTGATCAGATTCTTGCTTGAAACACTTCACTACTTATTTGATCCACTTATCTGATACACTTCATCCTTCAGTCTTCTTCTAATCAGCCCGTATTTACTGAAGTCAACTCCCGCCAAAACTTTTACTTCGGGGAGTCCAAAAGTCGCCTCGATTCCCAAATCGGTGAGATTTGACATTCCGTAATAATGGCATAGATACGCTGTGATTTAATCACACCGTTAACTCATCCAACCATTAGCCGCGTGTTCCTGACGCGTTGTCGATGCAAAATTCTCTTAAGATCTTCTGAGAAGATAAAATTTGCATTTATACCCCTAATTTCTTTCTATAAATTAGCCTGGTGTGTTAGGAAAACAACACAACATAAACCATTTCATCTTCTTTAGCATATCCTTCATGCTTTTCCGATGAGTTCCTTATTTCCGGTGAAACTTCCGATGGGAACCTTTAACCCTTTTCCAATGAATTCAGCTTCTCAAATCAACCCTGTATGTTCCTTCACGCTGCTTTCGTCGTCATCTAAGATTTCACATACGATCAATGCTAAGCTTCTTTACCACCATGGAGGCGGATCTGCTAAGGCAAATGAGAAGGCACTTCTCCTAATCGTATGCACCTTGTGCGCCTATCGAGATGACGGAATAAGCATCAACAGACTCAGTCTGAAACAAAACATGAGTTTGGTATATGGTCTGCATCAGTTAACAGCTGATCTCCATATATTAAGCTCAATTTCTGCATGCGACACTAGTGTCCGTTTGATCCTTGTGACCAAACCTATGGCACTGTGCCCCATTTAATAGCTGGAGAGCCCGTTGATTTCACGTCTGAGGGCTCCCGGCTTGGACATCCTTCAAAGCCACTCTCGCTCCTTACTCCGAAGCTTTTGAGATTGGCTCAGGATTCTCGAGGCCTCTCTGATGCCCCTTCTTAGGATCGAGGGAAAATGAGAGCATCATACCTTGAACTCTGTCTCGCGTTCCCTGCCTAGGGTTGGCTTAGGGCTTATGGTTTATGACCTCCGGGTCTTCTTGTACTTGTAATACCACTTGACGATAGCTTGTAGCATTTGTAGCTTGTGATATCACTTGTAACTTGTAAATCTGACCTCCGGGTCCTTATCAATGAAAAACTCTGTTATTCCATTGCTGTGTTGTTTCTTCTGACTTATGCGATCTGTAGCTTTACTCTTGACTTGCTTGTTATTTGCGAAGCTTTAATCGACTTATAAAGTAATCTTCCAATCGTCGGTTCCCCTTAATCGATGTGTCTTGAATCGATCCGCTCCTTTGTCCGAACCGGATCGGCTACTTATCGACTTTTCGACCGCTCCTTATCCGAACTTCGGATCGGCTCCTCGTTCGGTCGTTCGATCGGTTGAGATTCCTAACTCAACTGATTCCACTTAACTTGGTTAGTCTTTTAACCAATCGTTACGGAGATCGATCCTTTAACCATATCACGGTGCATTTTCTCCAAGATCCGAAGCCCTAGCTCGTTGCATAACTCTCGAATCGATCTCAATTTAGCGGCTTAGTTAAGATATCGACTTTTACGCTTGTCGGTATGGATCTTTTTCCATCCCGATATTCTTCTTTTTCAACGTGATCTCGATAAAATGGCGTCGACATCCACATGCTTGCATCTTGTATGTAGAACAGGATTTACGAGTGATTGCAATAACACTATTCTTGTCGCGAGAATATAGGTACGTTCTTAGCTACGATGTTGTAATCCTCATTTCCGACTTAGCGGGCGATTTGGGGTTTGACTTCTGCTGACCATATATTCTACTTGGTAGTAGATGTCGAATCGATGTCCGCTTCTTCGAAAACCAAGAGATGGGTTTAATTCCTAAAACCGACATGAACACGAGGTTGACTTTTCATCGATTCTGCAACCTCCGTGTCGAATCGTAATACCCACTAAGATCTAGATTGTCATCCGATGGGTAAAATAAACTAAGGTTTACAAATCCCTTTAGATACTTGAGAATCCGCTTTAGCTTTCTAGGTGAATTTTGCATGGATTTGCTTTGAAATCGCGATACACCCTTGTAAAAAGTAATGTCCGTCTCATCGGGCAACAGTATTGTTGGGATATTTTAGTTTTGATGAATTATGCAAAACATTATCAACTCAGATTATTGAAGCCGATTCTGATAACAAAGTTGGGGAACGAGAGAACAAATTGAGGGGGAACTCACTTAAATCACCAAAGATGATCGAGATCGACGAGGTCGCAGACGAGAATGATCGAGATCGATGAGTTCAGAGTTAATCGATGAGTCAGGCAAAATCGTAAGAGAAGAAAAGCTAAGCCACCGATCGGAAGATCGATGATCGTAATGCACTGATCGTAAAATCGGAAGAACAAATGAAGTGATATGGTGATCGAAGAGCGCACAAGCCGATCGTGAAAGAAACCGACCGTAAGATCAAAAGAGAAGGTTGCGATCGAAGAGGAGCAGATGAGGCCGACGAGATCGACGTGATCGAGATCGATATAAAGATGAGCGATGATCAAGATCGACGTGATTGAGATGGGATGTGCTAAAACCGACATGCTAAACCTAATGAATCGAATTCGATGTTATATCTCGAGATGTTGATCCGATCAATGAGCCGACGATCAGCAAAGAAGAAATCGATATTTCGAGTCAAAGTAACTCAAGGTCGATTTCTCAATTCAGAGAATCGAACTCGGGCCATTTGAAAGTGTCAAGATGCCCGACGTATAAGGTCCGCCGAGAGAAGTCACCGAGGCTCGATGCACTCAAGGCTCGAGATAGATCTCAAGGATCGATGAAGAATCAATACTCAAGATGTCTCGAAGACACCGAGGCTCGAGATCCCTGAATGGTTCCAAGGCGAGGAATCGAGGAATATAGCCGATTGAATCACCGACGTGGACCAATGAGAGGAAGACAACCACTGGAAAAGTCAGGAACCTCATAGAGAATAGTATGGATTTGAATGTGATTCTCTCCAACGGTAACATTCAAATCCACACTATATATACAAGTTCTTCCTTCATTATTTGTGTGGAAGCGTGGAAAAATGCGTGAAACATCCATCAAGCCAAATCAAAGCATTCCCACCCTAGAACACAAGTCTGTATATACACGCATATATTCAAAGAGTGTTCTAGAATCCAATCTAAGCAACCCACGATGTATCCTAAGCTTAGAGAGTTTTTCCCATCCTTAGCATCGAGGCTAAACAAATGTAAGGGAAAACCTCAACCTAGTTGGAAACCAAACAAACCTTACCCAAATCAGTTTGATAGGTTAAGTTTGTAGGTGAGTGTGAACTCGGTAAACATCTAGCAATCCCGAAAGGGAGGGTAGGCAATCCCGAGAGGGTGATAAGTCCCGTTTGAGTGTGAACTCGGTAAACATCTGTTGGGTGTTGGACTAACACGTTAAACTAAGTCCAGTTGGTTAAGTAGGTGCCCCTGATGATAGGGAAGAGTGGATGTAGGAGTTGGACTCCGAACCACTATAAAATCGTGTGTTCTTTACTGCTTTATGTTTATACTTGTCATATGCATCCTATTATAAGCAAAACAACACACATGTTCTTAAAAGCAAAAAAATTGGAATCACTCTGCCCTCACCCCTGTTTTATATGCATCGCTTTTAAAATGTTTACTTCCGCACGCGCAAAATCGGTTTTCAACCGGGACCAACAGGTATAGTAGTGATCCAATCAGAGCTCTATATTCTTTCTGATTAACTTTCTAACCATCTTCATCTGGATCCATCTTGAACCCGGTCATCATGGGAATTCTGGCTTCCTTGCAATGTTGAACTCCAAACTTTGCCAGTAGATTCCTTGTGTACTTCGCCTAGTAGATGAATATCCCTTCTGTACTCTGCTTGACTTGTAAACCCAGAAAGTAATTCATCTGACCCATCATGGACATCTCGAACTTCCCTTGCATCAATTTGCTGAACTTTTCACATAGCTTCTTGTTGGGAGATCCGAAGATGATGTCGTCCACGTAAATCTGAACCATCAGAATATATTCTCAATCTTGTATTCTGAATAAGGTTCTGTCCACTATTCCTTTAGTGAACCCGCTGTCTATCAAGAACTGAGAGAGTGTATCATACCAAACTCGAGGAGCTTGTTTCAGGCCGTAAAGAGCTTTCCTTAAATGGTACACTTGGTTGCCTTTTTCAAAGCCTGGAGGTTGTTCGACATAAACTTCCTCTGCTAGTACCCCATTTAAGAATGCACTCTTTACATCCATCGACATACGATGTGAACCCTCTGGGCAAAGATATGCAAAACAAATGGATGGCTTCTAGGCGGCGGACCGGTGCAAAGGTCTCATCATAATCAATTCCTTCTGATTGTGAATACCCCTTAGCAACAAATCTTGCCTTATTCCTGGTTATGACATTTTTCTCATCTCTCTTGTTCTTGAATACCCACTTCGTGCCAATTAAGTCTTGATGAGTTGGTTTGTCCACCAATTTCCAAACTTGATTCCTCTCAAACTGTTCCATCTCCTCCCCGCATGGCTAGAATCCACAAGGCGTCTTGTAGAGCTTCCTCTCATCAGTAGTTGGTTCCTTCAAAGACAGATAACAACAGTACATGACACTTTCACCAATCTGATGTCTAGTTTTGACTTTATCAGATGGGTCTCCGATAATCAGATCAATTGGATGACTGGTAATCCGGTCCTTACATTACGATAAAAGGCGTCGTTTGGAGAACATCATCCATATCTGATAGTAGCTCATTACTAGTGATTGGGAGTGGTGCATAATTATGATCCACTTGATAAGAACATGTCTCAGCTTATGTTGGACTCATCATGTGCTGATGTCTGTTCATAGGAACTTCGGGGAGTTCCCCCCGAACCGGATGGTTCGATTGATCTTCGTCTCACGGTTGTAACAACTTCTTCACTGACAGTTGTGTGTACCTTTGGGTCTGATTGACCTGTTGAATCAGCAAGATCAAGTTCTGCTATGTACACGGTTACGTGTTCAGGTTCTTTCTCCTTGATGCTTAGGCCGATCCATTTTTCGCGCGTGTCGTAGCGGTTGATCCGGTGCACGCTTTGTTACGAGGCGACTTTCTCTTGTTCAGAAGATGTCTCATCAAAAACCACATGGGGTGTTTCTTCCACAACTAAGGTTCATTTGTTGTAAACTCTGAAAGCCTTGCTGGATGAGGAATATCCTAAGAATATGCCCTCATCTGACTTGGCCTCAAAAGTCTTCAACTGACTTTTCCCATTATTGTGTATGAAACATTTGCACCCAAAAACATGGAAGTATGAAACACGAGGTTTTTTGCCCTTCTACAGTTCATAAGGTGTTTTGAAGTGAGTCTTAGTCAGAGAACATCTGTTCTGAGTATGGCATCAAAGGTTGATTGATTTATACGCCTGTAAAATGACTTGGTGTGGCATGTTCAGCTAGCATAGTGCGAGCAGCTTCCTTGAGAGTTCTGTTTCTCCATTCTGCTACTCCATTTTGTTGTGGCGTTCTTGCAGCTAACGTTTCATACTGTATACCAAACTCAGTGCAAAAATCAATAATAAAGGAATTCAGGAACACTGTACCTTTATCTGATCTGATTTTTACTATGCTGACACCCTTCTAGTTTTGTAGCTTCTTGAGCAGCTCGGGTATCTTTGTCGTTGTCTCGTTCTTCTTGTATATGAATACAACCCAAGTAAACATGGAATAATCATCCACGATTACTAGAGTATATTTCGTCTCATCGAGATCGATTGGTGTAATCGGGTCCGAATAGACCCATATGGAGCGATGGTAAAGATTTCATTGGATCTTTGGTCCGTATTCCCTTGAATGAGGCTTTAACTTGTTTTCCCTTCTGACATGCGGCACATGTCTGATCTTTGGAGAATATCTCATTCGGAAGTCCCTCAACCAAAGACATTCTAGCTATCTTGTTAAGAGTCTTGAAGCTCTTTTGGAGCTCTTAACAATTAAGCATGTATTCTTTGGGCACCTGTTCCAATCTGCTGTGTAGATTGTGCCTTTCCTTGAACCAGTTAGCAACGTTTGTTGAGTGGCTCGATTCTTTATCGCATAACTTGTCTCAAGAACTCAACGTTGAATCTGTTGTCAGTAATTGTGATAATCGATAGTAGATTGTGCTTTAATCCTTCGACATACGAGACTCCAGGTTTTGTACATCATCATTCTCTAAGGTTAGAATCCTTTGGTAAAACCAAAGTTATCATCACCGAAGAGTACACGTGGGCCTTCTTGTTCTTTGTAAGAACTAAGGAGATGTTTGCTTCCAGTCATGTGCCTTGAGCATCCACTATCGATGTACCAGATAGTTGCTTGTACACCTCCTTTGTTGGCCAGTCCCACGCGAACCTGCAATCAAATCAGGCTTTAGGTACCCCTTTGGAATTGGGTCCTGGGGCGTTAGTGGTGGATTTAGGGATCCACACAAACAGAGCACTTCTATGAAAATCAGATAGATTAGAAGGTCTGATTTGTCGCCCATACATATCAACACAATCATACGTCTCTTTATATGCTTTCTGATTAGTATGATTATTCGTGTGAGCCTTGGATGACTTAGAAGACTTGGGATTTTTCTTTATATTTTGTCTTCTTTTAATCCAGTGTGGCTCAGGTGCAGTAGCCCTAGATCTCTGGTTATAAGGGTAGGTACGACTGCTACCATCAAAAGATTCATATCTTTTTGGCATATGTGGTCTTTGCAGTTTACCTATAGCTTGCTTATTAGGCAGCTGACCTTGATTGGGTCTCAGATTAGATTTCCTTCTTACAGGTTGTCTCTTCTGATACCTAATCTGCTGATCAGGTTGAGGTTTCTTCAGAAGAACTGGGTTCTTCTATTGATTCCTCAGCTGATGCTTTATCAGTTGGGTTCCATTTCTTTTCCCTTTCTGATTAGGCACCTGCCTTACTTGCTCAGCAGGTCTTTTTCCCTTATCAGATACAAGTTTAGCTTTTAGTGTATCTTTGTCAGAGACTCGTTTGATTACACCCTTCTGAAGTGAATCAAACCGGGCTTTTGAGGATATAGAAGGGTTCTCATACCCAATTCCCTTCTTGTTAGTCGGCGTTCGAAAATAGGTGTCCATATCTTGAACGGTTTTTGATGACTTCGTGAAAACCTCTATTTTCTTGCGCAAACTATCCTCAGTAGATTTTAGACTCTCATGTAGTCGGAATAGCTCATCAAATTTAGCTTGAAGGATTTTGTTGATTGCTAGCTGATCTTTGATCTGCTTCTCCTGATCAGAAGATTTAACTTTCAGAATGTTAAGTTCCTCAGTTACCTTCTGAGCAGTTTCAGCGGATTTCAGTTCAGCAGCTTTACTGAGAGCGTTTTCTTTAACAAGCTGACTATTTCTGATCCTTAGCTTGTTATTTTCAGCTTCCACTATTGTATAAGTGTCTACTGCATCAGAGAGATCATCAAGCAATTGCTCAGAGTAGAACTGCAAGTCAATCTCTCCAGCAGGTGTGCTAATGATAGCAGGTGTGGAGATTGAAAAAGCAGAAGGTTTTAAGGTTACCTCAGATTGGTCCTCCTTGGCCATCAGGAAGACTTCATCATCATCTAAAGAGAATATCAGATCTTCATGCTCGTGGAAGTCAACAGCACTGCTTATCAGACAGAAGTCTTCTACAGATGAGTAGCCATAGTCCTCAGAAGGCAAATAGGAATTATCAATTCCAGATGTGTCAGCGACCAAGGCTTTCCTATCTCTGAGGCATTGCTCTCTTCTGTTCCGTTTCTCTTCCCTTTCTCTGGGAGTCAGGTCAGGGTAGTCGGTGCTGTAGTGACCTGGTTTCTCGCAGTTGAAGCACGATCCTCAATCTACGGAACTTCCTCTGCCAGGTGAGTCACTCCGTCTGTAGGATCTGTCAGGTGACTTCCCTTTCTGATGGTAATCTGAACTCCTTCTATCAGATCTGTTATCTCTTCTCTCATCTGTCAGATCATCTCTTTTCTTTTCTTCTCTGTGATCTCTTCGAACATCAGATCTGGTTCTTTCTAGTGATCTGTCAGTTGGCCTCCTGTTTCTTCTGTTGTCTTGATAGTCACTGTAGAATCTCTGATACTTACCAAGCTGAGTATTTGTTCTTTCAAGTTTCCTGGTAAGCAGAGCGATCTGTTCTGCTTGACTCATTATGTTTCCAACAGGTTCAGTGGCCTTCGATCTGCTGCTGGTAGCTTTAAATGCAACTGATTTTGACGTTGAGGCTTCAGCAGGTGTCTCGTCTTCATCTGCTTGTCCTCTTTCGATTAAATCGAACTCGTGAGCTTTGAGGCTTAGAAACAAGCTACTCGACTTCATCTTTGAAATGTCTTGGCAATCCTTGATTACCGTGACTTTCATGTCCCATTTCTTGGTGAGAGATCTTAGGATCTTGTAATTAATATCTTTGTCTGACATCTCTCTACCAAGTTCTCGTAGTTTATTTACTGACATGGTGATCCTCCCGTAATTGATATCTTTGTCTGACATATTTAGCTTTTCGAACTTCACCAGTTCAGCTTGTAGTCGACTGTCTTTGATCTGATCATTTCCTTCGCATATCTCAGCAAGAGTATCCCACATTGCTTTCGCGGTTTTGTGATACTTTATCTTCTCCTTTGTG
The DNA here is from genome assembly GCA_037126765.1 of Stenogyne calaminthoides. NCBI lineage: Eukaryota > Viridiplantae > Streptophyta > Magnoliopsida > Lamiales > Lamiaceae > Stenogyne > Stenogyne calaminthoides. Next base: position 32,217,207 of record JBBCBC010000001.1, on the reverse strand, counting down.
ACTTTATCCATCGTCTTCATGATTATATGCCTAGCGATTGTATCTAAAGTATACATCTTTCTTTCTTCTGCATCCATCAGGGCTGGGCTTTTTCGTACAAGACTTCCCGGTGCAAAGTCTGGATCTCCTTCAACTGCTGGGTTGTCGTGATATATAATGATGGGTCCTCGTTCAATGACTTCCATCATTCTGCTGCTTATCGATCCTAGATGGTTGCACATATATATGGCCCAATCTGCATACTCATCAATTGAAAACTTAGGCAAATCATGATACATGCCAGAGGTATTATCCATGCTGAGTGATTTTGAAAATGAATGAGTTTTGAAAATGGTTTTTCAAGATCTGTTCAAATGACCACAAAGATTCTTCCTCAAGAGTCGATGATACTCAAAGCCAGTGGTCTGTAGAACCACTGCTCTCATACCACTTGTAGGTCCCGAACGGGTTTTGTGAGGGTGGAAGTCTAGAGGGGAGGGGTGAATAGACTTCCAAAACTTTTTTTGCGGATCGTGTGAACCGTGATATTACCCGATCAGAGTGCTAGTATATCAGTTTAGAATGATGTTCAATCTTACTGAGTGCCTAAGGGCGGATCAGCTTGATATCTGTCAGTTTAACTGAATGGTGCGGAAGCTTGTTTTTACCCGTGTGAAAAACCAGTTTTATCAATTGATTCTTAAGTCGGTTTTCAATCACCGACTAAGGTGTCAACTCGACGATCGGTTGCTTGTGTGCATCGAGCTTAACTTAGGTATGCGCTTTTAAACTCAGTTGTGTGAATAGTGTAAAGCAATAAGAAAACAAGTAAATGCACACAAGACTTTTTATAGTGGTTCGATTTAAACCCGCTCTTACGTCCACTCTTCCCTTAACACAGGGGAACCTTAACCGAACTTAACCTGCGGGACTTATACCCCTCACGGGATGGCCGAGATGTTTACCGAGTTCTCACTCTACAAACTTAACCTGCGGGACTTATATCCTTCAAAGGATGGGCGAGATGTTTACCGAGTTCTCACTCTACAAACTTAACTCAAGGGACTTATATCCTTCAAAGGATGGCGAGATGTTTATTGAGTTCACACTCTACGAGATGTTTATCGAGTTCAAACTCAACCTAACTAGAAATCGTAAAACTAGAATCCCTAGTCCGAAATCTTAGGAACAAACTTAACCTAACTTGCATTTGGGTAAAGAATGTTTGAGGGTTCCAACTGGAAATCAATCCTGGTGTTTTAGGTAGCCAAAATGCTAGTGGATAGGATTTCTTGCTAAGAACTAATGGGATGAACACTCTAAGAATAATCTTCAAATATAGTGTTCTTTGAGCGGAGATTTTGCTGTAGCTTTTGCTTCTTTTGCGGTGTCTCCGTGTTCGTTCTTTGCTAGTTATCTCTTGTATTCAATTGACAAACAATCCAATTTTATAGACCTCGAAATCAAAGTGTCGTTGGAGAGAAATTTAAATTTCGGGCTATATTAGGTAGGTTGTAGGATATGATTGTGACGTGCTCCGATTATCGGCGTGGTCGTAGGCATCATTAGTGCCGTTTTTGTCTGCAGCGTCGTACCCCGCATTGTCAGCTCTTTTTGTGCACGTGTCTCTTTCTCCTTGGCTTCGCGAGGCGGCACTTCAGAAATTTGTTCGTCAGACGATTGTTATTCATTTTGTAGAAGATTCGTCTTCTCTGGTGTATCTTTTAGATTGTTACCAGGTGTGAGTTGACTAGATCAGGTAACTGATCAGTCTACCTTGTTGAGTCTTTAGATGTACATTGTCTTAGCTCAATATGCAGACTCTGCTGATATAGGTCTTCATGCCTTTTGATCTTAAGGTGTCTCTGAGCCTTAGCATATTCAGTCATACTGAGTCTTCAGGTTTGTTACTGAGTCTTCAGGTTTATCTGAGTCTTCAGGTTCATCTGAGTCTTTAGTGTCTATCTGAGTCTTCAGGTTCATCTGAGTCTTCAGGTTCTTCTTGTCTTCACCTGATCTTCTGACTTCTTGTCTTCTGATTTGTGCTTAGTCTTCTGATCATCTGACCTTTTCTGGGTCATCTGATACTTCGACCTGACCTATACATATTGAGTTCCCTCTCAATATGTGACCTATCTTTTACATCAGCTATCTATACATTTTAGCTGGTCATCTTAATCTGATTCTAAGTCATCAGTCAGCTAACAGGTCTGACTGGTTTGGAACTTCCATCAAAACTAAATTACAGATTTCCCAACAATCATAGAAGAGCTTCTTGAACTCGATTGGGTCAAGAGATTTATCAGCTCGGAGCGGCGGAATCATCGTTTCGAACTTGGGTGCAGAAGGAATTAAAGATATGATCTTTCCTTCATGCATTACCACCTTGCAGAATCTTTCGTACTTGGTCTCCAACCAGTTTAGAAACTCCGTGTCGAATGCTCCTTGGTCTGAGTGTTCTGGTATCTTTTACAGGATGTAGACATCACTAAGCCAGTCGACCTTGATTCTTGTCCATTCTGGAATCAAGTCTTGTCGAGCTACCAGAATTCCTTCAACCTCTTCAGGAAATGCCCGCTCTTCCCAGTCCATCATCTCTTCTGTTGTTGCTGCCTTCTTATTTTGTCATCTGACATAATTTCGGTTCAGTCTGGCAGCTTCAGCAAGCTTTTTCTTCTTAATAGCCGCTTCGATGACCCCCTGTCTCATCTGCTGTTCTTCCTTTTCTGCAGCTGTCATCTGCGATTGAGAATGGGTCACGATTGGCTCCTTGATTTGCCTCTTCACCTGCTTGGCTTTCTGCAGCTTTCTCTCCTCAGATTTTGTCTCGGCAGTATCTTCTTCCTGTAGTTTCTTTGCCAACTCAAGACTTTTTGCCTGATCCTCCGAATCAAATCTTTTCTGAACAGTCGACGAGAAGTCTTCAATCTTGTCAACCCTTGTTATCAGCTCACCAAGGGAGGACTTATGTTCAGTAATGGCCTTGTCTTGACTATCTAACAACCTGCTGTGTTCTTCAATCGATTGGAACATCTTATCAAGCTCTGTATCAGGAGCCTCAACAGTTGTCTTCTCCGGCGCAGCAAGTGTCAGACCATGACCAGATGACTCAGCGTGTTTTTCTGGTTCCTCTTGCTGTTTTTCTGATCTTCCCTCTTCCCCCTTTTTGGTTGCATAAAAAAGGTTTGTTATTCTGATGTTCAAGGTATTGAATTCCTTTAACATCTCATGTTTTAGCTCTTCGACGGCAAGAGGGGTGATCTGAACTGTTGAAGCTGTGTGTTGCGGTCCCATTACCCGATTTAGAACGGACTCTAGAACCTTCTGGGCCTTGCTGATGGAGCCTTCCAGTCTTCTCCAAACATCATCAAGGCTTGTGTCTGTCTTCTCCAAGGAGGAGTAAATGCTTTCCAGAAGGGTTCCGATGTCGGATAGAATGGAGACATATGCTGTAAGCATATCTGATAGTGGATTAATGCGATTCATCACAGTCTCATATATCTGATCATGCATATGCAGCAGCTTCTCAATTATCAGTTTACTTTCAGCCTCGACCAAGGCTAGTTGCTCCTCTCTAAATCTGTCCATCAGGGTCTGAGTCAGTGTGTTGAATTACTGATCGACATATGCCTTGACCCCATCTTGAATAGTCTTCGAAATCAGATCTAGGGTTTTGGCAGAAAGAGTAACAACCTGACCAGATGTTGAAGCCTCGCCAGTTAGGGTCTCATCTGCAGCACCCTTGATTGGTTCATTGGCAGCTAGCTCATACTCAATGTGATCATGAGCAAGGTCTTCCTCTTCTTCAGCGATGCCCAACTTCTGGTGTACTAGCCATCTGATGTCTTCGACTGAGGCTAATTCTGCTGCACTGGATACACCGGCATTCTGCTTCGCCCTCTTTTCCAAGTCAACGAAGTAATCAGACTCCAAGGCTTCCATCAATATCATAAAGTCTTCAATGTCCCTGAGTCTGATGTCCCTCCAGAAGACAATCTCCTCCATTTACTTTCTGATCCCAGGATGATTGATTAGCTCTGGGAAGTTCTGGTCCAGAAAGGCACTCACATGTCTTCGCAGAAAATACACGGTAGAGTGTTCTAGTTCAGGCGATTCGAGGAGGGTCTTCTTGTTGAATGGATTGTGAGAGACAGAGACAAACATGTCTTCACCCTCATCTGCTGCTTGCTCCTCTTGAGCAGAAGGGGTTTATTCTGAAGATTCGGGAATGGGTGAGGGAATATGTGGTTCACTAGCTGTGGCTGTGGGTTGTGGTTCAGGCAAGGGTGATTTCTGGGCTGTAGGTGAGGGTGATTTGGATATTGGGGTAGGTGATCTGGGTAGGTGGGTGGCCTCTCTACCTTTGAACAGAGAACTCAAGTGAGCAGAATCTGATGGTTCTGACTCATCCTGAGCTTCCTCCATCTGCTCCTCCTCCTCATCTTCCACCTTCTCCTTCTACAGTAATCAACTCCATGCCTGTACTGACTGTGTGTAGAGCTCGCAAAAACCTCTCCACCAGTAATCTCCAACAACCGTTCAGCAGGCTGATCCTCACCAGACTCTAGGATCTCCACATCACTGTCTTCATCCTGAAGACCACGAGAAGGCATTCCAGTCTTTTTCTGAACCATGGAGGTTAGCTTCCTTTGCCTTTTCTCTGTTGCCTCCTTAACTTGCCTAGTTGTCTTTATGGCAGGCTGCCTTCTCTTGACAACCCTTTTCTGTGCTTCAGACTGCACAATGGGGCTTGAGCTTTAGCCTTCAGACTGCACAGATGGATCATCATCTGGTTGGTCGGGCAGCTATTCATTCTTACACAGAATGGCTGTGAACTTAGGCAGGTATGGCTTCCATCCTTGCTCTGACTATCTGTAATCTGGAATTTTGTCAGCAAGGATCAGGGATACCTTGTGTATGTTGGAGACCTTCTTTGATAGCACCACCTGATTGTGCTCATTAATCACAAACTTTTCTATCTCTTGCAGCAATCGGTGTTTGAACAGACCAAGCCAGTTCATGTCCTGTGCCTTCTCGATGATGGCAGCCATAACATTGACGGCATCAGGACTGAAGGCGATCCCCAGGATTACCTTTGAGACAATCTCAAAGAGCAATCTGTATTTTCTCTTCAGGAATGGGGCTTTGACATTGGTTATGTTGTGTTTGTTCGCTGGTCTCAGAAGGACTTGTTGCAGATATTCTTTATCAGTCATCCCAGCTGTGAACTCGTCTGGGGTTTTCCTGCCTGCTGGGAGTGCAAATATCCTCTCCGTAGATCAACATTAGATACATCAATCCGTGTTCCTCCAATGAATGAATACAACTCCTTGTTGTCATTCTCTTGTAATTTCCTTAGAAATTCCAAGGATTCGATTATAGATACGGAATCCAGATGCCTGTAATAGAACTGCTCCAGTCCACTCTGACAAAGGCAGTCCAATATCTCCACTGATTCAGGATTTGTTGTTGTTGTAAAATCTACATACTTTTCATCAACAATCTCCTTCACCATGGAGGCATAGTTACACACTTCAGGGGTTGCTCGTGAAGTTGCCATTTCTGCAAGTACACATAATAAGTTAGCTTTTCCAAACCCTATTAAGCATTAAGCTTTTGTTATGTGCATTCAGACGATATAATGACCATTTGCATAAGTAAAGACCCCAAATACGCATATTGTTCATAGATTTGCATAAGCATGATTTTAACCGATGAACAATAAATTATCATATGCATAAAAAATTTTGTAACCCTAACGCATAATATGTATGAAGCAGTAAATACAAACTACGCAAATTACCAGAGAAGCAATTTGAAGATTTTGAAAAGAAAGATTAATCGCTTGAATATTGAGTGTTAGGAGATTGCTGGAAACGATTGCGGTTTGTGAGTTATAGAAATGTGAAAGGTTTTAGAGATAGGATATTAGGGTTTTAAATAGGTGGGAGGGAAAAATTTGCACGAAAATTTTTAAAAACACTTGAGTGTCTTTGGATGGTCAAGATTTAGCGGTTGAAAAGTAATAAGATCGTGCGGTCAAGGATTTAAACCGGCAGACTTTTGGACTTAAAAACTTGCAATAAATGTATTTAATACAAAAACCCCACGTCCGCATTAAATGCTTGCAGTCATGACGTCATAAAGTAATGGGAACAGTAATCGCTAACATAGATTAGAATAGGCATATGTAAAGAGAAATTAGAAAACGTATCTGACTGAATGATATTGTAATCAGTCAGTTACCACTTGGTTCTGATCTGGTTTGCCTGATTACTGTTGACCTTATTGATGGTAGGTTAATCCTTAGAATTTTCCCAACATTGTCCCACTTTTCTGGTCAGTTTCCTTCTGATTCAATCTGATCAGTTGAAGTTCCCCCTTCAACTGATATCCCTTTTCTGATTAGTCCTTTACTGATCCTACCTGATCAGTTGAGGTTCCACTACCCAACTGATCCTTTCTTATTCTGGTCAGTTCCTTAACCAGGTGGTCTTGGATACCAGCCCACCAAAGATTTCTAGTGCACTTTCTCCTAAATCCAGAAGTCCTAGCTCATTACATAGTTCTCTGAACCTGACTTCAGCTAGTGGCTTGGTTAAGATATCACCTCTTTGCTTATCAGTATGGATATTTTCCATTCTGATATTCTTCTTTTCAACATGATCTCTTATAAAGTGATGTCTGACATCCATATGCTTGCATCTTGTATGTAGAACTGGATTCTGAGTAATTGCAATCGCACTATAACTGTCACAGAATATGGGCACATTCGTAGCTGCAATGTTATAATCCCTCAGCTGCTGACTAAGCCAGAGGAGTTGGGAGCAACAGCTTCCTGCGGCCATATATTCTGCTTCAGTAGTAGATGTGGCAACATATGTCTGTTTCTTGAGAACCAAGAGATCAGCTTTCTTCCTAAGAACTGACATGTACCTGAGGTTGACTTTCTGTTTATTCTGCAACCTCCATAGTCAGAATCAGAATACCCACTAAGCTCTAGATTATCATCTGATCGGTAAAATAAACCAAGGTTTACTGTCCCCTTCAGATACTTAAGAATCCGCTTATCTGCTTCCAGGTGGCTTTGCATTGGATTTGCTTGAAATCTGGCACATACACCTACTGCAGATGTTATATCTGGTCTGCTGGCCGTCAGGTATAGTAAGGATCCAATGAGAGCCCTATATTCTTTCTGATTAGTTTTCTAACCGTTCTCATCTGGATCCATCTTGAATCCAGTCATCATAGGAATTTTGGCTTCCTTACTGTTTTGAACTCCAAACTTAGCCAACAAATTCCTAGTGTACTTTGTTTGACAGATGAATATACCTTATGTACTTTGTTTGACTTGAAGACCCTGAAAGTAATTCATCTGACCCATCATGGACATCTTGAACTTCCCTTGCATCAGTTTGCTGAATCTTTCACGTAAGCTCTTGTTGGGAGATCCAAAGATGATATCGTCCACATAAATCTGAACCATCAGAATGTCTTCACCATCTTCTATTCTAAATAAGGTTCAATCCAATGTTCCTTTAGTGAATCCACTGTCTATCAAGAACTGAGATAGTGTATCATTCCAGGCTCTAGAAGTTTGTTTCAGGCCATAGAGAGCTTTTCTTAAATGGTACACCTGGTTGTCTCCTTCAAAGCCAGGAGGTTGTTCAACATAAACTTCCTCCGCTAGTACCCCATTTAAGAATGCACTCTTTACATCCATCTGATACACAATAAACCCTCTGTGGGCAGCATATGTCAGAAACAGCCGAATGGCTTCCAGGCGAGCGACTGGTGCAAAGGTCTCATCATAATCAATCCCTTCTGATTGTGAATACCCCCTTAGCAACAAGTCTTGCCTTATTTATGGTTATGGAATTATTCTCATCCTTCTTGTTCTTGAATACCCACTTGGTGCCTATCACATCTTGATGAGTTGGTCTGTCTACCAGTTTCCAAACTTGATTTCTCTCTAACTGCTCTAATTCTTCTTGCATAGTTAGAATCCAGCTGGCATCTTGTAGAGCTTCTTCTATCCTGGTAGGTTCCTTCAAGGACAGATAACAACAATACATGGCACTTTCACCAATATGATGTCTAGTTTTAACTCTATCAGATGGGTCTCCGATGATCAGATCAGTTGGATGACTGGTTATCCAGGTCCTTCTTTTCTGATTTTCATCTGATTGGAGATCATCATCCTTTTCTGATAGTGATTCATCACTAGAGATTGGGAGAGGTACAGTAATAGGATCCACTTGGCATGGACAAGTCTCAGATGATGTTGGAATCATCATATGCTGATGTCTGTCCGCCGGAACATCAGGTGTTCCCCCTGAACCAGATGGTTCAGTTGTTACTGTCTAAGCTATACCAGCTTCTTCATTGACAGTTTTACGTACCTTGGGGTCTGACTGACCTGGTGAATCATTAAGATCAAGCTTGGGGACATACACTGTTACGTGATCTGATCCCTTTTTCTTGATACTTAACTGATCCATTTTTTAAGCATCAGGTACTTGTTGATCTGGTACTGCTTGTTCTAAGGCAGATTTCTCTTCTTCAGAAGATGTCTCATCAAAGACCACATGACGTGTTTCTTCCACAACTAGAGTTCGCCTGTTGAACACTCTGAAAGGTTTGTTGGATGAGGAATATCCTAAGAATATACCCTCATCTGACTTGGCTTCAAAGGTATTCAACTGACTCTTCCCATTGTTGTGAATGAAACACTTGCACCCAAAAACATGGAAGTAAGAAACACGAGGTTTTCTACCCTTCCACAGTTCATAAGGTGTTTTGAAATGAATCTTAGTCAGAGAACATCTGTTCTGAGTGTGACATGATGTGTTGATAGCTTCTGCCCAGAAACGGTTTGGAGTTGCATGTTCAGCCAACATTGTGCGAGTAGCTTCTTTGAGTGTTATGTTTCTCTATTCTGCTACGCCATTATGTTGTGGTGTTCTTGCGGCTGATGTTTCATGTTGTATACCAAACTTAGTGCAAAAGTCAGTAATAAAGATGTTTAGAAATTTTGTACCTTTATCTGATCTGATATTTACAATATTGACACCCTTCTCATTTTGTAATTTCTTGAGCAGCTCATGTATCTTTGTTGTAGTCTTATTCTTCTTATATAATAATACAACCTAGGTAAACTTGGAATAATCATCCACGATTACTAGAGTGTATTTGCGTCCGCTGAGACTAAGTGGTGTAAGTGGTCCAAACAAATCCATATGAAGCAGTTGTAGTACTCTGCTGGATGCAGGTCCTGGGATCCCATTGAATGAGGCTTTAACCTGTTTTCCCTTCTGACATGCGACACATGTCTGATCCTTAGAGAATACCTCATTCGGGAGACCCTCAACCAGGGATATCCTTGCTATCTTGTTAAGAGTCTTGAAGTTCAGATGGCTCATTCTCTTATGCTAGAGCTAACTGCTGCTTTTGGAACTCTTAACAATCAGGCATGCATTTCTTGGACAACTGTTCCAGTCTGCAGTGTAGATCGTTCCTTTCCTTGAACTAGTTAACAAAATCTATTGAGTAGCTCGATTCTTGATAGTGCATTGATCAGTCGAGAACTCAACGTTGAATCTGTTGTCGCAGAATTGTGAAACCGATAACAGGTTATGCTTTAAACCATCGACATACGAGACTCTGGTAACCTGTACATCATCATTTTCTAAGGTTCTAAATCCTCTGGTAAAACAAAAGTTGTCATCACCAAAGAGTACACGTGGGCCTTCTTGTTCTTTGTATGAACTGAGGAGATGTTTGTTTCCAGTCATGTGTCTTCAGCATCCACTATCGATGTACCAGATAGTTGCTTGTACACCTCCCTTATTGGCCAAACCCATGTGAACCTGCAATCAAATCAGGCTTTAGGTACCCCTTTAGGATTGGGTCCTGAGGGGTTAGTGTTACCTTTAGGGATCCATACAAACGGGGCACTTCTATGGTAATCTTCAAGATCATAAGGTTTGATTTGTCTCCCATAAACATCTTGTTGGTCCCGGTGCTAACGAGTCTCACACGTGTATGGGGGGGAATACACGTGTTCAGTGATTTTTAAAACTTTTCTTTCACTGAGGTCAGATGGGTCAGGTTATCTTGATGATTTTGCCCTGAGAAACACGGATTGCCCTGAGTCAAAGTCTAATGGAGATAATGATCCGGAGTGGCTTTCGAAGCTTCAGATTAGCCCAACTGAGCCTCGAAGTTTATCGAGATCCCGAGGCGCTTGGATCGATAATTATCTTCTTGAACCCTCAAGAGAGTTAGTTCGGTTTGGTAACTATCTGTTTCTACTTCACTCATGTGTCTTGGAATGGTTGGCCCTAAGTTTATACTCGTTTTAACTTTTGTCAAAAAATCTTCCTTCAATAAAAACAAATGATTAAGGTTGTGATCAATTTGATGCAAGTTCAGTGGATTGGTTTTAACTGAAATTCAGTGAACTATGCTTTCAGTGAAAAACATGCAACATATAATAATGCAGTACAGAAAGTAAAACAACACAATAATTATAGTGGTTCAGAGACTCAAGCTCCTACGTCCACTCTCTCTGATATTCAGAGAAATTCCTTAACCACTTCCTAAAGCTTTCTGGCTAACTCACAAAGAGGCTTACTCACTTTTCTACCTTGAGTTTTCTAGCTGACTCACTGCAGCTTACTAACTCAAACACACACAAGTGTTCAGACTACCACAAGTAGCTTACTAACTTCTTCTCTAAAGTTTTCTGGCTAACTCACTGTAGCTTACTAACTCTTTACAACTCTAACTCACCAACAAAACACACACAAACTACCTTAACAAAGGGTTTGAGTTTTGGGTTGGTTTCCAACTAGGGTGAGATATCCTTTACAATAAGAACAGATGTAAAGGCTAGGATATCTCTTCAAGCTTTGGATATTTCTATCAATCTAGGCTTAGAATAGTGAGCTCTCTCCAATGTGAAACACTTGGGAAATTCTAGGGTTTTTCGAGTGCTTCAATTTGCAATAATACGAATGAGCTCTTGAGTTGCTTTGAAATTTCTCGTACCCTATCAATGTAAAGGGTCACTGGTATTTATAGGCAACTTCACCAAGGTCACTCTTTGAAAACTATCCATTGGAAGAGATAGCTTTATGAGTTTCCTCTTCTGGTGTTTGATGAACGACTATATTTAGGGTTTGAACACTCCCATGCATGTTTTAGGAAATATGCAGTCATGTAGCCAATCACCAATTTTTGCAGTCTGGAACTTAGTACTACTGACATGATTCAGGGTCATGTCGCTTTCAGTGTCAGTAAAGTACAGTGTTGTCTTCCTCTGATTGGTTCTTATCTTCAGTGAATGTAAACAAACATAACGGCTCTTTTTGGTTAATCTCTCTGAATGAGACAACCTTAAACAACACTTAGACTTAGTTCCTTTTGTCTGCATATGAATGTTTTGGGCAATATCTACTTTTTGGAATATTTGCGTTTTTCTCAGTTTTTGTAGTCTTCAGATAGATTATATTCAGTGCCTCTGAACATTCAGGTTATACTGAGTATTCAGTATCTTACTGAGTCTTCAGTATCTTACTGAGTCTTCAGTAACTACTGGGTCTTCAGTATCTTCCGAGTCTTCAGTGTCTTCAGTGACATACTGAGTCTTCACTGTCTTCAGTGACATACTAAATCTTCAATGTCTTCAGCAACTTACTGAGTCTTCAATGTCTTCAGAAATTTACTGAGTCTTCAGTGTCTTCAGTGTCATACTAGTCTTCAATGTCTTCAGTAACTTACTGAGTCTTCAGTATCTTCAGCATCTAACCTGATCTATATTTGCTGACTATACATGGTGCAGATAACTTCCTGAACAATCTATACTGAAACCTGACTCAGTCTGTCAAGATTATCCTGAACATGTCATACTCAGGGTTTTTAGGATCTAATCAAAACTTCTTTATTAAATTCATCTCCCAACAATATCCCCCTTTTTGATGATGCCAAAACCATATTGTTACATTTAAGAAAACCTGACCTATCCTCAGGTTTCAGTTTATCTATTACAACCAAAATGGTATTTCTCCAATCAAGTTCTTTAACAATTTGGCATATCAAGACATGTAAAAAGATAAAGAGATATTATCTTTGAGCATAAAGATAAAATTTTCATTGATGTAGGATAAGAGTTACATATTACAATGAAAATAAAAAAACAAAAGTACAAAGTCTTCAGTCTTCTTCCACTTCATCCTCTGGCACTTCCAAGTTGAACATCCCGTAGTATCTCTTCTTCAGTTCATCTCTTGCCTTGATGATTTCAGGGTTGTTTCCTGTTAGGCCTTGCTGGATGGCATACTGGGTTATTTCCTAAGAAATGGCTGCCTCATTTACATAGCCATTCTCAAACCTAGGAGCTGGGTACATGTATGGACCAGGAGATACTATCTGAGTGTTTCCTTCATCTGCCAAGTTGATCCAACTTTGCAGGTACTTAGGATAGAATGTCAGTAAGTACTCAATAAAGGCTTCATTCTTATCCGAAATTTGCTCCCCCTCCATTCTCTCGAATCTCATAATAGAACCGAGAAGGTTCTCTTGATCTCTTCCCATGCATCATTGAAGCCAGATAGGCATCCACTTGTCAATGTGCGCCCTTCGAAAGTCTTTTTCGTACCTCTCCTTTTGCTTAGAAACTTTTTGAATCCACCTCTTCTTTTTTCGTTTTTCTTCTTTCTTCTTTTCGATCGGAGGAGCACCGCCATTCTTGCAAAGCGGCAGTTTTTTTTCTCCTTTTCAATCTGCAGTGCCTTTAGAGTCTTCTTGGTATCAAAAGTCTCTGGTTGAGCTTTAGTTTCCTTTTCTGGTCCTTCATCTGATTCTTCAAAATCCATAATCAGCTTCCTCTGAGTAGGTTTAGCTACCTTTGCTCTTTTCTTCTTTTTCGGTTTCAACAAAGGCAAACCGCTTTTCTTTTTTCCGGCTTGTTGTTCTTCTTCTACCTTGCTTGTTCCAACCATCCTTCTATCACTCAATTTCTCAGAAATTACTTCCTGAACGGTTTGCTCAGATGTTTGAGTGAAGATGGGTTTCTCAGCTTCTTTGAATTTTAGTTTCTCAGTGGCTTCAATTTCTCTTAAGGCATCAGCAATTTTCTTTCCTTCAGCTTCTTTCTGAGCCTTTCTCTCCAAGGTTTGTGCCAACAACTCACTTAATTTGCCACCAGGCCTTTCCCCCTTTTTGGCACCATACCTTGGGAGTAGTTAGTCGGTCAATATCCATATAGTATTGCTCCTTACTCATATCACAAGACTTCTCCCCGCTAACCGATTATGCTCATCTTCTAGCCTTATCATATAATTCTTGGCCATTGAGAACTCATCCGAAAGAGGAGCAAACTATTTTGAAAAGACATCATGCATCATCTCTGTCATCTTGGTCATGAGCAGAGAGCCCATTTCCTCAACAGTTGTTTTGATCATCAGATCATTCTTCTCAATCAGCTTGGCTTCAAGATAGGCAGTTCTTTCTTGATACATCTGCTTCATGTTGGCATTAAGCTCTGTATGTACTCCATCAATCTTTCCATCTAATGTAGCTAATTTACTTGATAGAGTTGTTTGAAGAGTATCAGATAATGAACTCAGGTTCTCCATTTTCTGATTTTGAGCAGCCAGAACTAACTCCATCTGAGTCATCTTGTCTATGAGAATTGTTTGCAGCATGCTTGATGAAGAGCTTAGATTCTCAAGCTTTTGAGATTGACCTGCCAGTATCTCTTCCATCCTTGGCTCCATCTTCTTTAACGCATCCAGGATTGGTGTGAAATCATCCACTGGAGTTTGTTCAACATTTTCCAACTGAGCTGGGTGCTCCAGCTGAGCCTCAGTCTGCATATCATAAACATCATATTTAAAGCTAGGTACTTCAGTAACTTCGGCATAATGTATAACAGTGCCAAAAGGTACCTAAAGAATGCTAACTTCAGTCTGAGGTTGTCTGATATCAGTTGGTTCAGCATTAGTATCTGTCCCCATCTGACTCTCAATTTCCTTCTCTTTCTCAGTATCTATCTGAGGTTCCTTCTCCTTCTCAGATTTCTTTTCTGCATCATCTCCCTTATCCTTATCTTTATTTTGATCATGGGAGCTGGAAGCATCAACTCCTCCAGTAGCTTTCTTTTTTTTTTAGCTTCTTTTGCACTAATTCATCAAAATCGTGCACTTTCATTCTCAAGGTTGGTTTTTCCAAACACGAGAATTGATCGAAGCAATTTGTCTCGTGATTCAACCACTCTTCTCTTCTCAGATGAAGCAATGTCCAAAGATCTCCGGGAGTGTTTGATTCAGAATATACATAATGGTTTCGAAGTCGAAGAACATATCCTGAAGGTCAGGATAGGCATTCAGCTCAGGGTATCTGTCTAAGATGAACCGTTCCCTTTGCTTCGCCATTCAGTCTCTTCGGCTTCTTCCTTCTTCAATCTTGGGCTTTCGAAGCGATAGAGAGTGTATGAGTTCTAGTCTTGATGGATCTAGAAATGGTTCATTGAAGCGCGTCAAGTTGGCAATTCACGAGGTTGTTGATCGACGAAGTCCGAGCAGTCTTTCTTCAATGAGGGATCGAGGTCCCTTGAAGATTTCTGAAGATTTTAATCGAGCTCAGAGAGGTTTCGAGTACCTCAAAAAAAACTTGTTCCTCAGTTTCTTGCTCCTGCACATTTGTCACTACCTGAGCAAGAACCTGAAGTTGAGATTTCAACCTTTACTGGCCTTCAGGTTGAGTTTCTTCAATTTCTTGGCCTCCTTCTCAAAGAATAGATTGAAGCCTTCGCGGCTTACGAGGAGCGGTGCTTTCTTCTTCAGTTTCTCTCCTTTTCTCTCTTTTAACTTGCATCGGGGCTTTCCCCAGCTTGTGCGGCTTATTCAACGGTTTCTTCTTCAAATGATCTCCTCCCGAGACTCGAGTTTTTTCTTTCTTTCCTCTCAAAGTCTTTTTGTTGGTTTGAACATGATTTTTTGACTTTGGAAAGGAAGTGGAATCCAAAAGATGTCCTCCTCTTCTCTCAAGACATTTCAAGATAAATGCAATCTTGGTTGCATGTAGAATATTTCCTTTGATAACTACAGAGCCATTCACCTTCTGAATTTGTTTGGCTTGATCACTCACCACCTTGATCAAATAGTGCAACCAATTGAATGCCGTGGAAGGTGAATCTTCAATCGCTTGACCATTAATTTTAACTTAGCATGCTTATCTGTTCGAAACTACCATATCTACTCATGATGCATTTGCTTACAATATCCAACAATACTCGATATTTAGGCTTCAAATGCCTCTTATTGAGTAGCTTCAAACCTATCTTTGGATGCTCGATGAATTTTATCCAAATATTCTTGTTCCCTACCCATCATGTATACCATAGGGTCTTCACCTCTATCACTTAACTCATATATGACATTTAGATTCTTAGGAATAATATATAATTCCCTAACAAAATCCACATATTTTGAACCATGCTCCAAATGCGAGACTGTAATCTGAGATTCTATGCAATTCTCATCGTCTAACTGCATATTAGAGATAAATTCAATTACCTCTTTCGCATATTCGGCCTCTGGTTGATTCGCGACCAGGCATGTAAGCTTTGCCAAATGAATCATATGCAACGACATATTCGTACCAAGGTTTATTGGAAATGGGGAGTTTGTCGTATACAGAAAGTGTCATTTTTGGAGAATTTCTGGTGAAGGGTTTTGAGATAGGTGAAAATTTCTGGGCAATCGAGAGTTTCGAAGCAGAGTGTTTGTGAAGATGAAGACTTTTTGGAATAGGGCTTTAAAAGAAAATTTTCCAATGGATATAGGATTTTGATTTATGGAAAATCTTTTAGATGAAGAAATCGACGGTTGAGATTAAAAACTGTCTAAAACGGGTATATGAAAGGATGATTTCGCATTAATGAACAGTGCATTTAATTACTGTTCCTGTAGACCATTGACTTTCCTCGTGGATTTCAAAGTCCCGCCCAATTATTTCTTCAGGTGTTTTGTCATTTATTGCCAATGATTACTGAGATTCAGTTAGACAATAAATGTGTTGCATGAGTCAATACATCTTTAGACTAATTTTCTCCATCAGTCTTACTGAGTTTTGACCTTGATAAAATGCCAGTATAATACTGAGTACTGATCTTCAGGATAACTGAGTTTCCCAAGACTCAGTGTTCAGTACTCTCAATTTTATCCCCAACATACCTAATTCAACTGATAGTTCCTAAAATCTTGATTCAGCCAAAGGTTTAGTCAAGATATCAGCTCTCTGTTTATCAGTATGAATTTTCTCCATTCTGATGTCTTTCTTCTCAGCATGATCTCTGATGAAGTGATGTCTGATATCAACATGCTTACATCTGGTGTGCAATACAGGATTTTGTGTAATAGCAATTGCACTATTATTATCACAAAATATAGGTACTTCATTGGCTATAATCTTATAATCCCTCAATTGTTGTCTGAGCCAAAGAATCTGTGCACAACAGCTTCCTCCAGCCATGTATTCAGCTTCAGTAGTATTGGTTGCTACTGAGGTTTGTTTCTTTGAAAACCATGATATCAGTTTACTTCCAAGAAATTGACAAGTTCCTGTGGTAGACTTCCTGTCAATTCTACATACTCCATAATCAGCATCTGAATAACCAGTTAATTCAAGGTTATCATCAGCTGGATACCATAATCCTCTATTCACAGTGCCTTCAAGATATTTCAGAATCTTTTTGGCAGCCTCCATGTGACTAGCCTTAGGATTAGCTTGGTATCTTGCACATATCCCAATAGCAAATGTTATATCAGGCCTACTTGCTGTGAGATGTAGCAGTGATCCAATGATCCCTCTATAATTAGTGTGATTTACTGATTTGCCTTCAGGATCAGGATCCATCTTGTAGTTAGTATTCGTAGGAATTCTTACTGTATTGCAATTTTGTACACCATACTTTGCAATCAGATCTCTGGTGTATTTTGCTTGATTGATGAAAATTCCTTCCAAGAAAGAAATTCATCTCTGGTGTAGTTTGTTTCACCTGAACTCCAAGAAAGAAATTCATCTCCCCCGTCATTGACATCTCAAACTTTCCTTTCATCGGGGTAGAAAACTTTTCACACAACTGATGATTTGGAGATCCAAATATAATGTCATCTACATAAATCTGAACAAGTAAGATGTCTTTCCCATCTTCTATCCTGAACAGAGTCCTATCAACAGTTCCTTTGATAAAACAATGGTCATTAAGAAACTAAGAAAGGGTATCATACCATGCTCGGGGTGCTTTCTTAAGACCATACAAGGCTTTCCTGAGCCTGTAAACTTGGTCATTCTGTCTGAAACCAGGAGGTTGTTCCACATAAACCTCTTCCTTAAGCACACCATTCAGAAATGCACTTTTCATATCCATCTGATAGACTGTGAATTTCATTTGGGCAGCATATGCAAGAAACAATCTGATGCTTCTAGTCTTGCTGGTGCAAAGGATTCATCATAATCCAAGCCTTCTTCTTGGGAATAACCTTGTGCAACTAGCCTTGCCTTGTTTCTCACAATGTTGTTGTTTTCATCTCTCTTATTCTTGAACACCCACTTAGTTCCAATCACATTGTGCCTCTTAGGTCTATCCACTAGCTCCCAAACTTCATTCATTGAGAACTGATTCAGCTCTTCTTGCATAGCAGTAATCCAAAATGAATGTTGTAGAGCTTTTTCAATCTCAGTAGGTTCTTTTTCAGATAGGAAGCAGCTGAACAAAGCACTTTCTCCATGGAACCTTCTTGTTTTGACACCATCTGATATATCACCCACAATCTGACTTGTAGGATGACTATCCAACCATTTTCTCCTAGATGCCCCTTTTAGTAGTATCCTCAACATCAGAAATGTTAGGTTCAGGTAGTTCATTAAATTCAGGGAACAACAGGAGGCTTCCTTTCATTCCACAGCTCATATGGAGTTTTTCCTTGGTTCTTGGTCAGCATGGATCTGTTCTGAGAGTAGCATGCAGTGTTGATAGCTTCAGCCCAAAATCTCTTAGGAATATCAGTTTCAACAATCATTGTCCTTGCAGCTTCTTTCACAGTCCTATTTCTTCTTTCAGCAACACCATTCTGTTGTGGGGTCCTTGCAGCTGATGTTTCATGAGCTATTCCATTTGCTGCACAATAATCAGATATGATATGATTGATAAACTCAGTTCCTTTATCTGATCTGATTTTGACCACACTCAGATTCTTTTCAGTACTGAGCCTTTTCAGTAGTTCAGGTAGTTTTGTCTGAGTCTCTTTCTTACTGAGTAAGAATATGACCCATGTGTATCTAGAGTAGTCTTCAACTACCACAAGTGTGTATTTTCTGCCATTAGTGCTCACAGGTGTTACTGGACCAAAGAGATCCATATGTAACAGTTGTAGTATTCTATCAGTAGAAACATCTACTTTGATGTTTAAGTGATTCATTCTTTTGTGCCACAACCAACTGGTATCAGTGGAACTTTTTGCAACCAAACATGTGTCTTTAGGAGTTGAACTCCAATCAGCAAGATACACATTTCCTTTTCTAGTACCAGTCAGTAAAATTTTCTGTGAAGTATTGTCTTTTACATAACATAAGTTCTTTGAGAACTCAACACTGAATCCTTTGTCATAGAATTGACTGATAGAAAGCAAGTTATGCTTTAGACCAGACACATATGAAACACCATGGATATGAACAGAGGCAACTTCAAGAGTTCCTTTTGTCTGCATATGAATGTTTTGGGCAATATCTACTTTTATGAATTTTTGTGTTTTTCTCAGTTTTTGTAGTCTTCAGATAGATTATATTCAGTGCCTCTGAACATTCAGGTTATACTGAGTATTCAGTATCTTACTGAGTCTTCAGTAACTACTGGGTCTTCAGTATCTTCTAAGTCTTCAGTGTCTTCAGTGACATACTGAGTCTTCACTGTCTTCAGTGACATACTGAATCTTCAGTGTCTTCAGCAACTTACAGAGTCTTCAGTGTCTTCAGCAATTTACTGAGTCTTCAGTGTCTTTAGTGACATACTGAGTCTTCAATGTCTTCAGTAACTTACTGAGTCTTCAGTATCTTCAGCATCTAACCTGATCTATATATGCTGACTATACATGGTGCAGATAACTTCCTGAACAATCTATACTGAAACCTGACTCAGTCTATCAAGATTATCCTAAACATGTCATACTCAGGGTTTTTGGGATCTAATCAAAACTTCTTTATTAAATTCATCTCCCAACACATCTACATAATCATACATCTCTTCATGTGCTTTCTGATCAGTATGATTTTGATTGTGAACCTTGGATGAATCAGAAGACTTGGGATTTTTCTGGTTAGTTTGTCTTCTTTTAATCTAGTGTGGTTCTGGTGCAGATGTCCTGGATTTTTGGTTGAAGGGATAGGTACGACTGCTACCATCAAAAGATTCATATCTCTTTTGCACAAATGGTTTATGCAGTTTACCCTTAGCATGATGGTTAGGCAGCTTGACCTGATTAGATATCTGATTCCTAATCTATTGTCCAGGTTGGGGTCTCTTCAGAAGAACAGGGTTCTTCTGTTGATTCCTCGGCTGATGCTTGATCAGTTGAGGTCCATTTTTGTTCCCTTTCTGATCAGGCACTCGCCTTACCTGTTCAGCAGGTCTGTTTCCCTTCTTTGATACAGATTTGGCATTTCGTGTATCTTGACCAGAAACCTTCCTAAATTCACTTTTGGACTGGGAACCAGGTTGGACATATGAGGATCCAGAAGGGCTATCAAACCCAATACCCTTCTTATCAGTTGGCTTCCGAAAGTAGCTTGTTATTTCATCAACATTTTTAGAGGCTTTTCCAAAAATCTCTACTTTCTTTCGTAAACTGTCCTCACTTTGTTTTAGACTCTCATGCAGTCAGAAGAGTTCATCAAACTTAGCTTGGATGATTTTGAGATCATCAGCTTGCTGCTTGTTAATAGATTGTTGTTCCTTAACCAGTTTACCCTGATCAGAAGAACAGACTTTCAGAAACTCCAGTTCTGTAGTCATCTTCTGAACAGTCTCAACTGACTTCAGTTTAGCAGCTTTACTTATAGCATTTTCCTTGACAAGCTGAATGTTCTCTGCCCTCAGCTTATCGTTCTCAGCTATTGTATAAATGTTTACTGCATTAGAGAGATCATCAAGCAATTGCTCATTGTAGAGCTGCATGTCAATCTCTCTAGCAGGTGTGTGTTAGGGTTATACTAAAAAGTATGCTTTTACTTTGTATAACCAAACTTAATTTCTTATTTATTTTACTGAAATAAATTATTTATCACATGTTGCATTAAATAAGAATGAATGTTATATATATTTACTGCATATCCATTCGATAAAGTCAGTACGTGTTACGTTGTAGTTAATTTGGTGATACCAGATCAAAGAAGATCAAATTAACAGTTCCTCGTGACTAAGTACAAATTCGCAACCCAGATGGAAATGAACAACCCATCATGAAAGGTTGAGGTGTAAGGCTCGGATTGGCTTGTCTTGACCAAGTGATTACAATAGTGCATCCTGATGCGCAGAAAAGGACATACAGTAGGATAAATTCTTCGATACTGAATATACAAGAATTAGACCTCAGTGGTGCGTTATTTCTTAATCTCCATTCCTTAAATAGGATCGTGTGAAATTAATAACTATTGCTTTGACTTATGATGGGAAGAGAATCAATGCGATTCAATACCTTGTATCTTGGGCAATATTATTAATTACATGACGATTGCTAAGATTTAATACGGAGAATCACGTGCAAGTACGACTTGCTTGATTTGTCCCCTTGGTGGGCTCAGAATCTTTATCAAACCAAATCTTGCAAGTGGAAATTTATTTCCGGTATGGATAATAATGTTGAGTTGTCTTTACTCCAAGGACAAAGATGTTAATTAATATAAAGTCTGTTCAGTGGCTTAATTAATTAATGGACTAAGATAATCTTAAACGTGGGAAATAATAACCGGGAGCTATATTATTGTGAAGTCGTAATGTGGGTTAAGATGGATAGTTCAATATTAATTTTATAGTGGAGTAAATTAATGTTAATGGGCTTGAATAATATTTTGGCTAAATATTAAAGCTTCATAGCTCATTGGAGGTCCAATCTTAATTCTCCTAAAGGCCCCTCAAATAGCCCAAACTAAAGTCCAATTAATGAAAAGGAGAAGAAAATATTTTGGCGTATTTTTCCTCTATTAATTTCGAAAAAAAAATGGGTAGGAAGAGAGAAAAGATTTTCTTGATTTTCTTGGAAAAGATTTATGGAATATGTATTCTTGGAATACAAGTTTATCCCATAAATTCAAGAAAAGTCAAAAATCTTATTTCTTTCCTAAACTAGTTGATATTTTCGAAAATATCTATAATATAAGGAGGTGGGATTTTTGTGGAATATTTTATTATGGAGAAAAGAATATATTGGATATATTCAAGATTTCTTGGAGATCAAGAAAAAGATTTTCTCATCTTATTCCTAGGGCAAATTTCGACCACCTCATGTATTATAAATAGGGGATGAGTTTTTCATCCCAAGTGCAATTCTATGTGTTGGAAAAATTAGAAATCAACAAAGGTGGTGGCTAAATATATATTTTATTTTCTCCTTTAGATTAAAATCGTTCGTTGATAATCCTCCCACCGAATTATGTTCGTGGACGTGGGACATATTTGAGACGGTACTTTGGGTTTATCCATTGTCTCAGCGGTTATCTCTACGAGAGGTTAGTATTTACGTAATTCCTAGATTCCACATGCTTAGGTTTTACGTGAAATATGTGTACGCATGATATTTATTTGCTTATTAATTATTATGTTGAATTGAATTAGGATTAATTCATGTTAGTAATTAATTGATTAATTTAAATATGTATTTAAATTAAACTCGAATAGATCCGGGCACCCCTAATTTCCCAACAGTGTGCTCAACACAGCAGGTGTGGAAACAGAAAACAGAGAAGGTTTAGAAGTTATCTCAGATTGATCAACATCCTTGGCCATGAGGCAGATGTCATCATCAAATGAGAACATCAGATCGTCGAAGTTGTCAAAATCATCAGCAGTGGTCATCAGGCAGAAGTCTTCTATAGATGAGTAACCAGAATATTCTGAAGGCAGATAAGAGTCATCTATCCCAGATGTATTAGCAACCATGACTTTTCTGTCTCTGTATCTTTGTTCTCTTCTGTTCCGCTTATCTTCTCTTTCCTTTGGAGTCAGGTCAGGGCAGTCTGCACTGTAGTGACCTGGTTTCTGATAGTTGAAACATGCTCCAGGTTCCACGGAATTTCTTCTTCCAGGTGAATCATTTCTTCTGTAGGATCTTTCAGGTGACTTCCCAGTTTGCCTATAATCAGAATTTCTTCTTTCTGATCCGTTGTCTCTTCTATCATCAGAACAATCATCTCTTCTTATCTTCTTTGCGATCATCTCTATGATCATCTCTTCTGTCATCAGATCGATTCCTTTCTTGTGATCTGTCCGAAGATCTCTTATCTCTTCCTCTGCTTTCTAGCTTTCTGGTTAGCAAAGCAATCTGTTCAGTCTGACTCAAATTTGTTTCCAATAGCTTCTATAGGCTTCGAAATGCTGCTAGCTGCCTTGAATGCAACTACTTTTAATGTGGCAGGTGTGGTTTCAGCAGGTGATTCGTCTTCTTCTTCTTGGCTCTTTCAATCAGGTCAAATTCATGAGCCTTCAGACTGAGAAACAGGTTGCTTGGCTTCATCTTTGCAATATCTTGATAATATTTTATAACTGTTACTTTCATATCCCATTTCTTGGTCAGGGATCTCAAGATCTTATAGTTGATGTCTTTATCAGACATTTCTCGTCCCAGTTCACGAAGCTTGTTGACTAACATGGTGATTCGTCCATCGAGCTGATTTATGATTTCATTTGGCAGCATCTTGAGTTTCTCAAACTTTACCAGTTCAGCTTGCAATTTGTTGTCCTTAATGAGATCATTTCCTTCGCACATTTCAGCAAGAGTATCCCACATCTGTTTGGCATTCTTGAGATACTTGATCTTTTCATGTGTTATCTTATCCATCGTCTTCATTATGATATGTCTGGCCACTGTATCCAGATTGGACAATTTTCTTTTCTCGACATCCATCAGTGAAGGACTCTTTCTGATTCTGGCTACAGTTGGAAATTCTGGATCACCTCCTTCAGCTGGGTTGTTGTGATAGATGATGATGGGTCCTGGGTATTATCCAGCCCAGATGATTGCTCATGGGTATGGTCAATTCAGCATACTCATCAATGGAAAACTTAGGCAGATCATGATACATACCCGAGGTATTATCCATGCTGAATGTGAGTTTTGGAAACAAATGAGTTTTAAAAACAGGTTTTTCAAGATCTGTTCAAGTGACCACAATGGTTCTTCCTCAAGAACCGATGATATTCAAAGCCAGTGGTCTGTAGAACCATTGCTCTGATACCACTTGTAGGTCCCGAATGGGTTTTCGTGAGGGCAAAAGTTTAGAGGGGAGGAGTGAATAGACTTCTGAAAACTTTTGTGTGAGATCAGGTGTGAATAGCAAGTATACCTGATCAGAGTGCGTGTGAATCAGTTTGGACTGATATCCAACTTACTGATCGCCTGAGGGCAGATCAGTTCGGTGTCTATCAGTTTAACTAATGTGCAGAAGCTAAGTTAACCCGTGTTAAAAACCAGTTTGCTCAAATCACATTCTGAGTGATCTGTTTTAGATCAGATGACAAAGTGTCAAACTGATCAGATCAGTTGCTTGGTGCAAATCTGATCCAGACTCAGAATATGCATGTAAAGTTGAAACCAGGTAGTGTGCACAGTGTAAAGCAGATAAGAACAGATAAGGCACACCAGAATTTTATAGTGGTTCAGACAACTTGTCCTACGTCCACTCTTCCCTATCAGCAGGGGCACCAACTTAATCATCTTGGACTTAGTTTAATGTGTTAGTCCAACACAGTACAATCAGATGTTTCAAGAGTTCTCGCTCAACCAATCCCATAAATCAGAAGCTAGAACCCTAGTCTGAAATCTTGCTAAAGAAACTTAACCTAACTTTTTGGGTTTGGGTATAAGATTTGTTGTGTTCCAACTGGAATTATATCCTAGTATTTGAGTTGCCTAAGGCAGGAGGATAAGAATTCTATGCTAAGAACTTTATGGGACGAACACTTAGAATAAATCTTGAATTGTGTTCTTCGTGCGGAAATCTTGCTTGAGCTTGAGCTTGATAATATTTTTCGTTACTTTACTATGAAGGTTTGATCTTATATTTATAGACTTGAAATCAAAGAGTCGTTGGAGAGCAATTTGAATTTCAGGTTATTTTTGGTAGATTTGTAGGCTTGATTTGAAGTGCTTCTGGGACGGCATGGCCGAAAGTATGTATGTTTGTCATTTCTAGCCGTTTAACTGTGCAGCGCCGAATCCCGCATTGTTAGCTCCGTACATATGTGTCTCGTTCTCATTGGTTAACAAGTACACTTGTTCAGTGTTTGCTTTACCAACTAAGGTTGACATTCTTCTTGTCTGATTGACATCGTGTTTTGGTGAATCTTCAGTTGTCACCTGGTGTGAGCTGACCTGATCAGATAAGACTGATCAGTCTACCTGATTGAGTCATCTGATGTAAGTTGTCTTAGCACAACTTAACAGACTCTTCTTTATACTTCTGATGTATGTCTTCTGGACTTGATCTTCTGGTAGTCATCTGATCTTCAGGTCTTCTGATCTTTAGCTTTATGCCTTCACCTGATCATCTGACTTATCTGATCTCGTCTGGTCTTCTGTTCTTTAGACTCGTCTGGTCTTCTGATCTTCTTCAAGACTTAAACCTATACATATTGAGTTCCCCCTCAATATGTGGCCTATCTACTACATCAGATGTCTATACATCTCAGCTGGACATCCTATCTGATATTTAAATCATCAGTCAGCTAACAGGTCTGACTGGTCCTATTACAAACTGTTTTGGAACTTCCATCAAAACTAACTACAAATTTCCCAACAGTATCATACGATGATCATGGAAGTTGGTGGGTTTCAAGATGAGGCTATGGAGGAGGAACCAAATGAGGAAGCATCTAACATTTACAGAATACTCAAAGCAGCTGACGAAGATCTGTATGATGGATGTCAAACTCACTCTCTGTTGTCATTCAATGCTCGACTCATGGCTATCAAGGCTGAGAACAAAATTTCTCAAAGAGCCTATAACCAGATTAGTAAGTTGATCAATGAGGTCTGTCCTCCCGGTAATAAGGTGCCTATTACAGAATATCAAGCCAAGAGTTTGTTGAAGAGTATGGGTCTACCAGTAGAGAGTATTGATTGTTGTATCAATAACTGCATGTTATTCTGGGGTAATGAAGAAGACGCGAATCTTGATAAGTGCAGATTTTATGGGCACTCTCGGTACAAAGTACCACGTCGGAACTAGACTGACAGGTCGAGGGAAGCAGAATAAGAAGAAGAAAGTGGCAAATAAAATGATGTATTACCTCCCTATCATTCCATAGCCGAAGATATGACATGGCATCATACAGAGTCATCTGATCCTGATTCCTTAGAGATTAGACACCCTGCTGACTCGATGGCCTGAAAATATCTTGACGAGGTGTTTCCTATTTTTTCGGACGAACCTAGGATCGTTTGGTTAGGTCTCAGTACTGATGGCTTTTGTCTATTTGGAATGCACGGTAAGCAGTATTCGTTATGGCCGGTTATATTGACTCCTTATAATCTACCTCCGTGGATGTGCATGAAGCCCCAAACCATGTTTCTCACGGTATTGGTACTTGGCCCAAAGAATCCAAAGGACAAATTAGATGTTTTCCTTCAGCCTCTGATAAGAGACTTGATACATTTGTGGGAAAATGGAGTGCTGACATACGATGAGGGTTACCCTGCTCTGGACGATCAGCGACTACCCTGCGTACTCCATGTTGTCCGGATGGAGGACAACTGGGAAACAAGCATGTCCTTACTGCATGGAGGATTCTGACGCTTTTAGTCTCCCGCTTAGCAGAAAAGTTTCATGGTTTGATAACCATCGAAAGTTTTTACCAGATAATCATCCATTTCGAAAGAATAAAAATGACTTTATCAAGAACAAAGTCGTTACAAAAAATGGGTTGAAAAAGTGAACATGTATTTTTATATTAGTTGTTTTAAATGAATTAATATATTTCTCTCTAGATACGATAAATTAATTAACTTGTAACTCTTTGCATTCATGTAGGTAAAAGGTTGTTAAATCAAATTAATCAGAAGGGATTGAGGAAAACAACAGAAGAGCATGCTGAGGAGCATAATAAAATGGTACCGGGTGGTTGGAAGAAGAAGAGCATTTTCTGGGATTTTCCCTACTGGACGTCACTTTTGATTAGGCGCAACTTAGATGTGATGCACATCGAAAAGAATGTGTTCGATAACTTGTTCCACACAATCATGAACACAGAGGGCAAGACAAAAGACACTGCAAAGTCGCTTGATGAGTTGAACGAGATATGCAAACGTGATCACTTGAAGAGGGATGAGGGTACATGAAGATATCCCCAAGCCAATTACACACTTGAAAAGAAAC
Organism: Stenogyne calaminthoides; assembly: GCA_037126765.1. Taxonomy (NCBI): domain Eukaryota; kingdom Viridiplantae; phylum Streptophyta; class Magnoliopsida; order Lamiales; family Lamiaceae; genus Stenogyne; species Stenogyne calaminthoides. The sequence goes on along the minus strand of JBBCBC010000001.1, from coordinate 32,190,576 downwards.
AGAAAGTGACTTTGTGTAATTGGATTGAAGATCTGAGATTTCCAGATGACTATGTTTCCAATTTGAGTCATTGTGTAAACACATCAAACGGGAAGGTGTCTGGGATGAAAAGCCACGATTGTCACGTGTTTATGCAACGATTGTTGCCCCTCGAATTCCAGGAATTCCTACCGAACAGTATATGGAGGGTTGTAACTGAATTGAGTCTATTCTTCAAAGATTTAACATCTACAATGATTACGTGGGACGACATGCTCCATTTCGAGAAAGATATTCCAGTTATTTTTTGCAAATTGGAGCGCATTTTCCCTCCCAACTTCTTTGATTCGATGGAGCACTTACCGGTGCACTTAGCATATGAAGCCAAAATTGTTGATCCAGTGCAATACATGTGGATGTATCCATTTGAGAGGTAAACCTTCACTGAACAATCTATTTATACAAATATATATATTTATGTTTAACTCTTATCCATTTTTTTTTATTATATATCTATAGGTATCTCCATAACTTGAAGCTCAATGCTAAACAAAAAGCAAAAGTTGAAGCATCAATTGTTAATGCCTACTTGTGTGAGGAGGTTACAACATTTTGTTCTTACTATTTTGAGGATCATGTTAGAATAAGGTTGAGAAACGAGTCTCCTAATTACGACGGTAGAGACACAAACAATGTTGCTGATGATATTAAGGATAACTTGTCCGTGTTTAAGTTTCCAGGTCGATGTTTGGGAAAAAGTATTGAACGACCCTGGTTAAACCGACAAGAGGTTGAAGCTGCACATAAGTATGTGTTATTCAATTGTGATGAAGTCCAACCGTACATTCAGTAAGTATTTCATATGCGTATCATTTACACTTTTAATTAATTATAACATATTTATTATAATTATATAATATATGATTAATAATATATTGCTTTCAATAAGGATCTATACTGAAGAGCTACACGGTATACATCCAAACATCTCAGATGCATAAGTAGGTGAATTTATTACTCGTGGTTTTGCAGAGTAGTTCCAAAACTATGTGAGTGTTATCTAACCACTGTTTATTAGTGAATCATATTATATGTTATCTAACCGAAGATGATGTCATCCACATAAATCTGAACCATCAGAATATCTTATCCATCGTCTATTCTGAATAAGGTTCTGTCCACTATTCCTTTAGTGAAACCACTGTCTATCAAGATCTGAGAGAGTGTATCATACCAGGCTCGAGGAGCTTGTTTCAGGCCATAAAGAGCTTTTCTTAAACGGTACACCTGGTCGCCTTTTTCAAAGCTTGAGGTTGTTCAACATAAATTTCCTCAGCTAGTACCCCATTTAAGAATGCACTCTTAACATCCATTTGATACACAATAAACCCTCTGTGGGCAACATATGCCAAAAACAGCCGAATGGCTTCCAGGCGAGCGACTGATGCAAAGGTCTCATCATAATCAATTCCTTCTGATTGTGAATACCCCTTAGCAACAAGTCTTGCCTTATTTCTGGTTATGACATTATTCTCATCTCTCTTGTTCTTGAATACCCACTTTGTGCCAATCACATCTTGATGGGTTGGTCTGTCCACCGGTTTCCAAACCTGATTCCTTTCAAATCGTTTCTAGTTCTTCTTGCATGGCTAGAATCCAGTTTGCATCTTGTAGAGCTTCCTCTACTGTAGTTGGTTCCTTCAAAGATAGATAACAATAGTACATGGCACTTTCACCAATCTGATGTCTAGTTTTGACTCTATCAGATGGGTCTCCGATAATCAGATCAGTTGGATGACTGGTAATCCAGGTCCTTCTGTTCTGATTTGCATAAGTTTGGAGAACATCATCCTCTTCTGATTGTAGTTCATTACTAGTGATTGGGAGTGGTGCAGAATTATGATCCACTTGACATGGACAAGTCTCAGCTGATGTTGGACTCATCATGTGCTGATGTCTGTCCGTAGGAACTTCAGGTGTTCCCCCTGAACCAGATGGTTCAGTTGATACTGTCTCAGCTGTACCAGCTTCTTCATTGACAGTTGTACGTACCTTAGGGTCTGATTGACCTGGTGAATCAGCAAAATCTGGAATATACACTGTTACGTGTTCTGATCCTTTTTCTTTGATACTTAGCTGCTCCATTTTCTGTGCATCAGGTACCGATTGAACTGGTACTTCTTGTTCTGAGGCAGATTTCTCTTGTTCAGAAGATGTCTCATCAAAGACCACATGAGGTGTTTCTTCCACAACTAGGGTTCGCCTGTTGTAAACCCTGAAAGCCTTGTTGGATGAGGAATTAGAATATACCCTCATCTGACTTGGCCTCAAAAGTCTTCAACTGACTCTTCCCATTGTTGTAAGAAACACGAGGTTTTCTGCCCTTCCACAGTTCATAGGGTGTTCTGTAGTGAGCCTTAGTGAGTGAGCATCTGTTCTGAGTGTGGCATGCAGTATTGATGGCTTCTGCCCAGAAATGGCTTGGTGTTGCATGTGTAGCTAAAATAGCGCGAGCAGCTTCCTTGAGTGTTCTGTTTCTCCGTTCTGCTACACAATTCTGTTTTGGCGTTCTTGTAGCTGATGTCTCATGATGTATACCAAACTTAGTGCAAAAATTAGTAATAAAAGAGTTCAGAAATTTTGTACCTTTATCTGATCTGATTTTCACTATACTGACACCTTTATCGTTTTGTAGTTTCTTGAGCAGCTCAGGTATCTTTGTTGTTGTATCATTCTTCTTATACAAGAATACAACCCAGGTAAACTTGGAATAATCATCCACGATTACCAGAGTGTATTTGCGTCATTGAGATCGACCGGGTGTAATCGGGTCCAAATAAGTCCATATGGGCGATTTGCAATACTCTCTTTGGATCTTTGGTCTAGGGATTCCCTTGAATGAGGCTTTAACCTGTTTTCCCTTCTGACATGCGACACATGTCTGATCCTTAGAGAATACCTCATTCAGAAGTCCCTCAACCAAAGACATCCTTGCTATCTTGTTAAGAGTTTTAAAGTTCAGATGACCCATTCTTTTGTACCAGAGCCAACTGCTACTTTTGGAACTCTTAACAATCAGGCATGCATTTCTTGGACAACTGTTCCAATCAACAGATAAATCAAACCTTTCCTTGAACCGCTTAACAAGATCTCGTTGAGTAGCTCGATTCTTGATAGTACATCGATCGATTGAGAACTCAACATTGAAATGTTGTCGCAGAGATGTGTGTGAAACCGATAACAAAGTTATGCTTTAAACCTTCGACATACGAGACTCAAAGAACACAGACATCATCATTCTCTAAGGTTCCGAATCCTCTGGTAAAACCAAAGTTATCATCACCAAAGAGTACACTTGGGCCTTCTTGTTCTGTATAAGAGCTAAGGAGATGTTTGCTTCCAGTCATATGCCTTGAGCATCCACTATCGATGTACCAGATAGTTGCTTGTACACCTCCTTTGTTGGTCAAACCCACGCGAACCTGCAATTAAATCAGGTTTTAGGTACCCCTTTTGGATTGGGTCCTGAGGGGTTAGAGTTGGTTTTAGGGATCCATACAAACAGGGCACTTCTATTCTAATCAGATAGATCAGAAGGTATGATTTGTCTCCCGTAAATATCTACATAATCATACATCTCTTCGTATGCATTCTGATCAGTATGATTATTTGTGCGACCCTTGGGTGGATCAGAAGACCTGGGATTTTTCCTTTCTGTTTGTCTTCTTTTAACCCAGTGGGCTCAGGTGCAACAGCCCTGGGATTCTGATTATAAGGGTAGGTACGACTGCTAACATTAAAAGATTCATATCTTATTGGCATATCTGGTTTCAACAGTTTACCCTTGACTTGCCTATTAGGCAGCTTGACCTGATTAGGTTTCAGATCAGATTTCCCCTTTAGAGGTTGTCTTTTCTGATACCTAATATGCTGATCAGGTTGAGGTTTCTTCAGAAGAACTGGGTTCTTCTGTTGATTCCTCGACTGATGCTTGTTCAGTTGGGGACCATTTTTGTTCCCTTTCTGATTAGGCACTTGCCTTACTTGTTCAGCAGGTCTATTTCCCTTATTAGATACAAATTTTGCTTTATGTGTATCTATATCAGAAACTCGTTTGATTACACCTCTTTGAAGTGAATCAGAAGGGGCTTTTGAGGATGTAGAAGGGTTTTCATACCCAATTCCCTTCTTATTAGTTGTCATTCAAAAATAGTTGTTCATATCCTGAACGGTTTTCGAAGATTTTGTGAAAACCTGTATTTTCTTACGTAAACTATCCTCAGTTAATTTCAGACTCTCATGTAGTCGGAAGAGATCATCAAACTTGGCTTGTAGGATTTTTAAAATCATAAACTTTTGTCGTTTATTGATAGCTTCATTTGTTCCTTAATCTGTTTCTCCTGATTAGAAGAGTTAACTTTCAGAACATTCAAATCTTGGTTATCTTACGGCGACTTGGTGATTTTAGTTCAATTTGTTCTCTTGTGACATTTTCCTTAACAAGCTGGGTATTTTCAATCCTTAGCTTATCGTTTTTTGCTTCCACTATCGTATAAGTGTCTAATGCGTTAGAGAGATCATCAAGCAATTGCTCAGAATAGAGCTGCAAGTCAATCTCTCCAGCAGGTGTGCTAATCATAGCTGGTGTGGAAACTGAAAGAGCAGAAGGTTTAGAGGTTACCTCAGATTGGTCTTCCTCCTTAGCCATCAGACAAATTTCATCATCAGAAGAGAATATCAGATCATCGTAGTGGTAGAAATCATCAGCGTTGCTTATCAAACATAAATCTTCTACAGATGAGTAGCCTGAATCCTCGGAAGGCAGATAAGAATCATCAATTTTAGATGTATCAGCAACCATGGCTTTCCTGTCTCTATAGCGTTGCTCTCTTACATTCGCTTCTCTTCTCTCTCTTTCTTTTGGTGTCGTGCGGGCAATCTGCTTACAGAATGACTTGGTTTCTCACAGTTGAAACATGTTCCCCGATCCACGATCCACGGAACTTTTTCTGCCAGGTGAGTCATTCCGTCTGTAGAATCTGTCAGGTGACTTACCTGTCTGATTGTAATCAGAATTTCTTTTTTCAAATCTGTTGTCTCTTCTTTCATCAGACCGATCATCTCTTTTCTTATCTTCTCTGCGATCCTTTCTGTGATCATCTCTTCGGTCATCAGATCTGGTCCTTTCTGGAGATCTGTCAGCTGGCCTCCTATCTCTTCCTCTGCTGTTTTGATAATCCTTGTAAAATCTACGATACTTGCCAAGTTGAATGTTAGATTTTTCAAGTTTTCTCGATTAACAAGGCAACATTGATTTGGCTTATAATATTTCCAACCGGGTTCGAGAGACTTTGAGTTTCTTCTTTGGGTCGCTTTGAATGAAACTGATTTTGATGTGGCAGGTGTGGTTTTAGTAGGCGACTCGTCTTCTTCTTCTTGCCCTCTTTCGATCAGATCGAACTCATGGGCTTTAAGACTCAGGAACAGGTTGCTTGGCTTCATCTTGGCAATATCTTGACAATCCTTTATTACAGTGACTTTCATATCCCACTTCTTAGTCAGAGATCTCAAGATCTTGTAATTTATGTCTTTATCTGACATCTCTCGTCCAAGTTCCCAAAACTTGTTAACTGACATGGTGATTTTTCCATCGAGCTCATTGATGGTTTCATTTGGTAACATCTTAAGTTTCTCAAATTTCACGGTTAAACTTTTGCGATCTCGCTATCTTTAATCGGATCATTTCCTACACACATTTCAAAGCAAAGCGTATCCCACATCCGTTTGGTTTGTCTTGAGATACTTTATCTTTTCTCCGGTTATCTTGTCCATGGTCTTCATTATTATGTGTCCGGCTATCGATCCGAGAGTGTACAACTTTTCTCTTCAAAGATCCATCGAGGCGGGACTCTTTCTGACAAGACTTCCAACTGCAAAATCTGGATCACCTCCAACAGCTGGGTTGTCATGATAGATGATGATGGGTCCTCATTCAAGAACTTCCATCATCCTGCTGCTTATTGATCCCAGATGGTTGCTCATGTATATCGTCCAGTCTGCATACTCGTCAATGGAAAATTTAGGCAAATCATGATATATACCCGAAGTATTATCCATGCTGATCGTGTGTTTGAAAACAGATGAGATTTGAAAAGGTTTTTCAAGATCAGTTCAAGTGACCACAAAGGTTCTTCCTTAAGAACCGATGATATTCAAAGCCAGTGGTCTGGAGAACCACCGCTCTGATACCACTTGTAGGTCCCGAACGGGTTTCGTGAGGGCAAAAGTCTAGAGGGGAGGGGTAAATAGACTTCTGAAAACTTTTTCGTGCAGATCAGGTGTGATTGCAGTTTGCCTGATCAGAGTGCAAGTGAATCAGTTTGGACTGATATCTAACTTACTGATCGCCTGAGGGCAGATCAGTTCGGTGTCTATCAGTTTAACTGATTGTGCGGAAGCTAGTTTATACCCGTGTGAAAAACCAGTTTATAACAAATCAGATTCCAAGCTGTTTTCAATTAGATGACTATTGAGTCAATCTTATCAGATCAGTATCTTGGTGCTAGTTGATCCTAACTCAGAATATGTATGCAGATTTAATCAAGTTGTGTGCAATAATGTAAAGCAGTTAATCAAACAGGTAAATGCACACAATATTTATAGTGGTTCGGACAACCAGTCCTATGTCCACTCTTCCCTATCACAAGGGGCACCAACTTAACCTACTTAACCAACTGGACTTAGATTATTGTGTTAGTCCAACACATTACACCAATAGATATATAGAGCTCTCACTTAACCGATCCCAGAAATCAGAGCTAGAAACCATAGTCTGAAATCATGCTAAACAAACTTAACCTAACTTTGGGTTTTGGGTAAGATTTGTTATTTGTTCCAACTTTGAAATCTTTCCTAGTATTTAAGTAGCATAATAGCTAGAGGATAAGATTTCTGTGCTAAGAACTGTGGGATGAACACTTAGAAAATAATCTTCAAGGTTGTGTTCTTCGTGCGGAAATTTTGCTGTAGTATGAGCTTCTTGATAATTTTCGTGTCTTCACTCTGAAGAGTAATCCCATATTTATAGACCTCGAAATCAAAGAGCCGTTGGAGAGCAATTTGAATTTCCAACTATATTTGGTAGGTTTGCGGGATTTGATGTGACGTGCTTCCAGGTACGGCATGGCCGTTTGACTATGCAGTGCCGAAATCCGTACTGTCAGCTCAGGTCACACGTGTCTTGTTCTTATTGGTTAACAAGTACAGCATATCAGAGTTTGTTCACCAACTAAAGTTGACATTCTTCTTGTTCAGATCAACAACGTTATGACTTGGTGAAACATCTGTTACCACCTGGTGTGAGCTGACCTGATCAGTTACAACTGATCAGTCTACCTAATAGAGTCTTCTGGTGCCAGTTGTCTTAGCTCAACTAGTAGACTCGGCTGATGTAGGTCTCTTGGTCTGATCTTTTGGTAGTCATCTGATCTTCAGGTCTTCTGAATTTGAGCTTCATGACTTCACCTGATTATCTGACTTTATAAGATCGTATGATCTTCTGTCCTTCCCTTGCCTTCTGGCCTGTCGGACTTCAGCTGATCTTATGTTCTTCTGATCTAACCTATATATATTGAGTTTCCCCTCAATATGTGACCTATCTTATACATCAGTTGTTCTATACAATAAGTATCAACTGGTCATCTTATATCTGGTATTAAAAACATCAGTCAGATAACAAGTCTGACTGGTCCTATTACATGTGTTTTAGAACTTTCATCAAAACTCTAAATTTCCCAACACTATTCATCAGGAATTTGAAATCCTAGGACATCAAAGTCTGGTATTTCCCCCGCCCACTATAATCCCGAAATTGAAAGAAATTAATTAAAATAATAATTAATTTAATATTAATTATTATTTAATAATAATAATTATCAACACATGAAGTGGATAAACTTGAAAGGGGGTTACAAATATATAAAGTAGGGTATTTCTTACGTCAATCAGAGCGTCGTACTAACTGACAATAGTCAGGCTCTACAATCGCGCCACAAGCCATCCTACTCTGTCGTACTAATCTGACACTTGTTGTACTTATTTAATATCTTTAAATTATTTTTTAAATTATATTTTTTAATTTACCATCATATCCCCTTTTAAAAATTATTAGAAAATGTTAGAAAACTTAATAACTTAATTCAAAAAGATGAAATTAGATTAAATAATTAAATTGATACATCCTTTTTCGCTCAATTCTCTCAAACCCTTCGAAAAGAAAAAAAGATTAACGTCGTCTTCTCCATTAGCAATCCGTCGCCTCCTCCACTAGCAAGTCGTTGCCGCTGCCACCTCTTCCACTACGCCACTAAGCCATCGCCGCCTCCTCCTCTTCCCCCAATTTTCTCAAACCCTTTGAAAAGAAAAAAAGAATATTAACATCGTCTTCTTCATTAGCTATCTGTCGCCTTCTCCACCAGCAAGTCGTCGCCGCTGCCACCTCTTTCACCACGTCACTAAACCATCGCCGCTTCCACCTCTTCCACCATATTACAATTGGATTCTTGGTCAGTTTGATTATTATGCGTAAATTTCTATTTACTTATGTTGGTCCCGGTGTAAACGAGTCTTACACGTGTATGGGGGGGGAATACACGTGTTCAATGATTTTTCAAACTTTACACAAAACTGAAATCAGTGGGTCAGGATGTCCTGAGAAATAGCCCTGAGAAGCACAAATTGCCCTGAGTCAGTGTCTACGGAGATAATGATACTGAGCAGCTTTCAGTAGCTTCAAATTAGCCCAACTGATCTGAACTTTTAAAATCAGAGTCCAAATAAGCTTGGAGTAGATAACAATCTTACTGACTACTCAGGAGAGTTGGTTCAGTTTGACAACTATCTATACTAGCTTATCTAGTGTGTGGAATGTGTAGGCCTTAAGTTTATACTCGTTTTATCTTGAGGAAAATCTTTGCCTTAGTAAATCAGTGGTTAAGGCTATGATCAGTTCAATGCAAGCTCAGTGGATTAATTCCAACTGAATGTCAGAAACTCAGTGCTTTCAGTGAAAATATGCAACAGGTAAAATGCAAAGCAGAAAGCAAATAACACAGCAAATTATAGTGGTTCAGAGGCAAAGCTCCTACGTCCACTCTCTCAGATCCTCAGAGAAATTCCTTAACTCACTACTACTACTTCCTCAAGCTTTCAGACTGAACTCATCAGCTTACTAACTTTCTTCTAGAGTTTTTAGGCTGAACTACTGCAGCTTACTAACTCAACACACACAAGCTTTCAGACTGTCTCAAACAGCTTACTAACTTCTCCTCTAGAGTTTTCAGGCTGAACTCACTACAGCTTACTAACTCTTTACAACTCTTACTCTCCAACAATCACACACTCAAACTACCTAACAATAGGGTTTAAGGTTTGGTTGGTTTCCAACTAAGGTGAGATATCCTTTTACAGTAAGAACAGATTCAAAGGCTAGGATATCTCTTACTAAGCTTTGGATACTTAACAATTCTAGGAGTAGTAAATGAGCTCTCTTCAATGTGAAACACTTGAGAAATCTTTTGATTTTTGAGTGCTTCTAGTGCAAGAATATGAATGAGCTCTGGAGTTGCTTGATTTCCCTTAACCTTGTGTTGTACCCGGTTTTGTTACCGACGAACAAGCAAACAATTTAGTAATGTTCCGATCAATACCACGGCGAAAGCAATAAATGACAAGTGATTTGATTACCCAGTTCGTCTTTGGAATAGACTACGTCTGGGGGACACCAAGCCAGGATTTGTACTGTATAATATATGCCTAGAGTACTAAGATTTTGATCCTTTACAATGTGCATTACAAGTTATATTTATAGACACAAATCTAGGGCTACAGTCTTCGTGGGATTTCTCTCGTGGGCTGATTAGGGCTTCCTTCCTTGCTCCGCAAGTCGCGCTCACGAATATGCTTTCCCTGGTTACATCCTGAGAAATCCGCCTCACCATAACTGCCCGAATCTTGTCCATATTTATCTCTAATCGAAGTCTCGACTTCTTCGACCACGATGTCCGATTCTTTCAAGTCGCTCCGCGACTTCTTTGCTACGTCAAGCCGCTAGCGACCTTCCGAGACTTCAAAGTCACCTCCCGCCTTGCTCCAGCTGGATGAAATCGGATAACAAGCTAAACATGAGATTGCCCAATCCCAAGCCTCCATTAGGTCGGGTTATTTCCCCGTACAACAATTGCCCCTCAAGATGAGGTCGCGAGCTCGCTTCGGGATCTTATCTTTAACCTTTGATATTCGTCGACCTATGGAAAGCCGATCTTGGGATCTGTGTCCAAGTCAAGTCTCTGTCCTTGGGGAGCCGTATGGTCGCCTAGGTTTCCCCAATAGGTGTGACAAGTGACAGGATGGTAATGATGGTGCGGCTGGCTGAGGACGTTTCAAGCCACAAGTTCGCCCAATCGGCGATCGCGTGCTTCCTACGCGTAGCCCACGTCGCCCTAATTTCCGCGGGGGTCCCCAAGAATTTCAAATTTATACTTTCGACCCTTCGCCTCTTTATAAATAGGTCTAGGGTTCCACCTCAAAAGCCTTTCTCTCTTTCGTCTCTTGAAACTTCGGCTTGAACTTTCCGGCTATTCTTCAGGAACTCGGAAGCTTTTCAGGTAACCGTCTTTCCCCAATTTCACATCAATGCCTTCCAGTTCCCGATCTGCTCCCACGCCCCCTCCGTTCCTGGTTTCTTCACCTTCCGACAATGATGATACTGCAATTGCCAAGTTATACCGTCGTAATAACACCGAGACCGCCACCACCGATCTAGCCATGCCCTCGACCGCCGGTGCCTCTTGCGCCGGTCGGGACGATGAAGGGGCTGACGATAAATTTTTGAGGGAGTTGGAAGACATTGTACATATCCCTGCTCTGGAACCGAGCTCGTTTCGCCCGGCTGTGCCGAAAGTAGAAGGTGGATCCGGAACCTCCAACCCGCCCCGACAATATGGAGCTTATGAGCGGGTTTTTGATTACCGCTCCTATGAGGCCCGAGCCCCCTATGAGAGACCGGCTCGTGATTATCGGAAGTCGGTCGAGTCGGACTTTGTTGCTTCACAGAAGAAGAACAGGTCGGTTCTTACCGACTACTACGTCTGGTCCCTCCGCCGCCTTTATAAAGTCCCCCGGGATGTACACTTCTACGGGGCGACACCTGATGAGAGCGCCGACCAACCGCCACCCTGGATGATCGTGGTCAACGAACATACAATGGAGGCCGAGATCCGGTTCCCGCTCCACCCGGTGATTTCTCACCTACTGGCGGTTTGGAATTAGAGTCTGACCCAGATCACTCCTAATGGATGGAGCTATATTTTTTCCACAATGACTGTGCTGGGATAGGCCGGGCTATATCGATTGCTAAACCAGGGAGAAATATCTTTCGTGATGACGCCTATTGCCCAAGTCGCCCTGAACTTCGAGCTCGACCGTCTCAAGGCCGGCTTATACACATACCCGCGTCATCTGAAGATCTCTTGTAAGTTTCCTTACTCCGTGCTTATTACATCTTTCGATATCGACCTAACTGGTTGGCTTCTCACATTCCTGCAGATCCTAACACCCCCGTTTACCGCCGTAAGCCTTCTGCGGACATCATAGCCTCACGTAGGAAATCTGTTCTGGGAAACATGAGGCGACAGGCGACCTCTAAAACCGCCCCCTCGAAGTTGACTCCCACCGAGATTGTCCCTCCAGGTTCGGTCCCCACTGGTCCCTCTGCTGTCCACAAAGGCAAGAGGAACGCTACGGGATCGACTCCATCGACTTCTGGGCATGCTCGGAAGAGAGTGAGGGAGGAGATCTCGACGTACGAGTCCAAAATCAACAAGGGGCTGGGGAAGAAAGATCGGGTCTGTCCCCGATCGCAATCGGCGACTTCGATACCAGCCTCGCCGCCCGCCAGCTCGCATCCTGCCTCGCCGGCCCGAAGGAGAGGTCGGCACGAAGATGATGACTCCTTCCTAGGCTGGGAGGAGGAGCGGGTGAATGAGTAAGTCCTCATTATAGTTTGCCTGATCCTCTTTATTATTTTTTTTCAACATGAATCCTCATAACTCTGATGACTCGGCTTTCCTTTACAACCCTGAAATTGGCCCCGTCGACTTTTGCCCCGAGGTGGTTAGCTTCCTCAGGAGTCCTCCCCTTGCTTTGGCCGACCTCCCCAATAAGTGGATGGGGTATATTTCCCGAAGCGTGCACAACATGCCCCGGGCGTGGACGCGTACTGATCATGACAATGCCCGTCGTCAGAAAATGACGGGCAATATGTACTCGGCCATGGTCCACACTCTCAAGGCGGCCTTTTATTTGGAGAGGACCAGTGCCGAAGCCGAAACCGAGCTCCGACATCACCGTGAGTCCCAGGCTCGTGTGTCAGATCAGGCCGAACTAATCTTGGCTGCGGCCGAGACTTAGAAAGGGTTAGAGAAAGCCAATGGGGAGCATCTTCTACGGATCTCGACCCTCGAGGGTCGCCTTGCTGAGCTAGAGGGTGTGCTAGCTGAGGAGAAGTTGAAGTCGGCCCGGGCGGAGACCGCACTGGCCGTCGAGAAGCTGAAGATGATCCAGGCGGAAAAGAGGGCGGCCGAGGTGGAGGCCGATTTGGGGGAGGAGCTGGCCAGGGCCAAAGGGGAGCTGGACACTAGGGAGGCCCAGTTCAAGGTCGCCGAAGAGATGAACCTTAATTTCGCGTATGTGATGGCCTTTGTGAGCGCCATCCGAATATGTCACCAGACGATCCCTTCTGGCAACCTTACTGGGCTAGATACTGATCTCAAGGAGTATGTCCGGGACAACCTTCTGGCCCTCGATGTTCTGTTGGATATCCAAGATTTGGAGGATATGGGCATCGATCTCTCCCCAACTCCCAGCTAGTTGACCTCCCGGATGCCACATATTCTGAGCCCTTGGCGGAGAAGTTGACGAGCTCGGAGGTTGCTCCTCCCGCAGCTGCCACTCCCGTCGAGTCCATTGGAGAGGAGATACCGAGGTCGGAGGTTGTTCCTGCAACTATTGTCATGCCTGCCGAGCCCATCGTGGAGAGGGTCTTAAACCAAGAAGCCGATCCACCGGTGGTTACGCAGCAGGAGCCTCCTTTCGGGACGGTCATTACCTCGACCTCGACTGCCCCAGCTGAGAAGGACTGAGATTGCCGCTCTACTTCCATTTTTTGCTTTTCATTGTACTAGCCTTCGGGCTTTAGGTTTATAATGTACTTCTCCTGACCTTCGGGTCTTTTATTACTGGAAGTTATTTTATGTTTTGGTCTGGTGCTCATCTTACTATGTAAAATAAACTCCCATATTTCATTCCTCCCAAGTCGAGGTCACAAGCTCGTCTTGAGGCCTTGACTTGAACTCGTACAACTTATCAACTTTTGGCAGGTCGGACTTGGGAAATGTGCCTACGCTGACATCTCCTCATCGGGGAGGCGAAACGTTGCCTCAATTTTCCAAATCGGTGTGACGGTTGACAGATCCGCAATGATGGCCTGGGTATTAGATGGCGTCAGGCGCCATAAATTGGCCCAACCAAAAGTCGTGTTCTGTCCACGCGCCCCACGTGCGCCGCCGGTTTCTTTGTGGGGCCCTCGAGAGTTGGAAATTGCAACTTGACCCTCGCCCTCCATCTATAAATAGGGCGGGTATTTCACACTGAAAACTCATATTGTCCCTCTCTGATCTCCCCACTTTTCGCCTCCAAGCTCCGGCTATGGGCAATTCCGGCGATCCTCTCGTTTTAAAACCCTTTCGGGCAGTAAGTCTCTCTGGCTCTATGCTCATTGTTTCCGGCACTCGGACCATCTTTGCGGCTCCTCCATCTCGGATTCTGATTTCACCAGAGGGTGACCATACAGCCATTGCCAAGCTTTGCTATTACCCGGCCTGCGGATCCGCCGCTGCCTTGACGGTGGGGCCCCTAACTCACGGTGTCTCGGGTGCCAATCGGGAGAACGGGATTAATGGTGATGAGCCCCTCTTGATGCGCGATATGGATTTAATGCAAATCCAATCATGCCAAAATGCCCTTCACAATCCCTTGAGTTTTTTGCGTCGTAAAGATGGCACTCGTGCGTGCTCACACGAGAAGCCCCATTGCAGCACCTGACACTCCAAGGATGTTGTAACATCATTTTCTAATAGTTTTGCAGCATCTTCCTCAGCGACCTCCGCGTCCGAGAGATGCTACCCTAGTAGCAATGTAGTATAGACCAAGTCGCTAGTTCAAGTGGCTCCGTGGTACAGACCAAGTCACTAGCTCGATTCCGAAAAATGTATTGTAGTGGAATGCTCTCTTTACCGACCTTTGGGTCTATTGTAATGGGGTTTTCCCTGACCTCCGGGTTTTTATTAATGAAATTCTCCTTTTTAATTCCTTCATTGTGTTGACTTGATTTCCTTATGCGACTTTTGCTTAGTCCTTGTCGTCTTATTTTCTATGCGACTTGTTTCTTGGACATTTGCGTAGCCGTCTTATAAAGTTGGGGGATGACCGCACCGCTAGGGTGGTGATCTTGCTCCAGTATTTCTAAAGTCGGACCTCGGGGTCGCACATTATCAATCATGTCTTTCATGAGACCTGCATGTTATCGATCATGTGTTTCATGCGACCTGCATGTTATCGATCATGTCTTTCATGTGGTATGCATTTCATCGATCATATGTTTTCCATGCGATCCACTTGGTTTACACAGGAATCTCACATTTCAAAAAAAATAGAGAATTGTTGTTACAACAAATACTTGTTTTCATCGGCTTGATCGATACAAGGACATAAATCTACTGGTAGTATTTTTTCAAATGAGTTGCATTCCATGGATATTGAGCCTTGGTCCCATCTACTTTCTCGAGCTCGTATTCTCCATTTGGTAGGACCTTCGATATCTGGAATGGACCCTTCCAATTGGGGCCGAGGGCACCTTTTGAGTCTCTGAGTATCTTCTTCAGTACTAGGTCCCCGACCTTAAAGCGTCGAACTCGTACTTTAGAGTTGTAATATTTCTCAGACCTCTGCTTGTATCTGGCATTTCTGATATTAGCCTCTAATCGCTTTTCTTCGAGTAGGTCGAGATTCCTCTCCAGGGCTTCATCGTTGTGATCGAAAGTGACTTGGCTAGTCCGGAAAGTCGGGACATCGACCTCCGCCGGCACCACTGCCTCAGTTCCAAAGGCTAGCCAATAAGGGGTTTTGCCCGTTGAATTCCTGCAGGTTATTCTGTACGCCCACAACACATCTGGGAGCTCACTGGCCCATTTCCCCTTTCCCCCTTCGATCTTGGCCTTGAGCGAGTGCTTTATGATTTTGTTCACGGCCTCGACCTGTCCGTTCGATTGGGGGTGGTATGGGGTAGTGAATAGCTTTGTGATCTTCCATTTTTTGAACAAGGCGTCGACCTTCGTTCCGTCGAACTGCTTCCCATTGTCTGATATGATTGCCTGAGGCAGTCCGAATCTGCAGATAATGTTGCGCCAAATGAACCTGGTGACATGATCTTGGTCGATGGTTGCCAGTGCCTCAGCTTTGGCCCATTTTGTGAAGTAATCCACCGCTACTAAGGCATACTTGACCGATCCTGGGGCCATTGGGAGTGACCCAATGATGTCTATCCCCCACTTTGCAAAGGGCCAAGGACTGAGGATACTCGTGAGCTCTTCAGGTGGGACCTTGATAGAGGGGGCATAGATCTGACATTTGTGGCATTTGCGGGCGAAGACAATAGCATTGGCTCTTAAGGTTGGCAAAAAATATCCCTGCCTTGTGGTTTTGTGGGCCAGCGACTCCCCCCCAATGTGGTTTTCGCATGCCCCTTCGTGTATTTCTGGCAGGATGTCTTGACCTTGTTCGGGCGTTATACATCGAAGTAGGGGTATGCCGAAGCCTCGCTTGTACAACTCCCCGCCTATCATTGTGTATCGGGTGGCCCGTAATTGCAACTGCCAATCTTGGACGCAATCAGGCGGCAAGAGGCCGCTTATCAAATACTCCATGATGGGTGCCATCGAGTTCGGCACCGGGTTTTCTAATGTTGCTACGGTTACTTATGCGGTGGATGGGTGGGGAAGTGTCTTGATGGTGACATCCTTCATGTCTGGTGATCCTTCGGAGGTTGCCAACCTGGCTAAAGCATCGGCTCGCGAGTTTCGCTCTCTCGGTATCAGCTTGACATGGATCTGTGTGAACTTCATGCACAATGTTTTCACAATTTCCTGATAGGCTGCCATCCTGTCGTCCCTAGCCTCGTACTCCCCCGAAACTTGGTAGGCCACGAGCTGGGAGTCGGTATGAACCTGTAATCTCTTGACCCCCATGGCTGTTGCCATTTCCAGGCCGCTGATGAGAGCCTCATACTCGGCCTCATTATTCGTTGCGGGAAAATCGAAGGTAATGGCGTTCTGGAATGATATACATTCAGGACTCATAAAACCACCCCCACACCCGACTTGTGAGAGGTCGCTGACCCATCAATGAAAAGCTCCCACGGTAAGCCGCCTGAACTTCCTGCTTATGTCGGGAACGTAAGCTTTACTAAGAAGTCGGCCAATGCCTGAGCCTTGATGGTGGGTCGTGGCGCGTAGGTTACACCGTACTACCCGACCTCAATGGCCCATTTGAGGTATCGATCTGAAGTGTCCGGACGGTGGAGTACATTCCGTAGTGGTAGGGAAGTGAGAACCTCGACCTGATGGTAAAAAAAATAATGTCTCAGCTTTCTCACGCTCATGACTAATGCGTATGCCAGCTTCTCTAGCGAGGGGTAGCTTTGCTCCATCTCGTTCAATGTCTAGCTAATGAAGCAAATGGGTAGATGGACCGGTCCTTCTGCTCGGACCAGTACCGCGCTCAAGGCGGTCTCCGATGCTGCGAGATACAAGAACAACTTCTCTCCCGGAACAGGTTTGGACAATATGCTCATATTCGCCAGGTAAGCTTTGATTTTTTGAAGGCATCCTGGCTTTCGGGCGTCCATTCGAACTTTTCCTTCTTACGGATCGTGTCGAATATTGGCTTGCACTTGTCCCCCATCCGGGAGATGAACCTGCTCAGCGCGGCTAGGCACCCCGTGAGTTTCTGAACTTCTTTCACATTTCAGGGTGCCCCCATGTCTAACACAGCTTTGACCTTCCCTGGGTTTGCCTCGATGCCCCGCTTACTGACTAAGTGTCCCAAGAACTTCCCTGACTCCACTCCGAAGTTACACTTCTTGGGGTTGAGTCTCATATTGAATTTTCTGAGGATGTCGAATGTCAGCGCGAGGTGAAGCAGGTGGTCTTCCCATTTTAAGCAGGTAGTCTCATAGACTTCTACTGACTTCCCTATCAGGTCAGCAAACATGTGATTGACCAGCCTTTGGTATGTTGCCCCTGCGTTCTTCAAGCCGAACGACATTCTCTTCCAGCAATATAGGTTCTTTTCCGTTAGAAACGAGGCGTGCTGTCGATCTGGTTTGTGCATGGCTATTTGGTGATATCTCGCGAAAGTATCCATGAATGACATCATTTCGTGTCCGGCCGTATTATCTATCAGGTGATCGATATGTGGCATCGGGAAGAAGTCTTTAGGGCAGGCCTCGTTGAGGTCGGTGAAGTCGATACATAACCGCCAGGTCCCGTTGGATTTCTTTACCAAATACTACATTGGCTACCCACTGTGGTTGGTCTGCCTGCATGATCAGGTCGTTATCCAGCAGTTTCTTCACCTCTTCCGCCAAAGCGGCATACTTCTCAGGGCCGAATTTTCGCCTCTTCTGAGCAACCGGCTTCCGGGATGGGTCAATGTGGAGTCGATGGCATGCGATCTCTGGGTCAATCCCCACCATGTCTTTGTGCGACCAGGTGAAGATATCTAAGTTCTTTTTGAGAAAGTCAATGATTTCTCCTTTAGGTCGCTCGGTATCTTGGAGCCGAAAATGACCTCCAGATCCGGGCGAGTTGGATTGACCTTGACTTTCTCTAGCTCTTCCCCTAGGACGGCTCTGGGGCCATCTTGTCGGGGATCATCGATTTCGGCCTCGATCAGGAATTCATAAGGTTCGTGCCCTATTCTTGGGTCAAGGTCGCTGTAGGTTCTTCTCCTATTTATCCTTGCCTCACTTAATTCTTCATTATCTTTATTAGTATCTATTACAAGTGCTTGTTTGATAGGTACTAGTGCAGAATTGAAAGGAGACGAAGAGTAAATCAAACAACCTCTTGCATCAACTTGGTCGCCCTTAACGGTGCCGACCACCCCACTCTTGGTGGGAAACTTTACACAAAAATAGAAAGTGGAGGACACAGCCTCGAATTCATGTTCAAAAGGCCTCCCCAGGAAACCATTGTAGGTGCTGGGGAGGTCGACTACTAAAAAGTCTAATAGCCTAGTTGCCCTAACCTCACTATTAAGTGTAGAAACCAGCTCGACGGCCAATCGGATCATCCCGGTGGGCCTCACAGTAGCATCGCCAAACCCTTTGACGAGGTGGTCGAGGGGGTGACATAGGCATCGTAATCCCAGAGCTGATCGAGGGTCTTCTTAAAAAGGATGTTGCAAAAAGCCCCCCCGTCGACCAGAAGTCGGCACACCGTAGTCCCCATGATGTTGGCCCGGATCACCAAGGGATCGACATTGGGGTAGACTACCCTGGCCTTGTCTTGTTCCCCGAACTCGATAGTAGTGGACTCTTCCCTAACGGCGAGGACGGGCAACACCATCTTCCTGGAGTTCTCTAACTCCCTTATTTCAGCTTCTTCCTTCGCTTGGAGGGAGAGCTGGTGGCTAGCCCCCCCGACAATCCCTAAGGGGGAGAGAGTGTGTATCATGCGATCCCCCGCATTCTCTAGCATGGGCAGAATGGGTCGTTCTCCCTACGTCGCTCCCTGGTTGTCGTTCATGCGGGGGTGTTCTTCTTGTTGGCGGCCTCTCGGAGCCTGGTCGTCGTTCTTCTGAGGTCGCTTGACGAACTCTTCAAGCAGGCCATCTTCATACAATCTCCAGAGCTGAGGCAGCAGATCTTTGCACTCACTGGTATAGTGCCCGGTTTGCTCGTGGAAATGGCAGTACTTGTTGGGGTTCTGCCTGCCCTTATTTTTCACTGGGCGGGGTAGGAGAAGTAGTTCCCGCTTTCGAATCTGGGTGAAAATGTTTCCGGGGGTCATGCCCAGAGCGTCCATCAATTTCACCGGAATGCTCTCCTCAAAAGGCTTGAAGCTTCCGGGCGGCTTGTACTGCGAAGACGACTTTTTGGAGCTTTTCTTGGGCTCCGCGACCTCCTTAGTCTCAGATAGTCGGGATTCCAAGAGCTCCGCCGTGTGTATCAGGTCGCAAGCCTGCCTCCGAAAGTAGGCGTAGCTAGTCGGGTACTCAGCCGTCATGCGCCTCCAGAGTTTGGTCCCCTTCTTCAGATCGGAGACAGCCCCCATCAATTTTGCTTCATCCCCAATGGGGTCTCCTTCCAAAATCAGCTTGTCGATCCTCTCAATGTAAGACCGATCGGATTCAGTATCCCCCTGCTGGGTGTTCATCAAGCGCTTCCTGGTCGCAGGTCGGGGCGCCAGGGCAGTGAAATGCGTTAAGAATAGGCGAGCGAGTTGCTCGAAAGTGTCCACTGACAAGGGCGGCAGAGAGGTGAACCATTGATGAGCCTGGTCACTCAAGGTCAGAGAGAACAGCCTACATTTGGTCGCATCAGTGGCGCCCATAGAAGCCATGTACGAATTGTTCTTCGCTACATGGACCCTTGGGTCGGTGTTCCCACTGTAGCGCTCCAAGGTTGCAACATTGATCTTCCTTTGAGTAGCCGCCAAGGTGACCAAAGTTCCGAGTGGGGAGTCCGGGACGGCGAGGAATTGGTCTGTCCCCGCTGGCCCATTTCGACTCTCCATGAGCTCCATCAGTTGCTTGACCGTGCGGGTCAGCGCTGCGACCTGAACATCATGGCGATCAGTGGTTGCGGTTACCGCCGGGGGGTCACCGCAATGCGTGGTCGACCCCCTCAGTATCTCGCTGTGGTGGAGGTTCAGTACGAGGGCGAGGTCGTGCTCCACGTGCTCAGCATGATGAGGCTCAGATTGTGCGTCATCTTCCGCGTTCCTCGGGGATTGCCGACCCCCGAGGTCGCCAAGTCGGTCGAACACATTGCTCGACCCTGCCGGCCTCTTGGGGAGTTGGCGATTTTTGACCAAGGCATATCTGGCCAGATCGTAGGCCAGTTGGCCCGCCGAATTCCCCTTTCGGGTTTGAGCCGTCTGCTTTTTTGAGGGTCTGACCTTCTGGGCGGTCTTCTTAGGGGGAGGCTGCACGTTCTCCTCGTTAAACGCGAGACATTTCTTGTTGAGGACGGCCATCATGGCCTTTGCGTGCTCAGGCGTCTGCACCAAATTCCACTAGTCAGGGGTCATTATCGGGTCTTGCTGGCGATCGCGATGGGAGCCGGAGCGATGAGAGCTCATAGAGGCCTCGCGCCCATCGCGGGCATCCAGATCTTGCCCGTTCAGGTTGGCTTGATTGCTTGCCAATGGTTTTGATCAGAGATAAGATGAGTCTTCCTTCGAACAAAGTGATTTCGCAGGAATTATCTTTTCCCACAGACGGCGCCAATTGTTGTACCCGGTTTTGTTACCGGCGAACAAGCAAACAATTTAGTAATGTTCCGATCAATACCACGGCGAAAGCAATAAATGACAAGTGATTTGATTACCCAGTTCGTCTTTGGAATAGACTACGTCTGGGGGCACCAAGCCAGGATTTGTATTGTATAATATATGCCTAGAGTACTAAGATTTCAATCCTTTACAATGTGCATTGCAAGTTATATTTATAGACACAAATCTAGGGCTACAGTCTTCGTGGGCTTTCTCTCGTGGGCTGATTAGGGCTTCCTTCCTTGCTCCGCAAGTCGCGCTCACGAATATGCTTTCCCTGGTTACATCTTGAGAAATCCGCCTCACCATAACTGCCCGAATCTTGTCCATATTTATCTCTAACCGAAGTCACGACTTCTTCGACCTCGATGTCCGATTCTTTCAAGTCGCTCCGTGACTTCTTTGCTACGTCAAGCCGCTAGCGACCTTCCGAGATTTCAAAGTCGCCTCCCGCCTTGCTCCAGCTGGATGAAGTCGGATAACAAGCTAAACATGAGATTGCCCAATCCCAACCCTCCATTAGGTCGGGTTATTTCCCCGTACAACACCTTGCAATGGTGAAGGTCACTGGTATTTTTAGGCAACTCTCTTAAGGGTTACTCTTGAAAAACTATCCGTTGGAAGAGATAGCATCAAGGGTTTCCTCTTTTGGTTAGTGATGAACGGCTATTTTAGGGTTTGAACACACCCTTGCATGTATTAGGAAATATGGAGCCACGTAGCCAATCACCAACTTCTATGAACTGGAAGATATCAGTCCTGACATTTCTTCAGAGATATGTCGCTTTTAGTGTCAGTGTAGTACGGTGTTGTCGCCTCCTCATTGGTCGAATTCGTCCTTTGAATAGAGACAAATAAAATGGCTCTTTATAGTTTGACTTATACTAATCTGATATGTTCCTTAATGTCCACGAATGAGTAATATACTCTTTGTTTGTACTAAGAATGAACAAAGCACTATTTACTCTAATATAGTTGTTCAGGGTCTTTATGTATCAGTACAAAACAATCTTCAAGATCTTTTGGTCTTCAGGATCTTCAGTCTTCAGGACTCTTTTTGTTCAGGGACTTCGGTCTTCAGGAATCTTCTGAGCTACTCAGGAACATCTGAGTTCTTCAGGCAAAATCAAAACAAACCTATTTCTCCCTGATCTATATCTGCTGACTATACAGAGTGCAGATAATCCTGAGTCTTAATATCTATTGAAACCTAATCCTATACAACCAAGATGTCCGGATACATGTCATACTCAGGGGTTTTGGGATCTAATCAAAATCTTTATTAAATTCATCTCCCAACAATTTAGTTCAGTGATCAAATAAAAAAGGGATCTTTGTGAGTTTGTTTGCTTATGGTCGGCCATTAGTGGGGAGGGGAAGTATAATTTTTCAATAATTTGTTCATTGTTAGTTCAAAATTTTCAATTGATCTGCAATTTTTGCTCTGCAAATTAGAGCGAGTTTGTTCTGCAAATTAGCATTACAGTGTGCAACAATCTATTTTTCAGCATCCTGCATATAATACTTTGACTTCCCTACAATTGGATTCTTGGTCAGTTTGATTATTATGCGTAAATTTCTCTTTACCTGGACTGCTCTAGTAGGCACATAGTAGTAAAAGTGCCTAAACTTGCTTAGCGAAGTACATTTCAGGATCCAACACAGGGACTTCAACAATAAAATTTACCCCCAAACCCACTCCCACGGACCACTACTCAAAGAAAAAACACAAGTCACCAAGCATCGAATATATTGCTATTATAAACAGATCTAATGAGTTAATATGGATATCAAATATCACTTCAAGAGCAATTCCAATGTTGTTCATAGAAATAACCTCTATGTTTATCTCTTCCGTGTTTTCTATTATTTGGTGTAAATAATAAAAAAAAGAAAATGTGGAGAGCCTTTCCGTTTACTTTGTTTTTTAGTTACTCAAATTTATTCTCATTTTTAATGTTTTTTAAATGTCCAATTATATTATTATGTTCAAGAAGATTATGGGTGGTAAAGATTGAATGTGAAGAGGTAGTTAAGCACACTTTAATGGACTGAAGTTTCTTTTTTCATGAATAAACACCTCAAAAGGTTTATTTCTTTGTGAAACACATTTTTGTTCTCATATTCTCCTTGTCTGTATAAAAAAAATCCTCTTAGAAACTACGCATGTTAAGTGAGAGAATTCAACTTTCTAGACACTTGAGATAGGAAAAATAAAATAAAGCGTAAACTGTAGATAGTTATTTTTTTTGCTATTATAGATTTTCAATTACTTGTAATAAGAAAAAGAACTTCTATGCAGAAATGTAGATTCTTCATGGAACAGGTTTTTTGTCCCCACACACACAAAATTATATCAGTCATTAGTTTCTTCCTGGAATTCATTTGCTGTACAAAAATTTGTTCCAGGATAATATCCTAAAGTCGAAGTAGAAAATTCAGCAAAGATTGATGGGCTGCCATTGTCCAAGTGGGTTGCACTTGATGATGAAAGTGAACTTTTGCACAAACTTATGTTGTGCAATGAGCATATTTTGGAGAAAGATAGAGATATATCTAAACTGAAGATAGAGATTAATAATTTTCAAGAGGAAAAAACACATGCCATGAAAACTTTCAATGCAAAAATTTCAGAGATAGAGGCCTGGAAGGAAAAAGCCAAGCAGTGGAGTGATATCGAGAGGAGACACATTGAAGAGAATATAAATCATCATGTCGATACACAATGGTTGAAGAAGTTCGTTGAAGCAAGAGTAACACATCAAACATCTATTCAGAAGATTAGTTATGAAATTGAGATGTTGCGTGCAGAGAATCATGAGATGAAGGCACAATGGAATGAACTTACAGCTCGTACACCAACGCAGATTATGAAACACCCAGATACACTTGCTCGATTCGAGGCTATTGATAGTCTACACATTGCAAGGTTGGAAAACATGGAGCTAGTAAAGATAAATGAAGATTTGACCGATACAATAGATCAGTATATCGAAGTCGACAATTACAATAATGGTGAGGAAGTTGTGAAGACACATTGTGATAAAAAGAGAATATGCAACATCCCAATTTTCATAGGGTAGCTATTCAAGCCACTCTTTAGCAATCTTGCCACCAACGTCTTTGAAAATGACGACCTTTTCTTGGAATATCATAGGATTGGGTGCATATGCACAATCCTTAAAATGATTCTCCATATTCTTTCGGTGGACACTGGTGAAACCACTTAAATATCATATCTTTCGATTAGTAAGCAAATAGAAAGCAATAGGCAAGATGCTCAAAAACCTTAAGGAATGCTGACATTAAACAAGTGTTCTTGTCTGATATATAGTCAATCTCTTCTCGTGTTTGATATAGTCACGAATCATCTCTAGAAACCAAACTCAATTTTTAGTATTCTCAGTAGAAACTATAGCAAACACCACTGGAAACAAACCTAAAAAAAAAATATAACGTTGCATTGTTAATCTGCACACACAAACATAATCTGTACACAATAGATTGTTGCACACACAAATATTAATCTGCACACACCAAACTAAATCTGCTATTTCATTGTAAGGAAAAAAAGGTGATCGAAATTATATCATTTTAGTAGTCTTTAGCAGTAGCTGTTAATGTACCCTTTGCACGACCCTTCATAAATGTTCCATCAATGAATAACATTGGTCGACAATATTTGAAGCCATCTACACACGAATTGAAAGCATTAAATACGCGTTCAAATGTGATTTGTTTCCTTATTTGGCTCTATCATAACAATACTCCCTGGATTTGTACGTTCGATAACCTTGGAATACCATCTCAATTGGTTAAAGGATTCATCGTAGCTACCGAAAATATGATTCCTAGCCCATTAAAAAACTCGCCAACCTTTCCAATACAAAATATCTAGCCCATAGCTATCTTTGAACAGATT
Organism: Stenogyne calaminthoides; assembly: GCA_037126765.1. Taxonomy (NCBI): domain Eukaryota; kingdom Viridiplantae; phylum Streptophyta; class Magnoliopsida; order Lamiales; family Lamiaceae; genus Stenogyne; species Stenogyne calaminthoides. Next base: position 32,166,003 of record JBBCBC010000001.1, on the reverse strand, counting down.
TACAATCTCACTTCAACTTGTTGTAGGTTTGTTCTTAACTGTTTGTAGCACTAACTCTGATATGATGTTTATTCCAAGACCTGAACGCTCATCACTACCCATCTTCATCCTACAATTATGAAAAAGATTGGCTTTGAATATCTCAAAATACTAATTGGGAAATTTGTAGTTTTGATGGAAGTTCCAAAACAGTTGTAATAGGACCAGTCAAACCTGTTAGCTGACTGATGAACTAGAAATCAGAATAGGATGACCAGATGAATTGTATAGACAATCGATGTAATAAATATGTCACATATTGAGGGAGAACTCAATATGTATAGGTTAAGTCTTGAAGACTAGATCAGAAGATGAGAAGATCAGAATAGTCAGAAGATTAGAAGAGGCATTATGCAGAAGACTTAGAAGACTCAAAGATCAGAAGACTAGAAGATATCAAGACCAGAAGACCTACGAAAGACCTACATCAGATAATATCAGAAGAGTCATAAATTGGGCTAAGACAACTTATATCAGAAGACTCAAGGTAGACTTATCAGGTGGATCAGAATAGTGACTGTCAGAAGAATAAGAAGAATATACTCTTGACCATACAAGTCGATCAGACAAGCAAAATGTCAACCTAAGTTGGTTGTTCATGGCACCGAATAAGTGTACTTGATGACCAATGAGAGCAAGACACGTATGTAGGATCTTATAGTGCAGGACAAGGTATATCAGAGTCAAACGACTATAAACGACGATGAAGCACACATTTGGCCATACCGTCTCTGAGCACATCAAATCAGACCTGCAACCCTACCTTAAATAGATCGAAATTCTAATTGCTCTCCAATGGCTAGTTTGATTTCGTGCCTATAAATATGAGATCAGCCTTCAGAGTAAGGTCACGAAAATTCTACAAGCTTAAACACATCAAGCCATTTCCGCACGAAGAACAAGCAAATATTCTAAGTGTTCATCCCATAGTTTCTTAGCAAGAGTTCTTATCCTTTAGCTTTAGGCTACTCAAATACTAGGATAGAATTCCAGTTGGAAACAAAACAAATCTTACCCAAACCGAGTGTTAGGATAAGTTTGTAAGCAAGATCTTAAGCTAGGGTTTCTAGTCTTGATTTCTGTATGTACTGTGTTTGACTAACACATTAAACTAAGTCAGATTGGTAGTAAGTGCCCCTGCTGATACGGAACAGTGGACGTAGGACAAGTTAGTCTGAACCACTATAAATCTTGTGTGTTTACCTGCTTTACACTATATGCACACTACTGATTTGATAAACTGCCATTCATATCCTAAGTAGAGATCAGTCTAGCACGAAGCTGCTGATCTGATCAGTTGGACACTTTGTCAACTGGTCTGATCATAAAACCTTAGGACTATTTTATGTTAAACTAGTTTTTCACACTGGTTGATTTAAATCATCCGCACAATCAGTTAAACTGATAGACACCAAACTGACCAGCTCACCAGCAATCAATAGGTTGGATATCAGTCTGTACTGATCACTAAGCACTTTATATCAGTAAACTTGCAAATCACACTGATCACACGAAAAAGTTTCAGAAGTCTATTCACCCCCAGACTTCTGCCTCACTGAAACCCGTTCGGAACCTACAATACTCGTTCACATCGTGCCTCCTTGCCTTTACAAACCAATAACAACTCCCATCTGCTTCCTCGATGCAAGAAGCATTAATGTACCACTTTTTATTCTTATGGTACTTGAACTTGAAACTTATTTTAGTAGAGTACTTAATTAACTCCTTCCTAAACTCAACGACACCACCCCTATATTCCTTTCCAACCCCTCCTTCCAATAGCGATTTTATTATCACTTATATTCCCCCGCATACACGTGTAAGACTCATTTGCACCGGGACTAACAAGTGGTATCAGAGCAGTGGTTCGCTTGACCATTTGCTTTGGTTGCCAGAGTCTTATTGGCTAAAAGATTCCCGTGGTCTACTGAACAGATCTTATTTGCTGAAATCTTAAAAGGATCAGACATAATGCCTTCTAAGAAACTTCCCATGTTCTCAGTAGAGAGCTATGATTTGTGGAGATTGAGAATGCAGGCTCACCTGTATTCTAAGCATGAACGAATGTGGAGAGTGGTTTCTGAAAGACCATTCCAATTCACTGTTGTGAATTCCAGGACTGAATTTCCAAAGTCAGATGATCAACTTACTCCTGATGAGAGAAAGTTAGTCAATCTTGACTATATTGCCAAAGATACAATATATAACACTATTGATGATGGTGTTATGAGGAAGATCTCTCATTGTGAGAATACAAAGGAAATATGGGATACACTTGCTGAGATTGCTAAGGAAGAAAAGGAGTCTGAAGAAAGTTTCAGCTCCTCAGATGAGATGTGCTCAGAAAGTGACAGTGATGACATCTGTGTCATGGCTGTAGGAGAGGTAAGTTCTTCTATCTCTGTTGTTGCTCCTACACAAGCACATGAGTTGTCAAGTTCTACTGTAAACAGTCAATTTGACCTGATGGATTCTTTTGAGAGTCTTATGAAGGACTATGCTGTTTTACAAGAACTGCTGAATGAAACTCAAGAGCAGAACAAAAAAACTGATTGCTGAAAATCTTAAGTGGAAAAACTCTAGTAATGATGAGATCACTTCTCAATTAATGGGAACTACTGATGAACTAGATGTTTTGAAAGTATAACTCTCAGAGAAAGAGAAGTTGATAGAGACCCTAAATGGAAAACTAGAGAAATCCACTGAGGAAATTCAGCTGATCAGAACTGAGTTCAATGACCTCTTTGAGAAGCATGAAACTCTACAAAAGTGTGAGGATAGTGCGTAGAGAAAGCTAACTCTATTGAATTCTGCATCTAAAGTAATAGATGAAATTCAGAGTTATCAGAGACCTGCCACTATAAAATCTGGATTGGGATACATTCCAGGGGGAACCTCACAAGGTCATCTGAATGCTGCTTCTAGTAGCAAGAAGACTGTCTTTGTTAAACAAGTGGCACCAAATCTTCGAACTGAAGAATTGCCCAAAGTTTTAGACAAGGGAAAAGGACCTATGGTTCCAGAAAAACTGAATGTTCAGGTAAGAAAACCCAGACCTCAGGAAAAGGCTAGAAAACCTGACCACTCAGTAGGAAATTTTCAGGCAAGTACTTCGAAGCCTCAGGCTAAGAATGCAAACCTGAAAATATCTGCACTGAACCAGCAGAGGAATTTTCAGAAGAGAAACACTCAGCAGAGACATTCTCAACTGAAAAGACCAAGTCCTCAGATTACTGAAAGACCCCAATTTCAGTACAGGCAACCCAAACCCCACTTGCCTAAGGATAAAGGTTTCCTGAACCCAAGTCAACATAGACATAGACCAGCTGCACAAAAGCCAAAGCATTGGAACAAAAGGCCTGTACCCAAGAAAAATTATAAGGCTCATGTTCATGCTAAGGCTAGCACTCATACACAGGATACTGCTAAGGCACCTAGAGTAGTAAATGTGTATGTAGATGTTTATGGAAGACAGATCAACCACTCTAAAGTGATTAGAGTTGTCAGGTAAATTTGGATTCAAAAAGGTACAGCTAACCTGATAGGACCCTACACCAAATGGGTACCACAGAATTAATCTATTTTTTAGGTAAACAGAAAAGGGCACTGAACTGAATGAAGACATCATAGCCCTGATGAAAGAAGATCTGAGATGTCATTGTTGGATGAGATGAATTTCCTTCTTGGACTTCAGATAAAAACAAGCTAAGGAAGGAATCTTCATCAGAGATCATGTAGAGAAAAAGGACATCAGGATGGAGAAGATTCATACTGATAAGCAGAGAGCTAATATCTTGACTAAACCTTTGGTTGAATCAAGATTTCAGGAACTATCAGTTGAATTAGGGATGTTGGATCCAGGTGTATAGAGTAAATCTGAAAAATTGAAGGTTTTCAGATGCATGAAGTTTTCTCAGGATTTTACTGAGAAACTCAGGATAAAATTGGAAATACTGAACTCTGAGTCTTGAGAAACTCAGATATACTGAAGGTCAGTACTCAGTATTATACTGATCTAGCTCAGTACTCAGTATCATACTAAACCCGTTCAGTACTCAGTATGATACTGACATTTTATCAAGTTCAAAACTCAGTAAGACTGATAGAGGAAAATTAGTCTGAAGAAGTAATGACTCATGCAACTCATTTATTGCTTAAGTGAATCTCAGTAATCATTAGCAATAAATAGCATAACACCTGAAGAGAATGTTTTGGGCGGGATCTTTGAAATGCCGAAGAAGGTCAACAGTCATTAATTGCACTGTTCATTAATCACCAATAAGGTTAAATTGGCGGCGTATTATTCGTGAAATCGTCCTTTCGTATACCCGATTAGTCTGTGATTAATCTCAACCGTTGATTTATTCAACCAATACGATTTCCCACAAATCGATCCTATATACTCTTTGAGAATTCATTCAAAGCCCCATTTCATAAACCTTCGTCTCCAAAATTCTCTGCAACTCAAAACCCATCTTTGCCCAGAGAAATCCTCGTCATTCTCAAAACCTTACATTCAAAAATCCTCAAAATGACTTTCTCCATTTATGATAAACTGGCTATTTCTAACAAGCCATGGTACGAATATGTGGTGTCGCTCAAAAGTTCATCCAACGCTACCCACGAAGAAGAGGCTCTACATATGATACGAATCACAAAGCTCACAAATCTCGTCGTAAGCCAACCGGAAGCGGAATACTCTAAGGAGGTAATAGAGTTTATTTCGAATCTGAGATTAGATGATGAGGATGGTATCGAGTCCCAGATTACTGTTTCCCATCTAGAACATAGCTCTAAATACGTAGATTTTGTACGGGAGGTGTATATAATCCCCAAAAATTTAAATGATGTATTTGAGTTGTGTGATAGAGGTGAGGATCCCACGACGTATATGTTGGGTCGGGAGCAGGAATATCTTGATAGGATAACAGAGCATCCTATTAAGTTTGAGGCGACTTTGAATAAAAAGGCATTTGAAGCCGAAGTACAGAGTTTTGCTAGATATTGTTAGTAAGTGCATAATGAGTCGATCAGGGAGTTTTGAGCAGATAAGCACTCCCAAGCTTAGATTGATGGCTGCTATCGAGGATTCACCCACCACAGATTTCAATTGGTTGAAGTATTTGATCAAAGTGGTGAGTGACCAGGCCAAGCAGACCAAGAAGGAGGATGGATCGATCTCAATCAAAGGAAAAATTCTCCATGCAACCAAAATAGCATTCATTTTGGAGATGTGCCGTGGAGAGGAGGACATTTTTGCCAACTCCTCATCATTCCCAAAGTCTAAGGTCATGTTCTAGCCTGCAACAACAAGAAAGACTTTGAAAGGGAAGAAAGAGAAGAAAGTGGAATCACCTGCTGCTGCTGAAGAAGCCCATCAAGCCAGGGGTAAGACTTTGATGGAGGTGAAGAGGGAGAAGGGAGAAATCATGAAGAAGAAAACCCTTGCTCCCAAGCGCAGAAGAATGCTGATTTCCACTGAGGAGGAGGTGAGCGAACCTGAGGAGGTGCAACCTGAGGGACAGAAAGCTCAGAAATCGCCTTTACAAGTGTTGGCATAGGTTGTATCCACGACACAGGAGCAAACTGAGGAGCAAGTCTTCTCTGAGGTTCTTGAGACGTAACTGAGCTCAGACAAATTCTCTCAAGAAATCTTCAAAGGACCTCAGACCTCAGAGGTAGCTCAGATTCCTACTGAGGAAGTGTCTGCTCAATCCTCAGAGCAAGCTCAGATTCCAACTGAGGAATTGCCTGCCCAATCCTCAGATCTAGATGAGCCTCAGGAGCTCTTGAGTGATCCATTCCTTGATGCCTCAGAAGAACTTCCTACTGGACCTGAGAGCCCGAAGCTGAAGAAGGGCGAAGCGGAAGAGACTGAGTGGTGAAGCAAGGGGGAACGGTTTATACTGGACCGGTACCCTGAGCTAAGCACATATCCTGATCTTCAGGATCTATTTTTCAGACTGAGGTCAACAGTCTACATTCTCAACCAGACTCTACCTGAAATGCTCAACATTGCTTCATTCAGAGGTGAAGACTGGTGGAATGAGGAGACAGTTGTTTTAACTCAGTTCTCAGGATTCAGAAAACCAAGCTCAGGATGAAAGTGTCAGATTTTGATGAGCTGGTTAGGAGGAAGATTGCTGAGAGGACAGAAGCTGATGTTGGTGCCCCGAGCTCCAAAGACAAAAACCAAGATGGGGACCAACAAAGGAATGATTAGAGTCAGTCTCAGATGGAGAAGGAAAGTACTGATGCTGGACAGCCTGATGTCACACATCCTCAGACTGAAGTTAGTACTCGTCAGGTAACTTTTGGCAGTACTAAACATTATGCCAAGGCTACTGAAGTTTCTATCTTTAATTCTGTAATGTCTGATATGCAGACTGAGGCTCAGGTGGAAACCCAAGCCCAGGATGATACTGAGGCTCAGGTTGAGACCAAAGCTCAGTTAGAGACTGAGACTTAGGCAGAGCAACCAGGTCAGGACAAGCAGCAAATTCTCTATGCTCCAGAGATTGATTTCAGTCCCATTGTGGAGAAGCTGAACAAAGTTGTGCCAATCATGGACAAAGTTGCTCAGATTGAGGAAGTATTGGCCAACCATTCCCAGAAGATGGAAAGTCTGAGTTCTACTTTAGACCTGATGCAACTTCAGACTACTCTGACTGAAAAGATGACTGCCATAGAAGGAAAGATGAATGGAGTCAAGGCTGAACTAAGTGCAGAGCTGAAGCAAAAGTATGAGGAAAGTACTGAATTTCTAGAAGCCAAGCTGGTGGAGAAGAATGATCTTCTGATCAAGAATACTGTTGAGGAAATGGGCTCCATGCTCATGACCAAAATGACAGAGATGTTTAAAGAAGATCTCTCCAACCAGTTTGCACAGATGTCTGAAGAGTTCTCAGTGGCGAAGAACCACCTGAGGAGGCTAGAAGAAGAACAAGATCAGTTGACGGGAGAAGTGCAAAGTGTCAGCAAGGAACAATATCATATGGACACTGCACTATCCAAACTTCTGCCAAGGTATGGTGTGAAGAAGGGGGAAAGACCCGGAGCTGACCTGAGAGTATTAATGGCACACACCTTGGAAAGAAAGGCAGAAAAAGAGGCTGAAAAGAAAAGCACTGCTGAAGCCTTGCAAGAAGTTGAAGCCACTGAGAAGCTGAAATTCAAGAAGGTGGAGAAGCCTGTCTACACTCAAGTTTCTGAGGAAACCATGCAAGAAGTCATTGCCGAAAAACTGAGTGCTAGAAGAAGGGTTGGAACAAGCCTAGCCGGTGCTGAGCAACCTATCAAGAGGAAGGCTGTGGCGTTTGTTGAACCCGAAGGGAAAAGGGCTAAGGCTTCTAAGCCAACTCAGAGAAAGCTGGTAATGGATATTGAAGAGTCTGAAGAGGAGCCAGAGAAAGAAATCTTCAATACCAAGAGAGCTCTGAGATCACTTCAGGTCGAACAAGCCAAGAAAACTGCTGCTTCAGTTTCAGGAGTGCCTTTGATAAGGAAAAAGAAGGAAGAAGAGCAGAGGCGTAGAAGTGGTTTCAAAAAGTACTTACAAAGTTGGATCAATCTTGCGGATGAAGGAAAAGTTCAGATCACTGCCCCTGGTCCATACACATACCCTCCTCCTAGGCTAGAGAATGGCTTGGTAAATGAAACAGCCATTTCTCAGGAAATTGATCAATATGCCATCCAGCTAGGCCTGACAGGTAACAACCCTGATATCATCAAGGAGAGAGATGCACTAAAGAAGAGGTATTTTGGGATGTTCAACCTAGAGGTGCCTCAGGATGAGGTTGAAGAGAACTGAAGAGCCAGGGCTGAAGATCAAAAAAGACTGAAGATCAAGACTGAAGACTCTTGTAATTTCTTTATCTTTTTTGTCTTTACTTTTGATAAGTTCATTGTAATCTGTAACTGTTATCATACATGAATGAAACTTTATCTTTATGCTCAAAGATAATATCTCATTATCTTTTTACATGTCTTTATATTTGATATGCCTTATGATGTGTTGTGAAATTGTTGGGAGATTTATTATGAAATTATTGAGATATACCATTCTTGTAATAGGAAAAACTGAAACCTGAGTATAGGTTAAGTGTATTTGTAACAAGATGGTTTTGGCATCATCAAAAAGGGGGAAATTGTTGGGAGATGAATTTAATAAAGATTTTGATTAGATCCCAAAACCCCTGAGTATGACATGTTTAGGATAATCTTGATAGTTGAGTCAGGATTCAGTTTTAGAGTGTTCAGGATGTTATCTGAACCTTGTATAGTCCGCAGATATAGATCACGATAGATTCTGAAGACTCAGTAAGTTTCTGAAGAAACTGAAGTTTCAAAGATGAAAACAAGTTTATGAAGTTTCAAAGATGAAATCGAGAAATCAAGACTGCCAGTGAAATCGAGAAAGAAACTCGAGAAATCGATGTTTCAAAGATGAAATCGAGAAAATCAAGACTCAAGATGAAGACTCAAAGATATCACCAAGATATATCCAAGACTCATAAGACACTGAAGAATCTGAAGACTCAGAAGACACTAAAGACTCAGAAGACTCTGAAGACACAGAAGACAGAAGACTGAAGATACTAAAGACTGAAGACAAAGGATACAAGGCACACAAGAATTATCAAGACTCAAGAATGTCTCAATGCTCAAGATAACTAATGTTCCGAGGCACTGAAAATATCTATCTGAAGGATACAATACTGAGAAAAATGCGATTACTTAGAAAAAAAGATATTGCCCAAGACATTCAAATGCAGACAAAAGGAATTAAAACTAAGTGTTGGTAAGGTTATATCACTCAGAGATATTGACCAAAAAGAGCCGTTGTGTTTGTCTACATTAATCAAGACCTTGACCAATCAGAGGAAGACAAAGATGCATTTTATCGACATCGAAAAGTTTGACAGTCATCGAAGCATGTCAGTAGTACTATGTTCCACACTACAAAAAGTGGTGACTGGCTGCATAAAGGCATATTGCCTAAAACATGCTAGGGAGTATTCAAACCCTAAAAATAGCCGTTCATCACACACCATAAGAGGAAACGCATGAAACTATCTCTTCCAACGGATAGTTTTTCAAGAGTGACCTTGGTGTATGCCTATAAATACTTGTGACCCTCTACATTGAAGGTTACGGGAAATTTGTAAGCAACTCAAGAGCTCAAACTTATTATTGCAAGTTGAAGCACTTGAAAACCCAAGAATTTCCCAAGTGCTTTATATCGAAGAGAGCTCATTCACTATGTCTAGTCTTGATAATATATATCCAAAGCTTAGTAGAGATATCCTAGCCTTTGCATTGTACTTAATTGTAAAGGATATCTCATCCTAGTTGGAAACCAACCAAGAAACCCCAAACCCTTTGTAAGGTAGTTTGAGTGTGATTGTTGGTGAGTTGGAGTTGTAAAGAGTTAGTAAACCATGAGGTAGTCGTAAAACTCTAGAGAAGAAGTGAGTAAACTATCTTGGATAGTCAGAAAGCTTGTGTGTGTTTTGAGTAAGTAAACTACAGAGGTAGTCAGAAAGCTCAAAATAGAAAGGTTAGTAAACTACAGAGGTAGTCAGAAAACCTTAGGAAGTGGAAAGGTTAGTAAACTACAGAGGTAGTCAGAAAACCTTAGGAAGTGGTTAAGGAATTTCTCTGAAGAGTCAGAGAGAGTGGACGTAGGAGCTTGAGTCTCTGAACCACTATAACTTGCTGTGTTATTTGCTTTCTGTACTGCATTGATTAACTGTTGCATATCGTTAACTGAAAGCATATTTTCACTGATACTCAGTTGGAATCAATCCACTGAACTTGCATATAACTGATCACAGCCTTAATCACTATTTCATTAAAAGGAAGGTTTTCAGCAAAGCATAAAACGAGTATAAACTTAGGGCCAACCATTCCGCACATCTGAGTAGCTTTTCAAGCAAGCTCAGTATCTCTGAAAACTCAGGCTCAGTTGGGATTATCTGAGACGTCTGAAAGCAGCTCAGGATCACTGTCTCAGGTAGACTTTGACTCAGGGCGATCTGTGCTTCTCAGGGCCAAATCATCAGGACAACCTGACCCATCTGACCTCAGTGAAGAAAAAGTTTTAAAATCACTGAACACGTGTATTCTCCCCCCATACACTTGTAAGACTCGTTTGCACCGGGACCAACAATATGTATGAATGTTATAAATATTTACAGCAAACCGTTCATAAAATAGCTCGTGTTACATTGTAGTTAGTGTGGTGATACAAGATCACAGAAGATCACATTAACAGTCCCTTGTAAACGAGTGCATGTTTCACAACTTAGATAGATCTGAATAATCTATTGGTAGAGGTTGATGTGTATGTTGGAATATAGAGGCACGTAAACACGTAATTCATGCGCAGCGGAAATTAATAGTTCACCAACAACGAACAGTTAATTGCATAAACGATTACGAATAAACATAACATGAAATCTTACAGTAATTCGAAAGCAGATTTCACAACTATGGTATCCACGTAATCCCCGTTCACGGACTTGCACAAATCTGTCAGCTTTAAATCCCGAGATTAATTCGCTAGGAAAATTCTAACTCTATATTTTATGGAGAAAATATGAACACTTGTTTTATGAATTCTCAAGAGCTCATATATATAGGGGAGGCCCAGCTTAAATCTTAAGCTAATATGATTAGGAAATAAAATCCCTAATCTTATAAAATAAATCTCTTAGATTTATTTCCCATATATAAAATCTCTACGGATTTAATTCCCATGTATATCAAATCTCTACGTATTTGATTCCATATATATTAAATCCTATAATAATATTCCATATATTATTATTGGGAATCCTATTTAATTAAATCTAATTTAATTAAATATTAATAATAATTAATTCTAAAGTAATCAATTATTAATTAATTCTCCATAAATTAAATATTAAATCTAATTTAACATTTAATCAACCAACAATAATCCGTAAAAGGGAACTACTTGTTGTGTGACCCATAGGCCCTCATATACCGAGCGATTAGTCAAACTAACGGTCTTAATTGAACCCTAGACAATAAATCAAACATTCTCAATATATGAGGTACGTGTTGGGGTTATAGTAGAAAGTATGTTTTTTACTTTGTATAACCAAACTGAATTTCTTATTTATTTACTGAAATAAATTATTTATCACTGTTGCATTAAATATGATTGAATGTTATATATATTTACTGCATACCTGTTTAATAAATAGTACGTGTTACGTTGTAGTTAATTTGGTGATACCAGATCACGGAAGATCAAATTAACAGTTCCTCGTAACTAAGTACAAATTCACAACCTAGATGGAAATGAGCAATCCATCGTGAAAGGTTGAAGTGTAAGGCTCAGGTTGGCCTGTCTTGTCCAAGAGAATACACTAGTGCATTATGATGCGCTGAATAGGACCTACAGGAGGATAAATTCTTCAGTACTGAATATAGAAGAATTAGACCTTAGTGGTTCGTTATTTCTTAATATCCGTTCCTTAAATAGGATCGTATGAAATTAATAACTATTGCTTTGAATTATGATGGGAAGAGATTCAACGTGATTATCACACTATATATCCTGGTCAATATTATTAGTTACACAACGATTGCTAAGATTTAATACGGAGAATCGTGTGCAAGTGCGTCTTGCTTGATTTGTCCCCTTGGTGGGCTCAAAAGCTTTATCATACCAAATCTTGCAAGTGGAAATTTATTTCCGGTATGGATAATGATGTTGAACTGTCTTTACTCCAAGGATAAAGATATTAATTAATATAAAGCTCTTTCAGTGGCTTGATTAATTAGTGGACTAGATAATCTTAAACACGGGAAATAATAACCGGGAGCCATATTATTGTAGCATCGTAATATGGATTAAGATGGATAGGTCAATATTAATTTTATAGTGGAGTAAATTAATATTAATGGGCTTGAATAATATTTTGGCTTAATATTAAAGTTTCATAGTCCATTGATGGTCCAATCTTAATTCTCCTAAAGGCCCCTCAAATAACCCAAATTAAAGTCCAATTAATGAAAATGAGAAGAAAATATTATTGCCTATTTTTCCTTAAAAATTTTCAAAAATTATGGGACAAGGAAGGGAAAAGATTTTCTTGATTTTCTTGAAAAGATTTTATGGAAAAAGATAAGTATTCTTGGAATGCAAGTAAAACTCAGCCAAATCAAGTCAATTGTTGCAATCAAAAGTCACACATTGTTGCAATCCAAGTAAATAATCAAAAAATCACAAATTAAATAATCATCCAAGTAAAACTCAGTCAAATCAAGTCAATTGTTGCAATCAAAAGAGGCACACACACACTTCAACATTCATTTTGCCTGATTTACTCAGCCAATGTTGCACTTATCATCTTTTCTTTCTTTTCATACACTCAACTCATATTGATCCACCTTTTGAAAAGAGAACATCGTAGTAGCGAACTCCGTGCCCCATAGTTACTCAGTGGATTATGAGCAAATTGATGATACACTGTTCACCTTTTGAAAAGAAGACATCGTTGTAGCGAACTCGGTGATCCATAGTTATTCAATGAACAGTTCATCCAATGTGTGTATATTTCTTTCGTGCATTTAAGAAATGTGTGTCCAGAAAATCACAATGACTTGACTCAATAAGAATTTTACTCAAAAACTTATTTAATCAGAGAGAATCGATCAAATCAACCAAGTGCTACAAAAATCAAACCTGATGTTGCTTCAAATGTTGCACATTTGTTACAACATCCACTCTACAGAACTCAGATAGTAACAAACCAAGAGATTTCCTTAGAAAGGAAAACCACTCATGATCAAGGGCTTTAGTAAAAATATCAGCAAGTTGATTATCAGTGGGAACATACTCTAACTTCAAAATTTTCTTTTCTACAAGGTCTCTTATGAAATGATGTCTTATACTTATGTGCTTGGTAAGAGAATGTTGTACTGGGTTTTTAGAGATGTTAATAGCACTGATATTATCACAAAACACAGTCAGAATATCATTCTCAAGTCCATAGTCATCAAACATCTTTTTCAACCACAAAAGTTGTGAACAACAACTACCAGCAGCAATGTATTCAGATTCTGCAGTAGATTGTGAAACATAATTTTGTTTCTTACTATCCAGGAAATCAAATTGTTACCCATGTAAAAGCATCCACCACTTGTGCTTTTCCTATCATCAATGTCTCCAGCCCAATCAACATCACTATATCCAGTCAATACACTGCTTGTGTCCTTTGTATACCATATACTAAGATCTGTTGTTCCAGTAACATATCTGATAATCCTCTTCACAGCATTCATGTGAGATTCCTTTGGATTAGCTTGGTACCTAGCACAAATACAAACACTATACATAATGTCAGGTCTACTAGAGGTAAGATAAACAAGACTACCTATCATGGATCTGTACAGTGTGTGATCAACATCTTGACAAGCACTGTCTTTGTTCAACTTCTGAGATAATCCCATAGGTGTTTTCATATGCTTTGAGTTCTCAAGACCAAATCTCTTAATCAGGCTCTTTGCATATTTACTTTGGCAAATGAAAATTCCATCATCCTTTTGCTTGATCTACGGACCTAAAAAATAATTCAAGTCTCCAACCATGCTCATCTCAAATGTAGATGACATTGCCTCAACAAATTCATTTAACATCTTGTTTGATATTGCTCCAAATACTATGTCATCAACATAAATTTGTGCAATCATCAACCCTTCATTAACCTGTTTAATGAATAAAGTCTTGTCTGCTTCTCCTCTAACAAAACCAAACTGCAAAAGAAAGTCAGTCAATCTGCCATACCAAGTTCTAGGAGCTTGTTTCAAGCCATACAAAGCTTTCTTAAGCTTATAAACATGATCAGGATAGTGATGATCTTCAAATCCTAAGGGCTGTTCAACATAAGTTTCTTCATTCATGATACCATTCAAAAAAGCAGCCTTTACATCCATTTGATGCAATTTGATATTGATAAAACATGCAATATCCAATAATAATCTAAAAGATTCAATCCTATCTACATGTGCAAATGTTTCATCAAAATCAATACCCTCAACTTGAGTGTATCCTTGGGCAACCAATCTAGCCTTATTCCTTACTATGTTTCCAGACTCATCAGTTTTGTTCTTAAAAATCCACTTGGTTCCGATAACATTAGTGTTACTAGGTCTTGGAACTGGTGTCCAAACATCATTCCTTTCAAAATGATTAAGTTCTTCATGCATAGCACATTTATCCAATTTTCATCATTTAAGGTTTCTCTGACATTTTTGGGCTCAATTACAGAATGATAGCATTCAAAATTAACCATGTTGCATATAGAAGACATACAAACAGATCTTACCACATCTTTTGAGCTTACCCTTCTTCTGGTTTGTACACCAACAGAGGAATCACCAATGATTTGGTTTGGAGGATAGTTTTTCATTATTTTGGAAGCAGGTACCTTGTCATGAGTGTATTGAGTATTGCTTTCTGAACTTTTTGTTTTTGGATTTTTCGAGAATGTTGTCCCAGATGCCGTGGCATTAGGTGTAACATCCTTTGAATTTTCAGAATTTCCAGTTCCAGTAGAAATTTCAATATGCTCAGACACATCTTCTTCAGTACTTTTTTCCTGCTATGTTAGATGTATCATAAAAAACAACATTCACAGATTCTTGAACAGTGTTTAACCTAAGGTTGAAAATTCTTTAGGCTTTACTATTTCTAGAATAGCCTAAGAAAAAACCTTTGTCACTTTTAGAGTCAAACTTTCGAAGTTGGTCTCTATCATTCAGAATGTAACACACACAACCAAACACATGAAAGTATTTCAAATTTGGTTTCTTGTTGTTCAGAATCTCAAAAGCAGTTTTTGAACTTTGTGGCCTCATAAAAAGTTTGTTAATAATATGTCATGCAGTGTTTAATGCTTTAGCCCAAAACCTTTTAGAAAGATGTTTAGCTTGCAACATTACCCTAGCCATTTCTTGAAGAGTTCTATTCTTCCTTTCAGCTATTCCATTTTGTTGTGGAGTTTTAGGAGATGTAAATTTCTCCATTATACCCTTCTTTTCACAGAAATTAGAAAACAAGATATTTTCAAATTCTCTACTGTTGGGAAATTTAGAGTTTTGATGAAAGTTCTAAAACACATGTAATAGGACCAGTCAGACCTGTTAGCTGACTGATGTTTATATTACCGTTTATAGAATACCAGTTGATAATTATTGTATAGAACAACTGATGTAATAGATAGGTCACATATTGAGGGGGAACCTCAATATGTATAGGTCAGATCTGAAGATCCAAAGAATAGCTGATATCCGACAGGCAAGAATGCAAGAGAAGAACAGAAGATCGGATCGATCTGATCAAGTCAGATATCTCAGCTGAAGTTATGAAGCTCAAACTCAGAATACTTGAAGATCAGATGACTTCCAGAAGATCAGACCAGAAGACCTACATCAGTCGAGTCTGCTAGTTGAAGCTAAGTCAACCGGCACCAGAAGACTCCATCAGGTAGACTGATCAGCTTTGACTGATCAGGTCAGCTCACCAGGTGAAAACTGATGTTTCACCAAATCATACGTCGATGATCTGAACAAGAAGAATGTCAACCTTAGTTGGAAGAATAACACTGAAAAGTGCGTTTGTTAACCAATAAGGACGAGACACGTATGATCGGAGCTGGCAATTACGGGATTTGGTGCTGCTTTCTCCAACGGCTATAAAAGACACTATTCATGCTTTCGGCCATGCCGTTCCTGAAGCACGTCACATCAATCCTGCAAGCCTACCAAATATAGCCTGAATATTCAAATTGCTCTCCAACGGCTCTTTGATTTCGAGGTCTATAAATATGAGATCACACTTCAGAGTGAATATACGGAAACCCTGAAACGATCAAGAAGCTCAAGCTATAATCATATTTCCGCATGAAGAACACGAACAAGAAGATTATTTTATTAAGTGTTCATCCCATAAGTTCTTAGCATAGAAATCTTTTCATCTAGCTGATAGGCTACCTTAAACACTAGAAAAGATTTCATAGTTGGAACCAAAACAATCTTATCCAAACCAAAGTTAGGTTAAGTTGTTTAGCAAGATTTCAGACTAGGGTTTCTAGTTCTGATTTCTGGGATCGGTTGAGTAAGAACTCTTTAAATATCTATCGGTGTACTGTGTTGGACTAACACAAAAATCTAAGTCCAGTTGGTTTAGTTGGTGCCCCTTGTGATAGGGAAGAGTGGACGTAGGACTGGTTTGTCCGAACCGCTTTGATTAACTGTTTACACAATCGCACACAACTATTAAAACAACATACATATTCTAAGTTAAGATCAGCTAGCACCAAGCTTCTGATCTGATCAAGTTTGACACTTTAGTCAACTGGTTAAAAGACCGACTTTGGAATCGATTTATCAAAATTGGTTTTTCACACGGGTAAAACTTAGCTTCCTTTGACATCGTTAAAGCGATAGTTACCGAATCGACCGCCTTCAGCGATTAGTAAGTTGGTTATCGATCCAAACTGATTCACTCAAGACTCGATCAAAGCTAATCGCTTACATCCGATCCTGAAAAAGTTTTTCAGAAGTCTATTCACCCCTCCCCTCTAGACTTCTGCCCTCACAAAACCCATTCGGTACCTACAAGTGGTATCAGAGCAGTGGTTCTACAGACCACTGGCTTTGTGTATCATCGATTCTTGAGGAAGAATCTTTGTGGTCATTTGAACAGATCTTGAAAAACCGTTTTTAAAACTCATTCATTTTTTCCAAAATCACTCAGCATGGATAATACCTCTGGTATGTATCATGATCTGCCGAAGTTCACAATTGATGAGTATGCAGATTGGCAGAATGATGGAAGTCATTGAAAGAGGACCCATCATCATATATTACGACAACCCTGCAGTTGGAGGAGATCTAGACTTTGCCCCGGGAAGTCTTGTACGAAAAAGCCCAGCCTTGATGGATGCAGAGGAAAGGAAACTGTATACTCTAGATACAATCGCCAAGTATATTATCATGAAAACGATGGACAAGGTCACCAAGGAAAAGATTAAATATCTCAAAACTGCGAAAGCAATGTGGGATACTCTAGCTGAGATATGCGAAGGAAATGATCAGATCAAAGGTAGTCTAC
The DNA here is from genome assembly GCA_037126765.1 of Stenogyne calaminthoides. Taxonomy (NCBI): domain Eukaryota; kingdom Viridiplantae; phylum Streptophyta; class Magnoliopsida; order Lamiales; family Lamiaceae; genus Stenogyne; species Stenogyne calaminthoides. The sequence continues at coordinate 32,148,812 of JBBCBC010000001.1, read as the reverse complement.
ACAAGCGTTTAACTAGTGAAGTTCGAAAAATTGAAGATCTCGCTTTAACGAGACCATCAACAAACTCGATGGAAGGATTACTATGTCAGTGAATAAGCTACGAGAACTTGGTAGAGAGATGTCAGACAAGTATATCAACTACAAGATCTTAAGATCTCTTACCAAGAAATGGGATATGAAAGTCACAGTAATCAAGGATTGCCAAGACATTTCAAAGATGAAGCCGAGTAGCTTGTTCTTAAGCCTTAAAGCTCACGAGTTCGATTTAATTGAAAGAGGACAAGCGAGATGAAGATGAGGTGCCCATTGAAGCCTCAACTTCCAAATCGATTCGCGTTTAAGGCAACCAAAGCCAGCAGATCAAAGGCCAATGAACCTGTTGGAAACATCGTAAGTCAGGTAAGCAGATCGCTCGCTTATCAGAAACTAGAAAAATCAAATATTCAACTTGGTAAGTATCGAAGATTCTATAAAGATTATCAACATAGCCGAGGAAGAGATAGGAGATCAGCCAATGGATCTCCGTAAAAGAACTAGATCCGATGATCGAAGAGATCACATAGAAGAAAAGAAAAGAGATAATCTAAATGATGAGAGAAGAGATAATCGATCCGAAAGAAGGAGCTCGGGACTACTATCGAAAAGGGAAGTCACCGATAGATCATACTGAGACGGAGTGATTCACCGGAAGAAAAGGTTCCGTGGATCAAGGAGCGTGCTTCAAACTGTGGAGAAGCCAGGGTCACTACAAATAACAGATCGCCTGGACGACGCCAAAAGAAAGGGAAGAAAAGAGGAATGAAAGAGAGCAACGTTATGAGGATGAAAAAGCCATGGTTCTTGACACATCCGAATCGACGATTCCTATCCGCCTCCGAGGATTCTCCGGATACCCTCTGTAGAAGATTTTGTCCGATAAGTAGTCTTTGTTGACTTCTATGAGAATGAAGATCTGATATTCTCTTCGGATGATGATGAGATCTGCCTCGATGGCCAAGGAGGACCAATCGAGGTAACCTCCAAACCTTCCGCTTGGTTGCGCTTTTACCGCTATCATTAGCACACTTTGGGAGATTGACTGCAGCTCTACTCCGAGCAATTGCTTGATGATCTCTCCAATGCAATAGACACTTATGCTATAGTGGAAATTTGAAAATGACAAGCTAAGGATCGAAATAATCGACTTTTGTTAAAGAGAACGATCTTAGTAATGCTACTGAACTGAAGTCTGCTGAAACTGCTCAGAAGGCAACTGAGGAACTTAACATTCTGAAAGTTAAGTCTTCTGATCAGGAGAAGTAGATCAAAGATCAGCTAGCAATTAACAAACAAAGAAGTCGATGACTTCAAAATCCATCAAAGCTAAATTTGATGAGCTATTCCGATCGCATGAGAGTCTAAAATCTTCCGAGGATAATTTTTGCAAGAAAATAGAGGTTTTTACAAAATCTTCTAAAACCTGCTCAGATACTTAACACCTATTTTTGAACAACGATTAACAAGAAGGGACTTGGGTATGAGAACCCTTCCACATCCTCAAAAGCCCCAGTTGATTCACCTCAAAAAGGTGTAATCAGACGAGTTTCTGACAAAGATACACCAAAAGCCAAACTTATATCTAATAAGGGAAAAAGACCGGTTGAGCAGGTAAGGCAGGTGCCTAACCAGAAGGGGAACAAAAATGGACCCCAACTGGTAAAGCATCAGCCGAGGAATCAACAGAAGAACCCGATTCTTACGAAGAGACCTCAACTCGATCAACAGATCGTATCGTAAAAGATAACCCGTAAAAAGGGAAGTCTAATCTGAGACCCAATCAAGGTCAGCTGCTGAATAAGCACGCTATAGGTAAACTGCAAAAACCACCTATGCCAAAAAGATACGAATCTTTTGATGATAGCAGTCGTACCTACCCCTATAATCAGAAACCTAGGGCTGTTGCACCTGAGCCACACTGGAAGAAAAGAAGACAAACTGAAAAGATAAATCCCAAGTCTTCTAAGTCACCCAAGGCTCACACTAATAATCATACCAATCAGAAAGCATATAAAGAGACGTATGATTATGTTGATAGGTATGGGAGACAAATCAGGCCTTCTGATCTAACTGATCACAATAGAAGTGCTCTGTTTGTATGGATCCCCAAAACCAAACCTAACCCCTCAGGACCCAATCCAAAAGGGGTACCTAAAGCCTGATTTGATTGCAGGATCGCGTGGGTCTGGCCAACAAAGGAGGTGTGCAAGCAACTATCTGATACATCGATAGTGGATGCTCAAGGCACATGACTGGAAGCAAACACCTCCTCAGCTCTTACATAGAACATAAAGGCCCGCGTGTACTCTTCGGTGATGATAACTTTGGTTATACCAAAGGATTCGGAACCTTAGAGAATGATGATGTACAGGTCTAAAGCATAACCTATTATCGGTTTCACAATTCTGCGACAACGGATTCAGCGTTGAGTTCTCGACTGATCAATGCACTATAAAAAATTGAGCCACTCAACAAATTTTGCTAACGGGTTCAAGGAAAGGGACGATCTACGGCCAGATTGGAGCAGTTGCCCAAGAAATACATGCACGATTGTTAAGAGTTCCAAAAGTAGCGAGTTGGCTCGCACAAAAAGAATGAGTCATCCGAACTTTAAAACTCTTAATAAGATAGCAAGGATGTCTCTAGTGGAAGGTCTTCGAATGAAGTATTTTCAAAGGATCGGACGTGTGTTGCATGTCGGAAGGGAAAAGCAGTCAAAGCTTCATTCAAGGGAAATTCGGACCGGCATCAAAGCAGAGTATTGCGGTACCGCTTCATATGGATCTATTTGGACCGATTACACCGGTCGGTCTCGTGACCTTAAATATACTCTGTAATCGTGGATGATTATTCCAAGTTTACGGGTTATATTCTTACATAAGAAGAATGAGGCGACAAACGAAGATACCCGAATTTTGCTTAAAAGATTACAAAATGAGAAGGGTGTCGGGTGTAGTAAAAATTAGATCGGATAAAGGTACATAATTTTGAACTCTTTTTAAGCGATTTTTTGCTCTAAGTTTGGCATACAAAGATGAGACATCACCGCAAGAACGCCACAACAAAATGGAGTAGCAGAAGCGGAGAAACAGAATACTCAAAGAAGTTCTTTCGCCGACGATGTTAATTTGAACATGCGATACCAAGCCGTTTCTAGGCTGAAGCAATCAACACTGCATGTCATACTCAGAACAGATGTCTTCTGACTAAGGCTCACTACAAAACACCCTATGAACTGTGGAAGGGCAGCAAACCTCGTGTTTCTTACTTCCATATTTTTGGGTGTAAGTGTTTCATACACAACAATGGGAAGAGTCAGTTGAAGACCTTTGAGGCCAAGTCAGATGAGGGTATATTCTTAGGATATTCCTCATCTAGCAAGGCTTTCAGGGTTTACAACAGACGAACCCTAGGTTTGGGAGGAACCACCCCATGTAGTCTTTGATGAAGCATCTTCTGAACAAGAGAAATCTGCCTCAGAACAAGATGTACATGATCAACCAGTACCTGATGCTCAGAAAATGGATCAGCTAACGATCAAGGAAAAAGGATCAGAAATCATAACAGTATACATTCCAGATCTAGCTGATTCACCAGATCAATCAGATCCTAAGGTACGGAAAACTGTCGATGAAGAAGCTAGTACACCGAGATAAGTATCAATCGAACCATCCGGTTCAGGGGGAACACCTGAAGTTCCCACGAACAGACATCAGCACATGATGAGTCCAACATCAGCTGAGACGTGTTCTTATCATCAAGACGTAATTGGCACGAAGTGGGTTTTCAAGAACAAGAGAGATGAGAAAAATGTCATAACCAGGAATAAGGCAAGACTTGTTGTTAAGGGGAATTCACAATCAGAAGGAATTGATTATGATGAGACCTTTGCACCCGCCGCCGCTTTAGAAGCCATTAATTCATTTACGGCATATGCTTCCCACAGAGGGTTCAATGTGTATCAGATGGACGTAAAGAGTGCATTCTTAAACGGGGTACTAGCAGATGAAGTTTATGTGAACAACCTCCAGGCTTTGAAAAGGGCAACCAAGTGTACCGTCTAAGAAAAGCTCTTTATGGCCTGAAACAAGCTCCTCGAGCTTGGTATGATACACTCTCTCAGTTCTTGATAGACAGTGGGTTCGCTAAAGGAATAGTGGGATGTAACCTTATTCGAATAGAAGATGGAGAAGATATTCGATGGTTCGGATCTCACGTGGGCGACATCATCTTGGATCTCCCAACAAGAGTCTATGTGGAAAGTTTGAAAAAACCGATGCAAGGGAAGTTCGAGATGTCCATGATGGGGCAGATGAGTTACTTTCTGGGTCTACAAGTAAAATAAAGTACAGAAGGGATATTCATTTGCCAAGCAAAGTACCCTAGGAATTTATTGGCTAAGTTTGGAGTTCAAAACTGTAAGGAAGCCAAAATTCCTATGATAACTGGATTCAAGATGGATCCAGATGAGGATGGTCAGAAAACAAATAAGAAAGAATATAGGGCTCTCATTGGATCTTTACTATACCATTCGCCGCCAGACTAGATATCACTTTTGGCAAAAGGGTGTATGTGCGATTTCAGCAAATCCAATGCAAAGCCACCTAGAAGCAAACTAAGCGGATTTCAAGTATCTGAAGGGGACATAAACCTTGGTTTATTTTACCCATCGATGATAATCTAGAGCTTAGTGGGTATTTCGATTTCGATTATGGAGGTTGCAAAATTGATGAGAAAAGTCAACCTCAGAACATGTCGGTTCTTAGGAAGTAAACCGATCTCGTGGTTTTCAAAAAGCGGACGGGCGATTCGACATCTACTATCGAAGGTAATATATGGCTGCAGGAAAATTTTGCTCCCAACCGCTCCGCTTAGTTAGCGGTGAGGATTATAACATTGTAGCTAAGAATGTACCTATATTCGTGATAATAGTCTTATTGCAATCACTCGTAATCTCGTTCTACATACAAGATGCAAGCATGTGGACGCCGGACACCATTTTATAAGAGATCATGTTGAAAAAGAAGAATATCGAATGGAAAAGATTCACACCGATTTACGTGAAAGTCGATATTCTAACCAAGCCACTAGCCGAGATCGATTGAGAGAATTATGCAATGAGCTAGGGCTTCGGATCTTGGAGAAAAAGCACCTAAAATGCTTGATGGATTGTTCTCGAGAACCGGTGGTTAAGAGACTAACAAAGTTAAGACGGATCGATTGAGTTTGGTATCTCAATCGATCGTAAGATCGATCAAGGAACCGATATGAGAAGTCGATCGATGTACAAATTTGTCGATTAAAAAAACCGATCGATTAAAGGTTTATCGTTAAAAGGAAGCGCCAGATTAAAGGATTATCCGATTAAATCGGTTTAGGTTATTTCTCTCTTTATAATTCGATTAAGTTGACATTCAACAAGCAAGATTCACAAGATTAAAGCTTACATCGCATAAGAAAACAGGTAATTTACACAACAATGGAATAATAGAATTTTTCATTGATAAAGACCCGAAGGTCAGGTTTACATTACAAGTTACAAGTACAAGAGGACCGGGAGGTCAAGACATAAGTCATAACCGAAAACCCTAAACTTATAACCCTAAACCCTCATCCTAACCCTAGAAAGGGGAGAGAGAGATTTTAAGATCTCATGCTCCCATTTTCCCCCACTTAACAAGGGTGAGAAGGCTTTGAAATAATCCTAAAGCCTCTCGCTGAAGCTAAAACCAATGGAGCGAGAGAGGCCTTGATAGGATTTCTAAGCCAGGAAACCTTAGACCTGAAGTCAATGGGCTCTCCAGCTGTTAAATGGAGCACATGTGCCAAGAAAGTGGTTCAAAGACCTTATGGGCACATGTGTCGCATGAAAAAATTGAGTTGATATATGAAGATCAGCTGTTGTCTGATCAAGACCGTATATCAAACTCATGTTTTATATCAGACTGAGTCTGTTGATGCTAGTTCCGTCATCTCGATAGACACACAAGGTGCATATGGTTAGGAGAAGTGTCTTCTCAGTTGCGACAGCAGATCCGCCTCCTTGGTGGTAGAGAAGCTTGGCAACAATTGTATGTGAAATCTTCGATGACGACAAAAACAGTGATAAGGGACACACAGGGTTGATTTGAGAAGCTGAAATCATTGAAAAAGGGGTAAAGGTGTTTGCCGGAAGTTTCACCGGAAATTAGGGTTCACCAGAATACATGATTCTACAAAGAAGATAAGTATGGTGAATGGGTTATGTTGTGTAAAACATTGGTCCAATTTATAGAGGCCAAGCAAGGGTGCAAATGCAAATTTGATTTCAAAAAGCCTTTTAGAGAAATTTGCATCACAAGGACAGCGTGTAGGAATCACGCGACTGATAATTGGATAAATTTACGGCGGATTGACATATCGAAATATTCAGACTATAATTACGCATGTCAAATCGTGCCAACTTAGGGAATAGAGACTACTATTCTAGACTAAGTTTTAGCGGTAACACGTATCCCAAGAATTGGCTTGATCTGAGAAGAATCAGATTAGGTCAACTGAAATCTGATTACATACGAAACTGATCAGATGAGGAAGATCAGTTGAGCTTAATACCTCAACAAATCAGATATATATATCAGTCTATGAGAAAAACAGAAATATCAGTTGAAGGGGGAACTTCAACTGATCAAGGAGGATCAGAAAAGGGAAATTAGACACAAAGTGAAGCGGATCAGTTGAAAAGAACAGTTGGGAAATTATAAGGATTAGGCAGAAAACTAAGATCAACAAGTGGAATCAACAACTACAAGTGCTATTGACTGATTACAATATCACTCAACCAGATACGCTTTTCTGTTTCCTTGTTTATTGCTTACTTTTGATCTTATCTGATATTATTTGCCTTACTGTACTCATTACCTTTTGTGACGTATTCCCTGCAAAACATTTAATGCGGACGTGGGGTACTTGTATTAATTGCTACAAAATGTGCTTTTAAATCTAAAAGGTATTCGTACATGCTTTTCCTGACCATACGATCAAAACCGCTTAATCTGAATCGTTTAATCTTTTCAAACGGTTGATCTTCCAATCTCATTTTTCCCTCCTCCTCCTTATAAGTTTCATCAAAACCCTACCAGAGTTTTCTTATTCTCAAAAAAAAATTTGCGATTTATTCTCTGAAAACTCAAATTACCTTTCTGTGATTCAAGTGTTTTCCTGCGATTCAAACTCATTTTCTGAAAAATTGAATCTGGTAATTTCTGGTTATTTGATGATTTTCTTTCTCAAAATCTTTTAATCATATAGATTATGTCTATGTGTTATCCTGCGATATGCCTTGTCTTTTCTTGATATCCGTTTGTGTTTATCGATTACTAGGCCTGTGAATAGGTCTGATAATCTATACATGATATCTTTATGTATATGCACAATTTTAATCGAGTCTATCTTGTTTTAGATGGCCACTCACGGTATGGGAAAGATTATGTGCAACTATGCTGATCTAGCGACAAAGATTGTCGATGACAAATTGCACAATTTGGTGTTCTGGCGGGATCCGAGAATCCATGGAAGTGGAACAAATTTCAAGAAAGGAGGCCTTGAGAAATTTCGCGGTCGCTCCAACGCAATCCAAAGTGATGCAATATGAAGCACTCGAATTCCTAAGGAATTTGAAGGTGGATACGAACACCCCTGGAGATGAGCTGATCTCTTCAGTCAACGGAGAGGAGATCAGACTGACGAATGCTGACATATCTCGTCTGTTCAGCTTGCCCAAAGGATGAATCTCGCCTGCGCACTACAGGGAGAATGAAGATGGCTGATCAGAAACGAACTCTTCAGGGAAGCTGACAAACACCAGACCGCAGGTTTTGTCAGACCGATGCTAAAAAGGAAATACCGACTGTTGTTTGACATATTGTCAAAAACAATCATGGGTATTTCATTCAAATTTGAGATGCTCTAACATCCATCAAAATCATGACAAAGATGGTTGCGATAATTGATGAAGCCAAGAACATCAATTGGCATGGCTTCCTGAAGGCCATTCTACTCCAGGAACATGAAAAATTTGGAGTTAATGAATGGAGGCAGGTCTATCTGAAGAAGAGGATCGACAATCTCAACAAGGTTGCGATTATCTTGAAAGACAAACCGCCAAATCTTGAATGGGGACCGAGAATGGATGAAGTCCTACAAGGTCTTCCTCACAACAACTTCAGCTATATATGGGCCACCTGATGATGATATGAGGCCCACGCCTCCTAAGGTGAAGTAAGGAAAAACCAAGGAGGCAGCCACGTCTACACCAGATGCTCCCCAAAAGAAGAAAAGAAAACTGGTGAAGGCTCAAGAGAAGAGGCCGAAGAAGGCAAAACAGGCCTCCATGACTCTGTTTTTGGAAGATGAGTCGATGATGGAAGAAGGCGTCAGATCGGCTACAAGACAGAGATCAGGAGAAAAAACAGACAGGCAGGCTTCTCAAGCTGAGAGCTCGCCAGAACATTCTGAGGAAGGAGCAAGAGATGAACGATCTCCTTCTCCTCAAACTCGAGCTGATTCACCGCTCAGACTTCTGGCTACTGAGCATGTTTCTCCTTCTCTTCCACATATGAACTCGAAAACTACATCAGTTCGCGAACCGTAAAGCTTAACACTGTTCAGAGCGGACGTAATTGCTTTGGATCAACGGAACCTCTGCGCAGTCGAGCCAATCAGCCAACTTCCGCCTACTCAAGCACCACCAGAACCCTCTACATCTCATCAACCGGAATCTGGTCGATCTGAGCAAATAATTCCTGAGTCCAGATCATCCAAGACCATCACCGGGAAAATGGTCAGGATGCAAATTGAACAAGATATTGACGCAATGTATCCAGAGCTGGTAGCCCATCCTGTTATCAGAGAGGAAGTTATGGAGATCCTCACATGGAAAGATCTCCGGTTAAAGAGCTTCTCAGACTTTATGATGATAATAGAACAAATGGGAGGTGTTGATGAATTTGCAGATTTTGATTTCGATATGAAGAAATCGCTCAATAGATCACCGGTGAGCCGATAATCGCTAAATCAATTAAAGCTCTAATCCACGTGAAATTTGGGGTTGATCGAACAAGGCGAATCGAGGCGCCAAGAAGCTCTCAAGCAGACGGTTTATGAAGGATGCGGAGTCGCCGATGATAGTGGAACGGTGTCATTGTTCATGACCAACCATTGGAGGCACAAACAATCAAAGCAGATCAAGTGACGATACCATTCCTACATCTCACATCATCACGATCAACTTCGGGGAGATCAGATCATGCCTCAAAGATCTCCTGAAAGAAGAAGTTAAGGGAGTGATAGCTGATCAGAGGTAGATTGGCCTCAAAGAAATAACAGATCAAAGGGAATTGGCTATTTCCCAGATTGAGGCAATCAAAGATCAGTTCTCCCAAACTGTGACCACCGTGTCTGCCGAACTTATAAAATCAGTTGATGACAAACTAATTTAGGTGGATCAACAACAGGTTTCTTTTCTAATGCTCACTGAAAAGCTAGAACTGACAGAAGAGAAACTTGACAAACTAATTCTTACACTCTCTACTGCCATGGAATCTGTCAAAACTGAGCTGATCTCAAAGGTTCAAGATCTAACTGCTCAAGCTCAAGGTTTATCTGTTGCAGATCTCAACAGGGCGATATCAGTCAGCTTTGGTTCTCTGACCTCCCACCTCACTGCTCTTTTTGAGCAAACCAAAAAGGGGGAAGGACAGAGTGAGAAACCAACTGACACGATCAGAACAACAGAAGACCTGATTTAGACAGTTGAATCTTATGGACAAAGACTAGACCATCTGGATCTTTTTGCTAACGAAGTTTCTGAAAAGATGGAAAAGTCAAAGGCAAGAAAGTTAGCTGCTGCGGGTGCTGGGACATCACAACTCGTACCAGTCACTCAGACTAAGATAGCCACAAGAAGCACAGCTAGCCAAATTCAGGCCGATAAGGAACTGGCTGAGAAACTGTCCAAAGAGCAGATTGCTGAAGAAGCCCGAAAGAGCGAAGAAGAAAGAAGGGCAGAAAAATTGGCAGAGGCAGAAGATCTGAAGAAGAAATTCAGATCAAGGGCGAAGAAAGGAAAGGCTAGAAAATCTGTACCAGAACCTCAGTTGCCAGCAAGAGTTGATGAGATCATTCCAAAAACTGCTGCACACGCTGAGAGGTTTGAGGAATGGAATAAGATCAGAAGCGAATGGCTTCTGGATGCCTTTGTTCTGGATCTTGTTCCACAAGAAGAATCTCCAAATGCTGAATTCCTCAACTGGTTGGAAAACAAACATCCAAATTTTTTGAAGTATCTGGAAAATGAGGCCAAGATAATCAACGTAAAAATATCTTGCCAAGAGTATGATCTGTTGGATTACTCGAAGAAGGCAGATGGCTCATTTAATAGAGAGAGATGTTTTAAATTCAAGCCTAAAGAGTGAAGAATCAGAAGACTTCTCAGGATCAGCTGTTTTAAATTCAAACTTTTATGATGTAACATGTAATCGACATATCTAATGAGAAAAGTTTATTTTTTGATCCTAAGACAAAATCTCATTGTCTTCTGATTATGTGTTCTTTACTGTTCTATATTTATCAACTGTGATTGGTTTCTCAAAGTGTTTTGGTTTCATCAAAAAGGGGGAAATTGTGGGAAATTTAGAGTTTTGATGAAAGTTCTAAAACACATGTAATAGGACCAGTCAGACCTGTTAGCTGACTGATGTTTATATTACCGTTTATAGAATACCAGTTGATAATTATTGTATAGAACAACTGATGTAATCCGATAGGTCACATATTGAGGGGGAACCTCAATATGTATAGGTCAGATCTGAAGATCCAAAGAATAGCTGATATCCGACAGGCCAGAATGGAAGAGAAGAACAGAAGATCAGATCGATCTGATCAAGTCAGATATCTCAGCTGAAGAATACTTGAAGATCAGATGACTTGAAGATCAGATAACTTCCAGAAGATCAGACCAGAAGACCTACATCAGCCGAGTCTGCTAGTTGAAGTTAAGTCAACCGGCACCAGAAGACTCCATCAGGTAGACTGATCAGCTTTGACTGATCAGGTCAGCTCACCAGGTGAAAACTGATGTTTCAACAAATCATACGTCGATGATCTGAAGAAGAAGAATGTCAACCTTAGTTGGAAGAACAACACTGAAAAGTTCGTCTGCTAACCAATAAGGACGAGACACGTATGATCAGAGCCGGCAATTATGGGATTTGGTGTTGCTTTCTCCAACGGATATAAAAGACACTATTCACGCTTTCGGCCATGCCGTTCCTGAAGCACGTCACATCAATCCTGCAAGCCTACCAAATATAGCCTGAAATTCAAATTGCTCTCCAACGGCTCTTTGATTTCGAGGTCTATAAATATGGGATCACACTTCAGAGTGAATATACGGAAACCCTGAAACGATCAAGAAACTCAAGCTATAATCAGATTTCCGCACGAAGAACACGAACAAGAAGATTATTTTATTAAGTGTTCATCCCATAAGTTCTTAGCATAGAAATCTTTTCATCTAGCTGATAGGCTACCTTAAACACTAGAAAAAATTTCATAGTTGGAACCAAAATAATCTTATCCAAACCAAAGTTAGGTTAAGTTGTTTAGCAAGATTTCAGACTAGGGTTTCTAGTTCTGATTTCTGGGATCGGTTGAGTGAGAACTCTTTAAATATCTGTCGGTGTACTGTGTTGGACTAACACAAAAATCTAAGTCCAGTTGGTTTAGTTGGTGCCCCTTGTGATAGGGAAGAGTGGACGTAGGACTGGTTTGTCCGAACCACTATAAATCTTGTGTGCCTTTGCCGCTTTGATTAACTGTTTACACAATCGCACACAACTATTAAAGCAGCATACATATTCTAAGTTAAGATCAGCTAGCACCAAGCTTCTGATCTGATCAAGTTTGACACTTTAGTCAACTGGTTAAAAGACTGACTTTGGAATCTGATTTATCAAAACTGGTTTTTCACACGGGTAAAACTTAGCTTCCGCACATCAGTTAAACTGATAGTTACCGAACTGATCTGCCTTCAGGTGATTAGTAAGTTGGTTATCAGTCCAAACTGATTCACTCGCACTCTGATCAGGCAAACTGCTTTCACATCTGATCTGCACAAAAAGTTTTTCAGAAGTCTATTCACCCCTCCCCTCTAGACTTCTGCCCTCACAAAACCCGTTCGGGACCTACATCTACCATGATCTGATCTAATCTTACTCACTTTCTAGTTGTATACAATTTTAAACCTTTTATACAAAACCTTAAAAGCAACAAAAGTTTCAGATTTTTCTTTCAAAAACTCAATCCAGGCATATCTAGAGAAATCGTCTACTGCAACCAATGAATACCTTTTACCTCCAAGACTTTCTGTTTCCATAGGACCAATAAGATCCATATGTAGTAGCTCAAAACACCTTGTTGTCGAACAATGTGACAACATTTTGTATGACACTCGGACATGTTTACCGTTCTGGTAAGAACCACAAATTATTGTTTCTCCTATATTCAGCTTTGGCAAGCCTCTTACAACACCTATCTTCACAAGTTTCTGGATATTCCTGTAATTAACATGTCCAAGTTTTTGATGCCATAAAACTTCTTTAGCATTTTTGGCAAGATTGCAAACAATGTTAGTTCCAATAAGATAACAATTATCAATTGACCTATTACCAGTCATAAGACATTTTCATTATTCAGAACATAACAAGAATTCTTATCAAACTTGACATGCAAATTGTCATCACATAGTTGACTTATACTAATCAAATTAGCAAGCAAACCTTCAACATGTAAGACATCAGACGGCTTAGGAAATCCTTCAACATTGAGAGTACCTTTCCCAACATTTTTTCCTTTTGTACCACCACCATAAGTAACATTTCCTCCATCAAATTTTTCATAATCAGACATGAAATTCACTTGACCAGTCATGTGCCTAGACCAACCACTATCAAAGTACCATAAACCAGGCACACATGCTTTCAGAGATGTATACACAACATTATAAGTCACATCTTGTTTACTGACACATTAAGTTTTACCACATTGTGACTCAGAAACTTCAGTTTGTAACATCCTCATGTCCTCTTTCAATGTATCACAGTATGGATGAATATGACAATGTGAATATGACAAATTTTTAATGTGAATTTTTGTTTCCACTGAATTTCAACATTTGTCTTCTCTCCAGCTTTAACAAATTTCACATGTTTAAGGCTTTTAGAAGTAGTTTCAAAACCAAGACCAGTAGTGTTAGATTTACCCACCATCAAAGCATATTTAACCATTTATGTTCGTTTGGCATATTTCTTAAAACACAAAGTTGAACTTTTCAATTTTTCCTTTAGTTTAGAAAATTCCAAATCCTTTATTGTTAAGACAGCTTCAAGTTTGGTTAGTGAGTCTCTCAAGTCATCATTTTCATTAGTCATAGACTTTAGAGTCTGATTTTGAGATTCCCATTTATCAAACAAATCTTTACAACCTAATCCCCATGATTCACTATTCACAGCAGATGTTCCTTTATCATAAATTAAACCATTAAAACAGTTAACAGTTTTATCAGAACAATCTTCATCAAATGTTACTCCAGATGTGGTAACATTTGTTTCAACATCAGAATCATAATAGTCCAGATCATCATCTAAGGAATCATCATAGTCTATTCTAGCATAGAATGCACGTTCTTCATTTTGTTCTTCATGCTCTTCATCAGATTCATCACTTAAAGTAGCATTGAAGTTCAATTTCAGTTTAAGCAAGGTATTAGCACATTCATTCGCATAATGACCATACCCATGATATGCATTACATTGAACAGACTTTCTATACTCAGGGTCAACTTTGTCATACCTGCCTTTGATTCCATTACCAATTTGCCTTGGTTGGAATGCATTACCTTTCTTTTCAAGGATTTGTGGAGAGTTGTTAATCTGAATCTTTGGTTGAGTGTTGCCTTTCAACTTGCTATTCCTCTTTTTCATAAGAGCTTTGAATTGCCTTGTCATAAAAACAATGTACTCCTCAGGGTTGGAACATACGTCAACAACATCATCCTTTGAATCAGCTTCAGTCACAATAGGCACTTGCTTAGCATTTGAAGATGTTTCACCTTTGAACACCACCACGTTCTTTGCATCAGCTTTGTCATCCTTCTCAGTTGTACTCATCTCATACGCACGTAGGATGCTGATCAGTTCATTTTGACTTAGTGTATTTGTATCCCTTGCCTCTTCAATTACACAATTTTTTGCATCGAAGCGCTTAGGTACAGTACATAAAATCTTATGAACCAATCTCACATTGGAGATGGGATCTCCAAGAGATTGAGCTTCATTTGCAATTTCAGTGATCCGTTCATTGTAAGAAGAAATTGTTTCATCCCCCTTCAACTTCAAGTTCTCGAACTTTGTCCCAAGCATTCGAAGTCTGGACCTTCGAACACTATCCGAACCTTCATTGTGCTCTTGCAATCTATCCCAAGCTTCTTTTGCATAAACACATGTTGATATGATTTTGAACATAGTCATATCAACTGATATGAATATTGCATTCAAGACTTTAGAATTGTAGCTAGCAGTTGTACTTTCATTATTAGTCCAATCCAGTTCGCGTTTGACTCTAACTTCTCCTTCTTCATCTGCAACATTCTTAGGAGGTGTCCATCCTTAAAGTATACTTCTCCAGGCATGTTCATCAATTGACTTGATGTACATCCTCATCTTTGGTTTCCAATAAGCATAGTTTGTACCATCAAGGATTAGTGGTCTCAAACTTTGTGGAGTAAGTGGATATTCCATCGCCATAACAAAAACAACACACTTGACACAGGATCTTACTTAGTAAAATCAAGTTTTGGCTTTGGTGCAAACTGAAAGTGTGCGACACGGGGTTGTGTTTAGTAAAATCAGAGTAATGTTACACTGAATGTTGTAACACTCAAAGTAACAATTAAAAGACAGAAGATTTTGCACAATCTATATCAATATAGATTGTGATGGCTTATGGCCGAAATCACTATTTATCAAAATAATGAATACAAAGAGGTTCACAAATCGAATCCTCTTGAAACAAGATCAATCATATGATCTAAAGGCTAGGTGTATCTCTACACTACCAAAGGTGACCTGTTGATGCACTCACGCACTCTACAGTTGATGCTTAGTTGTTGCTTCGACTAAACAGTACACAATTTATGGCAATGTTCGGCACTTGATATGAACATCAAGGTCTTCTATTTATAGACTTCGTGTAGCTTTACTAGAGCCTCCTTGAAGGATCTAGAAATTTTTCCATCTACTATCCCATGATCTTTGTAACTGCCCCAGGTTGTGGGTCTTCTCCAATCTTTTGAAAACAGTTGCATGATCTAGTCCCTTCTACTCGATTCTTGAAGCTTGTGGAACCTTCTGGAATCTTGCAGAACAACCTAGATCGTCAACCTACAGTCAACAACATTAAAGACAACATTGAACATAGAAATGCTAGTGGTTAAGAAGAAAGGACGAATACTAATGTTGTAACATCGGTGGCAATATCAACACAGACATTCTCAATATATGAGGTACGTTGCGAGAAACGTGCAACTACCTAAAATTAAAATGTGGGCTATTACGATTTCCTCCTTTCATTCACGAATACTCGATTAGTCTTGAACAGGATGAAGTGTTTATTCAAATAAATTAATCATATTATCTCATATCACTAATTGATCACTTTTTTTTTATCTCTAATCACTAATTGATCACTTATGTCACACTTGGCCACAAAGTCCAAGTTGACTTGTATTGGCCAATGACTTTGATCCAATTATGACAAGAAGATGAGTATTCTTTCTAAATCCACTTTGAGGAATGAATCCTTTTCTTGGCTCAACTACCACGCACATGCATTTCGTGATGAACCCAATCCAAGCCATATCTACCCATGGAAGGGTGCAACCTTCGGTCATGGTCAAAGTTAATCACTCCACACATGTCGTGCGTATTGACTTCAAGTCAAAGGAGTATCGCATCGCTCTCACTAACCGAGACACCCGTAGACAGATATAGTGGAACTACATCAAACAGTTTCTCGGATGGGTATACCAATACCCTCTAAAGTATTTGTGCATCCATCATTAGATACCTAGTATCTCGTAGTAAGTGAGATCTTACTACACTCTCGAAGAGTATGATGCAGATGTTGGGATTATACTGGAAAGTATGTTTTTTACTTTGTATAACCAGACTGAATTTCTGTCTTATTTGTTGAAATAAATTATTTATCAATGTTGCTTTAAATATCATTGAATGTTACATATATTTACTGCATAACTGTTCAATAAATAGTACGTGTTACATTGTAGTTAATTTAGTGATACCAGTTCACAGAAGATTAAATTAACAGTCCTTGTAACTAAAAGTAAAGAATTCACAACCTAGATGGAAATGAATAATCCATCGTGAAAGGTTGAAGTGTAAGGCTTAGATTGACTTGTCTTGACCTAGAGATTGCACTAATGCATTATGATGCGCTGAAGAGGACCTACAGGAGGATAAATTCTTCAGTACTGAATATAGAAGAATTAGACCTCAGTGGTTAGTTATTTCTTAATCCCCATCCCTTAAATAGGATCGTGTGGAATTAATAACTATTTCTTTTACTTACGATGGGTAGAGAATCAATGTGATTCAATACCTTGTATCTTGGACAATATTATTAGTTACATGACGATTGCTAAGATTTAATACGGAGAATCGGTGTGCAAGTGCGTCTTATTTGATTTGTCCCCTTGGGAGGCTCAGAAGTTTTATCATTCTAAATCTTGCAAGTGGAATTAGTTTCCGGTATGGATAATAATGTTGAGTCGTTCCTGAACCAAGGAAAAGATATTAATTAATGTGAAGTTATTTCAGTGGCCTAAATTAATTAATGGACTGGATAATCTTAAACACGAGAAATAATAACCAGGAGTTATATTAACTGTAATATGGGTAAGATGGATAGTGCAATATTAATTATGTAGCGGGATTAATTAATATTTATGGGCTTGAATAATATTGTGGCTCAATATTGGAAATTCAAGGTCCATTAGAAGGTCCAATCTTAATTCTCCTAAAGGCCCCTCAAGCAGCCCAAAGATAAAGTCCAATAACTGAAAATGGTATTTAAAATTAAATAAAATATTGTTGCCTATTTTTCCCTAATTTTTTTAAAATAAATAAATGAAGAGAGAGAAAGATTTTCTTTGAATTTTGCTATGGAATTGGGATAAGTATTCTTGGAATAAAAGTTTATCTCATTAAATTCAAGAAATCTCCCACTTGGCTATTTATTTGGTGTTTTTTGAAAATAATTACTAAAATAAGGAAGGAAAGATTTTCTTGATTTTCTTGGAAAGATATTATGGAAGATATGTATTCTTGGAATACAAGAATATCTCATAAATTCAAGAAGATCCCAATATTGGAAATTCCATAACAAGAGAAGGTGGGATTTTTTGTGGAATATTTTAATTATGAAGAAAATAATATATGGGATATATTCAAGATTTCTTGGAGATCAAGAAAAAGATTTTCCCATCTTATTCACACACAAAATTTTGACCAACACCCTCTCTATAAATAGGGGATGAATGTTTCATCCCCAAGGCAATTCCATGTGTTGGAAAAATTAGAAATCCACAAAGGTGGTGCAATATAATTTTATTTTTCCTTTTGTTAATTATTCACGAGCATCCTTCCACCGGATTGTTGAACAAGGACGAGGGAATACTTGAGAAGGCTCTTTTGGATTTGTTCGTGTGAACGGGATATCCATCTTCTCAAAGGTTGTCACTCCGAGAGGTTAGTTCACGTAAACTCCTAGCAATTCCGCATGCGTAGGATTTATGTGACGAATTTGTATGCATGATTTGTTGTTGAATTATTATTTGAATTAATATTGGATTAATTCATGCTAGTAATAATTGATAGAATTAAATTTGTATTTAAATATTCATCCCGCATAGATCCGGGCAATTAATTCCCCAACAGCAGATTACACACCAATCTCCATTGCATCATCAATATCCCATTCTTGATGATCCTTGATCGGGGCTGTCTGAGAATCATGCTTAAGTCATCTGAGTTCTCACACCCTCAATGACAACACTAACTCATGGGAACACAGATAAGAACAAATGCAAACAATCAAACATAATATTCTAATAACTGTAATGCCATACATTTAATATTAAATAACAATAATATTAAACCAATACTGAATATTATCTGAGCACTATGTTCATACAATGGATTGTATCTAGGACACTAACACTAACAGTGTAACACTCAGATTGGATTGTCTTGACCAAGAGATTACACTAGTGCATCTGTTGCGCTGAAGCGGACCTGCAGAGAGGATAAACTTTTCCGTACAGACTTATGGGATGAAGAGTTAGACCTCAGTGGTTGTTGGTTTCTTAAACTCTGTCACTTAATAAGGATTGTGTGTGATTAATAATTATTACTTTGACTTATGATGGGAAGAGAATCATTGCGACTTCGATACCTTATTTCTTGGGCAATAATATTAATTACATGACGATTTCTAAATTAACACAGAGAATCGTGTGCTTGGAGAGTCTTGTATGATTTGTCCCCTTGGTGGGCTCAGAACCTTTATCATACCAAATCTTGCAAGTGGAATTAATTTTCCAGTATGGATAATAATGTTGAGCTGTCCTTACTCCAAGGATAAAGATATTATTAATATAAAGCTTTTCAATGGCTTAATTAATTAAGGGACTAAATAATCTTAAACACGGGATATAATAACCAGGAGCCATATTACCATAATATGGGTTGAGATGGATAGTGCAATATTAATTATATAGTGGAATTAATTAATATTAATGAGCTGAATAATATTGTGGCTCAATATTGGAATTCAGGGCCCATTGGGAGGTCCATCTTAATTATCCTAAATGCCCCTCAAGTAGCCCAAATAAAGTCCATTAAATGAAAAGGTGTTTAAAATAAAATAAATTATTGTTGCCTAATTTTTTCATAATTTTTGAAAATTATTAAAGGAAGAGAGAGAAAAGATTTTCTTGATTTTCTTGGAAAGATTTTATGGAATAAGTATTCTTGGAGTACAAGATTGCCCCTTAAATTCAAGAAAAGTCAAAGATCTTATTTCCTCCCAATTAATGTGAAATTTTCGAAAATTCCCTTATAATAGGGAGGAGGAGAATTTGTTGGGAGTTATTTTGGGAAATAGAATATATTGGATATATTCAAAATTGTATCTTGAAGAAGAAGCAATGAAATTTCCCAAGATCCAATAAGCCCTAATTTTTGTCCCCCCCTAGTGTTGTAAATAGGGGATGAATTTTTCATCCCCAAGGAATTCCATGTGTTGGGAAAATTAGAAATCCACAAAGGTGGTGCAACAAAATATTTATTTTTCCTTTGTTTATAATTGTTCATTGGAGAACCTCCTACCAAGGTTGTTGAACGAGGACTTGGGAATAATTGAGAAGGACTTTCGGTTGGTAGCCAGATCCCTGATCTTGTCTGTCTCAGAAGCTGTCACTCCAAAGGGCAAGTTTACGTAAACTCCTAGATATTCCGCATGCTAGGAACTTTTACGTGCTTATTATTTGCATGACGTTGAAATGATTATTATATGAATTCACATAGGTTAATTCATGTTAGTAATAATCTGTGATTTAAATTAATTTTTATGAGTTCATCCCGAATAGATCCTAGCATATAGTATCCCAACAACTGGTATCAGAGCCCTGGTTCGGGCTCTGATCTTTTAAACTGTAATTTAAATTGTTGTTCATTAAATTTTTAAATTGGATAGTAGAATTGCTAGATCTGTTTTGCAGGTATCCAATTGTCATGGTATTTTAATGAATTTTACATGCAAATAATTATTGGTTTTCACGAGTAGATTAGGATTTTTTTGATTTGATCAATGTAATAGACTAACCTAGATCTAGGTTTATTTATTTTTTTGTAAATAAATTACAACCGGATCGGGAACGAAGGCGGAGATGGAGAATTAAAGATGGTCGCACTGGGCGCCCGACGACGACGCTGAAGTTAAGGCAGTACGCCGCAAAAGCCGGGCCTAGCCGACCGCACGCAGCCGGAATGGGTGGTCGAAGTGTAGAGGGGCACGCGAACGCGCGCGCGCGGGCGGAGCTTGGCGTCGGGCAGATGCGTAGGAGCGCTCGTTTAGGTGCGCGTGGGTACGGGCGCATGCAGGGGCGAGCTACCGGGCGCCACAAGAAGGGGCGAATGCGATCTCGTTCGGGTGACGCATTCGCTGTAGAAGACTATCGAGCGATGGGTGCGGGATGGCCGGTTCGGGCGCGGGCGTGCGCTTGGACGCACGCGGACACGCGTTCCTGGCCATGAGCTACCCGTTGCCATACGTCGTCTCGAACCCTAGACGGATGACATTTTTTTAAAGAATTATTGCGGTTGAGTGGGAGCCTTTCGAGACGAATGATGAAGGCTAAAAGGAGGACGATTTCTCAAGATCGAGACTTGAAATTTAAACCATGACAGTTGGATATATGTGCCCAACTTGATTTATTTTTGTCTTGTTACTTGGTTTTAATTTCATACATAATTAATTGTTAAAGTGTTTGCATGTTATTTGAATTGTCTAAAGAAAATCTCACTTTCGAAAATTACTAAGTATTTTTATTGATTGACAATTTTATTTCGGATAATAAAATTACGTTAATTTTGACCTCCATGATTTATTTATTTGTGAATTCTTTTGGAGAAATTTTCCCCTCGGAACGGGCAAAAGATAAATTTCACATGAATAAATTCTCAAAAGGATGATTGTGGATTATTAATAGTGGCGACGATGACCCTCCCCACGAGGCTCGTTCAAAACGAAGTGATAATTCTGTATTTCATCATGGTTATTACTTAGGTATAAAATTTATATGCATATACTTCCCCGAAGTCCCTGTCAATTTTATATTGGTCAAGTGGGAGCCGACTATTAATTTTGTATTAAAGGTTTGTAACTGTTCCTATTTGTAACTTGCTTGAATGCATTTAAATAGACAGTTCACCCCACGTGACCTATTTAAACTATTTTGAGATGTCGACTGATACATATTAATTTGTTTTGAGATTTTGATATGAATGATGTGATCATTATGTGATATTTTGTGCTTATACAATTATTATTTATTTCAGTTCAGCATGTCACAACCTTTTAATCCACTGTATGCTATACTTAAAGATCATCAGCTGTCTGGTGAAAATTATGTTGATTGGAAATGAAAACTTATGATTGTCCTGACTGCACAAAAGCACAAGTGGGTTCTGTTAAGGTTATACTGAAAAGTATGTTTTTTTGTATAACCAAATTGAATTTCTTATTTATTTACTGAAATAAATTATTTATCACTGTTGCATTAAATATGAATGAATGTTATATATATATACTGCATACATGTTCAATAAATAGTACGTGTTACATTGTAGTTAACTTGGTGATACCAGATCACGAAAAATCAAATTAACAGTTCCTCGTAACTAAGTACAAATTAACAACCTAGATGGAAATGAACAAACCATCTTGAAAGGTTGAAGTGTAAGGCTCAGATTGGCCTGTCTTGACTAAGAGATTACACTAGTGCATTATGATGCGCTGAATAGGACATACTGGAGGATAAATTCTTCGGTACTGAATATACAAGAATTAGACCTGAGTGGTTCGTTGTTTCTTAATCTCCATTCCTTAAATAGGATCGTGTGAAATTAATAACTATTGCTTTGACTTATGCTGGGAAGAGAATCAACGTGATTCGATACCTTATATCTTGGGCAATGTTATTAGTTACACGACGATTGCTAAAATTTAATACGGAGAATCGTGTGCAAGTACGACTTGCTTGATTTGTCCCCCTGGTGGGCTCAGAATCTTTATCATACCAAATCTTGCAAGTGGAAATTTATTTCCGGTATGGATAATAATGTTGAGTTATCTTTACTCCAAGGTTAAAGATATTAATTAATATAAAGCCTGTTCAGTGGCCTAATTAATTAGTGGACTAAGATAATCTTAAACACTTGAAATAATGACCGGGAGCCATATTATTGTGTAGTCGTAATATGGGTTAAGATGGATAGTTCAATATTAATTTTATAGTGGAATAAATTAATATTAATGGGCTTGAATAATATTTTGGCTAAATATTAAAGTTTCATAGCCCATTGGAGGTCCAATCTTAATTCTCCTAAAGGCCCCTCAAATAGCCCAAATTAAAGTCCAATTAATGAAAAGGAGAAGAAAATATTGTTGCCTTAATTTTCCAATATTTTCGAAAATATTAAGAGGAGAAAGAAAAGATTTTCTTGATTTTCTTGGAAACATTTTATGGAATAAGTATTCTTGAGATACAAGTTTATCCCATAAATTCAAGAAAAGTCAAAGATATTTTTTCCTTCCCTATTTAATTGAAATTTTTTAAAATTAGCAAGGCAAGAAGGAGGAGAAGATTTTGTTGGGATATATTTTGGGAAATAGAATATATTGGATATATTCTAGATTGTATCTTGGGGAAGAAGCAAGGAAATTTCCTTAAGACCCAACTTGGTCAAATTTTTGTCCCCCCCCCCTTGCTCTATAAACTATAAATATGGGATGAATTTTTCATCCCCAAGGCAATTCCATGTGTTGGAAATATTAAAAATCCACAAAGGTGGTGGCAAAATATTTTTATTTTTCTCCTTTATTAAAATCGTTCGTGTGAATCCTCCCACCGGATTACGTTCGTGGACGTGGGACATATTTGGGAAGGTTCTTTGGGTTGATCCATCGTCTCAACGGTTGTCTCTACAAGAGGTATGTAATCTCGTAACTCCTAGATTCCATATGCTTAGGATTTACGTGGATTACGTGTACGCATGTTGCTTATTTGCTTGTTTAATTATTATGTTGAATTTATTTAGGATTAATTCATGTTAGTAATTAATTGATTAATTTAAATATGTATTTAAATTCATCTCGAATAGATCCGGGCACCCATTATTTCCCAACATTTGGTATCAGAGCCTCGGTTTTGAGCTCTGTATTTAAATTATTATTTAAATTATGTTGACCATAAAATTTTATTGAAAATTGGATAGTAGAATTGATAGATCTGTTTTGCAGGTATCCAATTGTCATGGTATTTAATTTATTTTAAATTCATGCTTATGTTTTGGTTTTAATTCGACTCGTTCGAATTTGTTTTTTCTCGTGAAAAAATCCACGAGTAGATTAGGCTATTTGATTTATTCAATGTAATAGACTAGTCCAGATTTATGTTTATTTATTTTCTCGTTAAATAAATTGTAACCTGATCGAAGACGAAGACGGAGACGAGAAATTAAAATGGATCCGGAACCATACGCGCGCGACGTGGACGTCGCCAGGAGCACACGAGCACGACGCAAGGGGTCGGGCGGGATCAGCCCCCTGAACGCGCATAGGCGCGGGCACTCGCTGGGCGAGCGCTGGGCGGGGCGAGGCGAGGGCACGCCTGAAGTGCCAAGAGGATGAGGCGGTGGCTGAGCGACTGGCGAACGCGCGCGCGCATGCGTGCGTCCCACCCGTTGCATGTCGAGGTTGCTGAATCCATAGGGGCGACGCGCGCTGCGCCTTGGTGCACGGGGGCAGACGCTCGACCAAGGGGCCGGCCTGATGCAGACGTGCATCCCAGCTGTGAGCTACTTGGCGTGGCAATTCGTGATGGAATTTTTTTCGAGACGAACGAGTGGGAGAAATTCAAGACGGCTCTTCTTCAAAATCAAGCCAAGAAAAATCAAACCATGACAGTTGGATAATTTGTGTCCAATATGTTTATTTTATGCTTTACTTGATTTATTGTTGTATTTTCTTATGCTTTACTAAGTATGTTTTAAACAATTAATTCAGTTTTGAATCGAATTAATTTTGACCTCCATGATTTATTTATTTGTGAAATCTTTTGGAGAAATTCCCCTAATGGACGGCCATAAGAAAGATTTCACATGAATAAATTCTCAAAAGGATGATTGTGAATTATTATTAGTGGCGACGATGACCCTCCCAAGAGGCTCGATCAAAATGAAGTAGTAATTATGTATTTAATCATGGTTATTACTTAAGTAAAAAATTGATATGCATATACTTCGCTGAAGTCCCTATCAATTTTGTATTGGTCAAGTGGGAGCCAACTATTAATTTTTTTAAAATTAAAGGTTTGTAACTGTTCTTGTTTGTAACCTGCTTGAATGTGATTTAAATGATGACCCTCCTAAGAGGCTCATTTAAAACTGTTTTGAGATGTTGGCTGATGCATGTTCATATTTTTTTTGAGATTTCAATATGAATCATGTGATCGAATTATGTGATTTTCTGTGTGTTGATCCGAACATTGACACAAGATGCATGTTTATTTTCAGTATCATCATGTCGCAACCTTTTAATGCATTGAAATATATGCTGGTGAAAACTATGTGATTTGGAAAAAGAATATGACATTTGTCTTCACTGCACAACAACATCATTGGGTTCTTGGCGGATCCATACCTGAAAAACTTACTGAAAGGTCATCAAATGTGGAGAGATGTTTGTACAAAATCTGGGAGCAAGCCAACGAATCAATGAAATGTATAATCTTGACTTCATGAGGGGGTTGAATCAGCTGCGGAAATTGTACAAAGTCTTGAGGAAATGTTTTCCACAGAAAACCACATGACTAAAGAGTTTCATCAAAATGACGTGGAAAAGTTAAAAATTACCGAGGGAACACCTGTGAGGGATGATGTTCTCAGGGTCAGACGCCATTTTGAAAATCTTGCTTACCTCAGTACTAAGTATTGTGATGAGGCTCAAATCAAATTCTTGTTCCTAACTCTTCCAAGGTGTTTTGATGAGTTTTATTGTAATTTTGTGATCAGTGATCACATGTTTACTATGGATACTCTAC
Source organism: Stenogyne calaminthoides (assembly GCA_037126765.1). Taxonomy (NCBI): domain Eukaryota; kingdom Viridiplantae; phylum Streptophyta; class Magnoliopsida; order Lamiales; family Lamiaceae; genus Stenogyne; species Stenogyne calaminthoides. Next base: position 32,123,776 of record JBBCBC010000001.1, on the reverse strand, counting down.
AAGAGACCTTGGAGACAATAGAGAAACATTTGGGACAAGAAGACGAGCCTTTGGTGACTAAGAAACTTCTCTCGAGATCTAGGCCAATGGATGGTAAGATTATAGAGGAGGCAGAAAGTCAGATCCAAAGCAAAGCCCCTGCGAAGAAAGGTAAGGCAGTCAGTTGGTTAGGTGTCCAAAAGAAACCAAAAGGAAAATGTTTCAAATGCGGTGAAAAGGGACATTGGAAGTTAGTCTGTTCCAATCCTAAGAGGAAAGGAAAGAAAGGTAATTCTCAAGCATTAGTTGTTGAAACTTGTTTAGCGGCGTATGCTACCCATTCGTGGGTAATGGATACGGGGTCCACTGATCATGTTTGTTTCACATTACTGGGGTTCAAGCGGACTCGACAACTTAGTGGAAGTGAGATCCTCATCAAGCTAGGTGATGCTACGAGAGTGGCAGCTGAAGCAGTGGGAGACGTGTACCTGTCTTTTGAAGACAAGAGTTTTAATTTTAATAGATGTTCTTTATGTTCCTATTTTTCGCAAAAACATTATTTCTGTTTCCAAACTATTTTCTAATGGATATTTTGTCCGTTTTTATAAACATGTTACTGTTTTTCGTAATGATGTGGTTATTTGTTATAGAACTTTACGGAACAATCTCTATATTATTAACTATGCACATCACTCACAGAATGCATCCTATAACACATCTACTATTTCAAGTAATAAAAGAAAGCGTTCGACTGACGTGAATGTTGGGATTATACTGGAAAGTATGCTTTTACTTTGTATAATCAAACTGAATTTCGGACTTATTTACTGAAATAAATTGTTTATCACTGATGCTTTAAATATCATCGAATGTTACATATATTTATTGCATAACTGTTCATTAAATAGTATGTGTTACATTGTAGTTAATTTAGTGATACCAGATCACAGAAGATTAAATTAACAATCCCTTGTAACTAAAAGTACACCATTCACGACCTAGATGGAAATGAACAATCCATCGTGAAAGGTTGAAGTGTAAGGCTCGGATTGACTTGTCTTGACCAAGAGATTACACTAGTGCATGACTGATGCACTGAATAGGACCTACAGGAGGACAAATTCTTCAGAACTGAACAAGGAAGAATTAGACCTCAGTGGTTCGTTATTTCTTAATCTTTGTTCCTTAAATAGGATCACGTGTGGTTGGTAACTATTGCTTTGACTTATCATGGGTAGAGAATCAACGAGATTCAATACTTTTATCTTGGGCAATATTATTGGTCACATGCGATTGCTAAGATTTAATACGGAGAATCGTGTGCAAGTACACTTGTTCGATTTGCCCCCTTGGGAGGTTCATAAGCTTTATTGGAATGAAGATATGTATTCTTGGAATACAAGATTATCTCATCAAGAAATCTCCCACTTGGTTATCCATATAGTTATTTTCGAAAATTTTGAAATATAAAGGGCAAGAAAGATTTTCTTGATTTTCTTGAAAAGATATTATGAAAGATATCTATTTCTTGAAATACAAGAATATCTCATAAATTCAAGAAGATCCAAATCTTGGATTCTTGTTCCCTAATATTTCGAAATATTCCATAACAAATAAGAAAGTGGGATTTTGTGGAATATTTAATTATGGAGAAAAGAATATATGAGATATATTCAAGATTTCTTGGAGATCAAGAAATGATTTTGTCCTCCCTATTCCACATGAAATTTCGACCACCACCCTCTATAAATAGGGGATGAATGTTTCATTCTCAGCGTCGATAAAATATCAAATATTTTGAAACGTCGACGGATTTTATTTTTTCGAAAAACGTCAATTGTGAGTAGTGTACAATTCCATGTGCTGGAAAAATTAGTAAATCCACAAAGGTGGTGCAACAAAGTTGTTGGGAGATGAATTTAATAAAAGATATATGATTTTGATTAGATCCCAAAACCCCTAAGTATTACATGTTCAGAATGATCTTGATAGTTGAGTCAGGATTCAGTTTTAGAGTATTCAGGATGTTATCTGCAAAATGTATAGTCAGCAGATATAAATCAAGATAGGTTCTGAAGACTCTTAAGGAATCAGTATGTTTCTGAAAGAAACTGAAGTTTCAGCATGAAACTTAAGTTCTGAAGACTCAGTAGGAAACTGAGAATCTGAAGACTCAGTGAGAAACTGAGTATCTGAAGACTCAGTGTGAAACTGAGATACTGAAGACTCAGTATGATACTGAGGAACTGAAGACTCAGCATGAAGACTCAGTATATCAGTCAGTATATCTGTAAAGACTCAGAAGACTCTGAAGACTTAGAAGACGCTGAAAACTCAGAAGACCCTGAAGATTCAGAAGACTCTGAAGACGCAAGACTGAAGACTGAAGATTGAAGATCAAAAATACTGAAGGCACAGTAATTACTGAAGACTCAGTAATGTACTGAATGCTCAGTATAAACCTGAATGTTCCGAGGTACTGAAAATATCTATCTGAAGGATGCAATACTGAAAAGATCGCGATTCCTTAGAAAATAGATATTGCCCAAGACATTCCCATGCAGACAAAAGGAACTAAGACAAAGTGTTGTTAAGGTTATATCAACTCAGAGTTTGTAACCAAAAGAGCCGTTGAAGGTGTCTACCTTTAACTTGAGACAAAAGTCAAAAAGAGGAAGACAACACTGTACCATACTGACACTGACAGTGACAGGCCGCTGAAAAAGATGTCAGATGTACAAAAGTTCCAGACTGCAAAAAGTGAAGACCGGCTACATGAAAGACTATTGCCTAAAACGTGTTAGGGAGTTTCAAAACCTAAATATAGCCGTTCCTCACACACCATAAGAGGAAACTCACGAAGTTATCTCTCCAACGGATAGTTTTCAAGAGTGACCTTGGTGTATGCCTATAAATACTGGTGACCCTCTACATTGTAAGGTTACGGGAAATTTATACGCAACTCAAGAGCTCAAACTTATTATCGCAAAAGTTAAAGCAATCGAAAAACTTAGAATTTCCCAAGTGCTTCTATGTTGAAGAGAGCTCACTAAACTAAGCCTAGCTTGATAAGATTTATCCAAAGCTTAGTCGAGATATCCTAACCCTTTGCATTGTACTTCATTGTAAAGGATGTCTCATCCTAGTTGGAAACCAACCGAGAAACCCCAAACCCTTGAGAAGGTAGTTGGAGTGTGTTTGTTGGTGAGAAGAGTTGTAAAGAGTTAGTAAACTACGCGGAGTAGTCAGAAAACTCTAGAGGAGAAGTTAGTAAGCTACAGAGGTAGTCTGAAAGCTTGTTTGTGTTTGAGTTAGTAAACTACGGAGGTAGTCAGAAAACTCAAGGTCGGGTTGAGTAAATAAACTACGTGGAGTAGTCAGAAAGCTCAGGGCCGAGTTGAGTAAGTAAACTACGCGAGGTAGTCAGAAAGCTCAGAAGTGATTAGTGAATTTCTCGAGGATCGAGAGAGTGGATGTAGGAGCTTGAATCTACGAACCACTATAATTCTTTGTGTTGTTTATTGCTTTTTTTATACGTGCTTAATCGTTGCATTGACTCGAATTTGAAAGCATATTTTTTCATCGATATTCAGTTGGAATCAATCCACTGAAGTTGCATAACTGAATCACAGCTTAATCACTATTCCATTCAGGAAGGTTTTCAGCAAAGCTTAAAGCGAGTATAAACTAAGGGCCAACCATTCAAGACATGTCGAGTAAAGCTAGAAACGAGATAGTTACCAAACCGAACTTACTCTTCGAGGGTTCGATAAGTTAGTTATCGATCCAAGCAACTCGGGATCTCTGATACTCGGGACTCGGTTTGGATTATCTCGAGGTATCCGAAAAGCGACTCGGGATCACTGTCTCGATGAGACTTTGACTTAGAGCGTCTGTGCTTCTCGTAACCTAATCTTTCGGATTATCTGACCCAAGCTGACCTCAGTAAGAAAAGTTTTAAAAACACTGAACACGTGTATTCCCCCCCATACACGTGTAAGACTCGTTTGCACCGGGACCAACACAAGTTTATTTTACTTTTGTTAATTGTTCGCAAGCGTCCTACCACCGGATAGTCGAGCAAGGATTAAGGGAATACTTGGGATGTTCTTTTGGTGTGTCTAATCAACAAGACCATTGCCGTCCCAAGAGGTATGTTCACGTAAACTCGTAAAATTTCCGCATGCGTAGGATTTACGTGAATTGTTTATATGCATGATTTGTTGTTGGATTATTATTTGAATTAATATAGGATTAATTCATGCTAGTAATAATTATACGAATTAAATTTGTATTTAAATATTCATCCCGAGTAGATCTGTGCAACTTATTCCCCAATAACTGGTATTAGAGCCACAGTTTCGGGCTCTGAATTTTAAATTGTAATTTAATTCGTTGTCATTAAATTTGAAATTGGATAGTAGAAATGCTAGATCTTTTTTGCAGGTATCCAATTATCATGGAATTTAATGTGTTTATTTATGCATGCATATAAATTGTGGTTTTTAATTCGATTCGTTCGGATTCGTTTTGCCTCGTGAGAAAATCCATGAGTAAATTAGGATTTATTTGATTTGATCAATATAATAGACTAGTCTAGATCTAGGTTTATTTATTTTTTGTAAATAAATTATAACCGGATCTAAACGGAGCAATGAGACGGAAGAATTAAAGGATAAGATCCGTAACTGGCGTGGGTGGCGGCGCCCCACAAAACGCGCTGGCGAAGGCATGCGCGGTGACGCGACGACGGGCATGGGGCGAGGCCGAGGGCCGAAGCGAGGATCAGTCATACAAGACGGCAGTTCATATGCACACGCGGCGGCCAGGCGCCAAGTTGACCGCGAAGGCGAGCACGCGCGGTCATACAAGACGGCATCAGACCTGACGCGCGCCATGCCGCCGAAGTTACTGGCGAGGCAAAGTCGGCTGCGCTGAGCGCTGATGGCGCGGGTACACGAGCTTAACGAGGCTGGTACTAAGCCGCTGCCGAGGCTGACTTGGCCAAGTGGCCGGGCGGATGCGAGCGTGCATCCTGGCTGCGAGCTACTTGGCATGGCGTTTCGAGACGGAGTTCTTTTCAAGACGATCGAGTGGGAGAAATTCAAGACGTTAAGTTTTCTTTCAAAATCAAGCCAAGAAAAATCAAACCATGACAATTGGATAATTTGTGCCCAATATGTTTATTTTTCCGCTTTGCTTGATTTATTATTGTGTTATCTTATGCTTTATTTAATTTGTTTAAATGTGTTTGAATGAGAGTTGCCCAATGAAAAATCTCACCTTCAAAAAATTACTAAGTATGTTTAAATAATTAATTGACAATTTTATTCCGGATAATAAAATTGAATTAATTTTGACCTCTATGATTTATTTATTTGTGAATTCTTTTGGAGAAATTCCCCCCACGGGACGGTCAAAAGTTAGCTTTCACATGAATGAATTCCAAATGGATGATTGTGAATTATTACTAGTGGCGACGATGACCCTCCCCACGAGGCTCGTTCAAAGCTTTAAATAATAATTTCAGATTTAATCATGGTTATTACTTAGGTATAAAATTGATATGCATATACTTCCCAAGTCCCTGTCAATTTTATATTGGTCAAGTGGGAGCCAACTATTAATCTGGATATTAAAGGTTTTAAATCGTTTCTTGTTTGTAACTCGCTTGAATGTGTTTAAATAATGACCCACCCCACGTGGCTTATTTAAACTGTTTTGAGATGTTGGCTGATGCATGTTCATATTTTTTTTTAGATTTTAATATGATGCATGTGATCGAACCTTGTGATATATTTATGCTTATGCATATTATTTATTTCAGTTCAGCATGTCGTTACCTTTTAATCCACTGTTTATATACTTAAAGTCAAATATGTATGGAAAATATATTGATTGGAAACGAAAAAAATTAAAATTGTCCTCACTGCACAAAAGCACAAGTGGATTCTTGACACACCAAAATCAGATGAGCCAACTAACGAGTCAAAAATGTGAGACTCATTAGATCACCTTGCGAGAGATGTTGTCGCTGAAAATGGTGGAGGACAAACCCGTAAGGGATTACGTCCTCAAAATTGATGGCCCATCTGAACAAACTTGAGGTTCTAAGTGCAGATTATAATCTGGAGACTCAGATGAATTTGGTATTTCACTCTCTGCCCAAAAGTTTCTGAGCAATTTTTGCCTCGCTAGCTGATTTGTTGCAAGCTTTGGTCTCGGCAGAGATGTTGATAGGGCACCAAACTCAAGCTTTGACAGTAAGTGGTCCGTCTTCATCTTCTAGGCCAAGGGATGGCAAGAAGAAGAAGGTTACCAAAGGCCATAAGCAATCAGACTAAACTGTTGCCAAGGGCAATGATAAGATGGCGAATGCTGGTGGTGTCAAGGAAAATCCAAAGAGGAAGTGCTTAAGTTGCGGTGAAAGAGGACAATGGAGGTTTGCATGTTCCAACCCCAAAAGGGATGGAAAGAAAGGTAATTCTCACGCACTAGTTGGTGAAACTTGTTTAGCGGAGTATACTTCTCATTCGTGGGTGGTTGATACGAGATCTACTAATCATGTTTGCTTCACGGGTTCAAACTGATCCGGCAACTTAGTGGCAGTGAGATCCTCATCATACTGGGCGATGCTAAGAGAGTGGCAGCTGAAGCAGTGGGAGAAGTGCACCAGTCTTTTTGAAGACAGAGTTCTAATTTTAAGAGATGTTCTTTATGTTCCCAGTTTTAGAAAGAATTCACTTTCAGTTTCTAAAATTCTGTTAATAGACACTTAGTTTCTTCTAATAAGAATGAAATTATTTCTTAAAATGATGAGTGTGTCTGTTACGGGACATTGATGGAAAATCTCTATACAATTAAATGTGCACACCACTCACGAAATGCATCCTATAACACATCAACTGTTTCCGATAAAAGAAAACATGAACGAGACACTTCTATGGCATCTAAGATTGGGACATATTAATCCAAAGAGGATCCAAAGGTTGGAAGAAGTAGGTTCACTGGAGTCTCTCCAACTTGAACCAATTCCAACCTGCGAATCATGTTTGGAGGGTAAAATGACCAAGAGGGCATTTGGAGCCATGGGGAATAGAGCCAAAGAAGTGTTAGAAATCGTTCACACAGATGTATGTGGTCCAATGTAAACCAAAGCAAGAGGAGGTTATGAGTATTTCGTCACTTTTATTGATGATTACTCAAGGTACGGTTATATTTTCCTGATGAAGCATAAATCAGAGAATCATAGGGAAAAACGTATCAAGTCTCTACGATCCGATCGTGGAGGCGAATACCTCAGCGATGAGTTTTGACCCATTACTAATCAGACCAAACCCCTCAACAAAACGGGGTTGGGTTGAGCTTAAAAACGAGAACTCTTTTGGAAATGGTTAGATCTATGATGAGTTATGCGGATCTTCCCAAGTCGCTCGGGGTCATGCCTTGGAAACAAAGAAAGACCTACATTCTGAACTTGGTGCCATCCAAATCGGTTCCCAAAACTCCCAAAGAATTGTGGACCGGGCACAAGCCTAGTTTGAGACACATGAGGATTTGGGGGGTGTCCGACCAACGTGTTGGAAAAGGAAGCCAGAAAATTAGATCCTCGATCAGAATTAAGGTTGTTTGTGGGATACTCTGAGGGAACAAAAGGGTGTATGTTCTATGGTCCCGAAGATCAAAAGGTGGTAATAAGCACGCTTTAGATTTTTGGAAGAAGACTATATGAACGAAAGAAGACCCAGAAGTGAGATTACCTTAAATGAGCTAAGGGGGCTAACCTCAATGCCAACTGTACAAGATGACATACCAAACGACACACTTACACAACCGGAACCTCGTCGTAGTGGGAGGGTTGTGAAACAGCCCGAGAGATTCATGGGAATAGGAGAGTCCTCGGACTTGATTCCTGGACAAGACGAATCAGACCCATGGACGTATGACGAGGCAATCCAAGACAAGGTTGCAGATTCTTGGCAAACAGCAATGAAAGTCGAAATGGGTTCTATGAATCATAACAGAGTATGGGAGCTAGTCGAACCACTTAATAGGGTCAAACCCATTGGTTGCAAGTGGGTGTATAAGAGAAAAAGAAGACCGGACGGGAAGGTGGAAACCTTCAAGGCAAGACTCTTGGCGAAAGGTTATACTCAAAAAGAAGGGATCGATTATGAGGAAACTTTTTCGCCCGTAGCCATGCTCAAGTCCATCCGAATTCTCTTATCGATTGCTGCGCATCTCGACTTTGAAGTCTGGCAAATGGATGTCAAGACAGCTTTCCTTAACGGAAGTCTTGATGAAGAGATCTATATGCAACAACCCCAAGGCTTCATTGAAAAAGGCCAAGAACACCTAGTTTGTAAGCTCATGAAGTCCATTTACGGACTCAAACAAGCATCCAGAGCTTGGAACCAATGTTTTGATCATGTTATAAAGTCTTATGGGTTTGATCAAAATGAGTTCGAAAGTTGTGTGTACAAAAAGAGTGTCGGAACTGCATTGATATTCTTAGTACTATACGTAGATGACATTCTGATCATTGGGAATGATGTAAGGGTGTTATCAGACTTAAGAGCATGGCTTTCAAAACAATTTGATATGAAGGACTTAGGGGAAGCCGCACACATCCTTGGGATCAAGATCACTCGAGATCGCAAGAAAAGGATGATAGGCTTATCGCAAGCTTCATACATAAACACTGTCTTGAAACGATTCAGCATGCAGGATTCCAAGAAAGGCTTCGTACCTTTTAGACATGGAATCCATCTATCCAAGAAAATGTGCCCTAAGACGCAAAAGGAGATAGATGACATGAGAGGCATTCCATATGCTTCGGCTGTCGGAAGCCTTATATATGCAATGCTGTGTACGAGACCAGATATCTGCTTTGCCATTGTCATGGTGGCAAGATATCAAAGTAACCCGGGGGAAAGAACATTAGACGGCAGTTAAAAACATTCTGAAGTATCTGAAAAGAACTCGGGATAGAATGTTAATTTATCAGTCAGATAGACTAATCCCCATCGACTACACGGACTCGGATTTCCAATCAGACATAGACTCCAGAAAATCTACCTCCGGTAGTGTGTTTTGCATGGGGGAAGGAGCCGTGACATGGAGAAGCGTCAAGCAGAAATGCGTAGCAGATTCTACCTTGGAAGCCGAATATGTAGCTGCTTGCGAGGCAGCGAAAGAAGCAGTTTGGCTCAAGAACTTCCTAGTGGACTTAAATGTAGTTCCGAATTTGCCCAGCAGAATCACTGTTTATTGTGACAATACCGGAGCAGTTGCAAATTCAAGGGAACCAAGAGCCCACAAGGCCAGCAAATACATTGAAAGGAACCATCTTATACGAGATATTGTTAAGAGAGGAGATATAGATGTGGCAAAGATAGCGTCTGAAGATAACCTATCAGATCCATTCACAAAGGGTCTGCCTCTGAATACATTCGAGAGACATGTGGAAGGAATGGGTGTCAAAATCGTTGCCAATCTGCTTTGAGTATAAGTGGGAGAAATTATTAGGTTCGTGTAGGTGACATTAGATGTCACGAATTAGGAACTACACGAGACATGTTGTAGTATACTTAAAAGGACTTTGAGTATAAGTGGCGATTGTTGGGATTATCTTTCGAAAGTATGCTTTTACTTTGTATAATCAAAACAATTTTGGACTTATTTCTTGAAATAAATTGTTTATCACTGATGCTTTAAATATCATCGAATGTTACATATATTTATTGCATAACTGTTCATTAAATAGTACGTGTTACATTTGTCGCGAGTCGTTTTGATTGATGAATATTATGTGGCTAATTTAATTACAACTCACAAACAAAACATATCGTGTAAGATAAACATAAATAAGTTGAATTTGTTGACCCGATTCGTCAACATATGACTACTCCGGGGCATACCAAGCCGAGGATGTAGTATTACGAGCTTTTTATCGACAGATTCTTGATACATCTTATGAAGATGAATCGATGCAAAGTTATCGAATGAGTTCTAGGGTTTTTCATATATGTGGATGAACACTCTAATTTTTTTCTTTCCTCACCTCTCGGGATTTTTTTTGTAGGCTATATTTTCGGGATTATTTTATGAACCAACCCTTTCTTCTTTTTTTTCTTCCATTTATAGTGCGGTCAAGCATGATTTGGATTGGTAAAGCATGTCTTTGGATTCTTTGGATCATGCAAGAACTCGATTGGTGTTGCCACGTTCGACTTCATCTTCTAGATTGATCTTTGTACAAACGCGTAAATGCAGAGGACGCTCTTTTAATCATCGAGAATTAATCTTTTGTTCGGTTGGACTTTTTCGCTCGCCGCTTTTAAGATGTCGGTTCTTGAGATTTGAGTTGAAATCTTGACTGTTACGTTTGTTCGGTAGGTGGCCGAGCAATTACGATCGATTGGCGAACAAAAAGTAACTCATCCACGGGCATGATTATTATATTCAAACATTACACGCATTTCTTTGATGTTCGATTAATCACGATTTATTATATCGAACACAACAATACCCCACCGGTCGCTTTTTGTATTCTACATTGGGCATTTATTGTTAAAATCTGATTGGACCATGTTTGGCATCGTCAATTCATATTTGAAACTTGAATTAGTACCGGTGTCTATTTAAATCATATTTCTCTACTTTAAAATTTTTTCCTTTCTCCTCTACTCTTTTATCGTCTTCCGCGATTCGAAAGTTTCCGGCGAAGGATTCATTGTTCCGCCGAAGAAAATCATTCAGGTAACCGCCGCATTCTTCTTCTACTTTATAATCATGGCCTCTTGCTCGAATTCCTCTGTTCAATCCGACCATTATAGTTCCCTTCGCCTTCCCCCATTAGTAGAATCCCCCGTAATAATGTAAGCACATCGGAGGCAAATGCCTCGAACTCAGATTCCGTTGGCAATTTTTCGCAACCATTTACCGATTCTTTCTTTCGACTCGATAAAGCCCAAACGGAGTCGGATAGGGGTTTGTCCCGTAATGATTCGTTGGACGATTCTGATTATAATTCTTCGCCCCAAATTCAAATTAGGTCTAGGGCTATTGATAATGTTGATGTAGATAGAAATGATACTGCTGTGAGGGGGGAAATTTTAGCAACTGTAAATTTAGTCGAATCGAACATAGGTGTAGATGGTGGGCAAAACTCTGAACTTGGTATACCTGTTGGTGTTCCTCACAGTCCAACATATAGCGAGTATAATGCTCGTTATAATTTTGGCTTGCCCGAACAACCTCATAGGATTAGTGTAGAGAACGAGTACCCAGCGAGCAAAATGGCGAGCATAATTGATGTAGATATGCTCATTTCACCGCATAGAATTTATGAAACCCCTAAAGATGTCTTTTTTTTCGGGCACCCGTCCCGATGGCGGTGACCAACCCCCCGAGGGTTGTGTTGCCGTGAATTTGGACACCATGGAGGCTGGTCTTCGATTTCCTCTCCATCTGGCAATTACCCGTTTGCTCGTGGAATGGAATATTTCCATTACACAGCTTAAACCGAATGGATGGCATATGGTTATGAGTTTTTTGACGTTGTTCGGCAAAATGAAGCCAAGGTATTATCCTTCGGCAGCTGAACTTGCTCGGTTAGCGCACTTGACTCGTCCGAGGGGCGAACATGGGTGGTTGTTTATGCAAGCTAACGCCAAGTGCAAAATTATCGAGGATGTGCCGAACAAAATCAGTGACTGGAAAGAGAAGTTCTGGTTCGTAGGGGGCGATTGGAAAAGCCCGGCCTCTGGAAGCGAGCCAAATGCTCGTTTGGACATCCCCACTGACTTCGGAGTGTACCGAAGTAAGTGATTTTGTATCTTTCATTCTTCAATTTGAACTGATTTTAACTCACTTTTTATTTCAGGGATTCCAGCCGCGACGGATAAGGAGACAAACGACGGCTATTTTAGCAGCGTTTGGCAGATTGATCTGGAACCTCGTTCAGAAAGATCCGTGATAACTTTGAACACTGCCGAACAGAGAAAGAAAGGAGGTTTGTTCGTGCCTCCTCATCATCTCGTTGCTGTTGATCCTTCCGGTAAGGATTATCTTTTGTTTTTGTATAAGTCTTGTGTCTTTTTGTTCGCTGTCACCCGTTGATTCTGATTTCGTTTTATTTATAGCTTTTCCAGCTGTGACCATCGCTGTGAGTACGTCTGAACACACTGAGATGGCTCGAAGAAAGAGGCCACAGGAACTTGCTCGGATTCAGGCTGAGCGAGAAGCTCAGCGAACAGGTAGAGGGGAGGCGAGCAGGGCCAAACGACCCTCATCCGGTCCTGGAGAATCAAGTCGAGCACAGAGGGGCTCCCGTTCGGCTGAGCATGGGGCTGGCGAACAAACTCCACCACCGAAAAGACCAAGGGTGGAGATCGGCGAACAGGGGCCAAGCGAACAGGGCCCGAGCGAACAGGGGCTGACCGAACAGGGGCCGACCGAGCAAACTCAAACAAGCACTGATACCGTCAGGTCGACTCGGACCCCTACCGTCGAGGCGATCAGAGCGGCCGCTTCTGTTGTTGGTCCCATTTCGCAGATTGTCGAAATGGAAGTTGGCACATCTTCTCCTCCTCCAGCTGGACCTCGATCATGGACTCCGATAGACTCCGAGCTACGATCTCCCGAAGATAAATCATTCCTGGGATGGGATCCAGCTCGCGTGGGCAGGTACATTTTGCTCGCTCTGTAGCTGCTTTGGTTTCTGGTCGATATCTCTATACTCACTTGGTCAAATATGTATATACTGTAGGTTGAGCAGGTTGTCGCCCTTAATGCCCGACCTAAAGAATTACTTTTGCTCGCCGAGTGTTCGCAAAGTTCCAGGCGTGCCGGAGCATGTTCAAAAAGCTTGCCAGACTCCTGTTCGAGCGTGGACTACTGATCTGGAGGAGTCTACGACGGGTCCCACCCCCTTGGAAACTATGCGTTTGGGGCTGGTGCTTCAGGGTCAGTCTTTGGTCGCTCTTGAGAAAGCTTATGCTCAGTCCGCTAACATCCAAGCCAATTATTTGGCTTTGATTAGGAACTTCGAAGACAAAGTGATCGAGCTGAACAGGGTCCAGGATGAACTGAAATTGGCTCAGGAGCAAACTGTTTCGGTACAAGCTGGCGCCCAGCGGGCTCAGGAGGATGCTCGCCAATTTCAAGAGAATGCTCGCCTAGCTCAAGAGGATGCTCGTCACACAAGAGAGGCACTGAATCAGTCTCAGGAGGAGGTGATCAATATACGAAGGGCTCAAGAAGAAATGAATGTTGAGCTTCGTAAACTTCGGGCTGGTGTTGAAAAAATGGAAAGTGAGAGGGACGAACTTGGCCAACAGCTCATCATTGCTGAAGAAACTAACACTCGTTTAGGCCTCGAAAACTCTAAGCTGCATGATGACGAATATATTGACTCCATGTCTAATTTCTCGTATATTTGCGCTTTTGCTGATGCTGTCCGATCTGTTCGCCACACACTCAACAGCGAGCAAATTGCCCCTCTCATATCCAACTTTCAGCAGTACCTGGTTGATAACCCTCCAGATCGCAACCTCCCAATGTCGGATTTGAATGGTCTGTGTGACTTTTCCGTTCTTCCTGAAGGGATCAAAATTGACGATCCAATTCCGGATGAAGAGGAGAACTCAGACGTTATTGCTACTGAGGTTGCCGATCAAAATCTTCACACTGAATCTGGGATCAATCAACTACAGGACGAGCAAGAACCTCCGACAACCGAGCAAAATACGCCTCCCAGCGAGCATCTGATACCCGGACATCCTGAAGCTGTTGAGGGGACCGAACATAATGTGTTCGACATTTCTCTTCCATCTACCCCTAATTTTGACTTTGTACCTTGATGTCTTTTTTCTTTGCAAGACTTGTGTAACTTTTTGTCTTCTTCACTTTTTAATTCGAACAATATATCTTTAGATAATCCTCTAAGAATTTTCAGTGCCACTTCTCTATGTGGGTATCTTTTCCCAAGAGCACTCAGATCATTCATGATGCTAGTGAATCTGACCTCAAGTTTGTCAATGGATTCACTATCTTCCATTTCAAAGCTATCAAACTTTCCAATAGCAACATAAAGTTTGTTTTCCTTAATATGATATGTGCCTTGACACATAACAACAAGTGTGTCCCATATTTCTTTTGCAGTTTCACAGTGAGAAATCATCCCCATAACACCATCATGCTATACAAAGTATCTTTAGCAATGTAGTCAAGATTGACTAACTTTCTCTCATCAGGAATAAGTTGATCATCAGACTTTGGAAATTCATCTCTGGGATCATTCCTCTCAAAGATCGATGATTCAGGATTCACAACAAGAATTTGAATGGTCCTTCGTGAAACCACTCTCCACATTCTTTCATGTTTTGAATGAGATGAGCTGCATTCTCAATCTCCATAGGTCATAGCTCTCAACAGAGAACATAGGAAGTTTCTTAGAAGGCATGATGACTGAGCCTTGTAAGATATCAACAAACAGATCTATTCAGTAGACCACCAAAGTCTTTCAGCAAAATAGACTATGGCTACCAAAGCAAGTGGTCAAATTGAACCAACTTTCCGATACCACTTGTTGGTCCCGGTGCTAGAGTCGAAGTCTCACACGTATGGGGGAATACACGTGTTCAAATGATTTTTAATACTCTTCTTTCTTTCGAGGTCGGATGGGTCGGAGTTATCGATGATTTTGCCCTGAGAAGCACGGATTGCCCTGAGCCAAAGTCTACTGAGACAATGATCCTGAGCTGCTTTTAGAAGCTTCAGATTAGCCCAACTGAACCTGAGTTTTAGCCCAATCAGACGGAGATCTCGAGTCACTTGGATCGATAATTATGTTCTTGAACCCTCAAGAGAGTTAGTTCGATTTGGTAACTATCTGTTCTAGCTACTCAAGTGTGCGGAATGGTTGGCGTTTATACTCGTTTTTAACTTTGCTGAAAATCTTTCCTTTAATAAAACAGTGATTAAGGTTGTGATCAATTGATGCAAGTTCAGTGGATTGGTTCCAACTGAATATCAGTGAATTATTCTTTCAGTGAAAAACATGCAATAGATAATAATGCAGTACAGAAAGCAAAACAACACAACAATTATAGTGGTTCAGAGACTCAAGCTCCTACGTCCACTCTCTCTGATCTTCAGAGAAATTCCTTAACCACTTCCTAAAGCTTTCTGGTTAACTCACTGTAGCTTACTCACTTTTCTACCTTGAGTTTTCTGGCTGACTCACTGCAGCTTACTAACTCAAACACACACAAGTGTTCAGACTACCACAAGTAGCTTACTAACTTCTTCTCTAGAGTTTTCTGGCTAACTCAATGTAGCTTACTAACTCTTTACAACTCCAACTCACCAACAAAACACACACAAACTACCTTACAAAGGGTTTGGGTTTTGGGTTGGTTTCCAACTAGAATGAGATATCCTTTACAATAAGAACAAGGTAAAGGCTAGGATATCTCTACTAAGCTTTGGATATTTCTTATCAATCTAGGCTTAGTGAATGAGCTCTCTCCAATGTGAAATACTTGGGAAATTCTAGAGTTTTCGAGTGCTTCCATTTGCAATAATACGAATGAGCTCTTGAGTTGCTTTGAAATTTCCCGTAACCTCTCAATGTAAAGGGTCACTAGTATTTATAGGCAACTTCACCAAGGTCACTCTTGAAAAACTATCCGTTGGAGGAGATAGCTTCATGAGTTTTCTCTTATGGTGTTTGATGAACGACTATTTTTAGGGTTTGAATACTCCCTTGCATGTTTTAGGAAATATGCATTCATGTAGCCAATCACCAATTTTTGCAGTCTGGAACATAGTACTAATGACATGATTCAGTGTCCTATCGCTTTCAAAGGTCGTAAAAAAGTAGTGTTGTTGTCTTCCTCTGATTAGTTCTTGTCTTCAGTAAATGTAGACAAACATAACGGCTCTTTTTGGTCAATCTATCTGAATGAGACAACCTTAAACAACACTTGGACTTAGTTCCTTTTGTCTGGATATGAATGTTTTGGGCAATATCTACTTTTCTGAATATTTGTGTTTTTCTCAGTTTTGTAGTCTCTGAGATAGATATTATATGATTGCCTCCGAACATCCAAAGTTATAATCGAGTATTCGATATCTTATTGAGTTTTTCAGAACTCTTTGGGTCTATAGTATCTTACGTGTCTTGATATCTTGAGTCGTGATGTCTGTACGAGTCTTGATATCTTACGAGTCTTGATGTCTTACGAGTCTTGATATCTTACGAGTCTTGATGTCTTACGAGTATTGATGACATCTTGAGGCTTGATGTCTTCGATGACATCTTGAGTCTTGATGTCTTGATGACATCTTGAGTCTTGATGACATCTTGAGTCTTGATGTCTTGATGACATCTTGAGTCTTGATTTCTTGACAACTTGCGAGTCTTGATTACTTGATTACTTCTTGAGTCTTGATTTCTTCAATAACTTATTGAGTCTTGATTTCTTGATTTACTTCTTGAGTCTTGATGTCTTGATGACATCTTGAGTCTTCAATGTCTTCAGTGACATACTAAGTCTTCAGTGTCTTCAGTGACATACTGAGTCTTCAGTGTCTTTAGTGACATACTGAGTCTTCAGTGACTTCAGTGACATACTGAGTCTTTAGTGACATCTTGAGTCTTGATTTCTTCAAAGAACTCATCGAGTCTTGATTATTTGATTTATCGAGTCTTGATTTCTTCAAAGAACTTCATCGAGCCTTTAGTTTCTTGATTATTTATCGAGTCTTGATTATTTCAAAGAACTTACTTAGTCTTCAGTTTCTTCAAAATCTAACCTGATCTATATCTGCTGGTTATATATGGTGCAGATAACTTCCTCAACAATCTATACTGAAACCTGACTTAGTCTATCAAGATTATCCTGAACATGTCATACACAGGGGTTTTGTTATCTAATCAAAACTTCTTCATTTAATTCATCTCCCAACAAAAACATAAAAAGAAAAACCAATGTTGAAAAAGTAAAGACACAAACACAAATCAGAAGACAATGAGAAGTTGTCTTGTGATAAGAAAAGTAGGAAATTTCATTAATGATGAACAAGTACAGAAATTCCTATCAACTGATCTTACAATGTCTTCTGATCAAATTTACACAAGATCTCTGTTGCCTTCTTGAATTCTGAAGATATCATATAGTCTCTTCAGAATGTCTCTCTGCTTTTCGACTTCACTATGAGTGACTCCTGCTCTCGGTAGACACTGATAGTAAACATCTTGGAAAGCAACATGGTCAAAACTCTGGTCTGCTCAGAGTGTGAGAGGGATGTGCTGAAAACGAGGAGCAATTGGGATACTTGTTAGAAGCTTGGCCTCTCGCATCAGTAGCTTGTAGAAGACTTCATGTTTAGCCTCCAGCGAAATGAGAAAGTATTCATTGAACTTTGTGGGATCTTGGTCTTCTGGGATAATCTGAATGATGTAGACATCTATCAACCATTCTCCCAAGATCTGTCCCTAGAGCGGAAGAACATCCTTGTTGTAGATAAGATCTTCGATTGAAGAAGACAAGGATCTCTGGAACCACAATTCATCAGAAGATTCTTCCTTTCCAGGAGGATTGGATGCATCTTCTTCTTTCCTCTGGCCTCCTCAGCAGCTTGTTCTACTTCTATCTGCCTGGCCATCTTCAAACTCTTCTTCTACTCAGTAACATCTATTCTTCTTTGAACAGAAGAAGAAAATTCTTCAATAGTGTCAACTCTGGAGACTGTTTCTTCTAGAGTCTTGGCTAATTTTTCAATGACCTTCCTATGAATTTCAATCACCTTGTTGTTCTCTGTCACAATCTGATATAATTCAGCAATTTTGGTGTCGGCAACAGTAGCAGCAGCTGGCAGATGATCAACTAGAACAACAGCAACAAGGGTGGCAGCCAACTCAGAGAGTTGAATCAACAGTTCTGGAGTGACCTGAGTGGCTTGCCCAACAGTTGAGACTATCAATGCAGAAGATGGTCCAACCTGCTCTTCACCTGCAGCAGAGGATTCAACATGTTTTTCTCTATCTTCCCCCTTTTTGGTTGCATCAAAAAGTTGGGCAAGACGTTGCTGCATCACGTGGAAGTATTTGTTCATCTCTCCCTTAATCTCATCAGCTTCATGCTGGCAAATGTGAACAGTCGAGGCTGGAGCAATGAGCCATGAAATAACCTCTTCAAGAGTGGTCTTCGCCTGAGTTAACGAAGCACTAAAACGTCTCCATCCCCAGTCATACAGATTTTTCGTTTTGGCCAAACTGGCAAGGATTTGAGTGAAGGCTACCCGAAAGTCCTTATGACTAGAAACTTCAGTAGCAACTCGGGTGGTAATCTCCTCAACACGCTTCATCTCAAACTCAGCTGCTTGAGCATGAATTTTGAGCAACTCGTCCATAGTAAATTGGCGTTTTGATTCGACAATTTGCTTAACTTTATCCTCCATTTGCTCAATACAGGGTACAATTGTCTTCTCCATCAAACTGGTTGTCACAGCTAAGATTTGATCAGCAATTAAATCCTTTACCCCTTCCTGGATAGATAACTTCATTAAATTCAGGGATTCAGGATCTATGACAACAATTGTCTTCTGAGGTGCTATTTATTCAACTGGTTTCTCAGTAGCTTCTGTCAGTGTAAGCGCAACAACAACTTCTTGTCCCGATTTTTTTGCCTTGTCTACTAGGGTTGGGGAATTAATTGACCAGATCTATTCGTGGTGAATATTTAAATACAAATTTAATTCTAACAATTATTACTAGCATGAATTAATCGTATATTAATTCAAATAATAATTCAACAACAAATCATGCATATAAACAAACCACATAAATCCTACGCATGCGGAATTACTAGGAGTTTACGTGAACTAACCTCTTAGAGAGACAACCGTTGAGAAGATGGATACCCGTTCGCATGAACAAACCCAAAGAGCCTTTTCAAGTATTCCCTCGTCCTTGTTCAATAATCCGTTGGTAGGATGCTCACGAACAATTAACAAAAGGAAAAAAAAATTATGTTGCACCACTTTATGGATTTCTAATTTTTCTAAGACATGGAATTACCCTGGGGATGAAAAATTCATCCCCTATTTATAACAAGGGAGTGGGACGAAAATTTTAGGGTTTATGGGCCATTGGGAAATTTCCTTGCTTCTTCTCCAAGAAACAATCTTGAATGTATCCAATATATTCTATTTCCCAAAATAAATCCCAACAAAATCTTCTCCTCCTTATTACAAAGATATTTTTAAAAAATTTCATAATTAAGGGCAAGAAATAAGATCTTTGATTTTTCTTGAATTTATGGGATAATCTTGTATTACATATTCCAATGGGACAAATCAAGCAAGACGTACTTGCACACAATTCTCCGTATTAAATCTTAGCAGTCGTCATGCAACTAATAATATTGCCCAAGATATAAAGTATTGAATCACATTGATTCTCTACCCATCATAAGTCAAAGCAATAGTTATTAATTCCACACGATCCTATTTAAGGGATGGGGATTAAGAAATAACGAACCACTGAGGTCTAATTCTTCTATATTCAGCACTGGAGAATTTCTCCTCTTGTAGGTCCTATTCAGCGCATCATAATGCACTAGTGCAATATTTTGGTCAAGACAAGCTAATCTGAGCCTTACACATCAACCTTTCACGATGGATTTGTTCATTTCCATTTGGGTTGTGAATTCTGTACTTTGTTACAAGGAACTGTTAATTTAATCTTCTGTGATCTGGTATTACTAAATTAACTACAATGTAACACGTATTATTTATTGAATATGTATGTAGTAAATATATGTAACATTCAATCATATTTAAAACATCAGTGATAAATAATTTATTACAGCAAATAAGACAGAAATTCAGTCTGGTTATACAAAGTAAAAGCATACTTTCCAGTATAACCCCAACAATCTCCCACTTATACTCAAAGTCTGCTTTTAAGTATACTACAACATATCTCATGTTCTACGTGACGTCTAATGTCACCTACATGAACCTAATAATATCTCTTCCACTTATACTAAAAGCAGATTGGCAACGCTCTTGACACCCATTCCTTCCACATGTCTCTCGAATGTATTCTGAGGCAGACCCTTTGTGAATGGATCTGCTAGGTTGTCTTCCAATATGATCTTTGCCACCTCTATATAGTGTAAAACATGTAAAACAACACAAGATTTATAGTGGTTCGAACTAGACTTAGTTTACCGTGTTAGTCCAAACACCTTACAAACAGATATTTATAGAGTTCTCACTCAACTTATCCCAGAGATCAAGACTAGAAACCCTAGCATGAAATCTTGCTCACAAACTTAACCTAACACTCGGTTTGGGTAAAGATTAGTATGGTTTCCAACCGGAAATCTATCCTAGTATATGAGTAGCCTAAAGCTAAAGGATGAGATTTCTTGCTAAGAAACTATGAGATGAACACTTAGAGTATTTGCTTGAGTTCTTGGTGTTCTTGCGGAAATTTACTTGTAGATTGAGCTTGATGATAATTTCTGTAAACTTACTCTAAAGGTTTGATCCCATATTTATACACCTTGAAATCAAAGAGCCGTTGGAGAGCAATTTGAATTTCAGGCTATTTTTAGTACGTTTGCAGGGTGGATTTGATATGCTCAGAGGCGGTATGACTAATTGCGTGCTACTTAGTCCTTTATTGTCGTTTGACTCTGAAGCACCATATCCTGCAATGTTAGTTCCGTACGTGCGTGTCTCGTTTTCATTGGTTGTCAAGTACACTTATTCGGCACTTGATTCACCAACTTAGGTTGACATTTTTCCTGTCTGATAACCTCGTACGTATTAGGTAAAGCCTTGGTCGTTACCTGATTTGAACTGACCTGATCAGTTCGGACTGATCAGTCTACCTCATTGAGTCTTCTGATGTAAGTTGTCTTAGCACAGCTTACTGACTCTCCTGGTGTTCTTCTGATGTAGGTCTTCTTAAGGTCTTCTGGTCTTGTTTGTAAGCTAGTCATCTGATCTTCTGACTGTCTGATCATCTGATCTTCTGATTTTATGATCCTCTGATCTTCTTCAAGACTTAACCTATACATATTGAGTTCCCCCTCAATATGTGACCTATCTATTACATCAGCTGTCTATACATTTCAACTGGTCATCCTATTCTGATTTCTAATTCATCAGTCAGCTAACAGGTCTGACTGGTCCTATTACATCTATTTTGGAACTTCCATCAAAACTATAAATTTCCCAACAATTTCCCCCTTTTTGATGGAACCAAAACAGTTAATTCGAAAATCAGATAACAAAATGAAAAAAAACACAATAGAAATCAGAAGACAATAAGATGTTGTCTTAAGATCAGAAAAGGTAATGCATTTCATTAAAAGATAAGCATCTGTTACATGTACAATGAAAAGCCAGAAATTACCTATTCTTCTTATCCTATGTAGGGATCTAAAAAATCTTGTACATTCTTTGCAGAAGTTCCCTCAACCTGTCTTCTTCAATAATGTCCCCTTTTACCACAAAATCGTAGAATAGCTTCTTGAATGCGACTAGGTCAAATCTCTGATCTGGTCTAAGAGGTGGTATGATGGGCTCTGACCTGGGTAGAGTTGGCACCAGTGTCATGATGTTGCCTTCGTGCATTACAGCTTTGAAGAACTGTTCATAGTTTGCCTCCAGCCAATTCAGAAAGTCAGCATCGAACTTGCATTGATCTTCTTCTTCTGTCATCTTCTGAAGAATGTACACGTCCACCAGCCAGTCAGTCTTGATCCTGTTCCATTCTGGAACCAGGTCCTGACGGCATACCAGAATGCTCAACATCGAAGCAGGCAAGGCTCATTCTTCCCAGTCGATCTCTTCTGCAGCAGTAGCTTTCAGTCTTTGTCGCCTGATATACTTTATGTTCAGTCCAACTACATCCAGAAGCTTCATTCTTTTAATTGTCTCTTCAATTATCTTTTGCCTCCTGGATTTCTCTTCATGTTCTCGTATTTGCTCTTTGGATAAAAGTAGCTCAGCTCTGATAACAATTATTTTCTATAAAGGTTTCTTTGCTTGTTTCCCTTTTAGTTGTTTTCTCTTTTTAGCTTCTGCTTCAGCAGCTTCTTCTTCCTCAAATTTCTTTGCCAGTTCCAGACTTCTGGCCTGATCCTCTGAGTTTAGCCTCTTCTAAACAGATGAGGAAAAGTCCTCAATCTTGTCTAGTCTTGTAGTCAACTCTCCCATCGAGGTTTTCTGTTCTAGTTGCCTGCTGTGTTCCTCGATTGTTGAGAACATTTCAGCCAGTTCAGTATCAGGAACCTCTAAAGGAACCTCAAAAAAGTAACTTTTCCAGATGCTGGAGCAGCAGTAATGATGGCAAGTGGACCTCCACATGATTCTGCCTGTTTTTCTGGTCCTCTTTCTTCCCCCTTTTTGGTTGCATAAAAAAGAGTTGAATTTTTTTGCTCGAGGATGCCAAACTGCCTCAACTTTTCTTGCTTCAGCTCCTCTACCTCCAAGGGAGTGATGTGAACAGTTGAAGCAGACGGAGCACGTCCAAGCATTCTGCTCACAACATTTTCTAGCGCAGTTCTGGCCTTAGACATGGAACCTTCAAATCTTCTCCATGCTGCATCGAAACTCGTATCTGCTTTCATCAGAGACTTGTACTCCTCTTCTAGCAAGATTCTGATATCAGAGAGTGTGGACACCTCAGCTCCAAGCTTGTCCGCCAGTAACTCGATGCGTTACATCTCCTTCTCAGCAATTTCTATGTGCATATCAGAAAGTTTTGTAGCTGTGTGGTTCCGTTCTGATTCAACCAACTGCTTGGTCTTCTCCTCCATCTGGCTCATTAGATTAGTTTCCAGCATGTTGAATTGTGCTTTGACAGATACCTTAACCCCATCTTGAATAGTCTTCGAAAGATGATCTAGGGTTTCAGGTGGAATCACAACAGTCTTTTAAGATGTTGATGCCTTACCAGCCAGGGTCTCATCTGCTTCACCCTCAACTGGTTCATCGGCAACTTGCTCATAGTCAGCATAATGTCCAGCAATCTCCCAGACCATCTGGTCTGGCCCTTCAACATCTGAATATCCCATCTTCCTGCTGACTAGCCATCTGACATCACCATCAGTAGCCAACTCTGCAGCACTACTCACTCCAGCCAGCTGCTTCATCCTCAACTCCATATCAACAAACTTATCACGTCCTAAAACCTCCAAAATTATCAAAAAATCTTCACTTTCTTGTAGTCTGATATCCCTCCAGAACAGGATACCTGCTACCTGCTGTCTGACTCCTGGGTGCTCGATCAGGCTAGGGAAGTTCTTGTTCAGATAGTTTTCAACTCTTCGCCACAGAAACTTCACTACTGGATGCAGCGGTTCTGGTGAGTCTAGTTCAAGGATGGTTTTTGGTGTTGAATGGATTATGAGCAACAGACACAAACATGGCTTTCTGTCTGTCTGTCTGGATTGGTGGAGATGGTTCTTTCTGTGGCTCAGGTTGGGTAATATCTGGTTGAGGTGGGGAGGGTTGTCTGATGGGTGAGGGTGATTTGGATTTTTTTGGGGAGTGTGATGGTGATTTTCAGGTAGGGGTAGGTGATCTGGGAAAATGTAATGAGTCATGGGCAGGTTTCTTAAAAAGTGAGCTCAGGTGAGCTGAATCAAATGGCTCAGACTCATCTTGTGCATCTGCGGCTCCACTTCCTTCATCATCTCCTCCTTCTTCCCCTTCACCTTCAACTTCCCTTTCAACTTCCTCAGCCGCTGCTTCCTTTTCTGTACTGACAGTGCGTTCATAATTAACAACTATCTCATCTCCAACTTCTTCTCTAATAGGCTCTTTAGCTACTAACTCTTCTGACTCCAACATTTCAACATCACTATCTTTGTCTTTCAGCCCCTCAGATGGCATACCAGGTTTCTTGGGGAGCATCGATGTGAGTTTCTTCTGACGCTTTTCACTCACATCTTCAGCTTTACGAGCAGGTTTGGTAGCCATCTGTTTTCTCTTCATCTTCTTTTAGGCAGGCTGCTCTTGAGCCTCAGATTGAACAGAAGATGCCTGTGCCTTGTCCTTCACCCTTGACTTGGACACATATGGAATCGAATCATCATCACGTTGGCCTAGTATTTCCACATCCTTCCATAGAAGGGCTTTGAACTTCATTAGGTAGGACTTACGCCTTTTTTCTTATCACCTGTAGCTTGGAAGTTTGTCGGCAAGAATTATGGAGACTTTGTGAATGTTGCTGATTCTCTTAGATAGAATAACTTCATTCCTCTCATTCACTTCAAACTTGCAGTCTCCTGCAGTAAGTGATGTTTGAACAATCCAAGCCAGTTCATATCTTGGGCATTCTCAATAATCGCGGTCATCACCCTTTGCTTTAGCTGAGTTACAGCATCAGGGCTGAAGACTATTCCCAGAATTACCTTTGAAACGATTTCAAAGAGTAATCTATACTTCCTCTTCAAGTGGGGGTTGCTTTACATTGACCACTTGATCTCTGTTTGTTGGCCTCAGAAGGACTGTATGAAGATATTCCTCGTCACTAACACCCGCAGTGAACTAATCCTGAGCATTTATTCCTGCTGGTAGGCCAAAAATTCTTCTCAAATCATCATTCGGTACTTCAATTGTCGTTCGTCCAACTGATGAGATGAGCTCTTTATTGGCTGTCGCCTTCAGATTCTGCAAAAACTCCAAGGATTCGTGCATATAGACAGTGTCTAAGTGTCGATAGCAGAATTGCTATAGCCGAGATGCGCGGATACAGTCCAAAATCTTGAGCGATTTTGGATCAGTAGTGACAGTGAAGATTACATACTTCTCATCTATGATATCTTTCACCATAGACGCATAATTGCATATCTCTTCAGTCACAGATGAAGTTGTCATTTCTGCATAAACGACAAAATCTTAAATTATGTTCAGAAATACCTAGTGTGAATGATCACAGACTTAACATATAAGTGTTTCAAAGTATCATTCACTCAGTCATTTACCCATCATATATGCAGTGCATAATCGATAAATATTTGACATTTAATTTCAGACATATAAGCAAAAACCCATAAGCAGAAACTTAAAACCCTAGCACATAAAGCATATAGTCAATATAAACAAGATTATCAATTATTAGATATGTGATTTGAAAAGTGAAAAGCTTGAAGTTTAAATCGCGTAGTGTAGTTTGTAAGAAAAAAACTTTCTGGAAATGTTTGGATAATTTTGTAAAGAAAAGTAATGCAAAAGGTTTTCAAGAGAAATAGGTTTAGGGTTTAAATAGTGGGAGGGAAAAACATTTTGCAAGAAATCTTAAGAGTACTTGAGTATCCGTGTTTTAAATCGGATGGTCAAGATTAAACGGTTTGAAAAGGATTTGATCGTGCGGTTGAGGATTTTGATTGGCAGACTTTTGGACTTAAAAACGCGTAATAAATGCATTTAATACATAAATCCCACGTCCGCATTTAATGTAAGCAAATTAAAATTGCACCTAATTAAAAGGTGACACGTGAAAATTATGTCAATTCCTAAAAAAATTAATTAATGGCATCATCGATCCATAAAAATTAATAAGGCCCAGTTCAACTCACACAGCCAAATAGATCAGATTGGGCCTCTAAAGTCCAATAAATCGAATTGGGCCTCTAAAGTCCAATATATCGAATTGGGCCTCTAAAGTCCAATAAATCGAATTGGGCCTCTAAAGTCCAATGAATCGAATTGGGCCTCTAAAGTCCAATGAATCAAGTTGGGCCTCTAAACTCTAATAAAAGGAGTTGGACCTCTAAAGTCCATTAAATCAAGATGGGCCTCTGGAAGTCCAATGAAACAAATTAAGCCCAACCCAGATCTTACAAGCCCATAAAATATTTATAGAAACTTCTAGAATATTCTGGCCCGCCAGACAAAGCCTGTTAAGCCAAGGCCTAAAACCCTATTCTACATCTATAAATAGGAGTCTTCTTCATTCACTTTTATACACTCAAAGATACAGAGATATCAAGGAAACAACAACAACAGAAGATTGAAGGCTTCAGAATTCTCTACGAAGATTTGAAGACGTTCTTCATCGTGGTGGCTTGTCTATAAGTTCCCAAACTAGATTTCTCTCGAACTGCTCTAGTTCTTCTTGCATGGCTAGAATCCAGCTGACATCTTGTAGAGCTTCTTCTAGTGTGGCAGGTTCCTTCAAAGACAGATAACAACAATACATAGCACTTTCACCAATTTGATGTCTAGTTTGGACTCGAGCATTAGGACTGCCGATTATCTTGTCAGTCGGATGGTCTTTCAACCAAGTCCTTATTTCCTGATTTATATCAGTTTGGACATCATCATCCTCATCTGATATTGAGTCACTAGAGATTGGGAGAGGTACATTAATAGGATCCACTTGGCATGGACATGTCTCAGCTGATGTTGGAATCATCATAGGCTGATGTCTGTCCGCCGGAACATCAGGTGTTCCCCCTGAACCGGATGGTTCGGGTTATTATTATCTCGGTTTGTACCAAACTTCTTCATCGACAGTTGTACGTACCTTAGGGTCTGACTGACCTGGTGAATCGTCAAGATCAAAGTTAGGAACATACACTGTAACGTGATCTGATTCCTTAACTCATGCATTTTCTGATCCATTTTCTAAGAATCAGGTACATCTTGTTCTGGTACGGCTCGTTCTGAGGTAGATTTCTCCTGATCAGATGTTGACTCATCAAAGACCACATGAGGTGTTTCTTCCACAACTAGAGTTTGCCTGTTGAACACCCTGAAAGCCTTGCTGATTGAGGAGTATCCTAAGAATATACCCTCATTTAAGGTTTTCAACTGACTCTTCCCATTGTTGTGAATGAAACTCTTGCACCCAAAAACATGAAAGTAAGAAACACGAGGTTTTCTGCCATTCCACAGTTCATAGGGTGTTTTGAAGTGAATCTTAATCAGAGAACATCTATTCTGAGTGTGACAAGCAGTGTTGATTGCTTCTGCCCAGAAACGGTTTGAAGTTGCATGTTCAGCCAACATTGTGCGAGCAGCTTCTTTGAGTGTTCTATTTCTCCGTTCTACTACACCATTCTGTTGTGGTGTTCTGGCGGCTGATATCTCACGTTGTATACCAAACTTAGTGCAAAAATCAGTTATAAAAGAGTTCAGAAACTCTGTACCTTTATCTGATCTGATTTTCACAATACTGACACCCTTCTCATTCTGTAATCTCTTGAGCAGCTCAGGTATCTTTGTTGTAGTTTCATTCTTCTTATACAAGAATACAATCCAGGTGAACTTGGAGAAATCATCCACGATCACTAGAGTGTATTTGCGTCCACTGAAACTAAGTGGTGTAACTGGTCCAAACAGATATATGTGGAGCAGTTGCAATACTCTGCTGGATGGTGGTGATGGAATCCCCTTGAATGAAGCCTTGACTTGCTTTCCCTTCTGACATGCGACATATGTCTGATCCTTAGAGAAAACTTCATTCGGAAGCCCTTCAACCAAGGACATCCTTGTTATCTTGTTAAGTGTTTTAAAGTTCAGATGACTCATTCTCTTGTGCCAGAGCCAACTGCTACTTTTGGAACTCCTAACAATCAGGCATGCATTTCTTGGACAATTGTTCCAATCTGCATTGTAGATCATTCCTTTTCTGAAGCCAGTTAGCAAAATCTGTTGAGTAGCTCGATTCTTAATAGTGCATTGTTCAGTTGAGAACTCAACACTGAATCCGTTGTCGCAGAATTGTGAAACTGACAATAGGTTGTCCTTTAAACCATTGACATATGAGACTCCAGTAACTTGTACATCATCATTCACTAAGGTGCCAAACCCTCTGGTAAAACCAAAGTTATCATCACCAAAGAGTATACGTGGGCCTTCTTGTTCTATGTATGAACTGAGGAGATGTTTGTTGCCAGTCATGTGCCTTGAGCATCCACTATCGATGTACCAGATTGTTGCTTGTACACCTCTTTTATTTGCCAAACCCATGCGAACCTACAATTAGATCAGGCTTTAGGTACCCTAGTAGAATTGAGTCCTGGGGGTTAGTGTTACCTTTCGGGATCCAAACAAACAGGGCACTTCTATAATAATCATCAAGATCAGAAGGCCTGATTTGTCTCCCATAAACATCTACATAATCATACATCTCTTCATGTGCATTCTGATCAGTATGGTTATGAGTGTGAGCCTTGGATTAATCAGAAGACTTGAGATTTTTCTTATTAGTTTGTCTTCTTTTAATCCAGTGGGTCTCAGGTGCAACTGTCCTGTATTTCTGGTTAAAGGGATAGGTACGACTGCTACCATCAAAAGATTCATATCTTCTTTGCACATATGGTTTAGTCAGTTTACCTTTAGCATGCTGGTTAGGCAGCTTAACCTGATTAGATTTCAGCTGGGACTGTCCCTTGTGAGAAGGTCCAAGCTGATTCCTAATATGTTGATTAGGTTGAAGTCTCTTCAGGAGAACAGGGTTCCTCTGTTGATTCCTCGGCTGCTGCTTAATCAGTTGGGGTCCATTTCTGTTCCCTTTCTGATTAGGCTTTGGCCTTACCTGATCAACTGGTTTCTTTCCCATATCAGATGTAGATTTAACATGATGTGCATCTTTACCAGAAACCTTCTTTGATTCACATTCTGAGGATGAACAAATTAGGACATGTAAGGATCCAGAAGGGCCTTCAAACCCAATACCCTTCTTATCAGTTGGCTTGCGATAGTAGTTGTTCAGATTTTGAACAGTCTTAGATGAGTTTGTGAAAACTTCTACTTTCTTTCGCAAACTGTCCTCACTGATTTTTAGACTCTCATGCAGTCGGATGAGTTCATCAAACTTAGCTTGTAGGACTTTGAGATTATCAACTTGTTGTAGGTTGAGAGCCTGTTGTTCTTTAATCAGTTTGTATTGATCAAAAGTACTGACTTTCAGAAACTCCAGTTCTGTGGTCATCTTCTGAACAGTTTCAATTGATTTCAATTCAGCAGCTCTACTTACCTCTTTATCCTTGATAAGCTGAATACTCTCAGCCCTTGGCTTATCGTTCTCAGCTTCCACTATTGTATAAGTGTCTACTGCATTAGAGAGATCATCAAACAATTGCTCATTGTAGAGCTGCAGGTCAATCTCTCCAATAGGTGTGCTAAGCACAACAGGTGTGGAAACAGAAACCATAGAAGATTTAGAGATTACCTCAGTTTGATCAGTTTCTTTGGCCATGAGACAAATATCGTCATTAGATGAGAATATTAGATTGTCGATATCATCAGGCAGAAGTCCTCGACGGATGAGTATCCAAAATCATCTGATGGCACGTAGGAATTATCTATACAAAAAGTATCAGCAACCAAAGCTTTTCTGTCTCTGTACTTTTACTCTCTTCTATTCTGTTTATCTTCCCTTTCTTGTGGAGTCAGGTCAGGTAGACACTGTAGTGACCTGGTTTTTTATAGTTGAAACATGCTCCAGGTTCCACAAAATTTCTTCTCCCAAGTGATTCCCTTCTCCTATGTGATCTGTCAGGAGATTTACCAGTTTGCCTGTAATCGAAATCTCTTCGATCTGATCTTTCATCTCGTTTGTCTTCCTTGTGATCATTT
The DNA here is from genome assembly GCA_037126765.1 of Stenogyne calaminthoides. Lineage (NCBI taxonomy): Eukaryota > Viridiplantae > Streptophyta > Magnoliopsida > Lamiales > Lamiaceae > Stenogyne > Stenogyne calaminthoides. The sequence goes on along the minus strand of JBBCBC010000001.1, from coordinate 32,094,172 downwards.
CTCTGATCATCTCTTTTTTCTTCTCTACGATCATCTCTTCAATCATCTCTTCTGTCATCAGAACAATGTCATTCTTGTGATCTGTCAGTAGATCTCCTATCTCTTCCTCTGCTTTGTCTGTAGTCATGATAGAATTTTCGATACATACCCAATTGAACATTAGATCGTTCAAGCTTTCTGGTCAGCAAAGCAATCTGTTCAGCCTGACTTATGATATTTCCTACTGGTTCTTTTGATCTTGAACTGCTGCTAGTTGCCTGGAATGCAACTGCTTTTCATATGGTAGGTGTAGCTTTAGTAGGTGACTCGTCTTCTTCTTGACCTCTTTCAATCAGGTCAAATTCATGAGCCTTTAGGCTGAGAAACATGTTGCTTGGCTTCATCTTTTGTAGGTCCCGAATGGTTTTTTCGTGAGGGCAGAAGTCTAGAGGGGAGGGGTGAATAGATAGACTTCTGAAAACTTTTTGCGTGAGATCAGGTGTGAAAGCAAGTATGTCCGATCAGAGTGCGTGTGAATCAGTTTGGACTGATATCCAACTTACTGATAGCCTGAGGGCAGATCAGTTCGGTGTCTATCAGTTTAACTGATGTGCGGAAGCTAAGTTAACCCGTGTGAAAAACCAGTTTACTCAAATCAGATTCTGAGTGATCTGTTTTAGATCAGATGACAAAGTATCAAACTGATCAGATCAGTTGCTTGGTGAAAATCAGACCTAGACTCAGAATATGCATGTAATACTGAAACAGGTAGTGTGCAACGTGTAAAGCATATAAGAACATATAAGGCACACCAGAATTTTATAGTGGTTCGGACAACTTTTCCTACATCCACTCTTCCCTATCAGTATGGTCACCAACTTAACCAACTTGGACTTAGTTTAATGTGTTAGTCCAACACAGTACAATCATATGTTTCAAGAGTTCTCACTCAACCAATCCCAGAAATCAGAAACTAGAAACCCCAGTCTGAAATCTTGCAAAATAAACTTAACCTAACTTTGTGAGTTTGGGTATAAGATTTGTTGTGTTCCAATTGGAATTCTATCCTAGTGTTTGAGTAGCCTAAAGCTAAAGGATAAGAATTCTATGCTAAGAACAATGGGATGAACACTTAGAAAATATTCTTGATTTTGTGTTCTTCGTGCGGAAATTGCGGATAGCTTGAGCTTGATGATAATTTTCGTGTCTTCATTATGAAGGTTGATCCCATATTTATAGACCATGATTTCAAAAGAGCCGTTGGAGAGCACTTTAAAATTCAGGCTATTTTAGGTAGATTTGCAGGCTTGATGTGACGTGCTTCAGGGACGGCATGACCGAAAGCATGTATGTTTGTCCTTTCTAGTCGTTTGACTATGCAGTGCCGAATCCCTCATTATCAGCTCCGTACATACGTGTCTCGTTCTCATTGGTTAACAAGTACACTTGTTCAGTGTTTGCTTTACCAACTAAGGTTGACATTCTTCTTGTCTGATTGATATTGTATGATCAGGTGCACCATCAGTTGTCACCTAGTGTGAGCTGACCAAATCAGATAACACTGATCAGTTTTCCTGATAGAGTCTTCTGATGCGAGTTGTCTTAGCTCAACTAGCAGACTCCTCTGATGTAGGTCTTCTGGTCCTTTTCTTCCCGTAGTCATCTGATCTTCAGGTCTTCTGATTCTTCGGCTTCATGTCTTCATCTGATCATCTGACTATCTGACTTGTCTGATCTTCTGATCTTCTGACTTGTCTGATCTTCTGATCTCCTTCAAGACTAAAACCTATACATATTGAGTTCCCCCTCAATATGTGATCTATCTATTACATCAGTTGTCTATACAACTCAGTTGGTCATCCTATCTGATATTTAAATCATCAGTTAGCTAACAGGTCTGACTGGTCCTATTACAAACTGTTTTGGAACTTCCATCAAAACTACAAATTATCCCAACAATTTCCCCCTTTTTTGATGGAACCAAAACATTAACTTCAGAAAAATAGATAACCAAATAAATGTAAATGACAGAAACAACAGAAATCAGAAGACAATATAAGACTTCATCTTCTTATCTCCTACATATCTCTCATGCCTTCAGGAACTTGAAAGATGTCATACATTCTTCTTAGTACTTCCTTCTGGTGATCTTCTTCAATGATATTCCCTCTTTCCAGTGCATCAAAATATGCTCTCCGGAATCCCACTAGATCATACTCTTGATTTTTCTTTAGAGGAGGGATCATATATTCATATCTTGGAGCAGAAGGCCTCAATGTCATTTTCTGCCCTTCCCTCATGACCTCTTTGTAGAATACTGGATATTTCGTTTCGAGGCAATCCAGAAAGATCTCATCAAACAAATTGTCATCTTGTTCTTCTGGAACTCGCTGAATCATGAAAACATCGCATAACTAGTTTTTCTTGATAATTCTCCAGGGATCATGAAGGTCTTCTCGGCATATAAGAATTTCATTGACCTTTGCAGGTAGGGCATTTTCTACCCAAGTCACATCTTCATCGAAAACGACCTTTTTTTTTTTTTTTCCTAAAAGCTCGATCCGAACTTCTTTGCTTCTTCAAACTTCTTCCTCCTAGTTGCCTCATCCATGATCCTTCTTTGTTTGATTTGGTCTTCTTGTTCTCTGATCTGCTCCTTTAACAAGAGATGTTCTGATCTTGTAACCACTGTTTTGTGAGCTGCGGGGCGTTTAGACTGTTTTCCTTTCAGTTGACTTCTTTTCTCTACCTCTGCTTCTGCTGCTTCTTCTTCTTCAAGTTTATTGGTCAGTTCAAGACTTCTTGCCTCTTCTTCTGTGTGCAGGTTTTTCTGAATAGTTGAGGAAAAATCCTCAATTTTGTCCACTCTCGCAATCAGATCAATCAATTCATCTTTCTGGTCAGAAATTGCCTTGTCCTAAATGTCCAGTTGTCTAGTGTGTTCTTCAACAGTTGTGAACATTTCGGTCAATTCAGTGTCTTAGACTTCAGCAGATTCACCAGGTCTTGATGCAGATATGATAGTCAGTTGAGCAGATGGGGCATCATGTTTTTCTAGGGCATCATGTTTTTCTGATGGCTGACCTTCCCCCTTTTTTGGTTACATCAAGAAGCTTTAGGATAATATTTTCCAGATTAGCAAACTAATAGAGCATTTCTGTCTTCAGCTCGTCGACCACCAAAGATTGTATTTGAACATTTGTGGCAGATGGAGTTGGACCAAGCATCTTGGACACGACATCTTCCAAGGCCTTCTTTGCAATGGAAAAATAAGTTTCAAATCTTTTTACGGCAGCCTCAAAGCTGGAATCAGCCTGCATCAGAGATTTATATGCCTCCACGAAGAGAATTCTGACATCAGACAACATGGAGACTTCCAAGCCAAGTTTCACTAACAATAGCTCCACCCTTTTCATTTCTGTTGTAGAAACTTCAGAATGCATCTCCACCAGTTTCGCGGCAGTCTGACTCCTCTCAGATTCAATAAGCTTTTGAGTTCTCTCCTCTATCTGACTCAAAAGAGTGTTGGCTAGATTGTTGAATTGAGCTTCCACTGATGCCTTAACCCCATCCAGAATAGTCATCGAAACAGGGTCTAGGGTCTTATTCTGAATCACTAATACTGGTGCGGATGTTTTCACCTCATCAGCTAGGGTATCATCCGGTTCACCCTCAACTGGTTCATCGGCAGCATGCTCAGACTCCTCAGCAAACTCAGGAAAGCCCATTTTCTTGTTTACCAGCCAGGCAACATCATTGTCAATTGCTAGGTTAGCAGCACTGGTTACTCAGGCCAGATGTTTCATTCTGAGCTCCATATACACAAATTCTTCATTCCCCATTGCCTCCAGCAACATCAGAAAGTCTTTAATATTTTGAAGTCTGATATCCCTCCAGAAGAGAATATCAGCCACTTGTTGACGAACACCTGAATGATCAACCAGATCAGGATAGTGAGTGTTCAGATAGTTGTTTACCCTTTGCTTCAGAAATCTGATGACTGGTTTTTCTGGCTCAGGTGATTCAAAAACTTTTCTAGTGTTAAAAGGGCTGTGAGCAACAGAAACAAATAAAGCCTTTTGCCTGGCTGTTTGGATATCTGGGGTGGCTTCTCTGTATGGTTCTGGTTGAGGTGGTTGGGCAAGCTCTGGTTGAGCAGGTTGGATTTGGGTAGGGGGTTATCTGGGAGGTGATGGGAAGGGTGTATTAGGTTGAGATGATAGAGGGGTAGGTGATCTGGGAAAGTGAGTGGGTTCATGACTTTTAAAGAGTGAGCTCAGATGTGCCGAGTCAGATGGTTCAGACTCGTCCTGAGCCTCTTCAAGATTATCTCCTTCTGCTCCACAAATCCTCATCTGACCAGTTTCCTCCACCTCAGTTAGTTCTCGACCCGTGCTGACCATGTGTTCAGAACTCACGGCGGCCTCCTCACCAGCCAACACAATCTGTTGATCCCCACCAGACTCCAGAATCTCAATATCAGTGTCTTCATCCCGAAGACCCCGAAGGCATTCCAACCTTCTTTGACAACATTGTGGTGAGCTTTCTCTAACGCTTCTCACCCACAATTTCAGATGTTTGCGTTGGTTTAATCGCCAGTGGTTTTCTTTTAAGAGCTATTGTCTTGGGTTCCTTTTTGGTTTTCGGCACATAGGGGGTTGGATCATCATCACGTTGCCCAGACAGCTCTTCATCCTTATGCAGCAATGCTTTGAACTTCTCCAGATATGGCTTTCGCCCAATCTCTCACCAAGGATAGTTTGGAATTTTATCAGCAAGGATCATCGAGACCTTGTAAATGTTGCAGATGTTCTTGGTCAGCACCACATTATTTTTCTCATTCACGACAAACTTTGTAGTTTCCTGCCGCAACCGATGTTTGAATAACCCCATCCAATTCTTGTTCGGAGCCTTCTTTATGATCGCGGTCATCACGTGCTGTTTTTGCTGGGTAAGAGCATCGGGGCTGAAGGCAATACCCAGAATTACTTTTGAAACGATTCAAAAAGTAATCTGTAGTTTCTCTTTAAATATGGAACCTTAACATTTTTGATGTTGGTGATGTTCCCTGGCATTAACAGCACGTTTTGCAAGTATTCTTTATCCGACATCCCTACTGTGTACTCATCGGGGTAGTTTCTCCCCGTTGGAAGCCCAAAGATCCTTCCAAGGTCATCATTGGTTACATCAATTATGTTCCCGCCGACGAACGAATACAGTTCCTTGTTGTCGGTTTCTTTCAACTTTCTCAAAAACTCCAGAGACTCGATGATGAAAACACTACTCAAATGTCGATAATAGAATTGTTCAAGACCACATGCTCTAAGACATTCTAGAATTTCCTTCGATTTTGGGTCATTTGTGGTGTGGAATATGACATACTTCTCATCGATCACGTTCTTAATCATGGATGCGTAATCACAACTTTCCGAAGATGATATAGAAGTTGTCATTTTTGAAAAACATATAAATATACAGTCTAAGTTAGGTTTTTCAAACCCTATTAAGTGTTAAAACGTTCAAAGTGCTTCAGACAATGTGTGGAATATTGCACAAGTAAAATCCCCAAAATATGCATTTGTTTAGAAAATACAGAGATTTATCATGGACATGATGTGAATAGATGCATAAAATACCATATGCATATATAATCTGTAATCCTAGTACATAATAGACAAGATACAACACATACAAAATACGCAAATTACCAGAAAAGCGATGTAAGATTTTGAGTTTGAAGATTAATCGCAGAGTGTAGAGAGTTGTAAGAGGTTTTTTTGAAATTTGTTGCGTTTTCTTTGAAGTAGAAAGGTGAAAGGTTTTAGAAAATGAAATTTTAAGGTTTTAAAAAGGTGGGAGGGAAAGTTTGCATGAAAATTTTGAAGGCACTTGAGTGTCCTTTGTTTAATCGAACGGTTAAGATCAAGTGATTGAAAAGTAATATCATCGTGCGGTCAAGGATTTAAAATGACAGACTTTTGGACTTAAAAGATCGCAATAAATGCATTTAACACAAAAATCCCACGTCCGAATTTAATGCTTGCAGTCATGACATCATCAAGTAATGGGAACAATAATCGCTAGCATAGATTAGAATAAGCATAAGTAAAGAGAAATCAGAAAACGTATCTGACTGATTGATATTGTAAGCAGTCAGTTACCACTTTGTTTTGATCTGGTTTGCCTGATTACTGTTGACCTTACTGATGGTAGGCTAGTCCTTATAATTTTTCCAACAATGTCCCACTTTTCTGGTCAGTTTCCTTCTGATCCAATCTGATCAGTTGAAGTTCCCCCTTCAACTGATATCCCTTTTCTGATTAATCCCTGACTGATCTTTTCTGATCAGTTGAGGTTCCATTACTCAACTGATCTTCCTCATATGGTCAATCTCTTAACCAACTGGTCCTGGAGACCAGTCCACCAAAGATTTCTGGTGCACTTTCTCCTTGGTCCAGAAGTCCTAGCGCATTACATAATTATCTGAATCTAACTTCAGATAGTGGCTTGGTTAAGATATCAGCTCTCTGCTTATCAGTATGGATCTTTTCCATTCTGATATTCTTCTTTTCAACATTATCTCTTATAAAGTGATGTCTGACATCCACATGCTTGCATCTTGTGTGTAGAACAGGATTCTGTGTAATTGCAATAGTACTATTACTGTCATAGAATATGGGCACATTCGTAGCTACAATGTTATAATCCCTCAGCTGTTGACTAAGCCAGAGCAGTTGGGAACAACAGCTTCCTGCGGCAATATATTCTGCTTCAGTGGTAGATGTGGCAACAAATGCCTGCTTCTTTGAGAACCAAGAGATCAGTTTACTTCCTAAGAACTGACATGTTCCTGAGGTTGACTTTCTGTCTATTCTGCAACCTCCATAATCAGAATCAGAATACCCACTAAGCTATAGATTATCATCTGATGGGTAGAATAAACCAAGGTTTACTGTCCCCTTTAGATACTTAAGAATCCGCTTAGCTGCTTCAGGTGGCTTCGCATTGGATTTGCCTGAAATCTGGCACATACACCTACTGCAAAAGTTATATATGGTCTACTGGCGGTCAGGTATAGTAAAGATCCAATGAGCGCCCTATATTTTTTCTGATTAGTTTTATGACCATTCTCGTCTGGATCCATCTTGAATCCAGTCATCATAGGAATTTTAGCTTCATTAATGTTCTGAATTCCGAACTTAGCCAACAGATTCCTAGTGTACTTTGCCTGACAGATGAATATACCTTATGTACTTTGTTTATCTTGAAAACCCAGAAAGTAATTCTTCTGACCCATCATGGACATTTTGAACTTCCCTTGGATCAGTTTGCTGAATTTGTCACATAAGCTTTTGTTGGGGGATCCGAAGATGATATCGTCCACATAGATCTGAACCATCAGAATATGTTCACCATCTTCTATTTTGAATAAGGTTCTATCTATTACTCCTTTAGTGAAACCACTGTCTATCAAGAACTGATATAATGTATCATACCAAGCTCGAGGAGCTTATTTCAGGCCATAAAGAGCTTTTCTTAAACGGTACACCTGGTTGCCTTTTTCAAAGCCAGGAGGTTGTTCAACATAAACTTCCCCAGCTGGTACCCCATTTAAGAATGAACTCTTTACTTCCATCTGATACACAATTAACCCTCTGTGGCCAGCATATGCCAGAAATAACCGAATGGCTTCCAAGCGAGCGACTGGTGCAAAGGTCTCATCATAATCAATTCCTTCTGATTGGAATACCCCTTAGCAACAAGTCTTGCCTTATTTTTTGTTATGACATTGTTCTCATCCCTCTTGTTCTTGAATAGCCACTTGGTGCCTATCACATCTTGATGAGTTGGTCTGTCTACCAGTTTTCAAACTTGATTCCTCTCAAACTGCTTTAATTCTTCTTGCATGGCTAGAATCCAGTTTCCTATCACTGGTTACTCAGGCCAGATGTTTCATTCTGAGCTCCATATACACAAATTCTTCATTCCCCATTGCCTCCAGCAACATCAGAAAGTCTTTAATATTTTGAAGTCTGATATCCCTCCAGAAGAGAATATCAGCCACTTGTTGACGAACACCTGAATGATCAACCAGATCAGGATAGTGAGTGTTCAGATAGTTGTTTACCCTTTGCTTTAGAAATCTGATGACTGGTTTTTCTGGCTCGGGTGATTCAAAGACTTTTTTGGTGTTAAAAGATATACACACAAACATGCGTGATATTAACATGTAATATTTATCGATCGGATAGAATTGAGCGAATTCAACACATTGAGAGAAAGCCTAAGTCGGTAATTAGTGAGATAAGTGTCAAAACTACAAACCCTATTCTTATGTTCAAGTATTATATCATCTAATTGAACGCAAATAAGAAAACACGAATGTAGAGATAGGGCCTTGAGGGAGAGAAGAACTAGAGGAAGCCGATAGGGTGATTAAAGAGATCGAGTTATAGACCACTTTTTAGATTCGAGGTAAGTAGAAATTCATTTGCAACTACAATGCATAAATATAATATTATGTGATTTAATTGTGATTAACTACCAATACGTGGATAATATGTGGATTGTGAAGTTTGATTGACATTCAATAATCATTGTGGAAAGAACTGGTGAGCTCGATATTTAATGTAAATTGGGTATGTGATATGTGAAACTTGTGAGTTAATCTGTGTTGCATTACATTGCATCATGCATATCATGCATTATCATGAAATGAGATTTGATAAAGTGATGTGTGTGTTGGCCACTGATTATACACCGAGGATGGAAGGGGCAACCTGTGAGTGGTAGTGACCAGGCAAATCCTGGCGGGCTTCCCAGAGTAGGCCAACATCTTATACTTATGCGGAAGGGGCGACCTGGGAGTGGTAGTGACCAGGCAAATCCTGGCTGGCTGCCCAGAGTAGGCCACCGTTTTATATATGTTATGAGTTCATGCCGGTGTAAAACAGTGAGTTTGGGGCCCTGCGAGGGTTTCATAAATAAGTTGGTGATTTCAAAAGAGAGTGCATGGGGAGGATTTTCAAATATTCACAACATCATGCATAATTTCTACGTACTGAGATTTATATATCTCACCTAGTTTATGCATTGTAGGTAATCTTGTCAACTTACACTTGTGATAGGTGGAGTACCTGCAGATTCTAAGAGTTGTATACATAGATAACAGCCTGTGGGGATTGCGCTCGAGTACCCACAAGAAGACTCTATCAGGTAGACTGATCAATTTTATTTGATCAGGTCAGCTCACACCAGGTGTCAACTGATGTTACACCAGGTCATACGTTGTCAATCAGAACAAGAAGAATGTAAACTTTAGTTGGTAGAACAAACACTGAAAAAATGCACTTGTTAACCAATGAGAACGAGACACGTACATACGGAGCTGACAATGCGGGATTCGGCGCTGCAAAGTCAAACGGCTATAAAGAACAAATATACACGCTTTCGGCCATGTCGTTCCTGAAGCACGTCAAATCAATCCTGCAACTTATAAAAAATAGCCTGAAATTCAAATTGCTCTCCAACGGCTCTTTGATTTCGAGGTTTATAAATATGGGATTTCTCTTCATAGTGAAGACATGGAAATTATCATCAAGCTTAAGCCATAAGCAAATTTCCGCACGAAGAACACTAAATTCAAGTTTATTTTATAAGTGTTCATCCCATTAGTTCTTAGAATAGAAATCTTATCCTCTAGCTTAAGGCTACATAAACACTAGGATAGATTTCCAGTTGGAACAACAACAAATCTATACCTAAACCCAAAATTTAGGTTAAGTTTGTTTTAGCAAGATTTCAGACTAGGGTTTCTAGTTCTGATTTCTGGGATCGGTTGAGTGAGAACTCTATAAACATCTGTTGGTTGTACTATGTTGGACTAACACAATAAACTAAGTCCAGTTGGTTAAGTTGGTGCCCATTGTGATAGGGAAGAGTGGACGTATGACTGGTTGTCCGAACCACTATAAAAATCTTATGTGTATTTACTTGCTCTTATCTGCTTTACACTATTGACTTGACTTTAAACTGAATACATATTCTGAGTTAGGATCAGTCTGCATCAAGCAACTGATCTGATCAGGTTGACATTTCAGTCATCTGATTAAAAACAGACTTCAGAATCTGATCTTATAAAACTGGTTTTTTCACACGGGTTAAAGCTAGCTTCCGCACATCAGTTAAACTGATAGACACCGAACTGATCTACCATCAGGCGATCAGTAAGTTGGATATCAGTCCAAACTGATTCACTCGCACACTGATCAAGCAACCTGCCATCACACCTGATCTTGCACAAAAAGTTTTTCAGAAGTCTATTCACCCCTCCCCTCTAGACTTCTGCCCTCACGAAACCCATTCGGGACCTACAAGTGGTGTCAGAGCAGTGGTTCTACGGACCACTGACTTTGAATATCATCGGTTCTTGAGGAAGAACCTTTGTGGTCACTTGAACATATCTTGAAAAACCGTTTTAAAACTTCATCTGTTTTCAAAACTCACTAAGCATACATCTGGTATGTATCATGATCTACCCAAGTTTTCTACTGATGAGTATGAAGATTGGGTCATACTCATGAAAAATCATCTGGGAGCTATAAGCAGCAGAATGATGGAAGTTCTTCAACAAGGACCTATCATTATCTACCACAATAACCCAGCTGAAGGTGGTGATCTAGATTTTTCAGTTGGCGCTCGGATCAGAAAGAGTCCATCTCCGATGGATGCTGAAGAAAGAAAGCTGTCAAATCTGGATACGGTTGCAAGACATATCATCATGAAGATGATGGATAAGATCACAAGAGAGAAGATCAAATATCTCAAGACTGCGAAGCAAATGTGGGATACTCTAGCTGAGATATGCGAAGGAAACGATCAGATCAAGGACAGCAGATTACAGGCCGAACTGGTTAAGTTCGAGAAACTCAAGATGCTTCCCAACGAGACGATCAACCATCTAGATGGAAGGATTACCATGTCAATCAACAAACTCAGAGAGTTAGGACGAGAAATGACCGACAAAGACATCAACTACAAGATTCTGAGATCTTTAACGAAGAAATGGGATATGAAGGTCACAGTGATCAAGGACTGCCAAAATATAGCAAAGATGAAGCCGAGCAGTTTATTCTTAAATCTGAAAGCGCATGAATTTGACCTGATTGAGAGAGGGCAAGAGGAAGATGATGAGTCATCTGCCGAAACCACACCTGCAACAACAAAAGCAGTAGCATTCAAAGCAGGCGACAGCTGCTCAAAATATTCTAAGCCTATTTGAAACATTGTAAGTAAAGCTGAACAGATTGCTTTATTCACCAGAAAACTTGGAAGATCAAACATTCAATTGGCAAAGTATAGAAGATTCTACAAAGACTATCAGAATAGCAGAGGAAGAGATAGAAGATCGCCTGACAGATCGCAGGAAAGAAACATATCTGATGACAAAAGAGACGACCAAAGAGAAAAGAAAAGAGATGATCGTGCTGAAGATCACAAATCAGAAAGGAGAAATTCAGATCAAAGGCAAACCGGGAAGTCACCTGACATATCATACAGAAGACATGACTCACCTGCCAGAAGAAGTTCTGTAGAGAGAGGAGTCTGCTTCAACTGCCAAAAACCAGGTCACTACAGTGCGGGCTGCCCTGACCTGACGCCAAGAGAAAGAGAAGATAAGAGGAACATAAGAGAGCAATGATATAGAGATAGAAAAGTTATGGTTGCTGACACTACAGGAATAGATGACTCTTATCTGCCATCAGAAGATTCTGGTTACTCATCTGTGGAAGACTTCTGTCTGATGAGAAATGCTGATTATTTCAACAACTTCGATGATCTGATGTTCTCATCTGATGATGACATTTGCCTCATGGCCAAGGAAGAAGATCAATCTGAGGTATCTTCTAAACCTTCTGTGTTTTCTGTTTCCACACCAGCTGTGCTGAGCACACCTGCTGGAGAGATTGACCTGCAGCTCTACAGTGAGCAATTGCTTGATGATCTCTCCAATGCAGTAGACACTTATACCATAGTGGAAGCTGAGAACAACAAGCTAAGGATAGAGAATATTTAGCTTGTTAAAGAAAATGCTGTCAGAAAGCCTGCTGAACTAAAATCAGCTGAAACTGCTCAAAAGATGACTACAGAACTGGAAGTTCTGAAAGTCAGTTCTTCTGATCAGGATAAACTGATTAAGGAACAGTTAGCCTGTTGGTCCTGGTGCAAATGAGTCTCACACGTGTATGGGGGGGGGAATACACGTGTTCAATGATTTTTAAAACTTTTTATTCACTGAGATCAGATGGGTTAGGATGTCCTGAGAAATTTGCCCTGAAAAGCACAAATCGCCCTAAGTTAAAGTGTACTGAGACAATGATCCTGAGCAGCTTTCAGAAGCTTCAGATTAGCCCAATTGATCCTGAGTTTTATCAGAGATCCTGAGAAGCTTGGATCAGATAATTATCTTACTGAATACTCAGTAGAGTTAGTTCAGTTTGGTAACTATCTGTTCTAGCTAATCAATAGTGCGGAATGGTTAGCCCTAAGTTTATACTCGTTTTAACTTGCTGAAAATCTCTTCCTTAGTAAAATAGTGGTTAAGGCTGTGAAAAATTTGATGCAAGTTCAGAGGATTGTTTCCAACTGAATATCAGTAAAATATGCTTTCACTGAAAAGCAAGCAACAAATATAATGCAGTACAGAAAGCAAACAACACAATAATTATAGTGGTTCAGAGACTCAAGCTCCACTCTCTCTGATCTTCAGATAAATTCCTTAACACACTTCCTAAAGCTTTCAGGCTGACTCACTGCAGCTTACTAAATTTTCTGCCTTGAGTTTACTGGCTGACTCACTGCAGCTTACTAACTCAACACACACAAGTTTTCAGACTACCACAAGTAGCTTACTAACTTCTCCTCTAGAGTTTTCTGGCTGACTAACCTGCAGCTTACTCACTCTTTACAACTCTAACTCACCAACAAATCACACACACTCAAACTACCTTATAAAAGGGTTTGGGTTTGGGTTGGTTTCCAACTAGGGTGAGATATCCTTTACAATAAGAACAAATGCAAAGGCTAGGATATCTCTACTAAGCTTTGGATATATCTATCAAATCTAGGCTTAGTGTAATGAGCTCTCTCCAATGTGAAACACTTGGGAAATTCTAGGGTTTTCGAGTGCTTCAGTTTGCAAGAATACGAATGAGCTCTTGAGTTGCTGTAATTTCCCGTAACCTCTTAATGGTGAAGGTCACTGGTTTTTATAGGCAACTTCACCAAGGTCACTCTTTGAAAAACTATTCGTTGGAAGAGATAGCTTCAAGAGTTTCCTCTTCTGGTTATTTATGAACGACTATTTTTAGGGTTTGAACACTCCCTTGCATGTTTTAGGTAATATGAAACCATGTAGCCAATCACCAATTTTTGCAGTCTGGAACATAGTACTACTGACAAAGTTCGGTGCCCTGTCGCTTTCAGTGTCAGTAAAGTACGGTGTTGTCTTCCTCTGATTGGTTCTTGTCTTCAGTGAATGTAGACAAACAAAACGGCTCTTTTAGGTCAATCTCTCTTAATGAGACAACCTTAAACAACACTTAGTTTTAGATCCTTTTGTCTGCACTTTAAATATTTTGGGCAACATTCATTCTTTATAAATGTGCGTCTTCCTCAGTTTTTTATGTACTCAGATAGCTATTCTTTAGTCCTTCTGAACATTCAGATCTACCTGAGTCTTCAGTAACTACTGAGTCTTCAGTATCTTCTTTGTCTTCAGTAACTTCTGAGTCTTCAGTATCTTCTGAGTCTTCAGTTCTTCAGTATCTTCTGAATTTTCAGTTCTTCAGTATCTTCTGAACATTCAGGTCTACCTGAGTCTTCAGTATCAAAACCTGATTAATATCTATTGACTATACATGGTGCAGATATCTTTCTGAACTATTCTAAACTGAAACCTGACTCAGACTATCAAGATTATCCTGAACGTGTCATACTCAGGGGTTTTGGGATCTAATCAAAACTCTTTATTAAATTCATCTCCCAACAATTTCCCCCTTTTTGATGATGCCAAAACCATCTTGTTATATTTAAGAAAACCTATCCTATACTCAAGTTTCAGTTGTCTATTACAATCCAAAATAGCATAACCCAATAATTTCAAACACAAAGGTATATCAAATAGTAAAAGACATGTAAGAAGATAATGAGATATTATCTTTGAGCATAAAAGATAAACTTTTCATTGATCAGTAGATAGTCATTACAGCTTAAAATGAACTTTCAAAAACAAAAGACATACACATAGAGTAAAAAGTCTTCAATCTTCTTCCACCTCATCATCAGGGACTTCAAGATTTAACATCCCATAATATCTCTTCTTCAATTCATCCCTCTTCTTGATGATTTATGGATTGCTCCCTGTCAGTCCTAACTGAGCAGCATACTCAACAACTTCTTTGGCAATAGCAGCTTCATTGACGACTCCAGTATGGAATCTAGTTGCTGGGTACTTGTACTGACCAGGTGCCTTTAGAGATACATTATGCTCATCAGCTAGATTTATCCACTTCTGTAGATATTCAGGATAAAAAGTCAGCAGATATTCTAGAAAGGCTTCATTGCGGTGAGGGCATCCTCCTCTCCATTCATGCAGAACATCATGATTGAACCAGAAGGTTCTCTTAAACTCTTCTCAAGCATCATTGATCTGGAGTGGCATCCATTTATCAATGTGTGGCCATTTCTGCACCCTGGTTTGTTCTTTGGACTTGCCCCATCTTTTTCCCATAAAGTTCCTGAAGCTTCCTCTTCTGCTCTGCTCTTCTTCTTTCTTCTTCCTGGTTAGCTCTGCTCCTTATACAGACATTGCTTGCCTTTTCTCTTTTTCAGCTGGCAGGGCAATGAGCTTGTTGTGCCAATCAAAATCCTTGACTTGAGCACTTGTATCATAGGTTCAAAAAACTTCTTAGAGCAGTTTCTCTGATTCAGTTTCTGTCTCTTTCTGAGTTTCGAATTCTTCAGGTTCAGAGAAGTCAACAATCAGTCTTCTCTTAACTGGTTTGGTAGAGACTTTCTTTTTCTTTCTCTCAGCTTCAACAAATGCCACTGACTTCCTCTTCTCAGCTCTTTTTGGATCAGCTGTCTCAACAACAGAATGAGCAGCAGCTGTCAGGCTTGTTTCAGTTTTTCTCTTCTCTGATCTCCTTAGTATCATTGCTTCCTGAGCTGTCTCTCTGCCTGTCTGGAAGAACTCAGTATCCTCAGGCTCAACTGACTTCAACTTTTCAGTTGCCTCGATTTCTTTCAGAGTTTTTAGAACATGCTGAGCTTTGAGTTCCTGCTGAGCTTTCTTCTCAAGGGTTTTCTTCAAATGTTCATCTAACTTACCCTTTGTTGAATGAGAAGTCCTTTCCTCCTTTTTGGCATCATAAATTGGAAGGATCTAGGAAAGAGTAGCATCCATGTGGAATTGTTCCTTGTTAATGGCTCTAATTTCTCCAGCCAGAACATCCAACTCATCATCCATACACCTCAGAACATTCCTGCCAACTGAAACCTCTTCAGAAAGTGGAGCAAATTGTTGGGCAAGAACTCCATGCATCAGTTCTGTCATCTTGGTCATGAGTAATGAGCTCATGTCCTCAACAACTAACTTGATCATCTCTTCATTTTTCTCAGCTAACTTCTTCTCCAGATAGGTTGTCCTCTCATTGTACTTAGCAGTAAGCTCTTCAGACATTCTCCTGGACATTTCTCCCATCTTAGTATCTAGATCAGAAATCTCCTATCTTATCTAGATAGGCTGTCCTGAACTGCTTGAATTTCAGTAGATGTGCTCAGCTTAGCCATGTGTTGAGCTTGTTCATGCAAAGCAGCATCCATCTTCTTGGATTGATCAGCTATCATCAATACCATCTATGTAAGCTTGGCTGTCATTGGCTCAACCTTCTTCAGTTCATCCAAGATAGGAGCCAGATCAATCATCTGAGCATGAGATGTATAGCTTGATTGAACCTCAGTCTGCATACCAAAATCAACAAACTTAATGATAGATTCTTCAGTAAATTTGGCATAATGAATAGTAGTGCCAAAAGGTACCTGAAGGGGTCTATCTTCAGTCTGAGGAATTTCAGTAATAGAGCTGGCATGACCTTCTTAGCTTGAGTGTCCTTTTCAGGTTCAGGACCTGTTGGGAAATTTGTATTAAGTTTTGATGGAAGTTCCAAAACAGATTGTAATGGGACCAGTCAGACCTGTTAGCTGACTGATGTTTAAGAATCAGATTAAGATGACCAGCTGAAATGTATAGATAGCTGATGTAAAAGATAGGTCACATATTGAGGGGGAACTCAATATGTATAGGTCAAGTCAATTTATCAGATGACTAGATAAGGTCAGATGATCAGAAGACAAGAAGAAGTTAGATGATCAGGTGAAGACATAAAGCTCAAGTTCAGAAGACCTAAAGATCAGATGACTCAAGAAGACCAGAAGACCTACATCACCCGAGTCTGCAAGTTGTGCTAAGACAACCTGCATCAGAAGACTCTACTTGGTAGACTGATCAGTTATCTAATCAGGTCAGCTCTCTCCTGGTGTTAACTAAATGTTACACCAGATCATACGAATCTTCGACAAGAAGATTGTCAAACTTTAGTTGGTAGAACAAACACTGAAGTGATGTACTTGTTAAACCAATGAGAGCGCGACACGTATGTAAAAAGGCTGACACTGCGGGATTCGGCACTGCAAAGTCAAAACGGCTACAAAAAGACACTATTCACGCTTTCGGCCATGCCGTCCCTGAGCACGTCAAATCAATCCTGCAAATCTACCAAATATAGCCAGAAATTCAAATTGCTCTCCAACGGCTCTTTGATTTCGAGGTCTATATATATGGGATTACTCTTCATAACGAGTAGAACGGAAATTATCAAGAAGCTCATACTATAGCCAAATTTCCGCACGAAGAACACAACCTTGAAGATTATTTTCTAAAGTGTTCATCCCATAGTTCTTAGCACAAAAATCTCATCCTCTAGCTGTTAGGCTATTTAAATACTAGGATAGATTTCAAAGTTGGAACAAACAACAAATCTTACCCAAAACCCAAATGTTAGGTTAAGTTTGTTTTTCAAGATTTTAGACTAGGGTTTCTAGTGCTGATTTCTGGGATCGGTTGAGTGAGAGCTCTATAAATATATGTTGGTGTAATGTGTTTGGACTAACACAATAATCTAAGTCCAGTTGGTTAAGTTGGTGCCCCTGTGATAGGGAAGAGTGGACGTAGGACTGGTTGTCCGAACCACTATAAATCTTGTGTGCACTTACTTGTTTAATTAACTGCTTTACACTATTGCACACAACTTGATTAAATCTGCATACATATTCTAAAGTTAGGATCAGCTAGCACCAAGCTACTGATCTGATCAGATTGACTCCATAGTCATCTGATTGAAAACAGCTTCGAAATCTGATTTGTTATAAACTGATTTTTCACACGGGTATAAACTAGCTTCCGCACAATCAGTTAAACTGATAGACACTGAACTGATCTGCCCTCAGGCGATCAGTAAGTTGGATATCAGTCCAAACTGATTCACTTGCACTCTGATCAGGCAAACTGCAATCACATCTGATCTGCACAAAAAAGTTTTCAGAAATCTATTCACCCCTCCCCTCTAGACTTCTGCCCTCACAAAACCTGTTCGAGACCTACAAGTGGTATCAGAGCAGTGGTTCTACGGACCACTGACTTTGAATATCATCGGTTCTTGAGGAAAGAACCTTTGTGGTCACTTGAACTGATCTTGAAAAACCTTTCCAAATCTCATTTGTTTTCAAACTCACGATCAGCATGGATAATACTTCGGGTATGTATCATGATTTGCCTAAATTTTCCATTGCTAAGTATGCAGATTGGACGATATACATGAGCAACCATCTGGGATCAATAAGCAGCAAGATGATAGAAGTTCTTGAACGAGGATCCATCATCATCTACCATGATAACCCAGCTGTTGGAGGTGATCTAGACTTTCCAGTTGGAAGTCTTGTCAGAAAGAGTCCCGCTCTGATAGATGCTGAAGAGAGAAAGTTGTACACTCTGGATACGATAGTTAGGCACATAATCATGAAGACCATAGAAAAGATAACCAGAGAAAAGATAAAGTATCTCAAGACAGCCAAACAGATGTGGGATACGCTTGCTGAAATGTGTGTGGGAAATGATCTGATTAAAGATAACAGACTGCAAGCTGAACTAGTGAAATTTGAGAAACTTAAGATGGTACCAAATGAAACCATCAATGAGCTCGATAGAAGAATCACCATGTCAGTCAACAAGCTACGGGAACTTGGACGAGAGATGTCAGATAAAGACATCAACTATAAGATCTTGAGATCTCTAACTAAGAAGTGGGATATGAAAGTCACAGTAATAAAGGATTGTCAAGATATTGCTAAGATGAAGCCAAGCAACCTGTTCCTGAGTCTTAAAGCCCATGAGTTTGATCTGATCGAAAGAGGGCAAGAAAAAGAAGACGAGTTGCCTGCTGAAGCCACACCTGCCTCATCAAAATCAGTTGCATTCAAAGTAGCCAGCAGCAACTCAAAGTCTATTGAACCTATTGGAAATATTTTAAGCCAAACTGAACAGATTGCTTTGCTAACCAGAAAACTTGAAAAATCTAACATTCACTTGGTAAGTATCGTAGATTTTACAGGGATTATCAAAACAGCAGAGGAAGAGATAGGAGGTCAACTGACAGATCTCTAGAAAGGACCAGATCTGATGACCAAAGAGATGATCACAGAGAGGATCGCAGAGAAGATAAGAAAAGAGATGATCGATCTGATGAAAGAAGAGACAACAACTCTGAGAGAAGAAATTCTGATTACAGGCAAACAGGAAAGTCACCTGATAGATTCTACAGACGAAATGACTCACCTGGCAGAAGAAGTTCCGTGGATCGTGGAGCGTGTTTCAACTGTGAGAAACCAGGTTATTACAGCGCAGATTGCCTAGAGCTGACACCAAAAGAAAGAGAAGAGAAGCGGAACAGAAGAGAGCAACGCTATAGAGACAGGAAAGCCATGGTTGCTGATACATCTGGAATTGATGATTCTTACATGCCTTCTAGGGATTCAGGCTACTCATCTGTAGAAGACTTCCGCCTGATGAGTAATGCTAATGATTTCTACCAATACGATGATCTGATGTTCTCATCTGATGAAGACATCTGTTTCATGGCTAAGGAGGAAGACCAATCTGAGGTAACCTCTAAACCTTCTGCTTTTTCAGTTTCCACACCAGCTATGATTAACACACCTGCTGGAGAGATTGACTTGCAGCTCTATTCTGAGCAATTGCTTGATGAACTCTATACTGCAGTAGACACTTATACAATAGTGGAAGCTGAAAACGATAAGCTAAGGATTGGAAATACTCAGCTTGTTAAGGAAAATGCTGTCAGTAAAGCAGCTGAACTAAAATCAGCTGAAGCTGCTCAGAAGATAACTGAAGAACTGAAAGTTCTGAAAGTTAATTCTTCTGATCAGGAGAAGCAGATTAAGGAACAACTAGCTATCAATAAACAGCAAGCTGATGATTTTAAAATCTTACAAGCCAAGTTTGATGAACTCTTTCGACTACATGAGAGTCTGAAATTAACTGAGGATAGTTTACGTAAGAAAATACAGGTTTTCACGAAATCTTCTAAAACCGTTCAGGATATGAACAACTATTTTCGTACGACAACTAATAAGAAGGGAATTGGGTATGAAAACCCTTCTACATCCTCAAAAGCCCCGTCTGATTCTTCAGAAAAGTGTAATCAAACGAGTTTCTGATACAGATACACATAAAGCAAAATTTGTATCTAACAAGGGAAATAGACCTGTTGAACGAGAAAGGCAAATGCCTAATCAGAAAGGGAACAAAAATGAACCCCAACTGTTTAAGCATCAGCCGAGGAATCAATAGAAGAACCTAGTTCTTGTGAAGAGACCTCAACTTGATCAACAAATTAGGTATCAGAAGAGACAACCTCTCAAAGGGAAATCTAATCTGAAACCTAATAAGGGTCAGCTGCCTAACAAGCAAGCTAAAGGTAAACTGCTAAGACCATATATGACAAAAAGATATGAATCTTTTAATGGTAGCAGTCGTACCTACCCTTACAATCAGAAACCTAGGGCTGCTGCACCTGAGCCCCACTGGGTTAAAAGAAGACAAACAGCAAGGAAAAAATCCCAAGTCTTCTGATTCACCCAAGGCTCGCACAAATAATCATACTGATCAGAATGCATATGAAGAGATGTATGATTATGTAGATGTTTATGGGAGACAAATCAGGTCTTCTGATCTATCTGATTACAATAGAAGTGCCCTGTTTGTATGGATCCCTAAAACCAACCCTCAGGACCCAATCCAAAAGGGGTACCTAAAGCCTGATTTGATTGCAGGTTCGCGTGGGTTTGGCCAACAAGGGAGGTGTACAAGCAACTATCTGGTACATCGATAGTGGATGCTCAAGGCACATGACTGGAAGCAAACATCTCCTTAGATCTTACACAGAATAAGAAGTCCCACGTGTACTCTTTGGTGATGATATCTTTGGTTTTACCAGAGGATTCAGAACCTTAGAAAATGATGATGTACAGGTTACTGGAGTCTCGTATGTCGAAGGTTTAAAGCATAATCTGTTATCAGTTTCACAATTCTGCGACAACAGATTCAGTGTTGAGTTCTCGACTGATCAGTGTACTATCAAGAATCGAGCTACTCAACAGATCTTGTTAACTGGTTCAAGAAAAGGAACGATTTATACAGTAGATTGGAACAGTTGTCCAAGAAATGCATGCCTGATTGTTAAGAGTTCAAAAGGTAGCAGTTGGCTCTGGCACAAGAGAATGAGTCATCTGAACTTTAAAAATCTTAACAAGATAGCAAGGATGTCCTTGGTTGAGGGTCTTCCGAATGAGGTATTCTCTAAGGATCAGACATGTGTCGCATGTCAGAAGGGAAAACAGGTTAAAGCCTCATTCAAGGGAATCCCTGGACCAGCATCCAGCAGAGTATTGCAACTGCTCCATATGGACTTATTTGGACCAGTTACACCAGTTAGTCTCAGCGGATGCAAATATACTCTGGTAATCATGGATGATTATTCCAAGTTTACCTGGGTTGTATTCTTGTATAAGAAGAATGAGATAACAACAAAGATAACCGAGCTGCTCAAGAAATTACAAAATAAAGGTACATAATTTTTGAATTCTTTCATAACTAATTTTTGCACTAAGTTTTGTATACAACATGAGACATCAGCTGCAAGAACGCCACAACAGAATGGGGTAGCAGAACGGAGAAACAAAACACTCAAAGAAGCTGCTCGCACTATGTTAGCTGAACATGCAACACCAAGCCGTTTCTGGGCAGAAGCCATCAATACTGCATGCCACACTCAGAACAGATGCTCTCTGACTAAGGCTCACTACAAAATACCCTAAGAACTTTGGAAGGGCAGAAAACCTCGTGTTTCTTACTTCCATGTTTTTGGGTGCAAATGTTTCATACACAACAATGGGAAGAGTCAGTTGAAAACTTTTGAGGCCATATCGAATGAGGGTATATTCTTAGGATATTCCTCATCCAGCAAGGCTTTCAGGGTTTACAACAGGCGAACCCTAGTTGTGGAAGAAACACCTCATGTGGTCTATGATGAGACATCTTCTGAACAAGAGAAAGCTGCCTCAGAACAAGCAGTACCAGATCAACCGGTACCTGATGCACAGAAAATGGATCAACTAAGTATCAAGGAGAAAGGATCAGAACAAGTAACAGTGTATATTCCAGAACTTGATCTTGCTGATTCACCAGGTCTATCAGACCCTAAGGTAACTGTAAATGAAGAAGCTGGTACAGCTGAGACAGTATAAACTGAAGCATTTGGTTTAGGGGGAACACCTGAAGTTCCTACGGACAGACATCAGCATATGATGAGTCCAACATCGGCTAAGACTTGTCCATGTCAAGTGGATCATAATTCTGCACCACTCCCAATCACTAGTAATGAACTACTATCAAAAGTGGATGATGTTCTCCAAACTGATGCAAATCAGAAAAGAAGGACCTGGGTAACCAGTCATCCAACTGATCTGATCATCGGAGACCCATCTGATAGAGTTAAAACTAGACATCAGATTGGTGAAAGTGCCATGTATTGTTGTTATCTGTCTTTGAAGGAACCAACTAAAGTAGAATAAGCTCTACAAGATGCAAACTGGATTCTAACCATGCAAGAAGAACTGGAACAGTTTGAAAGGAATCAGGTTTGGAAACTGGTGGACAGACCAACCCATCAAGATGTGATTGGCACAAAGTGGGTATTCAAGAACAAGAGAGATGAGAATAATGTCATAACCAGAAATAAGGAAAGACTTGTTGCTAAGGGTTATTCACAATTAGAATGAATTGATTATGATGAGACATTTGCACCAGTCGCTCGTCTGGAAGCCATTCGGCTGTTTTTGGCATATACCGCCCACAGAGGGTTTATTGTGTATCAGATGGATGTAAAGAGTGCATTCTTAAATGGGGTACTAGTTGAGGAATTTTATGTTGAACAACCTCCTGGCTTTGAAAAAGGTGACCAGGTGTACCGTTTAAGAAACGCTCTTTCTGTCCTGAAACAAGCTCCTCGAGCTTGGTATGATACACTCTCTCAGTTCTTGATAGACAGTGTTTGCACTAAAGGAATAGTGGACAGAACCTTATTCAGAATAGAAGATGGAGAAGATATTCTGATGGTTCAGATTTATGTGGACGACATCATCTTCGGATCTCCCAACAAGAGTTTATGTGATAAATTCAGCAAGCTGATACAAGGGAAGTTCAAGATGTCCATGATGGGTCAGATGAGTTACTTTCTTGGTCTATAAGTTAAGCAAAGTACAGAAGGGATATTCATCTGTCAGGCAAAGTACACTAGGAGTTTATTGGCTAAGTTTGGAGTTCAAAACTATAAGGAAGTCAGAATTCCTATGATGACTGGATTCAAGATGGATCCAGATGAGAATGGTCAGAAAACTAATCAGAAAGAATATAGGGATCTCTCATTGGATCTCTACTATACCTGACTGCTAGCATACTAGATATAATATTTGCAGTGGGTGTATGTGCAAGATTTCAGGTAAATCCAATGCAAAGCCACTTGGAAGCAGCTAAGCGGATTCTTAAGTATATGAAGGGGACAATAAACCTTGGTATATTTTACCCATCAGATGATAATCTAGAGCTTAGTGGGTATTCTGATTCTGATTATGGAGGTTGCAGAATTGACAGGAAGTCAACCTCAGGTACATGTCAGTTTTTAGGTAGTAAACTGATCTCATGGTTTTCAAAGAAGCAGACATCAATTGTGACATCTACTACTGAAGTAGAATATATGGCTGCAGGAAGCTATTGCTCCCAACTGCTCTGGCTTAGTCAGCAGCTGAGGGATTATAACATTGTAGCTAAGAATGTACCTATATTCTGTGACAGTAATAGTGCTTTTGCAATCACTCAGAATCCTGTTCTACATACAAGATACAAGCATGTGGATGTCAGACATCAATTTATAAGAGATCATGTTGAAAAGAAGAATATCAGAATGGAAAAGATGTCCAACGGCTCTTTGATTTCGAGGTCTATATATATGGGATTACTCTTCATAACGAGTAGGACGGAAACTATCAAGAAGCTCATACTATAGCCAAATTTCCGCACGAAGAACACAACCTTGAAGATTATTTTCTAAAGTGTTCATCCCATAGTTCTTAGCACATAAATCTCATCCTCTAGCTGTTAGGCTATTTAAATACTAGGATAGATTTAAAATTGGAAAAAACAACAAATCTTACCCAAAACCCCTAAAGTTAGGTTAAGTTTGTTTTACAAGATTTCATACTAGGGTTTCTAGTGCTGATTTCTGGGATCGGTTGAGTGAGAGCTCTATAAATATCTGTTGGTGTAATGTGTTTGGACTAACACAATAATCTAAGTCCAGTTGGTTAAGTTAGTGCCCCTGTGATAGGGAAGAGTGGATGTTGGACTGGTTGTCCGAACCACTATAAATCTTGTGTGCACTTACTTGTTTAATTAACTGCTTTACACTATTGCACACAACTTGATTAAATCTGCATACATATTCTAAAGTTAGGGTCAGCAAGCACCAAGCTACTGATCTGATCAGATTAACTCCATAGTCATCTGATTGAAAATAGCTTCGGAATCTGATTTGTTATAAACTGGTTTTTCACAGGGGTATAAACTAACTTCCGCACAATCAGTTAAACTGATAGACACCGAACTGATCTGCCCTCAGGCGATCAGTAAGTTGGATATTAGTCCAAACTGATTCACTTGCACTCTGATCAGGCAAACTGCAATCACACCTGATCTGCACGAAAAAGTTTTCAGAAGTCTATTCACCCCTCCCCTCTAGACTTCTGCCCTCACAAAACCCGTTCGGGACCTACAGGACCTTTCTCTCCATCTCCATCCTTGTCCTTTTCAGGTTCTGCTTTCCCACTACTCTCTTCTGTGCCACTCGACTTTCTCTCAGCAATCTTTCTTTTGACTAGGTCATCAAAATTTGAGACCTTCATCCTGAGTTTTGTCTTCCTGAATCTTGAAAATTTAGGAAGAATTGCTGTTTCCTTAAACCACCATTCTTCTCCTCTGAATGCAGCAATATTCAGCATCTCTGGCAAGGTCTGATTCAGGATGTAAACTGTTGTCCTCAATCTGATGAATAGATCCTGAGAGTCAGGGAATTCAGAGAGCTCAGGATGTCTATCCACGACAAATCTTTAACCTTTGCTTCTCCACTCAGCTTCCTCGGCTTCACCTTTCTGTAGTGGTGGAGGCACAATTTTCTCAGTGGGTTGGATAATCTGTAGGGTAGATGGATCAAGGAATGGTTCAGAGAGTAAAGCATCGAGATTTAGAATATCCTGGGATTCATTTGGCTCTGAGGGGTGTGAGGTTGGGATCTGTATTTGGCTATCCTTAGCAGGTTGTTGGGAACCTGTAAAGATTTATTGAGAGATCTTGTGTTTAGCAATGGAGGTTTCCATTACTTCAGAAAACACATTCTCCTCCTCAGCAACCTCTTTTTCTTCAATATTCTTCACCACCTGAGCTAACACCTGGAGTGGCAATTTCAGACCTTGCTGAGTTTCAGTTTAGCTTCCTTTTGTTTCACTGGCCTCTTTTTCAGCAATAGTCTGAAGCCTTTTTCTTTTCTGAGGGGCTAAGGCTTTTGTTTTCAATTTCTCTCCGGCCTTCCTCTTTGCTTTCAGTAGGGTCTTCCCCCTAGCTTGCTTGTCCTCCTCCATACTTGATCAGTGGCTTGCTGAACTGGCTTTCTAGTTTCCCTTACTAACTCAACCACTGGGGCCTCTTCCTCAGCTTCTTCTTCAGCAGTCTCCTCCTGAGACTCAGCAAGCTTTTCCTTTTTGCCTTTCATCCCTTTCTTTGTGGATCTGAACACTATTTTGGATATAGGAAAAGCTCTTGAGTCTGCAAAGATATCTTCCTCTTCTCTGCAAGTTTCCAAGATGAAATCAATCTTGGTGGCGTGTAATATCCTTTTCTTGATCACAATAGTACCATCCTTCTCCTTTTTACATGATTAGCTTGATCACTGACTAATGTTATCAGATATTGCAACCAATTAAATGCTCTGGAAGGAGAGTCTTCAATAGCAGCCATCAACCTCAGCTTAGGCTTACTAATTTGTTCAAGACTTCCAGTCCTCAAGTTTAACTGATTGTGGTCACTAATTTGTTCAAGACTTCAAGTCCTCATGAGGCATCTATTCACAATGTTAAGAAGTACCCGATACTTAGGTTTCAAATACTTCTTGTTTAATGTGTCCTCAAGTTTAACAGGGGCTTCCACAATCCAATCCAAATATTCTTGCTCCCTAACCATCATGTACAAAGTAGGGTTCTCCCCTCTATCATTTAACCCATACACAACATTCAAGTTCTTAGGAATAATGTAGAGCTCTCTAACAAAATCTACATACTTCGTACCATGAACCAAATGCAAGACGGTAATCCTAGAATCTATGCAGTTATCTTCATCA
The DNA here is from genome assembly GCA_037126765.1 of Stenogyne calaminthoides. NCBI lineage: Eukaryota > Viridiplantae > Streptophyta > Magnoliopsida > Lamiales > Lamiaceae > Stenogyne > Stenogyne calaminthoides. The sequence goes on along the minus strand of JBBCBC010000001.1, from coordinate 32,068,052 downwards.
AGTTGCATATTAACTACGAATTCGATTACCTCTCTTGAGTATTCTGCATCTGGGCGATTCGCGACCAGGCAGGTAAGATTAGCCAAACAGGATCATGTGCTGCATTTGCTGTACCATCTAGAGAAACAACATTCTCATAGCATGGTTTTTTGGAGATAGCAAGTTTGACAAAGATTGTGAGCGTCATTTTTTGGAGAATTTATGTGAAGGGTTTTGCAATAGGTGAGAATTATGGGCAATTGAAGATTTTGAAGCAGAGCCTTTTGAGAAGACGAAGGTTTTTGAAATATAGTATAAAGAGAGTTTGAAAGAGGTATATATTTTGAAAAGATTTGATCCAAGGATAATCGTGAAGATTTAAAAAAAAACAAAGGTTAGGATCAATTTAGGTTAAATCGGGTAGTTGAAAGGACAACTAGAGAGTACTAGCCGCCAATTTTTATCCTTATTGGTGATTAATGAACAGTGTTTTTAATCACTATTTCTGCAGACCATTGACTTTCCTTGAGAATTTCAAATGTCCCGCCCAATTATTTCCTCAGATGTTTTATCATTTATTTTAAATGATTTCTGAGATTTAGACAATAAATGAGGTGCATTTGTCAATAACTTCTTCAGACTAATTTTGACCATCAATCTTACTGAGTTTTGACCTTGATAAAATGTCAGTATAAAACTGAGTACTGAACTTCAGGATTACTGAGTTTCCCAAGACTCAGTGTTTAGGACCTTCATTTTATCCTGAGTTTTTCAGTAACATGAAAAACTTCATGCATCTGAAAACCTTCAATATTTCAGATTTGCCTTATTCACCTGGATCTAACATACCTAATTCAACTGATAGATCCTGAAATCTTGATTCAGCCAAAGGTTTAGTCAAGATATCAGCTCTCTGTTTATCAATATGAATTTTCTCCATTCTGATATCCTTCTTTTCAACATGATCTCTGATGAAGTGATGTCTGATATCAACATGCTTACATTTGGTGTGCAATACCGGATTTTGTGTAATAGCAATTGCACTATTATGGTCACAAAATATAGGTACTTCATTGGCTATAATCTTATAATCCCTCAATTGTTGTCTGAGCCAAAGAATTTGTGCACAACAGCTTCCTGCAGCCATGTATTCAGCTTCAGTAGTACTGATTGCTATTGAGGTCTGTTTCTTTGAAAACCATGATATCAGTTTACTTCCAAGAAATTGACAAGTTCCTGTAGTAGACTTCCTGTCAATTCTACATCCTCCATAATCAGCATCTGAATAACCAGTTAATTCCAGGTTATCATCAGCTGGATACCATAATCCTCTATTCACATTGCCTTTAAGATATTTCAGAATCTTTTTGGCAGCCTCCATGTGACTAGCCTAAGGATTAGCTTGGTATCTTGCACATATTCCAACAAAAAATGTTATATCAGGCCTACTTTCTGTGAGATATAGCAATGATCCAATGATCTCTCTATAATCAGTGTGATTTACTGATTTGCCTTCAGGATCAGGATCCATCTTGTAGTTAGTATTCATAGGAATTCTAACTGCATTGCAATTCTGTACACCATACTTAGCAATCAGATCTCTGATGTATTTTGCTTGATTGATGAAAATTCCTTCCTTAGTCTGTTTCACCCGAAGTCCAAGAAAGAAATTCATCTCCCCCATCATAGACATCTCAAACTTTCCTTTCATCAGAGTAGAAAACTTCTCACACAACTGATGATTTGGAGAAGCAAATATGATGTCATCCACGTAAATCTGAACTAGTAAGATATCCTTCCCATCTTCTATCCTGAATAAAGTTCTATCAACAGTTCCTTTGATAAAACCATGGTCAGTATGAAATTGAGAGAGTGTATCATACCATGCTCTGGGTGCTTGTTTAAGACCATACAAGGCTTTCCTGAGCCTGTAAACTTGGTCATTCTATCTGAAACCAGGTGTTTGTTTTACATAAACCTCTTCTTTAAGCACACCATTCAGAAATGCACTTTTCACATCCATTTGATAGACTGTGAATTTCATGTGGGCAGCATATGCAAGAAACTTTTTAATGGCTTCTAGTCTTGCAACAGGTGCAAAAGTTTCATCATAGTCCAAGCCTTCTTCTTGGGAATAACCTTGTGCAACTAGCCTTGCCTACTTTCTTACAATGTTGTTGTTCTCATCTCTCTTATTCTTGAACACCCTCTTAGTTCCAATCACATTGTGCCTCTTAGGTCTGTCCACTAGCTCCCAAACTTCATTTCTTGCGAACTGATTCAGTTCTTCTTGCATAGCAGTAATCCATAATGAATCTTGAAGAGCTTCTTCAATTTCAGTAGCTTCTTTTTCAGATAGGAAGCAGCAGAACAAAGCACTTTCTCCATGGAACCTTCTTGCTTTAACTCCTTCTGCTAGATCACCCACAATCTGACTTGTAGGATGACTATCCAACCATCTTCTCCTTGATGTTCCCCCTTCAGTAGTATCCTCAACATCAGAAATGTTAGGTTCAGGTAATTCATCAAATTCAGGGAACAACAGAAAAGGAGAGAGTGAATCATCTTCCTCAGGGGAAATTCCATTCAGAACATTGTCAGAGACATTTGTTTCCCCTTGGTCGATAGATTCAGAGTTTGCCTCAGCTGTGACCACATCTTCATCGGCATTACATACCTGAGTCTGAACTAGTGTATGTTCAAATTGGTCAGCTTCAGTGTGTTGGCTTTCCTTCAGTGGAGAATTTCCATCCTGAGTCTCACCATCCTGACTATTTCCATCCCGAGCTTCTTTATCTGAGTCAGATTCACTCCATTCATAGAAAGTGATTGACTCCTTCTTTTCAGGCTCAAAGGATGTTTTATCATTCTTTTTCAGGCTAAGTCTGGTGATTCTCTTGGTCAAATCTCCTGAGTCATGTTCCTGTTTCTTCTGAACACAAGTAGATTTATCAAAAACAACATGAGGTGTTTCTTCCACAATAAGAGTCCTACAGTTGTAAACTCTGAAGGCTTTACTGATTTCAGAATATCCTAAGAATATCCCTTCATCAGCTTTGCTATCAAAAGTCTTCAACTGATCTTTACCATTATTGTGTATGAAACACTTACAACTAAACACACGAAAGAAAGAAACAAGAGGCTTCCTTTCATTCCACAGCTCATAAGGTGTTTTTCCTTGATTCTTTGTCAGCATGGATCTGTTCTGAGAGTAGCATGCAGTGTTGATAGCTTCAGCCCAAAATCTCTTAGGAATATCAGCTTCAACAATCATTGTTCTTGCAGCTTCTTTTAGAGTCCTATTTCTTCTTTCAGCAACACCATTCTGTTGTGGGGTCCTTGCAGCTGATGTTTCATGAGCTATTCCATTTGCTGCACAATAATCAGATATAATATGGTTGATAAATTCAGTACCTTTATCCGATCTCATTTTGACCACACTCAGATTCTTTCCAGTACTGAATCTTTTCAGTAATTCTGGCAGTTTTGTCTGAGTCTCCTTCTTACTGAGTAAGAATATGACCCATGTGTATCTAGAGTAGTCGTCAACTACCACAAGTGTATATTTCCTGCCATTAGTCCTCACATGTGTCATTGGACCAAAGAGATCCATATGTAACAATTGTAGAATTCTGTCAGTAGACACTTCTACTTTGCTTTTACATGATGCTCTGATTTGTTTTCCTTCCTGGCAAGCATCACATACATGATCTTTACTGAACACTTCATTGGGTAACCCCCTCACAAGTGCTAATCTTGCAAGTTTGTTCAGGGTTTTGAAGTTTAAGTGATTCAGTCTTTTATGCCACAACCAACTGGTATCAGTAGAACATTTTGCAACCAAACATGTATCTTTAGGTGATAATTTCCAATCAGCAAGATACACATTTCCTTTTCTAGTACCAGTCAGTAATATTTGTTGTGAAGTATTGTCTTTCACATAACATAAATACTTTGAGAACTCAACACTGAATCCTTTGTCACAGAATTGACTGATTGAAAGCAAGTTATGCTTTAAACCAAAAACATATGAAAGACCATGGATATGAACAGAATCAATTTCAAGAGTTCCATATCCTTCAGTTTGTCCTTTGGAATTGTCTCCAAATGTAATCTGAGGGCCTTTTTGCTCAACATAGTCAGTGAGTAATTGTTTATATCCTGTCATATGTCTTGAACATCCACTGTCCAGATACCATCCAACAGGAGCCAATTCATTTCCACTCATCGTATTATGTTGTCTTCATTCATTAAAGTGCCTTTTTTCCTTCAATTGAAAAAACAGATCAGGTCTTAGGTACCCATTTGGTGTAGGGTCCTACCAGGTTAGATGTACCTTTTGGAACCCAAATCTGCCTGATAACTCTAATTACTTTAGAGTGGCTGATTTGTCTCCCATAAACATCTACATACACATTCACCACCCTAGGTGCCTTGGCAGTACCCTGTGTATGAGTGTCAGCCTTAGCATGAACATGAGCCTTAGAGTTCTTCTTGGGTTCAGGCCTCTTGTTCCAATGCTTTGGCTTTGGTGCAGCTGGTCTCTGTCTCTGCTGACTTGGGTTCAGGAAACCTTTACCCTTAGGCAAATGGGGTTTAGGTTGCTGTCTTTGACTTCAAATTTTGGTCTTTCAATGTCGAGGACTTGGTCTTTTCGATTGAGAATATCTCTGGCGAAAGTGTTTCTCTTCTAAAAATCCTCTCGATGGTTCAAGTCTGATTTCTTGAGTTGGTATTCTTAGCCTTTGAGGCTTTGGAAATCTTGGTTCGAAAATTTTATCGAAAGTGTTGGGTTTTCTAGCCTTTTCCTGAGGTTTGGGCTTTCTTACCTGAACCTTCAGTTTTTCTGAAACCATAGGTCCTTTATCCTTGTCTAAAACTCGGGGTTGTTCTTCAATGAGAAGATTAGTACATGCCACCGGTTTTACAAAGACAGTCTTAGTGTTACTAGAAGAAGCAACATTCAGAAGATCTTATGAGGTTCCCCCTGGATTATATCACAATCCAGCCTTTATAGTTGCAGGTCTTTGATAACTCTAAATTTCATCTATTACTTTAGATGCGTAATTCAATAGAGCTAACTTTCTCGCAGACACTATCCTCACTTTTCTTTAGAGTTTCATGCTTCTCAAAGAGGTCATTGAACTTCGATTCGATAAGTTTGAATCTCCCTCATTGGATTTCTCTAATTTTCCATTCGGGATCTCTATCTTTTTTTTTTTTCTCGAGAGTTGTACTTTCGAGAACATCTAGTTCATCAAGAGTTCCCATCAATTGAGAAGTGATCTCAAAGATTTTTAGAGTCTTTCCACTTCTGATTCTCAGCAGTCAGTTCTTTATTCTGCTCTTGAGTTTCTATGAGCAGTTTTTGTAACACAGAATAGTCATTCATAAGATTCTCAAAAGAATCCATCAGTCAAAGTCTTGGTTCTGATTGAACTTAAAATCTCAGGTGCTTGTGTAGGAGCAGCAACAGAGATAGAAGAATTTACCTCCTCCATAGAAGCAAGGCAGACATCATCATTTTCACTATCTGAGAATATCTCATTTGAAGAACTGGATCCTTCTTCAGATTGTTCTCCTTCTTCAGCTATCATAGCCTTCTTGCTGGAGATCTTTCTGTCTCTCCTTTCTTTCTTTGGCACTCAATTTCAGACAATCATATCGAAGTGACCCTTCTTTTTTGCGAGTTATAGATCTGTTGGTATCATCATCCTGATCACTTTCCTCCTTGGTCTTGGAGTCCTTCTTCCTGGATGAGGAACCTTCAGCTTTGTGGTCCATCCTTTTCTCAGTGGATGTCCTCGCCTTAGAAGTTATTCTGTTCTCGCACTGTTGTTCCTGTAATATTTTTCTTATATTTTCCATATCTGCTATTGAGTCTTTCAAACCTCCTTGCCAACAGTACTAGCTTATCCTCTTGCTCATCCTGATTTTTGGCAAGTGAGTTATCAGACTCTTTAGCTTTACATTATTTCTCTTTGGCTTTGAAAGCCACATTCTTGCTAGATGAAGATTCATCTATGCTATCAGATTTCTTAGTTTTCTTATCAATCACTAACTCATAAGCTTTCAGTTCAGAGAAAACTTGTTGGTATGGCATGGAATCAATTTTTTTGGTGTTTTCAATGACCACAGCATGTATATCCCATTTCTTAGATAATCCTCTAAGAATTTTCAGTGCCACTTCTCTCTGTGGGTATCTTTTCCCAAGAGCATTCAGATCATTCATAATGCTAGTGAATCTGACTTCCAGTTTGTCAATGGATTCACCATCTTCCATTTCAAAGTTGTCAAACTTTCCAATAGCAACAGAAAGTTTGTTCTCTTTCATATGATTTGTGCATTGACACATGATAGCAAGTTTGTCCCATATTTCTTTGGCAGTTTCACAGTGAGAAATCATCCAGATAACACCATCATCAATAGTTCTATATAAAGTATCTTTAGCAATGTAGTCCAAGTTGACTAACTTTCCCTCATCAGGAGTAAGTTGATCATCAGGTTTTGGGAATTCATCTCTGGGATCATTCCTCTCAGTATCAGTAATTCTGGGATTCACAACAGTGTATTTGAATGGTCCTTCAGAAACCACTCTCCACATTCTTTCATGCATAGAATACAGATGTGCCTGCATTCTCAATCTCCACAAGTCATAGCTCACAACAGAGAACATAGGAAGTTTCTTAGAAGGCATGATGAATGAGCCTTGTAAGATATCAATAGTAAGATCTATTCAGTAGACCACCAAAGTCTTTCAGCAAATAGACTATGGCTACCAAAGCAAGTGGTCAAAATGAACCACTGCTCTGATACCACTTATTGGTCCCGGTGCAAACGAGTCACACATGTATGGGGGGGGGGAATACACGTGTTCAGTGATTTTTAAAACTTTTTCATCACTAAGATCAGATGGGTCAGGATGTCCAGAGAATTTGCCCTGAAAAGCACAAATCGCCCTGAGTCAAAGTCTACTGAGACAATGATCCTGAGCAGCTTTCAGAAGCTTCAGATTAACCCAATTGATCCTGAGTTTTATCAGAGATCCTGAGATGCTTGGATCAAATAATTATTTTACTGAATACTTAGTAGAGTTAGTTCAGTTTGGTAACTATTTGTTCTAGCTAATCAAGAGTGCGGATGGTTGGCCCTAAGTTTATACTCGATTTAACTTGCTGAAAATCTCTTCCTTAGTAAAATAGTGGTTAAGGCTGTGAACAATTTGATGCAAGTTCAGTGGATTGTTTCCAACTGAATATCAGTAAAATATGCTTTCAGTGAAAAACATGCAACAAATATAACGCAATACAGAAAGCAAACAACACAGCAATTATAGTGGTTCAGAGACTCAAGCTCCTACATCCACTCTCTCTGATCTTCAGAGAAATTCCTTAACACACTTCCTAAAGCTTTCAGGCTGACTCACTGCAGCTTACTAACTTTTCTACCTTGAGTTTCCTGGCTGACTCACTGCAGCTTACTAACTCAACACACACAAGTTTTCAGACTACCACAAGTAGCTTACTAACTTCTTCTCTAGAGTTTTCTGGCTGACTAACCTGCAGCTTACTCACTCTTTACAACTCTAACACACCAACAAATCACACACACTCAAACTACCTTATCAAAGGGTTTGGGTTTGGGTTGGTTTCCAACTAGGGTGAGATATCATTTACAATAAGAACATATGCAAAGGCTAGGATATCTCTACTAAGCTTTGGATATATCTATCAAATCTATGCTTAGTGTAATGAGCTCTCTCCAATGTGAAACACTTGGGAAATTCTAGGGTTTTCGAGTGCTTCAATTTGCAAGAATACGAATGAGCTCTTGAGTTGCTGTCATTTCCCGTAACCTCTTAATGGTGAAGGTCACTGGTTTTTATAGGCAACTTCACCAAGGTCACTCTTTGAAAAACTATCCGTTGGAAGAGATAGCTTCAAGAGTTTCCTCTTCTGGTTATTGATGAGCGACTATTTTTAGGGTTTGAACACTCCCTTGCATGTTTTAGGTAATATGCAACCATGTAGCCAATCACCAATTTTTGCGATGAACATACATAGTATTCGACAAAGTTCAAGGTGCCGTCGCTTTCAAAGGTCGATAAAAGTACGGTGTTGTCTTCCTCTGATTGGTTCTTGTCTTCAGTGAATATAGACAAACAAAATGGCTCTTTTAGGTCAATCTCTCTGAATGAGACAACCTTAAACAACACTTAGTTTTAGTTTCTTTTGTCTGCACTTTAAATATTTTGGGCAACATTCATTCTTTATAAATGTGCGTCTTCCTCAGTTTTGTATGTGAGTCAGATAGCTATTCTTTAGTCCTTCTGAACATTCAGATCTACCTGAGTCTTCAGTAACTACTGAGTCTTCACTATCTTCTGAGTCTTCAGTATCTTCATTATCTTCTGAGTCTTCAGTTCTTCAGTATCTTCTGAACATTCAGGTCTACCTGAGTCTTCAGTATCAAAACCTGATTAATATCTGCTGACTATACATGGTGCAGATATCTTTCTTAACTATTCTAAACTGAAACCTGACTCAGACTATCAATTTTATCCTGAACATGTCATACTCAGGAGTTTTGGGATCTAATCAAAACTCTTTATTAAATTCATCTCCCAACATAGCCATTAACAAACAGCAAGCTGATGATCTCAAAATCCTCCAAGCTAAGTTTGATGAACTCTTCTGACTGCATGAGAGTCTAAAAACAACTGAGGATAGTTTGCGTAAGAAAATAGAGGTTTTCACGAAATCATCTAAGACCGTTCAAGATTTGAACAACTATTTTCGAACATCATCTAATAAGAAGGGAATTGGGTATGAAAACCCTTCTACATCGTTAAAAGCCTCGTCTGGTTCACTTTAGAAAAGTGTAATCAAATGAGTTTCTGATCAAGATACACGAAAAGCAAAATATGTATAGCTGACCAGACAAGGCAAGTGTCTGATCAGAAAGGGAACATAAATGGACCCAACTGATCAAGCATCAGCCGAGGAATCAACAGAAGAATCCAGTTCTTCTGAAGAAACCTCAACCTGATCAGCAGATTAGGAATCAGAAAAGGCAACCTCTCAAAGGGAAATCTGATCTGAAACCTAATCTGGTCAAGCTGCCTAACAAACAAGCTAAGGGTAAACTGTTGAGACCATCTATGCCAAAAAGATATGAATCTTTTAATGGTAGCAGTTGTACCTACCCTTACAATTAGAAACCTAGGGCTGCTGCACCTAAGCCCCACTGATTTAAAAGAAGACAAATATCAATGAAAAATCACAAGTCTTTGATTCATCCAAGGCTCACACTCATGATCATACTGACCAGATTGCATATGAAGAGACGTATGATTATGTAGATGTTCTTAGAAGACAAATCAAGCTCTCTGTTTTCAACAAAGGTGCCAGATTTGTTTGGATCCCGAAAGGTACTTCTAACCCCCCAGGACCCGATTCTACTGGGGTACCTAAAGCCTGATTTGATTGCAGGTTCGCATGGGTTTGGCCAATAAAGGAGGTGTACAAACAACTATCTGGTACATCGATAGTGGATGCTCAAGGCACATGACTGGAAGTAAACATCTCCTTAGTTCATACACAGAACAAGAAGGCCCATGTGTACACTTTGGTGATGATAACTTTGGTTTTACCAGAGGATTCGAACCTTAGAGAATGATGATGTACAGGTTACTGGAGTCTCGTATGTCGATAATTTGAAGCATAATCTGTTATCGGTTTCACAATTCTGCGATAACGGATTCAGTGTTGAGTTCTTGACTGATCAGTGCACTATCAAGAATTGAGCTACTCAACATATTTTGTTAACTAGTACAAGAAAAGGAACGATTTACACTGCATACAGTTGTCCAAGAAATGCATGCCTGATTGTTAAGAGTTCCAAAAGCATCAGTTGGCTCTGGCACAAAAGAATGAGTCATTTGAACTTTAAAACTCTTAACAAGATAGCACGGATATCTTTGGTTGAGGGTCTCCCGAATGAGGTATTCTCTAAGGATCAGACATGTGCTGCATGTCAGAAGGGAAAACAAGTAAAAACCTCATTCAAGGGAATCCCAGGACCAGCATCCAGCAGAGTACTGCAACTGCTCCATATGGATTTATTAGGACCAGTTACCCCACTTAGCCTCAGCGGACGCAAGTACACTCTGGTGATCTCTGGATCATTATTGTGAAAATCAGATCCGATAAAGGTACATAATTTTTAAACTCCTTTATTACTGACTTTTGCACTAAGTTTGTAATACATAATGAAACATCAGCTGCAAGAGCAACATAACATAATGGAGTAGCAGAACGGAGAAACAGAACATTCAAAGAAGCTGCTTGTACTATGTTAGCTGAACATGCCACTCCAAACCGTTTCTGGGCAGAAGCCATCAACACTACATGCCACACTCAGAACAGATGTTCTCTGACTAAGGCTCACTTCAAAACACCCTATGAACTGTGGAAGGGCAGAAAACCTCATGTTTCTTACTTCCATGTTTTTGGGTGCAAGTGTTTCATACACAACAATGGGAAGAGCCAGTTGAAAACCTTTGAGGGTGTTCAACAGGAGAACCCTATTTGTGGAAGAAACACCTCATGTGGTCTTTGATGAGACATCTTCTAAACAAGAGAAATCTGCCTCAGAACAAGCAGTACCAGATGAACCGGTGCATGATGCACAGAAAAGTGTATGTCCCAAAGCTTGATCTTATTGATTCACCAGGTCAATCAGACCCAAAGGTACGTACAAATGTCAATGAAGAAGCTGGTACAGCTGAGACAGTAACAACTAAACCAACTGGTTCAGGGGGAACATCTGATGTTCCTACGGGCAGACATTATCATATGATGATTCCAACATCAGCTGAGACTTGTCCATGTCAAGTGGATCCTATTACTGCACCACTCCCACCAGCTAGTGACTCAATATCATATGAGGATGATGACATCAAAACTGATATACATCAAAAAAGAAGGACTTGGTTATCTGACCATCCAACTGATCTGATAATTGGCAATCCGAATGCCCGAGTCCAGACTAGCCATCAGGTTGGTGAAAGTGCCATGTATTGTTGTTATTTGTCTTAAAAGGAACCAACCACCATAGAAGAAGCTCTACAGGATGCTAACTGGATTCTAGCTATGCAAGAAGAATTAGAACAATTTGAAAGGAATCAGGTTTGGAAACTGGTGGACAGACCAACTCATCAAGATATGATTGGCACAAAGTGGGTATTCAAGAACAAGAGAGATGAGAATAATATCATAACCAGAAATAAGGCAAGACTTTTTGCTAAGGGGTATTCACAATCAGAAGGAATTGATTATGATGAGACCTTTGCACCAGTCGCTCGCCTGGAAGCCATTCGGCTGTTTCTGGCTTACGCTGCCCACAGAGGGTTTATTGTGTATCAGATGGATGTAAAGAGTGCATTCTTAAATGGGGTACTAGCTGAGGAAGTTTATGTTGAACAGCCTCCTGGCTTTGAAAAAGGCAACCAAGTGTACCGTTTAAGAAAAGCTCTTTATGGCCTAAAACAAGCTCCTCGAGCCTGGTATGATACACTATCTCAGTTCTTGATAAATAGTGGATTCACTAAAGGAATAGTGGATAGAACCTTATTCAGAATAGAGGATGGTGAAGATATTCTGATGGTTCAGATCTATGTGGACGACATCATCTTCAGATCTCCCAACAAGAACCTATGTGATAGATTCAACAAACTGATGCAAGGGAAGTTCGAGGTGTCCATGATGGGTCTACATACAAGATGCAAGCATGTGGATGTCAGACATCATTTTATAAGAGATCATGTTGAAAAGAAGAACATCAGAATGGAAAAGATTCATACTAATAAGCAGAGAGCTGATATCCTAACCAAGCCACTAGCTGAAGTCAGATTCAGAGAACTCTGTAATGAGCTAGGACTTCTGGACCTTGGAGAAAGTGCACCAGAAATGTTTGGTGGACTGGTCTCCAGAACCAGTTGGTTAAGAGACTAACCAGGTAAGGAGGATCAGTTGAGTAATGGTACCTCAAGTGATCAGAAAAATCAATTAGGAACTGATCAGAAAAAGGGATATCAGATGAAGGGGGAACTAGGCAAAAATTGCATAATGAAATCAAGTCAACACAACAATGAAATTAAAAGAGAATGTCATTGATAAAGACCTGGAGGTCGAAATTTTAATTACAATAGACCCGGAGGTCGAAAGAAAAAACCCTAAACCCTAAACCCTAAACCTTAAACCCGATGAGACTTCCCGCTTTAAATGAACACGAGTGTCATACATGTGGTGCAAAATATTCAAGGGATTGTGAAGGGCAACTTGGCTTGGTCAAGTTCGCATATACAATACTAAATCCATATTATAAGTCATAAGTTGCTCATTGTCGTTAACCACGTCATCTCGATCGGAGCCCAAGGCGTAGACGGCCACCTCCATGATGGTGGTGGCAAATCCGCAACCAGGGTGGCAGTGAAGCTTTGCAATGGCCGTATGGTCATCCTCCGATGAAGACGAGATCAGAAATGGGAGAAGCACAGGGATGGACTGAGAACCGGGGTCATTTGTGTAGAGTAGAAGAAGCCTATTGCCGGAGGACTCTCTTTCATCATTTGCAAGCTTGAGAACGATAAATGAGGGTTGTATGTTTAAATAGAATGGGTTGTATGTCTAAAACCCCGTCCTATTTATATAGGAAAAGCAGGGGTGGAAATGCAAATTTTAAACTTTCGAGGACCTCCCAAAGAAATTGGCATCGCAAGTGGTAGCGCGTAAGTGATACTCGACTGCTGGTTGGGTTAGTTCACATCGTATGACGTCACAAAGTGTCCAAACCATCATTGCGGGACTGTCACACATCACTCCGATTCAGGAAATCGAGGCGACCGTTCGACTCCCCGAGGATGAGGTTTTGGGGGGAGCGCACATCCCAAGACCTGACTTGATCAGATTGGATCAGTAGAAATCTGATCAGCAGACTTGATCAGATTGGATCAGCAGAAATCTGATCAGCAGATTGGATCAGCAAAAATCTGATAAGCAGTTTGGATCAGTAGAAATCTGATCAGATAAGTGGGACATTGTTGGGAAATACTAAGGGATAGGCTACCATCAGTAAGGTCAACACTAATCAGGCCAACCAGATCAAAACACAGTGGTAACTGACTGATTACAATATCAGTCACTCAGATACGTTTTCTGATTTATCTTTTATGTTAAATGCATTTATTGCAAATTTTTAAGTCCAAAAGTCTGCCGATTTTAATCCCTGACCGCACGATTTAATTACTTTTCACCCACTTGATCTTGATCGTCCGATCAAGTCAAGGACACTCAAGTATTTTCAAATCTTTCGTGCAAAACTTTATTTTCCCTCTCACTTATATAAACCCTAATTTACCATTTCCTGAACCTTTTCACATTCTCTCACTCAAACACGCAATTGTTTCCAGGAATTCTTCTAACACTCAAATATTCGAAGCGATCTTTTCTAGCTTTTGCAATTTTTTCAAATCGCTTCTCTGGTAATTTGCATACCTTCTATGTGATATAACATATCTAGCTCTTACTAGGATTATTGATTATATGCTTATGGTAGTCTTATGCGTATGTTCATATTGTGTTCATAATTCAATCTCTGCACTGATGCATATTTTTTTTTGGGGATCTTATTTATGAACACACAATACACTTTCTAAAGCATGTTGCACGAGTTAACATGAAAATAGGATATGAAAAATCTAATTTATTGTGCATATGTTTATGCTTTTCAGATACATACAAATGGAAAAATCGATAGTCTCCGTGGAAAGTTGTGATTATGCCTCAATGATAAAGAACGTGATTGATGAAAAATAAGTTCTTTTTCATATCACTAATGATCCTGAATCTCGGGAAATTCTGGACTGTTTATGGGCTTGTGGTCTTGAGCAAATCTGTTATCGCCACTTAAATAGTGTATGCATAATTGAGTCACTGGAATTTCTAATAAAGTAAAAGGAGATGGACAATAAGGAGTTATACTCATTCGTCGATGGGAACAGAATCGATGTCACAAACGATGATCTATGAAGGATCTTTGGTCTTCCGATGGGCAGAAACTACCCTGATGAGTTTACCGCAGGGATGTCAGATAAAGAGTATCTTCAGAAAGTGCTGCTGAGGCCTGGGAACATATCAAACATTACAAATGTCAAGGTTCCCTACCTCCGAATGAAATATAGGCTGCTTTTCGAGATAGTCTCGAAGGTCATTCTGGGGATTGCTTTTAGCCCAGATGCCCTAACCCAGAAAAAGCAGCATGTAATGACTGCCATTATTGAGAAGGCCTCAGACATGATGTGGATGGGGTTGTTCAAGCATTGGCTGCTACAAGAATCAGTAAAGTTTGTGGTGAATGAGCAGAACCAGGTAGTTCTGACCAAAAATATATGCAACATTCACAAGGTCAGCATCATCCTCGCTGATAAGATTCCTCACTACTCCTGGTCTGACATTGGGCGGAAGCCATACCTGGAGAAATTCAAGGCTTTGCTTTACAAGGATGAGGAGTTGTCTGGGCAGCGTGATGATGACCCAGCCCCTTATGTGCCAAAAACTAAGCTGGCATCATCAGTATAGTCAGAAGCACATGTTCAACCCAAGGCAAGGGTTCCCATGAGAAAACGACCAGTGAGCAAGCCAACACGAACTTCTGTTGTTGTGGGTGAGAAACGTCAGAGAACACTCACCACAATGCTGCTAAAAGGGACTTGAATGCCCTCTAAGGGTTTGAGGGACGAGGCTAGCGATGTTGAAATCCTGGAATCTGGGGGAGATAAGCATCTTGGGTTGGCTGGAGAAGAGACCGCTATCAGCTCTGAACACACGGTCAGTACTGGGTGCGAACTGGTAGTGTTGGAGGAACCTGGTCAGAAAGAGGCTGGTAGAGCTGCAGAAGAGAGTTTTTAAGAAGCCCAGGGCGAGTCTGAGCCATCTGACTCGGCACACCTGAACTCCCTCTTCAAGGGTCACGAGTCAATTCACTATCCAAGATCCCCTACACCAATATCCAAAACCCCCTCTCCCACACCTCAGAAAACACCCTCACTTGAACCTCCTTCTTCTCATCCCTCTACACCCACACCCTCACCTCCCAGACAACCATCTCTCCATACATCACCCCACCCTGAGCCTGCATCATCACCTCAACCTGAACCCTTCAGGAAAGCCACACATGACATTCAGACTGCCCGACACAAGGCCGCTTTCATTTCTGTGCCTCATAACCCATTTAACACTAGGAAAGTCTTCGACTCTCCTGAGCCAGTAAAACCTGTGATCAGATTTTTGAGGCAGCGAGTGGACAATTTTCTGGACTCCCACTATCCCAACCTGGTTGACCACCCTGGTGTTCGTCAACAGGTTGCTGAGATTCTATTATAGAGGGACGACAGACTACAAAATATTGAAGATTTTCTGATCGCATTGGAGGCCATTGGAAATGTTGACTTTGTGGCCATGGAGCTCAAGATGAAACATTTGGCTGGAGTCACCAGCGCAGCAGAACTAGCTTCTGATGGCGATGTTGCCTGGTTGATAAACAAGAAGATGGGTTTTTCCGAACTTAATGAGGAATTTCAAGATGTTGCCGATGAGTCAGCTGATGGTGGACCGGATGAGACCCTAGCTGAGGAGGCGCAAACATCCGCACCAGTTGTGCTTATTCCACCGGAAACCCTAGACCACGTTTCAACGACTATTCTGGATGGGGTCAAGGCGTCTGTGGAAGCTCAGTTTACAAATCTTGCCACCGCTCTACTAAGTCAGATGGAGGAGCGTACTCCGAAAATTGTTGAGTCTGAGAGGAATCTAACAGCTGCCAAACTGGTGGAGATGCACTCAGAAGTGGCGACATCTGAGATGAAGAGAGTCGAGTTGTTGCTTGCGAAACTTGGATTGGAGGTCTCTATGCTTTTAGATGTTCGGGTACTGTTCGAGGAAACCTACAAATAATTAATGCAAGCTGACTCCAGTTTGAAACTGCATTTAAGAGATTCGAAACCTATGTATCTATTGCAAAGAAGGCGTTGGAAGATGCTGTGTCCAAAATGCTGGGTCCGACTGCTTATGCATCGCATGTTCAGATCCAATCCTTGGAGGTCGATGAGCTCAAAAGCAAAATGTTGTATCAGTTCGCAAAGCTTGAGTCGACCATCCGCAAGCTTCTTGATGCAACAAAAAAGGGGGAAGGTCAGACATCAGAAAAACATGACACCCCATCTGCTCAAATGATCATTTCTGCATCAAGACCTGAAGTCCAGGACACTGAGTTGGCTGAAATTTTCACTAATGTTGAAGAACACACCAGGCAACTGGACTTGCAGGATAAGGCCATTGAGGAACAGAAAGCTGAATTGGTTGATCTGACCGCAAGGGTGGACAAGATTGAAGATTTCTCATCAACCATTCAGAAGAAGCAACTGATAGAAGAAGAAGCCAGAAGCCTTGATCTGGCCAAAAGACTTGAAGAAGAAGAAGAAGCTGAGGCTGAGGTAGAGAACAAACACAAATTGAAGAGAAAACAACCTAAACGCCCTGCAACTCAGAAAATAAAGGTCACCAGGTCAGAACTATCAAAGGACCAGATAAAAGAACAAGAGGATCTGCAAAAGAGAAGAAAGATCATGGAAGAGGCTACCAAGAGAAACAAGCTGAAAGAAGCAGCAGGCCTAGATCGTGCCTTGATAAGACAACAGAAAGAGAAGGTTGCTGCTGATACAGACGAGACCTAGGTAGTGAATGCTCTTCCAACAAAGGTAAATGAGATACTGGTATGCAGAGAAGATCTCCATGACCCCTGGAGAATTATTAAGACAGACTGGTTATGCGATGTATTCATGATCCAGCGAGTCCCAGAAGAACAAGATGACAATCTTTTCAATGAGATCTTTCTGGACTGGCTCAAAACCAAATATCCAGTCTTCTACAAGGAAGTCATGAGGGAAGGACATAAGATGACTTTGAGACCTTTTGCTCAGAGATTTGAGCATCTGATCCCTCCTCTGAAGAAGAATGGAGAATATGATCCAGTGGGCTTCAGGAAAGCTTATTTTGATGCACTGGAGAGAGGCAATATAATTGAAGAAGAACGCCAGAAGGAAGTGCTGAGAAGAATGTATAATATATTCCAAGTTCCTGAAGGCTTGAGAGATTTGTAAAAAATCAGAAGATGTTCTCTTTTAGATCAGTTATTAGATAAATCTTATACTTGTACTTCGAATCATTGTCTTCTGATTTTTGTTGTCTATGTTTTTACATTTCGCATGGTTATCTTTTTTTCTGATTAAGTGTTTTGGTTCCATCAAAAAGGGGGAAATTGTTGGGAAATTTGTATTAAGTTTTGATGGAAGTTCCAAAACAGTTTGTAATAGGACCAGTCAGACCTGTTAGCTGATTGATGACATAGTATCAGAATAGGATGACCAGCTAAAATGTATAGACAACTGATGTATAAGATAGGTCACATATTAAGGGGGAACTCAATATGTATAGGTCAGGTTAGAAGATCAGAAGACCAGATGAGGTCAGAAGATCAGAAGACCAGATGAGGTCAGAAGATCAGAAGACCAGGTCAGGTCAGAAGATCAGAAGACCAGATGAAGTCAGATGATCAGGTGAAGACATGAAGCTCAAAGTTCAGAAGACCTGAAGATCAGATGACTACCAGAAGATCAAGACCAGGAGACCTACATCAGTCGAGTCTGTTAGTTGAACTAAGACAACTTGCACCAGAAGACTCTATCAGGTAGACTGATCAATTTTATTTGATCAGGTCAGCTAACACCAGGTGTCAACTGATGTTACCCAGTCATACGTTGTCAATCAGAACAAGAAGAATGTCAACTTTAGTTGGTAGAACAAACACTGAAAAAGTACACTTGTTAACCAATGAGACTGAGACACGTACGTACGGAACTGACAATGCGGGATTCGGCGCTACAAAGTCAAACGGCTATAAAGGACAAATATACACACTTTCGGCCATGCCGTTCCTGAAGCACGTCAAATCAATCCTGCAACCTACCAAAAATAGCCTGAAATTCAAATTGCTCTCCAACGGCTCTTTGATTTCGAGGTCTATAAATATGGGATTGCTCTTCATAGTGAAGACACTGAAATTGTCATCAAGCTCAAGCCATAAGCAAATTTCCGCACGAAGAACACTAAATTCAAGTTTATTTTATAACTGTTCATCCCATTAGTTCTTAGAATAGAATTCTTATCCTCTAGCTTAAGGCTACATAAACACTAGGATAGATTTCCAGTTGGAACAACAACAAATCTTTACCCAAACCCAAAAGTTAGATTAAGTTTGTTTTAGCTAGATTTCAGACTAGAGTTTCTAGTTCTGATTTCTGGGATCAGTTGAGTGAGAACTCTATAAACATCTGGTGGTTGTACTGTGTTGGACTAACACAATAAACTAAGTCCAGTTGGTTAAGTTGGTGCCCCATGTGATAGGGAAGAGTGGACGTAGTACTGGTTGTCCGAACCACTATAAAAATCTTGTGTGTATTTACTTGCTCTTATCTGCTTTACACTATTGCACACAACTTGGCTTTAAAGTGTATACATATTCTGAGTTAGGATCAGTCTGCATCAAGCAACTGATCTGATCAGCTTGACATTTCAGTCATCTGATTGAAAATAGACTTCAGAATCTGATCTTATAAAACTGGTTTTTCACACGGGTTAAAGCTAGCTTCCGCACATCAGTTAAACTGATAGACACCAAACTGATCTGCCATCAGGCGATCAGTAAGTTGGATATCAGTCCAAACTGATTCACTCGCACTCTGATCAGGCAACCTGCCATCACACCTGATCTTGCACGAAAAGTTTTTCAGATGTCTATTCACCCCTCCCCTCTAGACTTCTGCCCTCACGAAACTCATTTGGGACCTACTGAATTTGTGGTACACAACCATTCTGGTAAGTTTTATGTGAAATTATTTGTGTTCTGTTATCTCAATCCAATGAATTTCATTCACCTTAATTTTTGGAAAAAATCCAAAAAACTAGGGATGTAGAGCTTAAGAAACAAACTGGGATATAGAAATTTAGGGTTAAGAGGAAATCGTTAATTATTGGAATAAAAGAAGAGGTTATTATATTCAAATATTAATGGAGCCAGATGTTGGGTTAAACTTTGAGACAAAATGTCGTGTTATACTAGAGAACATTCTAGGACCGAGAAGACAAAAGTATAATAACCGCAAGAATAAACTTGACTCGTGAATTTGGTATAATAGTAATGTAAGGGATAAAATACTAACGATGATTAGTAGAACACGTATTAGTGACTTGTCACCTGCTCTTTTTAGTGATAAACTTCAGAGGGTAAGATATAGATTTAAGTGATGATGTCAAATCTTAAGGATGATTATTTATTTTTTTGTCGAAAATTTATATTCTCTATAACAATGAATAGTATAGTTTTGTACGTTTAAAGGTTGTAGATCTGATTGTTGGGAAATCTATAGTTTTGATGGAAGTTCCAAAACAGATTGTAATAGGACCAGTCAGACATGTTAGCTGACTGATGACTTAGAATCGGGATAGGATGACCAGCTGAGATGTATAGACAGCTGATGTAATAGATAGGTCACATATAAAGGGGGAACTCAATATGTATAGGTTAAGTCTTGAAGAAGATCAGAAGATCAGACAAGTAAGAAGATCAGAAGATCAGACAAGTCAGAAGATCAGAAGATCAGACAAGTCAAAAGATCAGAAGATCAGACAAGTTAGATAGTCAGATAATCAGGTGAAGACATGTAGATGAAGAATCAGAAGACCTGAAGATCAGATGACTACCAGAAGAACAAGACCAGAAGACCAGAAGACCTACATCAGAACAATGAAGGAGAGTCTGCTAAGTTTTGCTAAGACAACTTGCATCAGAAGACTCAATCAGGTAGACTGATCAGTATTATCTGATCAGGTTAGCTCACACCAGGTGACAACTGAAAATTCACCAAGACATACGAAGTTAATCAGAAAAGAAGAATGTCAACCTTAGTTGGTAAAGCAAACACTGAACAAGTGTACTTGATAACCAATGAGAGCAATACACATATGTACGGAGCTGGCAGAGCGGGATTCAGCGGATCACAGTCAAACGACTATAAAGGACAAACTTGCATACTTTTGGCCATGCCGTCCCTGTGCACGTCACATCCATCCTACAATCCTACCTTAAATAGACCGAAATTCGAATTGCTCTCCAACGGCTAATTCAATTTCGTGCCTATATATATGGGATCAAACCTTCATAGTATGATTATGGAAATTATCATCAAGCTCAAGCTATCCGCAATTTCCGCACGAAGAACACAAAATTGAAAATTATTTCTAAGTGTTCATCCCATAGTTCTTAGCACTGAAATCTTATCCTTTAGCTTTAGGCTACCCATATACAAGGATAGATTTCCAGTTGGATCGCAACAAATCTTACCCAAACCAAAAGTTAGGTTAAGTTTGTTTAGCAAGATTTCAGACTAGGGTTTCTAGTTTCTGATCTCTAGGATTGGTTGAGTGAGAACTCTTGAAACATCTGTTGTACTGTGTTGGACTAACACATTAAACTAAGTCCCGTTGGTTAAGTTGGTGCCCCTGCTGATAGGGAAGAGTGGATGTAGGACAAGTTGTCCGAAGCACTATTAAAATCATATGT
Organism: Stenogyne calaminthoides; assembly: GCA_037126765.1. Lineage (NCBI taxonomy): Eukaryota > Viridiplantae > Streptophyta > Magnoliopsida > Lamiales > Lamiaceae > Stenogyne > Stenogyne calaminthoides. Next base: position 32,047,337 of record JBBCBC010000001.1, on the reverse strand, counting down.
GCATTATCTGATTTACCTGCTTTACACTTTCTGCACATTACTTGTTTCAGTTTTACATTCATATTCTGAGTCTGGATCAGATTTGCACCTCGCAACTGATCTGATCTTTTTGATATTTTGTCATCTGATTCAAAACAGATAACTTAGAATTTAGATTTAACAAACTAGTTTTTCACACGGGTAAACCTTAGCTTCCGCACATCAGTTAAACTAATAGACACCAAACTGATCTGCCCTCAGGCGATCAGTAAGTTGGATATCAGTCCAAATTAATTCACACGCACTCTGATCAGGTAATCTGCTTATCACACCTGATCTCACGCAAAGTCTTTCAGAAGTCTATTCACCCCTCCCCTCTAGACTTATGCCCTCACAAAAACTCATTCGGGATCTACAAGTTCTATCAGAGCAGTGGTTCGACGGACCACTGGCTTTGAGTATCATCGGTTCTTGAGGAAGAACCATTGTGGTCACTTGAAAAGATCTTGAAAAACCTGTTTTTAAGCTCATCTGTTTTCAAAACTCACATTCAGCATGGATTATACTTCGGGTATGTATCACATGCTGACTGGACCATACTCATGAGCAACCATCTGGGTGCGATAAGCAGCAGAATGATGGAAGTTCTTGAACAAGGACCCATCATCATCTATTACAACAACCCAGCTGAAGGCGGTGATCCAGAATATCCAACTGGAGCCAGAATCAGAAAGAGTCCTTCACTGATGGATGCCGAGGAAAGGAAATTGTCCAATCTGGATACTGTGACCAGACATATCATCATGAAGACGATGGACAAGATAACACGTGAGAAGATCAAATATCTCAAGACTGCCAAGTAGATGTGGGATACTCTTGCTGAGATGTGCGAAGGAAATGATTTGATTAAGGACAGCAGATTGCAAGCTGAACTGGTAAAGTTTGAAAAACTCAAGATGTTGCCAAATGAAACCATAAATCAGCTCGATGGAAGAATTACCATGTCAATAAATACGCTTCGGGAACTGGGACGAGAAATGTCTAAAAAAGATATCAACTACAAGATCTTGAGGTCCCTGACCAAATAATGGGACATGAAAGTAACGGTGATAAAGGATTGCCAAGATATTGCGAAGATGAAGCCAAGCAACCTGTTTCTCCGTTTAAAGGCTCATGAATTTGATCTGATCGAAAGAGGTTAAGAAGAAGAAGACGAGTCACCTGCTGAAATTACACCTGCCACATCAAAAGTAGTTGCATTCAAGGCAGATAACAGCAGTTCGAAGTCTACTGAACCAATTGGGAATATCATGAGTCAAGCCGAACAAATTGCTTTGCTGACTAGAAAGCTTGAACGATCTAATGTTCAATGGGGAAATATTGAAAATTTTATAGAGACTATCAGAATAGCTGAGGAAGAGATAGGAGATCTACTGACAGATCACAGGAAAGGAATCGTTCTAATGATAGACGAGACAACATATCAGAAAGAAGGAATTCTGATTACAGGCAAACTGGGAAGTCACCTGACAGATCCTATAGAAGAAATGATTCACCTGACAGAAGAAATTCTGTAGAACCTGGAGCATGTTTCAACTGTCAGAAACCAGGTCACTACAGTGCAAATTGCCCTAACCTGACTCCAAAAGAAAGAGAAGATAAGCGGAACAGCAGAGAGCAAAGATACAGAGACAGGAAAACCATGGTTGCTGATACATCTGGGATAGATGACTCCTATCTACGATCAAATGATTCTGGTTACTCATCTGTGGAAGACTTCTGCCTGATGACCACTGCTGGTAATTTAGATAACTTCGACGATCTGATGAAGACATATGTCTCATGGCCAAGGATGCTGATCAACCTGAGATAACCTCTAAACCTTTTGTGTTTTCTATTTCCACACCTGTTGTGCTAAGCACACCTACTGGAGAGATTGACCTGCAGCTCTACAATGAGCAATTACTTGATGATCTCTCTAATGCAGTAGACACTTATACAACGGTGGAAGCTGAGAACGATAAGCTAAGGGATGAGAACATTCAGCTTGTTAAGGATAATGTTATAAGTAAAGCTGCCGAACTGAAAGCAGTTTAGATTATTTAAAAGGTGACCAAAGAACTGGAGTTTCTGAAAGTCAGTTCTTCTGATTAGGGTAAACTGGTTGAGGAACAACAAGCTATTAACAAGCAGCAAGTTGATGATCTCAAAATCCTTCAAGCTAAGTTTGATGAACTCTTCCGATTGCATGAGAGTCTAAAACAAAGTGAGGACAGTTTGCGAAAGAAAGTAGAGATTTTTGGAAAAGCTTCTAAAAATGTTGATGAAATAACAAGCTACTTTCGGAAGCCAACTGATAAGAAGGGTAATGGGTTTGATAGCCCTTCTGGATCCTCATATGTCAAACCTGGTTCACAGTCCAAAAGTGAATTTAGGAAGGCTTCTGGACAAGATACACGATATGTTAAATCTGTATCAAAGAAGGGAAAAAGACCTGCTGAATAGGTAAGGCGAGTGCCTGATCAGAAAGGGAACAGAAATGGACCTCAACTGATCAAACATCAGCCGAGGAATCAACAGAAGAATCCTATTCTTCTGAAGAGACCTCAACCTAATCAGCATATTAGGAATCAGAAATGACAATCTCGCAAGGGAAAGTCTAATCTGATACCTAATCAAGCCAAGCAGCCTAACCAGCATGCTAAGGGTAAACTGCAGAAACCATTTGTGCAAAAGAGATATGAATCTTTTGATGGTAGCAGTTGTACCTATCCTTTCAACCAGAAATCCAGGACATTTGCACCAGAACCACACTGGATTAAAAGAAGACAAACTAATCAGAAAGATCCCAAGTTTTCTGATTCATCCAAGGTTCACACTCATAATCATACTGACCAGATAGCACAAGAAGAGATGTTTGATTATGTAGATGCTTATGGGAGACAAATTAGGCCTTCTGATCTTGAAGATTACAATAGAAGTGCCCTGTTTGTTTGGATCTCGAAAGGTAATACTAACCCCTCAGGACCCAGTCCTACAGGGGTACGTAAAGCCTGATTTGATTGCAGGTTCGCGGGGGTTTGGCCAATAAAGGAGGTGTACAAGCAACTATCTGGTACATCGATAGTGGGTGCTCAAGGCACATGACTGGAAACAAACATCTCCCCAGTTCATACACAGAACAAGATGGCTCACGTGTACTCTTTGGTGATAATAACTTTGGTTTTACCAGAGGATTCGGAACCTTAGAGAATGATGATGCACATGTTACTGGAGTCTCGTATGTCGATGGTTGGAAGCATTGAGTTCTCGACTGATCAATGTACTATCAAGAATCGAGCTACTCAACAAATTTTGCTAACTGGTTCTAGGAAAGGAACAATCTACACTGAATTTGGAACAGTTGTCCAAGAAATGCATGCCCGATTGTTAAGAGTTCCAAAAGCAGCAGTTGGCTCTGGCACAAGAGACTGAGCCATCTGAACTTTAAGACTCTTAACAAGATAGCAAGGATGTCCCTGGTTGAGGGTCTCCCGAATGAGGTTTTCTCTAAGGATCAGATATGTGTCGAATGTCAGAAGGGAAAATAGGTTAAAACCTCATTCAAGGAGATCCCAGGACCAGAATCCAAATAGATAATCGCGAATCGCTCCACATGGATTTGTTTGGACCAGTTACACCACTTAGTTTCAGCGGAAGCAAATACACTCTGGTAATCGTGGATGATTATTCCAAGTTTACCTGGGTTGTATTCTTGTATAAGAAAAATGAAACTACAACAAAGATACCTGAGTTGCTCAAGAGATTTCAAAATGAGAAGGGCGTCAGTATCGTGAAAATCAGATCAGATAAAGGTACAAAGTTTATGAACTCCTTTATTACTGATTTTTGCACTGAGTTTGGTATACAACATGAACATCAGCCGCCAGAACACCACAAAGGAATAGCATAGCAGAATGGAGAAACAGAACACTCAAAGAAGTTGCTCGCACAATGTTGGCTGAACATGCAACTCCAAAATGTTTGTGGGCAGAAGCTATCAACATAGCAAGTCACACTCAGAACAGATGTTCTCTGACTAAGATTCACTTCAAAACACCTTATGAACTGTGGAAGGGCAGAAAACATAGTGTTTCTTACTTCCATGGTTTTGGGTTCAAGTGTTTCATTCACAACAATGGGAAGAGTCAGTTGAAAACCTTTGAAGCTAAGTAAAACTTTCAGGGTGTTCAACAGGCGAACCCTAGTTGTGGAAGAAACACTTCATGTGGTCTTTGATGAGACCTTTTCTGATGGAACGCACCGGTGAGGACGGTCCATTGCCAGGATCGATATTTGATGCCAAACGAACACGTAACAAAATAAAACCTAAACAACATATAAAGCAAAAGGTCATGTTTTATTACCCTTGAAGATCGAGGTGTTGATTCCACTGCAGATCTTCTAATCTGTTTTCCAACCTCGTTCGAATGCCGGGTGGACAGCAGTATGTCGAACGTGGAGAAGGGCCTGCAATTTCGTCTCCCAAAAACCCTAGTTTCTTGGCTACTACATTTGTGATCTGATTTCGTGTGCCTTAGGGTTCTGGACGAAAACAAGGCCCTCTTTATATGCTCCATAGGTTTCTGTGGGCCAGACTAGGGATCCACTAGAAGGTATAGGGTTTGGGCTTCTTCCGGACCCAAATACTCTTATGTTCAGCCCAGAACATTAATTTGGCCCGAAAACATTAATTCATCCCACTATAAAATTAATGTTGCACTCCCGTCCTATCCCGAACCGAATTAGGGCTTCAATTAGACTTTATAATTCCCCGTGTTGAAGATAACACACGTCCATTAATTATTAAAGCTTCTGACTGCTTTAATTAATTAATATCTATTATTCCTTGAGTAGTACCACTCAACCTTGTAGTCGTACGGATTAAATCCACCTGTAGGGTTTAATACGACAATCCTTTATGAGTTTCCTCAAGGGGACGTCATCATCCTGGATGTCCAGGACACGGTGCCCCGATGACAATAAATAGATATCATGCGAGCGATGTCACTACCCAAAATACGAAGTGTGAGAAATCTACTAAGATTCTCACCTATAGTAAATCAAAGCAGTGAACAAGCACCCCACATATCTAAATACCACACTTAGGGTTGAGAATTACAAAAGTCACCAAGACCTATAATTCTTAATAACAATCAGAATAGAAGAACATGTCTTATCTTAGACCCATTCTATACGACAAAGCGCACTAGTATAAACTAATGGCCAAGACAAGCCACCAACAAGTTTATACTACAACTTAAACCAATAGTTATGTCTAGAACTATCTCAGTTGTGAATACTGTTTGTATTCTTATAAGGAACTTGACAATGTGATCTTCTGTGTGACTACAAACCTACCACATAGTCTACAATATAAGATAAGCAGACACATAAGCAATTTATAAGAATGTAATAATGTGAAAAACCATTTATTTCAGATAATAAGGAAATTGAATATACATCCGCAAAAGCTCACTAAAAGTTTGCTTTACAGTATACACCAATAATCTCACACTTATACTAAAGCTAAACTTTTAGTATACACATGAAGCCATAACAATTCTCCCACTTATACTAAAGTCTAGTTGTAATTCATCGTAAACCAAGACCCTCTACATGTTTCTCAAAGACTTTTATTACCAGAGTCTTTGTGAAAGGATCAGCCAGGTTGTCCAACGATGCAATCTTAGCCACAACCACGTCTCCTCGATTTACGATGTCTCGTATAATGTGGTACTTTCGCTCTATGTGTTTAGTTGCTTTGTGGGCTCTAGGTTCTTTCGAGTTTGCCACTGCACCCGCGTTATCACAATAAATGGTGATACACCTCGGCATACTCTTAGAAACCCCTAAGTCCAGTAAGAAACTACGTAGCCAGACAACCTCCTTAGCAGCTTCTAAGGCAGCTACGTACTCGGCTAGTCCGCAATGCATTTCTGCTTTACACTTCTCCAAGATATGGCTCCGCCTCCCAGCATCAACACATAACCTTAGGTAGACTTCCGTTCATCTCGATCAGCTTGGAAATCTGAATCGGTATAACCCAAAGGAATCATACTGTCTGACTGGTATACCAGCGCATAATCTCGAGTCCTTTTCAAATACTTGAGAATGTGCTTGACAGCTATCCAATTCCCTTGACAAGGGTTAGACTGATATCTCACTACCATGCCAACTGCATAGCAAATATCCGGCCTCGTACACAACATTGCAGATATAAGGCTTCCTACAGCTGATGCATAAGGAACCTTAGCCATTTCCTCCATCTCCTTCTGTGTCTCAAGTCACATATTCTTAGATAGGGGAACACCATGTCTGAAAGGTAGTAAGCCTTTCTTGGAGTTTTGCATGCTGAAATGAGCAACCACAGTGTCAATGTAAGATGCTTGAGATAAACACAACATTCTCTTTTTCCGATCACGAATGACCTTAATACCAAGAATGTACGATGCTTCTCCCATATCCTTCATTTGAAACTACTCTGAAAGCCACACCTTTACGTCAGATAATACTTTCACATTGTTGCCAATAAGAAGAACATCATCTACGTACAGTACCAAGAATACCACTACATCTCCGTTACTCTTCTTGTACACACAACTTTCATTTTGACATTGTTCAAATCCAAAAGATTTGATCACCTCATCAAAACGAATGTTCCAAGACCTGGAAGCTTACTTCAGCCCATAAAGGGACTTTTTCAGCTTCCAGACTAGATGCTTTTGGCCTTTTTTCACATAACCCTCGGGTTGCTGCATATAGATGTCCTTATCCAACTCTCCATTAAGGAAATCTGTCTTGACATCCATTTGCCAAATCTCGTAATTCATGTGATTAGCTATGGATAAGAGAATCCGGATCAACTTTAGCATGGCTACTAGTGAAAAGGTCTCGTCATAGTGGATTTATTCTTTCTGGGTAAAACCCTTTGCCACCAACCATGCTTTAAAAGCAACAATCTGCCCATCAGATCCTCTCTTACGTTTGTAGACCCACTTGCACCCAACGACTTTCTTGTCTTGGGAAAGTTCACTTAGGTCATACACTTCCTTAGCATCCATAGATTCAATCTCTGAATCCATAGATTTGTGCCAAGACTCTGCATCTTTGTCTTGAATTGCCTCTTAGTAAGTCCAGGGATCGTTATCATCATGTTCATCATCTGAAATCAAGTCCGCAGACTCTCCAAAAAAATGAAATGATCAGGTTGACGAACAACCCTCCCACTATGATGAGGCAATGTATACAAGGGTTCATTAGAATGACAACGTTGTGCAGTCTCTTGTGTTATTTCCTCTTGCACACTTGGTGTGCCATTGTCTCCCCTCAACTCATTTAGAATGATTTCACTGTTGGACTTATGCTCATCCATATAGTCTTCCTCTAAAAATTGGGCATTGGTTCTCACCATCACCCTCTGATCATTAGGACTATAAAAATAACCACCTTTCGTTCCTTTAGGGTATCCTACAAACAGTCGTACTTCAGTTCTAGGTGAAAACTTATCAGCTTCCTTATTCAGCACATGTGCTGGACAACCCCAAATCCGAATGTGGTTTAGACTAGGCTTTTGCCCAACCCACAATTTGATTGGAGTTTTTAGAACTGCTTTAGAAGGTATGTAATTTAGAAGGTACGCTGTCGTTTCCAAGGCATATCCCCAAAAGGAGGTGGGTAATGAAGCATAACTCATCATAGATCTCACCATCTCCAATAGAGTTCTATTCCTTCTCTCAGCCACGCCATTCTATTGGGGAGTACCAGGCGTGGTGAGCTGGGATGTAATCCCGTTCTCTAGTAAGTGTTGCCTAAATTCATTGCTAAGGTATTCGCCACCACGATCAGATCATAGTGACTTGATACTCTTACCATGGCGGTTCTCCACTTCTGCCCTAAATTCTTTGAACTTGCCAAAACATTCAGACTTGTGGCGCAACAGGTAGATATATCCATATCTTGAGTAATCGTCAATGAAAGTGACGAAATACTCAAAACCACCCCTAGCTTGAACATACATGGGTCCACACAAATCAGAGTGAATCAATTCCAACACACCATTGGCCCTATTCCCCTTGGCCTTAAAAGGCCTCGCGGTCATCTTGCCCTCCAAACAAGATTCGCAGACTGAGAATGGTTCCACTTGGAGAGACTCCAAAAACCCACTACTTACCAGTCTTTGAATCCTTCAAAGATTGGCATGACCCAACCTTAGGTGCCAAAGGTATGTTTGATTCAACTTAGAAGACTCTTTTCTCTTATTTGATGATGACAATGAATGAGCTTCAGTCACAGTATGGTATGCACAAGTAATAGTATAAAGATTATTTTCTAACGCGCCAGAACAGATTAAAGAGTCATTTCTTATAATAATAACTTTATCATTAAAAACAACTGAGCATCCATCCATAAATAACTTCAAAACTTAAATTAAATTCTTCCGAAAACTCGGCATGTATAAAACGTTCTTTAATACTAAAACAGAATTAGAAAAACACAAGTGCACATCTCCCACTGCCACCACTGCTACTGCGCATCATTACCCAAACTGATAGTAATCTCGGCCTCACTCGGTTGCCTTGTCTGCGGAAATCCCTGCAGGGTATAACAAATATGATCAGTGGCTCCTGTATCTACTACCCAAGAAAAGGCAGAACAAGCCGCGAAACATGTTTCAACAACCAGAGCAAGAGACGTACCAGAGTTGTCCTTTTTTAGGAGAGGACAATCAGACTTCCAGTGTCATGTCTTGTTTCTTTGAAGCATTTGCCTTTCGAAGAAGATCCAGCTTGAACAGAAACATGAGCCTGTGGTCCCTTACCCTTACCCATGAGACCCTCCGTCGCGACCAATTCCGCAAGAAGCTCGGCTATGGTATAGTCCTTCTTACTCATGATCACGTTTAAACGGAAGTTTTCAAAGGACTTTGGGAGCGAGTTCAGGATCATATCGATTTTGGTATTACCATCGATTTCTCCTCCGAGTTCAGTGGTCCCTCACGGGCAGCCCTATCTTTCTCACCAAAAATCTCTTTTAGGCTCAACATCATATCTGCGGCATTAGGCATGTTTTGATGCTGCTTTTGTAAAACATTTGACATCGGGGCCATAATGTAACAACGAGCCATCTCATTAGCCTTGTGCCACTTCTTATGAGCCTCCTTTTGCTCTTAAGTGGAATCGGGTTCCAAAGGGGCAGGAGCTGGTGTATTGAGCACAAATTTGTACTCACTTGCAACTAAGACAATGTCCAGATTTCTTTTCTAATCCAAATAATTCGGACCAGTAAGCATATTTTGATTTAAAATAATCGAAAGCGGGTTGAGTGACATCATCATAATTATCTAAAATAAATAAAATGCAAGCAAACATTAAATCACATGAATTGAAGCATAAAATATTGGAAACCTTCAAAACCAACATTTAATACAACCTCCAATAGCCCAACAAACACACACGCAAGCCACGTTAGGGTGGTCATTTAAATATGTCTTTGTCAACCAGATGTTGGGATAACCCCAACACCAGACACCTAGTCTTTGATTTCGATATCACGTCAACCTATCCTTATGACGAACGAAATCAACATTCGGACCTTAACTGACCATGTGAATTAGAACAGGGACCCCGTTGGGGAGTTATATTAAAATTCACATCTAAGTGATGACCACAATTTAACTGTAAGAACGCCTATTCACAATCGACGAGCTCATCAAGAGAACACGTCGCTAGCAAACAATTCCCTACAGTTATCTTGAATTATTCTTTACCGATGAACCCATGTGTGACACATCCGTTGGGGAGGACCACACACTTCATCTAAAGATTAAAACATTTTGACTAGAAGTCTTAACTAGTAAGTTCGTGAATGTTGCATCCATTAGTGGGAGACTCCAAGGTCCCACGAGCAACAAAAACCTTACTTAAAGACCAATTGCGGAGGCTAATGAATTAATTAAAATTCATATATATATCACATAGTCATTTGTAACATGAAGGTTATTTACAGGCATAACATATTATGAAAAAAAACCAAACATGCCACAACAAAGCAAGAAGCGATAAATAAAAGCATAAATAAATGCACATCTATCGCAACCCCTTGAAAAACTATAAAAAAACAGCCTATTCTAGGCTATTAAAATGATAAATGAAGGGCGCGGAAGGATTCCTCACATCGGCCTCTCACGCAAGGCAAACGGCTCGATTTCTCGTCCACCTACTTAAACTGGCAGAAAACTTCATCAAGGAAATTGAATTAGCTCTTGACACAAGCGGTCATAGCATAGCAGTGAGATCTCTAGAGGACCTCATGACATTTCTGAAACATGGTTATAATAGAAAAATGAACAACCGAGTCAAAAAGTTATGGCCAAAATGGTTTTAACCGACCAATGGCCATAACCCTAACCTTAATCGCCCATTTTCCATATCCTCCAACCTCCATCGCGATCAAATTACAACAATAACAAGCACCCTACTACAGTGATCTATGAAAAATGCCTATAACTACCCACACTTTTTATTTGGTGGGAAAACGATTACAAACTCGCTAAAGGGTTGCGATAGAGAAACATATTCAAACATTATGAAAACATAAACAATATCTACAAACAAAAGCGTTTCAGGCAGAGCCAATACTCCATGAATCCAGGCTCTGATGCCAATTGATGGAATGCGCCGGTGAGGGCGGTCAGTTGCCAGGATCGACATTTGATGCCAAATGAACACGTAACAAAATAAAACCTAAACAACATCTAAAGCAAAAGGTCATATTTCGTTACGCTTGAAGATCGAGGTGTTGATTCCACTGCAGATCTTCTAATCTCTTTCCCAACCTCATTCGAATGCCGGGTGGATAGCAGTCTGTCGAACGTGGAGAAGGGCCTGCAGTTTCATCTTCCGAAAATCCTAGTTTCCTTGCTACTACGTTTGTGATATGATTTCGTGTGACTTAAGGTTCTGGACAAAAACAAGGCCCTCTTTATATGCTCCATAGGTTTTCGTGGGCCAGACTAGGGATCCACTAGAAGGTATAGGGTTTGGGCTTCTTCCGGACCCAAATACTCTTATGTTCAGCCTAGAACATTAATTTAGCCTGAAAACATTAATTCATCCCACTAGAAAATTAATGTTGCACTCCCGTCCTATCCCGAACCGAATCATGATTTCTATTAGACTTTATAATTCCCAGTGTTGAAGATATCGCACGTCCATTAATTATTAAAGCTTCTGAATGCTTTAATTAATTAATATATATTATTCCTTGAGTAGTACCGCTCAACCTTATTGTCGTACGGATTAAATCCACCTACAGGGTTTAATACGACAATCCTTTATGAGTTTCCTCAAAGAGACGTCATCATCCTGGATATCCAGGAAATGGTGCCCCAATGATAATAAATAGATATCATGCGAGCGATGTCACTACCCAAAATACGAAAAATGTGAGAGATCTACCAAGATTCTCACCTACAGTAAATCAAAGCAGTGAACAAGCACCCCACGTATCTAAATACCACACTTAGGGTTGAGAATTACAAAAGTCACCAAGACCTCTAGTTCTTCATAACAATCAGAATAAAAGAACATATCTTATCTGTGACCCATTCAATACGATACAGCGCACTAGTATAAACTAATGGCCAAGACAAGCCACCAACAAGTTTATACTACAACTTAAACCAATAGTTATGTTCAGAACTATCTCAGTTGTGAATACTGTTTGTATCTTATAAGGAACTTGACAATCTGATCTTCTGTGTGACTACAAACCCACCACATAGTATACAATATAAGATAAGCAGACACATAAGCAATTTATATGAATGCAATAATGTGAAAAATTATTTATTTCAGATAATAAGAAAATTGAATATACATCCACAAAAGCTCACTAAAAGTTTGCTTTACAGTATACACCAACATCTTCTGAACAAGAGAAATCTGCCTCAGAACAAGCAGTACCGGATCAATCAGTACCTGATGCCCAGAAAATGGATCAGTTAAGTATCAAAGAAAAGGGATCCGATCATGTAACAGTGTATGTTCCTAAACTTGATCTTAATGATTCACCAGGTCAATCAGACCCTAAAGTACGTACGATTGTCGATGAAGAAGTTGGTACAGCTGAGACAGTAACAACTGAACCATCTGGTTCAGGGGGAACATCTGATATTCCGGTGTACAGACATCAGCATATGATGATTCCAACATCAGCTGAGACTTGTCCATGCCAGGTGGATCCTATTATTGTACCACTCCCAACCTCTTGTGACTCAATATTAGAAGAGGATGAGAATGTCCAAACTGATATACATCAGAAAAGAAGGACTTGGTTGAAAGACCATCCGACTGATCAGATAATCAGCAATCCTAATGCCCGAGTCCAAACTAGACATCAGGTTGGTTAAAGTGCTATGTATTGTTGCTATATGTCTTTGAAGGAACCTACCTCAATAGAAGAAGCTCTACAAGATGCCAGCTGGATTCTAACTATGCAAGAAGAATTAGAGCAGTTCGAGAGGAATCAGGTTTGGAAACTGGTAGACAGACCAACTCATCAAGATGCGATAGGCACCAAGTGGGTATTCAAGAACAAGAGGGATGAGAATAATGTCATCACCAGAAATAAGGTAAGACTTGTGGCGAAGGGGTATTCACAATCAAAGGGAATTGATTATGATGAGACCTTTGCACCAGTCGCTCGCCTGGAAGCCATTCGGCTGTTTCTGGCATATGCTGCCCATAGAGGATTTACTGTGTATCAGATGGATGTAAAGAGTGCATTCTTAAATGGGGTAGTAACTGAGAAAGTTTATGTCGAACAACCTCCTGGCTTTGAAAAAGGTAACCAGGTGTACCGTTTAAGAAAAGCTCTTTACGGACTGAAACAGGCTCCTCAAGCTTGGTATGATACACTATCTCAGTTCTTGGTAGACAGTGGATTCACTAAAGGAGTCATAGACAGAATCTTGTTCAGAATAGAAGATGGTGAATTCTGATTGTTCAGATCTATGTGGACAATATCATCTTCGGATCTCCCAACAAAAGCTTATGTGATAGATCCAGCAAACTGATGCAAGGGAAGTTCGAGATGTCTATGATGGGTCAGATGAATTATTTTCTGGGTCTTCAAGTTAAACAGAGTACAGAAGGGATATTCATCTGTCAGGCAAAGTACACTAGGAATCAATTGGCTAAATTTGGAATTCAGAACAGTAAGGTAGCCAAAATACCTATGATGACTAGATTCAAGAAGGGTCCAGATGAAAATGGTCAGAAAACTAATCAGAAAGAGTATAGGGCTCTCATTGGATCATTACTATACCTGACTACCAGCAGACCAGATATAACTTTTGCAGTAGGTGTATGTGCCAGATTTCAAGCAAATCTGATGCAAAGCCACCTGGAAGCAGCTAAGCGGATTCTTAAGTATCTGAAGGGATAGTAAACCTTGGTTTATTCTACCCATCAGATGATAATCTAGAGCTCATTGGGTATTTTGATTCTGAGTACGGAGGTTGCAGAATAGACAGAAAGTCAACCTCAGGTACTTGTCAGTTCTTAGGAAGCAAACTGATCTCTTGTTTCTCAAAGAAGCAGACATCCGTTGCCACATCTACTACTGAAGCAGAATACATGGCCGCAGGAAGCTGTTGCTCCCAACTGCTCTGGCTTAGTCAGCAGCTGATGGATTATAACATTGTAGCTACGAACGTACCCATATTCTGTGACAGTAATAATGTTATTGCAATCACTAAGAATCCAGTTCTACATACAAGATGCAAGCATGTGGACGTCAGACATCATTTTATAAGAGATCATGTGGAAAAGAAGAATATCAGAATGGAAAAGATCCATGCTGATAAGCAGAGAGCTGATATCTTAACCAAGCCACTAGCTGAAGTCAGATTCAGAGAACTATGCAATGAGAAAAGACTTTTGGACTTAGGATATAGTGCACCAGAAATCATTGGTGGACTGGTCTCCAAGACTAGTTGGTTAAGAAATTGACCATAAAAGAAGGATCAATTGAGAAATGGAACCTCAACTGATCAGGAAGGATCAGTCAGGGACTGATCAGAAAAAGTATAACAGTTGAAGGGGGAACTTCAACTGATCAGACAGGATCAGAAGGAACCTGATCAGACAAGTGGGACATTGTTGGGAAACACTAAGGATTAGGCTACAATCAGTAAGGTCAACAGTAATCAGGCAAGCCAGATCAGAACATCGTGGTAACTGACTGATTCAAAAATATCAGTTAACCAGATAAGTTTTATGATTCAACTTTCTATAAGCCTATGCTAATCTATGTTAGTTATTACTGTGCCCATTACTTTGTGACGTCATGTCTGCAAGCATTAAATGCGTACGTGGGGTTTTTGTATTAAATGCATTTATTACGGGTTTTTAAGTCCAAAAGTCTGTCGTTTTAAATCCTTGACAGCACGATTTAATTACTTTTCGACCGCTTAATCTTGACCATCCAATTAAAATATGGACACTCAAGTACACTAAAAAATATTCGTGAAATTTTTTTCCCTCCCACCTATTTAAAACCCTAAATATCATTTCCTAAAAAACCTTTCGCATTTTCGTATTCAAACACTCAAACTCCTCTAAAAAAGTTTTCCAAATTCAACATTCAGCGATTAAAACTTATCTCAAAATCTTCAAATCGCTTTTCTGGTAATTTGCTTACTTTGAATTTATTATTCATGGATATTATATGTTAGGGTTATAGATTGTGTATGTATATGTTGTACTGTTCATATGTTCATGCTTCATTGAATTTATTTTGCTTTATGCTTAACATTCTGAAACTATGAACAACATGCGTATTTGGGGATTATTTGTGCAAATATCTTACATATTGCCACTGCACTTAGCATTGATTAAAATCATATGGGCTTTAAAAACCTAATTTAGGTTCTGTGTGCATTTGCAGAAATGGCAACGTCAAAAGAAACCCCTGAAGTTTGCGACTATGCGTCCATGATTAAAGAGATCGTGGACGAAAAATATGTTGATTTCACAACAAAAACAGATCCAGAATCCCTTGAAATTCTGGATTGTCTTCGTCAAAGTGGACTGGAGCAATTTTGTTACAGACATCTGGACAGTGTCGCCATCATTGAATCCCTGGAATTCTTGAGGAAATTAAAGGAGACGGACAACAAGGAGCTCAATTCATTTGTTGGATGAACAAGGATAGATGTCTCAAATGTTGATCTGCAAAGAATCTTTGCCCTACCAACAGGCAGGATGCTCCAGATGAGTTCACGGCTGGAATGACGGACAAAGAGTACCTTCAACAAGTGCTTTTGAGATCGGCAAATAGATCAAATATCACTAATGTTAAAGCACCATTCTTAAAGAAAAAGTACAGATTACTTTTTGAGATTGTCTCAAAAGTAATTCTGGAAATCGCATTCAGTCCTGACGCCGAGACTCAGCAGAAGCAAAGCGTTATGACTGCCATTATTGAGAAATCACAGGACATGAACTGGCTGGGATTGTTCAAGCACAGATTGCTGCAGAAAACGGACAAATTCATGATCAATGAGCAGAATCACGTTGTGCTATCCAAGAAGGTCAGCAACATCCACAAGGTTTCTCCTATTCTAGCTGACAAAATACCTGACTACTGATGGTCAGAATAAGGCAGGAAGGCCTATTTGCCTAAGTTCAAAGATATTCTCTCCAGAAATGAAGAGTTACCTGGCCAAAGAGATGATGACCCTGCTCCCTATGTTCCCAAGTTGAAGAAGGTAAAAGCACAAGCTTCATCTGTGCAATCTGAGGCACAGGGTCAGCCCCAGAAAAGTCCCGTGAAAAGGAAGCAGATGGCAACAAAGCCAGCTCGGAAAGGTGAAGATGCAAGTGAGAAATGACAAAGGAAGCTCACCGCAATGCTTCTGAAGAAGAAAGGAATGCCATCTGGGGTCTTCAAGATGAGGATAGTGAAGTGGAGATATTGGAGTCTTATGAAGAACTGCCTATTGAAAAGTTGGTAGAAATAGCTGGTGGAGAGACTGGTGTGAGCTCTGAGCACACAGTCAGCACAGGCAGGGATTTGACTACATAAGTATGTGAAGGTGGAGAAAAGGAGGAACAGATGGAAGAGGCCCAGGATGAGTCAGAACCATCTGATTCTGCTTACCTGAGTTCTCTGTTTAAAGGAAGAGAAGCCACCCACTTACCTAGATCACCTACCCCTACATCCCAATCGTCTTCACTATCACCCCAAACATCCCATAAAACACCCTCACTTGAACCACATCTCACACATCCTACTGTCAGTAAACCACAAACTCCCACCCCCACACCATCTGAGGAGATCCCACCTGGTCATGAACCTGATCAGGAGATGCCGGAGGAAGTAGAGAGAGAAGACATGTTTGTCTCCGTCTCTCATAATCCATTCAACAAGAAGACCCTCCTGGAATCACCTGAACAAGAACACTCAACAATGTATTTCTTACGAAGACAGATGAATGCTTTTCTGGACAAGAACTTTCCTAACTTAATCAACCATTCGGGGATCAGAAAGCAGATGGAGGAAATTATCTTCTGGAGGGATATCATTCTCAAGGATATTGAAGACTTTCTTATTCTGATGGAAGCCTTGGAGTCTGACTATTTTGCTAATTTGGAGAACAGGGCCAAGCTGAATGCTGGTGTATCCAGCACTGCGGAGTTGGCATCTGATGATGATATCAGATGGTTGGTACATCAGAAACTGGGCATTATTGAGGAGGAAGAAGAGTTTTCTCACGAATACTTAGAGTATGAGCAAGTTGCCCATGAACCAGTCCAGGGTGCTGCAGATGAGACCCTAACTGGTGAGGCATCAACATCTGGATAGGTTGCTGCCTTATCTGTTGAATCCCTAGATCTTATTTCAAAGACTGTTCAAGATGGGGTGAAGGCATCTGTTGATTCGCAATTCAACAATCTAGACAGAACCTGTTGAACAGATTCAAAGAGGAACAACAGGCTTTGGTCGAAGCAGAAAGAAAGTTGACCATTGAGAAACTGCTACACATGCACCACGAAATATCTGCTAGAGTGATGAAGCACATAGATCCACTTTCAGATAAACTGACAGCAGAAGTGTCCGTTCTTTCTGACATTGTAGTCCTTCTAGAGAGTGTTTACTCTTTTTTGGAGAAAACTGATACAAGCCTTGATGTTGTCTGGAGAAGATTTGAAGGCTCCATCAGCGAAGCCAAAAAGGCCCTGGAGTCTGTTTTGAATCGGATTATGGGACTTGCGCCCACAACTTCAACTGTTCAGATTACCTCCTTAGCCGTAGAAGAGTTGAAAGATGAGGTGATGAAGGAATTCAAAGCCTTAAACATCTGGTTGACAAACCTTTTTTTTGCAACAAAAAAGGGGGAAAAGGGACCAGAAAAATAGGCTGAATCATCTGGTCGGGGTCTGACACTTGCCATAGTGGAGAAAACAATTGTTGAGGCTCCAGATACGGAGCTAGCTGAAATGTTTCAATCTATTGAAGAACACAATAGGTTGTTGGATATTCAAGACAGGGCCATAGCTAAACAGAAATCCTCCCTTGGTGAACTGATTACAAGGGTTTACAAGATTGAAGACTTTTCTTCAACTGTTCAGAAAAGATTCAATTTTGAAGATCAGGCCAAGAGTCTTGAGCTGGCAAGGAAGCTGCAAGAAGAAGATACTGTTGAGATAGAGGCTGAAGAGAGAAAACAACAGAAAGCCAAACAGGTTAAGAAGCCAATTAAGAAGCCAATCATGACTCCCTCTCAATCGCAGATGACAGCTGCAAAAAAGAAGAACAGCAAATGAGACAAGGAGTCATTGAGGTTGCCATCAAGAAGAAGAAGCTTGCTGATGCTGCAGGGCTGAGCAGAACGTATGTCAGAAAACAAAACAAGAAAGCTGCTGCTGCAGAAGAGATGGCTTGGGAAGAACGGGCTTTACCTGAAGAAGTTGAGGGGATTCTGGTAGCTCGACAAGACTTGATTCCAGAATGGACAAGAATCAAGGTCGACTGGCTAAGTGATGTATACATTCTGTAGAAGATACCGGAACACTCAAATCAAGGCGCTTTTTATGCGGAGTTTCTGAACTGATTGGAGACCAAATATGAAAGATTATGCAAAGTTGTGATGCATGAAGGCAAAATAATGGCCTTGATGCCTTCTTCACCCAGATTTGAAACAATGATTCCGTCGCTCAGATCTGATAAATCCCTTGACCCGGTTGGCTTAAAGAAGTTGTTCTATGATTTTGCCAGAAGAGGAGATATCATCGAAAGAGACAGACTGGAAGCCTTGCTGCAGAGAATGTACAAGATTTTTGCTATTCCAGCTGATCTCCAAAGGTTTCCTTTTAAGAAGTCAGAAGATGAAGTCTTAGATCAGTTGTTAGGTATTTTTTATTATCATTTCTTGTACACTATAAACTGCAATATTTATCAATGAATTGATTTACCTTTCTAATCTTAAGACAACGTCTCATTGTCTTCTAATTTCTGTTGTTTCTGTTCTTTACATTATTGGTTATCTGTTTTTCTGATTAAATGTTTTGGTTCCATCAAAAGGAGGAAATTGTTGGGAAATTTATAGTTTTGATGGAAGTTCCAAAACAGACTGTAATTGGACCAGTCAGACCTGTTAGCTGACTAATGACTTAGAATCAGGATAGGATGACCAACTGAGATGTATAGACAGCTGATGTAATAGATAGGTCAATACGTATAGGTTAAGTCTTGAAGAAGATCAGAAGATCAGACAAGTCAGAAGATCAGACAAGTAAGATAGTCAGATAATCAGGTGAAGACATGAAGATGAAGAATCAGAAGACCTGAAGATCAGATGACTACCAGAAGAACAAGACCAGAAGACCTACATCAGAAGAATGAAGGAGAGTCTGCTAAGTTGTGCTAAGACAACTTGCATCAGAAGACTCAATCAGGTAGACTGATCAGTATTATCTTATCAGGTCAGCTCACACCAGGTGACAACTGAAGATTCACCAAGACATACGATGTTAATCAGACAAGAAGAATGTCAACCTTAGTTGGTAAAGCAAACACTGAACAAGTGTACTTGATAACCAATGAGAGCAAGACACGTATGTACGGAGCTGACAGAGCGGGATTCAGTGGATCACAATAACACGACTATAAAGGACAACCTTGCATGCTTTTGGTCATGCCGTCCCTGTGCACGTCACATCCATCCTGCAATCCTACCTTAAATAGACTGAAATTCGAATTGCTCTCCAACGGCTAATTCGATTTTGTGCCTATATATATGGGATCAAACCTTCATAGTAAGGTTACAGAAATTATCATTAATCTCAAGCTATCCGCAATTTCCGCACGAAGAACACAAAATTGAAAATTATTTCTAAGTGTTCATCCCATAGTTCTTAGCACTGAAATCTTATCCTTTAGCTTTAGGCTACCCATATACCAGGATAGATTTCCAGTTGGAACGCAACAAATCTTACCCAAACCAAAAGATAGGTTAAGTTTGTTTAGCAAGATTTCAGACTAGGGTTTCTAGTTTCTGATCTCTAGGATTGGTTGAGTGAGAACTCTTGAAACATCTATTGTACTGTGTTGGAATAACACATTAAAATAAGTCCATTTGGTTAAGTTGGTGCCCCTGCTGATATGGAAGAGTGGATGTAGGACAAGTTTTCCGAACCACTATAAAAATCTGATGTTCATTATCTGATTTACCTGATTTACACATTCTGCACACTACTTGTTTCAGTATTACATGCATATTCTGAGTCTGGATCAGATTTGCACCAAGCAACTGATATGATCCGTTGACATTTTGTCAACTGATTCAAAACAGATAACTTAGAATTCTGATTTAACAAACTGGTTTTTCACACGGGTAAAACTTAGCTTCCGCAAATCAGTTAAACTGATAGACACCAAACTGATCTGCCCTCAGGCGATCAGTAAGTTGGATATCAGTCCAAACTGATTCACACGCACTCTAATCAGGTAATATGCTTATCACACCTGATCTCACGCAAAGTTTTTCAGAAGTTTATTCACCCCTCCCCTCTAGACTTCTGCCCTCACGAAAACCCGTTCGGGACCTAAACTGATTATGTTGGATTGATACAGATCTTTGGGATTATCGCATTGTTGGCAAAAAAAAAATTGAATGCTTACTCGAATTATTAAGATATGAAGAATCTTTCGTAATTAGAGAGAGATATAATTGAAGTAGAAATTGATCATGCCTTGTTAAAGATTACTCTCGTAGAACCCATAGAATCACATGTGTGTAATAAAAGGATATATGATTAAAAGAAGGGAATTAATGACTTATTGTTGTATAACACTTTAAGCTAGTGAAATTTCGAGGACGAAATTTTCATAAGGAGGGAAGGATGTAATACCCACACTTTTAATACTAATCTTTGGCCAATATATTTCATGCATTATTTGCATTTTATATTATTTGCATGTTAATATTACTAACGTGACCCTAGTTATATTACTGAGACTTTATTAGAGTAATAAGAGAATTAAGTCCCAATGTATAAAGTTCAAATACTTTCCCGCACTAGTATTTAAAGACGAGATCATAGGTAGGTTAATTAGTTGTATGGTATTTATATGAAGAAATTTTAAGATAACAATTGAATAAACATATAAACATGGTAATTGACCCTAGGTATAAGTACCCGTGTATACTACTCTCTGTGTGTATATATAGTGTATATCCAACTTGGATCTAATACTTGGATCTAATAGCTCTCAAAAAAAAAAACTTGGATCTAATAATATTACTTCTACTATATTATAATATTGTTAGTAGATAAGCTTAGTAATATATAAGCTTGTGGTTGAGGTAGTGTACACATAAACTTGTTGCTAATCACATAAGCTTTAGACATATGTACTTATATACACACAAACATGCGTGGTATTAGCATGTAATAATATTTATCGGATAGAATTGAGTGAATTCAACAGAGAGAGAGAAAGCCTAAGTCGGTATTTAGTGAGATAAGTGTCAAAACTACAAACCCTATCCTTATGTTCAAGTATTATATCATCTAATTGAACGCAAATAAGAAAACACAAATGGGGAGATAGGGCCTTGAGAGAGAGAAGAACTAGAGGAAGACATTAGGGCGATTAAAGAGTTCGAGTTATCGACCACTTTTCAAATTCGAGGTAAGTAGAAATTTATTTGCAACTACAATGCATAAACATAATATTGTCTGATTTATTTGTGATTAACTGCCAATACGTGGATAATATGTGGATTGTGAGGTTTGATTGATATTCAGTAATCATTGTGGAAAGAACTGTTGAACTCGATATTTAATGTAAATTAGGTATGTGATATGTGAAACTTGTGAGTTAATATGTGTTGCATTACATTGCATCATGCATATCATACATTATCATGAAATGAGATTTGATAAAATGATGTGTGTGTTGGCCACTAATTATACACCGAGGACGGAAGGGGCGACCTGGGAGTGGTAGTGACTAGGCAAATCCTGGCGGGCTGCCCAGAGTAGGCCAACATCTTATGTTTATGCGGAAGGGGCGACCTGGGAGTGGTAATGACCAGGCAAATCATGGCGGGCTGCCCAGAGTAGGCCACCGTTTTATGATCACACTTAAGGGGCGACCTGGGAGTGGTAGTGACCAGACAAATCCTGGCGGGATGCCCAGAGTAGGTCCACTATTTTATATATGTTATGAGCTCATGCCGGTGTATAACAGTTAGTCTGGGGCCCTATGAGTGTTTCATAAATAAATTGGTGATTTCAAAAGAGAGTGCGTGGGGAGGATTTTCAAATATTCACAACATCATGCATAATTTTTACTTACTGGGATTTATTTATGTTACCTAGTTTATGCATTGTAGGTAATCTTGTCAACTTACTCTTGTGATGGTTGGAGTACCTGCAGATTCTGAGAGTTGTATACATGGATGACAACCTGTGGGGCTTGAGTTCGAGTTGTAGTATATATATATATATATAAAGTTTTGTATATTATGTGTCCTTCTTATCAAGTTTTTAAGTGTTCGAAGGATTTATCATTCTGTTAACCGTTTAATAAAAAAAAAAAAAAGAAGTCACAAGTTAATTCTCGTAAATTTATTTCGAACGTATTATTTATTTAGTTATCTGAGAGTGGTCGTGACACTTAGTATTTATACATTCGAATTTTTTGGTCAGCAAAGCTAATTGTTCGGCCTGACTGATGTCTTTCCCCACAGGTTCAATAGATATAGGAGCGTTACTGGTTGCCTGAAAGGCAACTGATTTAGGATTTGTGGCAGCTGGGGCATCATCACTTAATTCTCTCTTCTCAAATCATATTCATGAGCTTTCAGGCTTAGAAACAGTTTGCTTGACTTCATTCTGGAGATATCCTAACAATCATTTATCACCGTTATCTTTGTGTTCCGTTTCTTGGTCAGAGACCTCAATATCTTGTAGTTAATCTCCTTATCAATGAACTTCTTTCCCAGTTCACGAATCATGTTGGGAGGAACAGTAATCCTTCCATCAAGCTGATCGATGGTCTCATTTGGCATCATCTAAAGTTTTTCAAACTTAACCATTTATGTTTGCAGCTTACTGTCTCTGATCTGCTCATTTCCTTAACACATCTCAGCAAGAACATCCCACATCAACTTGGTTGTTTTCCAGTATCTGGTCTTCTGGAGAGTGGTTCTGTCTACAGTCTTCTGAATGATGTTTCTAGCAACCTGATCCAAATTGTGAAGTTTTCTCTCATCAGCATCCATCAGGAGAACACTTTTCTGAACTAATGATCCAGATGGATGATCACTATGACCTCCTTCTGTAGGATTCGTGTGATAAATCAGAATTGGTCCTTCACGAATAACCTCCATCATTCGAGAACTGAGAGCACCCAGATGGTTCTCCATAAGATACGTCCAGTCATCATACTCCTCAATGGAAAACTTGGGTAGATCATGGTACATGCAGATGTGTTATCCATGCTGATTTTGTGTGAAATTAGATTAGTTTAAAAGCGGTTTTTCAAGATCTGTTCAAGTGACCACAAAAGTTATTCCTCAAGAACCGATGATATTCAAAGTCAGTGGTCTATAGAACCACTGCTCTGATACCACTTCCATGTCCCGAACGGGTTCAATGAGGTGAAAATCTAGAGGGGAGGGGTGAATATACTTTCAAACTTTTTGTGTGATCAATGTGTGTTTAGATTAGTGTTGATATAGAGTGCAAGCGAATCAGCTTGGACTGATATCCAACCTACTGACTGTTGTAAAGCTGGTCAATTGGATATCTATCATATTAACTGATGTGCGGAAGCTATTTTAACCCGTGAAAGATGTAAAACAATAAATCACGCAAGATTTATTGTGGTTCAGACCAACTTGTCCTACGTCCACTCTTCCCTATCAGCAGGGGCACTCACTAACCAACTGACTTAGTTTATTTTGTTAGTCAACACAGTACAACAGATGTTTATAAAGTTCTCACTCATAATCCCAGAAAATAAACTAGAAAACCCTAGTTTATGATCTTGCTAACAAACTTAACTTATCAACTGATATGGGTAAGATCTGTTTTGTTTCCAACTTAGAAATCTATCATATCATATGAGTAGCCTAAAGTTAAAGGATAAATCTCAGCTAAGAAAGAATATGGGATGAACAGTTGCTTGAAGATATGCTTGAGCACTTGTGTTTTTGCAGAAATGGCTTGTATTTGTGATGTTTGATAATTTCCGCAACTTTACTCTGTGTTGTAGCCATAATAATCATCCAACAGCCAAATGGCAAAATAGTGATGACATGGCAAATGATGGTGATGTGGCAGCCAGAACCGAGTTCAGCAGTCGACCAACCACAAGGCAACGAAGCTAACATAGCAACCTTAGAGCAAACAAAACCAGATAACAGAAAACCTTCCAGTGACCTATCAGCCTACAGGCTGCCATAGGTCACAGGTAGCCCATAGGCTGCTAGAGATCATAGGTCACAGGTCGCAAATAGCCCACAGGCTGCCAGACGAAGACCAAGAGGGAAAACACACGATAGATCTCGCTACAGGCGGAGGTCGCTCCATAAGCAAAGTCGAAAAGCACGGCAATAAAAGAAGATTAAAAGAGAAGATTGACAAGTTAAAAGGCCCGTTAAGAGGCCCATTAATGTTCTTTACTTGTACCATGTAAAATCTATAAATAGGGGACAACCCCAATGGAAAAAGAAAAAAAAATGCATACAAAACTCATAGTAGAAAGATTATGGCTTGGCATGCCCCCAGATGTAGTCATTCCTGACGAACTGAGTCACCAAATTATTTGTTCTTTACATTTCGTTATTTCTTTATCGTTCATTATTTACTTGTTGTCCGATCGTTATTTTCAGATTACAACAATTGGTGCAGTATGTGGGAACGTTAACAGATTTCACTGCATATTTGTTAGGACCCAAAAAAACAAAAAAATTGGATGACACACTCACTATTCATCCCAAAACCCAAAAATCCCCTTCGTGAAAATAAAAAATCCCGTTACAGTGGCAAATTTTGGTTAAAAATATGGGTGATTCAATCATGTTAATCCCTTTTCAGCAAAAATTTAACCCTCATCATCAAGAACCAAACCCTTTCCACACGCCTTCTTCCTCGGCTAAACTTCCCAAAATCAAAGCTCCACCAGGGAATCACGGCCAAATCGGTACTACTCTTTCTTTCTGCCAAGCAATTGGCGCTTCAGGCAATGAAGCCGAAGCCAAAATCCCACCGCGTCGCCGCCCCGTGCGATTCACCGTTCGCACTACGATCCAAACAGTGCTGCAAACTACCACTCTTCACCGCCACACGCAATCCACTGCGCATCGGGCATGCCGCATCGCGGACTGCCGCCATGGCACCAAGCTTGACTCAGCCTCCTGGAGCCGCAAGCCACATTGGTTCGCTTAATTTTAATCTTCGCACCAACAAAGTCAGTTCGGCACCGCCGATCGGGACCCCATCAGGACTACCAGTTAAAGGCCAACTTCGGCCACCCGCAACCTCGTCCAAAATCAGGAACGCCATCGGCGTCTCTATATACAACCCCTGCTTCTCGCCCAAGAGTCCAGCGCCCTCGCCGAAGCCCAAAGTCGCGCCGCAATTTACGGCGTCAATTTGTCGCCTATGTGTTGGGGTTATATGTGAAAGTATGCTTTTACTTTGCATAACCTGTGTATTAAACACTTATTTACAGAAATAAATTGTTTATCACTGTTGCTTTAAATATGATTGAATATTATATATATTTATTACAAACCGTTCATAGCACACGTTACATTGTAGTTAACGTGGTGATATCAGATCACTGAAGATCACGTTAACAGTGCCTTGTAAACGAGTGCGTGTTTCACAACTTAGATAGATCCGAACAATCTATTGGTAGAAGTTGATGTGTAAGGCTTAGATTGGCTTGTCCTGACCAAGAGATTACACTAGTGCATTCGATGCGCTGAAGCGGACCTGTAGAGAGGATAAACTCATTCGTACTGACTTAAGGGATGAAGAGTTAGATCTCAGTGGTTGTTGATTTCTTAATCTCTGTCACTTAATAAGGACTGTGTGTGATTAGTAGTTATTGCTTTGAGTTAAAAATGGGAAGAGAATCATTGCGACTTTGATACCCTATATTTTGGGTGTTGGGAGATGAATTTGAATAAAGATTTTGAATAGATCCCAAAACCCCTGAGTATGACATGTTCAGGACATCTTGATGGTATAGAATTAGGATCAGGTTTCAATAGAATTTAGGACTCAGGATTATCTGCATCATGTATAGTCAGCAGATATAAATCAAGGAATTGTACTGAAGTTTCAGAAGAATCCTGAAGACTCAGAAGACCCTGAAGACTTAGAAGACTCTGAAGAATCCTGAAGACTCTGAAGATTCCTGAAGACCGAAGATCCTGAAGACTGTTTGTGTAAAAAGGACCCTGAACCACTATCTTAATAAAATAGTGTTATGTTCATTCCTGGTACAAACAAACAGAATGTTAGACATTTGTGGACATTAAAGAATATATCAGATTAGAAAGGTCAATTTAAAAAGAGCCGTTTTGCTTGTCTCTGTTCAAAAGAAGATTTCAACCAATGAGGAGGCAACATCAACGTACTTTACTGACACTGAAAGTGACATTTCACTGAGAAATCTCAGGTCTGATATCTTCCAGTTCACAGAAGTTTGTGATTGGCTACATGGCTGCATATTTCCTAAAACATGCAAGGGTGCGTTCAAACCTAAAAATTGTCGTTCATCAATAACCAGAAGAGGAAATTCTTGATACTATGTCTTCCAACGGATAGTTTTTCAAGGAGTGACCTTGGAGAAGTTGCCTATAAATACCAGTGACCTTTACCATTGAAAGGTTACGGAAAATCAAAGCAACTCCAGAGCTCATTCGTATTCTTGCAAATTGAAGCACTCAAAAAACCAAGATTTCCCAAGTGTTTCACATTGAAGAGAGCTCATTCACTAAGCCTAGATTTGATATATATCCAAAGCTTAGTCGAGATATCCTAGCCTTTGCATTTGTACTTATTGTCAAAGGATATCTCACCCTAGTTGGAAACCAACCCAACCCTAACCCTTTTATTAGGTAGTTTGAGTGTGTGTTTGATTGTTGGTGAGTAAGAGTTATAAAGAGTGAGAAAGCTCTAGAGAAGAAGTGAGTAAGCTGTTTTAGACAGACAGAAAGCTTGTGTGTGTTGAGTTAGTAAGCTGCAGCCAGAAAACTCAAGGTAGAAAAGTTAGTAAGCTGCTGTGTTCAGCGTGAAAGCTTTAGGTGAAAGTGTGTTAAGGAATTTCTCTGAACCACTATAATTTGCAGTGTTGTTTGCTTTATGTACTGCATTCTATCTGTTGCATATTTTCACTGAAAGCATACTATTTTCTTGATAATCAGTTGGAAACAATCCACTGAACTTGCATAGAACTTGATCACAGTCTTAACCACTGTTTTACTAAGGAAGAGATTTTCAGCAAGATAAAACGAGTATAAACTTAGGGCCAACACATTCCGCACTCCTGATTAGCTAGAACAGATAGTTACCAAACTGAATCAGCTCTACTGAGTATTTAGTAAGATAATTATCTGATCCAAGCTTCTCAGGATCTCTGATAAAACTCAGGATCAGTTGGGCTAATCTGAAGCTTCTGAAAGCTGCTCAGGATCACTGTCTCAGTAGAGTTTGACTCAGGACGATTTGTGCTTCTCAGGGCAAAATTCTCAGGACATCCTGACCCTTCTGATCACAGTAAAGAAAAAGTTTTAAAAATCACTGAAAACGTGTATTCCCCCCCCATACACGTGTAAGACTCGTTTACACCGGGACCAACAAGTGGTATTAGAGCAGTGGTTCATTTTGACCACTTGCTTTGGTAGCCATAGTCTATTTGCTGAAAGACTTTGGTGGTCTACTGAATAGATCTTCTACTGATATCTTTCAAGGCTCATTCATCATGCCTTCTAAGAAACTTCCTATGTTCTCTGTTGAGAGCTATGACCTATGGAGATTGAGAATGCAGGCACATCTGTATTCTAAGAATGTGGAGAGTGGTTTCTCAAGGACCATTCAAATATACTGTTGTGAATCCCAGAATAACTGATGATGAGAGGAATGACCCCAGAGATGAATTTCCCAAACCTGATGACCAACTTACTCCTGATGCGAGTAAGTTAGTCAATTTGGACTACATTGCTAAAGATACTCTATATAGCACTATTGATGATGGTGTTATGGGGATGATTTCTAACTGTGAAACTGCTAAAGAAATATGGGACACACTTGCTATCATTGGAAAGTTAGCTTTGAAATGGAAGATGGTGAATCCAATGACAAACTGGAAGTCTGATTCACTAGTATTATGAATGATCTGAATGCTCTTGGGAAAAGATACCCACAAAGAGAAGTGGCACTGAAAATTCTTAGAGGATTATCTAAGAAATGGGATATACATGCTGTGGTGATTGAAAACACCAAGAATATTGATTCTATGCCATACCAGCAAGTTTTCTCTGAACTGGAAGCTTATGAATTTGTGATTGATAAGAAAACTAAGAAATCTGATAGCCAAGATGAATCTTCATCTAGCAAGAATGTGGCTTTCAAAGCCAAAGAGAAATCCTATAAAGCTAAAGAGTCTGATAACTCACTTGCCAAAAATCAGGATGAGCAAGAGGATAAGCTAGTACTGCTGGCAAGAAGGTTTGAAAGACTCAATAGCAGATATGGAAAATATAAGAAATACTATAAGAACAACAGGTACAGAAATAGGAATAACTCAGAGGTTGAGGACAGATCCACTGAGAAAAGGAAGGACCATAAAGCTGAAGGATCCTCATCCAGAAATAAGGACTCCAAAACCAAGGAGGAAAGTGATCAGGATGATGATGCCAACAGATTCTATAACTGTTAGAAGAAAGGTCACTTCCAATATGATTGTCCTGAGCTGAGTGCCAAAGAAAGAAAGGAGAGACCAGCCAAGAGAGACGGAAAGATATCTAGCAAAAAAGGCTATGATTGCTGAAGAAGAAGAACAATCTGAAGAAGGATCCAGTTCTTCAGAAGAAATATTCTCAGATAGTGACAGTGATGATATCTACCTTGTTGCTATGGAGGAGGTGAAGGAAAAGGGCACTGAGCAGAATGAAGACAACATAGCCCTGATGAGTGGAAGTGAAGTAGCTCCTACTGCATGGTATCTGGACAGTGGATGCTCAAGACATATGACAGGATATAAACATCTACTCACGAACTATGTTGAGCAAAAAGGCCCTCAGATTACATTTGGAGATAACTCCAAAGGACAGACTGAAGGATATGGAACTCTTGAAGTTGAATCTGTTCATATCCATGATGTTTCATATGTTTCTGGTTTAAAGAATAACCTGCTTTCTATCAGTCAATTTTGTGACAAAGGATTCAATGTTGAGTTCTCAAAGAACTTGTGTTATGTGAAAGATAATGCCTCACAACAAATATTGTTGACTGGTACTAGAAAAGGTAATGTGTATCTTGCTGATTGGAGATCAACTCCTAAAGATACATGTCTGGTTGCAAAAAGTTCTACTGATACTAGTTGGTTGTGGCACTAAAGACTGAATCACTTAAACTTCAAAACCCTGAACAAACTTGCAAGATTGGCACTTATTAGGGGGTTACCCAATGAAGTGTTCAGTAAGGATCATATATTTGATGCTTGTCAGAAAGGAAAATAAATCAGAGCATCATTCAAAAGTAAAGTAGAAGTGTCTACTGACAGAATACTGCAATTGTTGCATATGGATCTCTTTGGTCCAGTAACACCTGTGAGCACCAATGGCAGGAAATATACACTTGTGGTAGTTGGTGACTACTCTAGATATACATGGGTCATATTCTTTCTCAGTAAGAAAGAGACTCAGACAAAACTGTCAAAACTACTGAAAAGACTCAGTATTGAGAAGAATTTGAGTGTGGTCAAAATCAAATCAGATAAAGGCACTGAATTTATCAACCAAATTATATCTAATTATTGTGCATCAAATGGAATAGCTCATGAAACATCAGCTGCAAGGACCCCACAACAGAATGGTGTTGCTGAAAGAAGAAATAGGACTCTGAAAGAAGCTGCAAGAACAATGATTGCTGAAGCTGACATTTCTAAGAGATTTTGGGCTGAAGCTATCAACATTCCATACTCCTCTCAGAACAGATCCATGCTAACCAAGAATCAAGGAAAAACACCTTATGAGCTGTGGAATGAAAGGAAGCCTCTTGTTTCTTTCTTTCGTGTGTTTGGTTGCAAGTGTTTCATACACAATAATGGTAAAGATCAGTTGAAAACTTTTGATAGAAAAGCCGATGAAGGGATATTCTTAGGATATTCTAAAGTCAGTAAAGCCTTCAGAGTTTACAACTGTAGGACTCTTATTGTGGAAAAAACACCTCATGTTGTTTTTGATGAAGCTACTTGTGTTCAGAAGAAATAGGAACATGACTCAGGAGATCTGACCAAGAGAATCACCAGACTTAGCCTGAAAAAGAAGAACAAAACATCCTCTTAGCCTGAGAAGAAGAAGTCAATCACTTTCTATGAATGGAGTGAATCAGACTCAGACAAAGAAGCTCAGGATGGAAATACTCAGGATGGTGAGACTCAGGATGGAAATTCTCCGCTGAAGGAAAGCCAACACACTGAAGCTGACTAATCTGAACATACACCAGTTCAGACTCAGGTATGTAATGTTCTGAATGTTCTGAATCTGAATCTCCCCTGACAATGTTCACAGTGGTCACAGCTGAGGCAAACTCTGAATCTATCAACCAAGGGGGAACAAATATCACTGACAATGTTCTGAATGGAATCTCCCCTGAGCAAGATGATTCACTCTCTCCTTTTCTGTTGTTCCCCGAGTTTGATGAATTACCTGAACCTAACATTTCTGATGTTGAGGACACTATTGAAGGTGGAACATCCAGGAGAAGATGGTTGGATAGTCATCCTACAAGTCATATTGTGGTTGATCTATTAGAAGGTGTTAAAACAAGAAGGTTCCATGGTGAAAGTGCTCTATTCTGTTGTTTCCTATCTGAAAAGAACCTACTGAGATTGAAGAAGCTCTTCAAGATTCATTCTGGATTACTGCTATGCAAGAAGAGCTGAATCAGTTCACAAGAAATGAAGTTTGGGAGCTAATAGATAGACCTCAGAGGCACAATGTGATTGGAACTAAGTGGGTGTTCAAGAATAAGATAGATGAGAACAACAATATTGTGAGCAACAAGGCAAGCCTAGTTGCACAAGGTTATTCCCAAGAAGAAGGCTTGGATTATGATGAAACCTTTGCACCTGTTGCAAGACTAGAAGCCATCAGATTATTTCTTGCATATGCTGCCCACATGAAATTCACAGTCTATCATATGGATGTGAAAAGTGCATTTCTGAATGGTGTGCTTAAAGAAGAGGTTTATATGGAACAACCTCCTGGTTTCAGACAAAATGACCAAGTTTACAGGCTCAGGAAAGCCTTGTATGGTCTAAAACAAGCACCCAGAGCATGGTATGATACACTTTCTCAATTTCTCACTGACCATGGTTTTACTAAAGGAACAGTTGAAAGAACCTTGTTCAGGATAGAAGATGGGAAGGATATCATACTAGTTCAGATTTCTGTGGATAACATCATATTTGGATCTCCAAATCATCAGATGTGTGAGAAGTTTTCTACCCTGATGAAACGAAAGTTTGAGATCTCTATGATGGGGGAGATGAATTTCTTTCTTAGACTTCAGGTGAAACAAACTAAAGAAGGAATTTTCATCAATCAAGCAAAATACACCAGAGACCCAATTGCTAAGTATGGTGTACAGAATTGCAATGCAGTTAGAATTCCTATGAATACTAACTACAAGATGGATCCTGATCCTGAAGGTAAATCAGTAAATCACACTGATTATAGATGGATCATTGGATCATTGCTATATCTCACAGCAAGTAGGCCTGATATTACCTTTGCTGTTGGGATATGTGCAAGATACCAAGCTAATCCTAAGGCTAGTCACATGGAGGCTGCTAAAAATATTTTGAAGTATCTTAAGGGCACTGTGAATAGAGGATTATGGTATCCAGCTGATGATAACCTTGAATTAACTGGGTATTCAGATGCTGATTATGGTGGATGTAGAATTGACAGGAAGTCTACTACAGGAACTTGTTAATTTCTTGGAAGTAAACTGATATCATGGTTTTCAAAGAAACAGACATCAGTAGCAACCAGTACTACTGAAGCTGAATACATGGCTGTAGGAAGTTGTTGTGCACAGATTCTTTCTCAGACAACAATTGAGGGATTATAAGATTATAGCCAATGAAGTACCCATATTTTGTGACAATAATAGTGCAATTGCTATTACACAAAATCCGGTATTGCACACCAGATGCAATCATGTTGATATCAGACATCACTTGAACACCAGATGCAATCATGTTGATATCAGACATCACTTCATCAGAGATCATGTTGAGAAAAAGGATATCAGGATGGAGAAAATTCATACTGATAAACAGAGAGCTGATATCTTGACTAAACCTTTGGCAGAGTCAAGATTTCAGGAACTATCAGTTGAATTAGGTATGTTGGATCCAGGTGAATGAATTTCACTGAAGGGAGAAGTCCTTCAGGGGCATGTAGTTATTCATGAGGAATAACTCAGGACAAAATTTTCTCAGGATGGAAATTGAGACTCAGGACGAAATTTTGTCAAGATCAGTATTTAGTAAGGATTACGCATTCGAATAATCCTGAAGTAATACTGATACATGCATTAAATTCAGTAGCATTTATTACACAAGGGATTAATCAGTAATCATTTGAAATAAATGACAAAAGGACTAAACTTTTAAAGCGGGAATGTTTGAAGTACCATTAACTGAAAAAGATGAACAGTCGCCTCGATTTCTGAGAAATAGCCATTTGTCAACCTATAAACTGCTACTTGCCTATTGTCCAGAAAATTAGCCAAAAATAGCTATTTTTCTTGAGATTTTCTTTAAATCTCATATTAAATCTCAACCATTCATCATATTTTCGAGATTTAATCACAGCCATTGATCTTTATTTCACAGATCATATATAAACTCACTATTAACCCTCATTCGTTTATTTCTCACATTTAAACGATCCGAATTCTCAAATCCTTAAACCTTCAAAATCTTCAAACTCTTCATATACACTACCCAGAAATTAGTCTGCAATGGAGTTCCCAAGTTACACCATGATTAAAGATCTTGCCGAAATCGAAAAACCGTATTTTGAACATGTGGTGGCAATGATCGACAACAAGGCTACCCAGGTAGAAGAAGAGGCTCTAAACATGTTGTGGATGGCTCAATTGACACAACTGGTGAGCAATATGCCAGAATCCGAACTAATCCAAGAAGTGTTGCAATTTGTTGTTAACCTTCGAGAAGAAGGACGGGGAGGACTGGTTTCGCAGCTATGTTTTGGAACTTATGCGAAATCAAAAGCAGAGGTGGTTTGCTCCAAGTAGGTAATACTGTCTTTAGATGATATTAATTCTGAGTTTGAATTAAACGATAAAGGAGAAGATCCAGCATTGTACATGTCTGGAAGAGAACAGGAGATTTTGGACCGTTTTGCAGAAACAAAGGTGGAATTGAAAGGGGCTCTGCATAAACGGTGTTTAAAGCCAAAATACAGAGTCTTAATTGACATTGTGGCCAAGTGCTTGATGAGTTAAGGTCATGGCTGCAATAGAGGATTCACCCTCTATGGACTTCAACTGGTTGAAACTCTTGGTGGACTGCATTCTTCACCAAAACCAGAAACTGAAGTATGCCAAAGGTTCATTCACCAAGAATGGGAAGGTCTTGTTTGGGATGAAGATCGGCTTTTTGATCGAGACCTTGCCCATGGAAAATACGTTCCTGATGACAGGAGTAGAATTTTCTAGGACTCGGATCATGTTCTGATAGACCAAGTCCCAGAAAAGGAAGGTTGCTCCATCAGGAAGCCAGGGTTCTATGGCTCATGAGGAATCTGAGGATCAGGATGATTGGAGTACTGATCAGGATGATGTGGTAATTGCTAAGGGTGTCCAGAAGCCTGTCAGGACAGCATCAGTAAAACACCCTGAGGCTTCAGGACAAGAGGAAAGAACAAAGAAATCTCTGGATATTTTGCAGATAAAGAGGAAGACTGGAGAAAAGTTGAAGCAAAAGGCATTGGCACCTCATAAGAAGAAATTGTTGTACCCGATTTGGTTACCGACGAACAAACATGTAATTCGATAGACACCGATAAGTATAATGGCGAAAGCAATAAATAACACGCAATTTGATTACCCAGTTCGTCCATGAAATAGACTACGTCTGGGGGCACCAAGCCAGGATATTTTATGTATAATTTCTGCCTAGGATACTAAGATTTCGATCCTCTACTATGTACAATGCAAGTTATATTTATAGACAGAGATCTAGGGTTACAATCTTCGTGGGCTTCTTCTCGTGGACCAACCTAGGGTTTCAGCCGCCAGGTTCGGATTCCCTTTCTTGTCCCACAAGTCGCGTTCACAAATACGCTTACCCTGGTTATGTTCCGAGAAATCCGCCTCACTAACTACCCGAATCTTTTCCATGTTTATCTTCAACTAAACTTGAGACCTAATCGGTCCCGACTTCCAGGTTCTTCCAAGTCGCTTCGCGACCTCTTTGTTATCCCAAGCCGCTCCCGCGACCTGCGTAGCTTCCCAAACTTCCAGCGACTTACCGACCTTCCGAAGTCGCTTCATGTCTTGCTCTAGCTGGATGGAGTCGGATGATAAGCCAACCACAAGAAGGTTCAACCCCCGGCCTTCCTCATGGCGGGTTATTTCCCCTTACAATAATTGCCCAACAAGATGAGGTCGCAAGTTTGCTTTGGGGCCTTGTCTTGAACCGTCGATGTTCACCGGCCTATGGCAAGTCGACCTCGGGACATGTGCCCGAGTCAAATCTTAGTCCTTGGGGAGTCGTACAGTCGCCTCGATCTCCCAAATCGTCTTGACGTGTGACAGAATTACAATGATGGTTTGGCGGGCAGGTGACGTTTCAAGCCACGAGCTCGCCCAACCAGCGATCGCGTGTCTCTTACGCGCTACCCATGCTGCCTCACTTTCCGCGGGGGGCCCTCGAGAGTTCAAATTTACATTTTCGACCCCCCACCCTTCTCTATAAATAGGCCTAGGGTTCCATACCTTAACCCCTTCTTCTTCCTCGTTTCCAAGACCTATATAATTTGAGCCTCTACATCCGCTTTTTCGGCTAGCTTTCAGAGATCCCACTGCTTTTCAAGTAACCATCTACTCTCTATTTCACATCAATGGCATCCGGTTCTAAATCTGCTTCTGCGCCCCCTCCGTTCATGGTTTCATTGTCCCACCGCAGACAAAGTGGGACCGCCGCTCCTAACCCCGCAATGCCTCCGACCGCTGGTGCCTCCGGTGCCGGTACAATGGAGACGATGATGACCACTTCCTGATGGAGTTGGAAGAAATAACACACATTCCTGCCCTGGAGCTGAGTTCCCTTCGTATGGTCGCGCCGGCGAGGGAGGAGAGGTCCGGGTCTTCTAACCTGGCCCGAATATATGGGGCTTACGAGCGGGCCTTTGACTATCACTCTTATGTGACCCAGGCCCCATACAAAAGACCGGCCCGCGACTACCGAAGGTCGGTCAAGTCGGACTTTGCGGCATCGCATGACAAAAATAGGTCGGTTCTCACCGATAGCTACGTGCGATCCCTCCAGCCGCCACCCGGAATGATCGGGGTCAACGAGCAAACAATGGAGGCCGGGATCCGGTTTTTGCTTCATCCGGCCATCTCCCACCTGTTGGCGGCTTGGAACCAGAGCTTAACTCAGATCACTCCTAATGGGTGGAGTTACATTCTTTCTACTATGACCGTACTCGGGCAGGCCGGGCTGTGCCAACTACCAACCCCGGGCGAGCTGGCCTTTGTGATGACGCCCATCCACCAAGTCGGCGGCTATAATGCCGTGCGGCTTTGTAAAGGTCGGGAGCTCGTGAGCGGGATCCCAAATAAGATTGAGGGTGGCATAATAAATGGTGGTTTGTTGGGGGGCGTGGGAGTCTATGGACCCATCAAGCACACTACCCATCATTATCCCAACCGACTATGCCAATCGGGTCGACCATGGTAAGTTTCGCCTTCTTTCCGACTTAGACGCTTGTACTGATCTAATTCTCCTCTTCTTTTACAGTTTTCACACCCACTACTGCCAACCTTTACTGGGACTTCAAGGAGGCATTTGACATTGTTCACGATACTCCACCGAGCTGGCGGGACGTGAACGCTTTGAACTCTGAGCTTGACCGACTCAACGTCGGCCTCTATACTTACCCGCGTCACTTAAACATCCCCTGTAAGTACCCTTACTCCGTGATAACCAAATTTCCGTTGTTGACCCGTCTGCTTGCTTCAATTCCATTATTTCAGCAGTCCCCAACATTACCATATATTGTCGCAAGCCTCCTGCGGACGTCATGGCCTCTCGCAAGAAATCTGTTCTGGGACAAATGAGGCCAATGGCGACCCCGGGGTCACTCCCCCAAGACCGCCCCCTGCCGATGTCGCTCCTCCAAGCTCGGCCCCTACTAGCCCTCCCGCCGTTGACAAAGGCAAGAAGAAGGCTACAGGGTCGACTCCACCGACTTCCGGGTATGCTCGGAAGAAAGTGAGGGAGGAGATTATGACCTATGAATCGGAAATCAACAGGGGCCTGGGGAGGTCAGATTGAGTCCGCCCCACATCGCAGCCGGTTACCTTGCCCCAGACCTCGCCGCCCACCAACTCGTGGCTTGCTTCACCAGCCCGAAGGAGAGGTCGTCATGATGATGATGACTCGTTCCTAGGCTGGGAGGAGGAGCGGGTGAACGAGTAAGTTCTCATCACAATTTTGCGTGACTTCTGCCCGGAGGTGGTTAGCTTCCTTAATAGCCCTCCACTTCAATCGACCGAGCTTCCCAGTAAATGGTTGGGCTATATCTCCCGCAGTGTGCATAACCTACCCCGGGCGTGGACGTGCACCGATCACGCCAACGCTCATCGCCAGAAGATGACGGGCAACATGTACTCGGCCATGGTCCACACCCAAAAGGCGGCCTTTTATCTGGAGAGGACCAGCGCTCAAATGGAGACCGAACTCAGACATCTTCGGGAGTCGCAGGCTCGGGTAGCTGATCAGGCCAAGGCGATCTTGGCGGCGGCCAAGACCCAAAAGGGGATGGAGAAAGCTAATTCCGAGCACCTTGTGTGGATCTCGACCCTCGAGGGTCGCCTGGCTGAGATGGAGGGCGGGCTGGCCGCGGAGATATTGAAGTTGGCCCGGGCGGAAGGTCGGCAGGCCGAGGCGGAGACCGCACTGGCGGCCGAACAACTAAAGACGATCAAGGCGGAGAGAAAGGCGGCTAAGGTGGAGGCGGATCTGAGAGCAGAGCTGGCCGGAGTGAAAGGGGAGCTGGACACCAGGGAGGTCCATTTCAAGGCCGCTGAGGAGGTAAACGCCAATTTTACATAGGTGATGGCCTTCGCAGGTGCCATCCGAATCTGTCATCGGGCTAACCCTACTGGCGACCTTACTGGGCTTGTTGCCGACCTCAAAGACTACGTCCGAGACAACCCCCTGGCCCCCGATGTCCTGCTGGAGATCTGAGACTTGGAGGACATGGGTATTGATCTCTCGTTCATTCCAGATCCAAGGCAGATCGTGCGCCCTCTCCCCGACTCTCCGGAGGCCGGTCCTCCTGTTGTCATATCTTCTGAACCAAGCGTGGAGGAGGTCGTTCCCCCCACAGTTGTCATTCCCTCCGAGCCCATCGTGGAGGAGGTGCCGAGCTCAGAGGTGGTTCCCCCAGCAGTCGACATGCCCTCCGAGCTCGTTGTGGAGAAGGTATCGAGCTCGGAGGTCGATCGGCCGGCGATTACACAGTAGGAGCCTCCTTTCGGGACGGTCAGCACCTCGCCCTCAACTGCCCCTGCCGAGAAGGATTGAAGTTGCGTCGCTACCACTCCTTTTTATTTTTCTTTTTTCACTGTACCGGCCTTTGGGCTTTGATTTGTAATGCACAACCTCCCGACCTTTGGGTCTTTATCAATGGAAGTAGTTATTTCGTTTTTCGTCTCATCTGGTATTTATCTTATTAAACAAAACTCCCATATTTCATCCCTCCAAGTCGAAGTTGCGAGCTCGCCTCGGGGCCTTGACTTGAACTTGTTTTTCTCCATCGACTTTTGCCAGGTCGGACATGGGAAGTGTGCCTCCGCCGAAATCCCATCCTCAGGGAGGCGAACAGTCGCCTCGATTTTCCGAATCGGCGTGATGAGTGACAGATCCGTAATGATGGCCTGGGTATTTGGTGATGTCGCATGCCGTGAATCGAACTAACTAGGAGTCGTGTACTGCCTACGCGTTGCCCATGCGGTGCCAATTTCTTTGAGGGGGCTCGAGAGTCAAAATATTGCATTTTCACCCCCGACTTTTATCTATAAATAGGGCGGAATCTTCAGAGATACAACACACATTGTACCCCCTCTGCTCTCCCCATACATCGTCCCCAAGCTTAGTTATGGGCGATTTCGGTGAGTCCCCCACTTTGAGGCACCCTCCGGCGATGGGCTTCTCCCGCTCTATAAATATGGCCTCCGATATTCAGTCCATCCCTGCATCTCCCCCGTTTCTGATCTCGCCTTCATCGGAGGATGACCATACGATCATTGCCAAGTTTTGCTGCCACCCGAATGGCGTATTTGTCGCCGCCATGACGGAGGTACCCCAGGTCCTCTGTGCTTTGGGCACCGATCGGGATGACGGGATTAGTGGTGATGGGCATTTTCTGACCTGTAATATTGATTTAGTATTGTATATGCGAATCCGATCAGGCCAAAATGCCATTCACAATCCCTTGAATTTTTTGTACCACATGTATGACACTCGTGTTCATTTAACGCGGGAAGTCCCATTGCGGCATCTGACACTTCTCGGATGTTAACACATCCTTTTCTGATAGTTTTACAGCATCTTCCTCAGCGACCTCCCTATCAGAGAGCCGCTACCCTAGTAACAATGTAGTACAGACCAAGTTTCCAGTTCGAGTAGCTCCGTAGTATAGACCAGGTCGCTAGCTCGCCTCCGAAAAATGTATTGTATTGGAATGCTTCTTTTTACCGACCTCCGGGTCTATTGTAATGGGGTTCTCCCTGACCTCTGGGTCTTTATTAATGAAATTCTCCTTTTTAATTCCTTTGTTGTGTCGTCTTAATGTTTACGCGACTTGTTTACTAGACATTTGCTTAATCATCTTACAAAGGTGGGGGATAACCACACCGCTAGGGTGGCGATCTCGCCTCCAGTATTTCTAAAGTCACACCTCAGGTTCGAATGTTATCAATCATGTCTTTCATGCGACCTGCATGTTATCGATCATGTCTTTCATGTGGCCTGCATTTCACCGATCATATGTTTTTCATGCGACCCGTTTGGTTTCTACACATAGGAATTTTTCTTTCAAGTAGAATAAAGAATTATCGTTAACCAAAGTATTTGTTTACATCGGTGTGATCAGTACAAGGGTGTAAATCTATTGATAATACTTCTTCAGATGAGCTGCATTCCATGGGTATTGGGCCTTGGTTCCGTCTGTCTTCTCGAGCTCATACGCCCCATTTGGTAGGACCTTCGATATTTGGAACGGGTCCTCCCAATTTGGGCCGAGGGCACCTTTGGAGTCCCCGAGTATCTTTTCAGTACTAGGTCTCCGACCTTGAAACGTTGAAGTCGCACCTTAGAGTTGTAATACCTCTCCGACCTCTGCTTATATCTAGCATTTCTCATGTTAGCCTCCAACCGCTTTTCTTCGAGTAGGTCCAGGTTTCTTTCCAAGGCCTCATCGTTATGATCAAAAGTGACCTGGCTGGTTCGGAGGGTCGGGAGGTCTATTTCCACGGGAACAACTGCCTCAGTTCCGAAGGCTAGCGAGTAAGGGGTTTCGCCAGTTGAATTTCTACAGGTTGTTCTATACGACCACAGCACGTCCGGGAGCTCGTTAGCTCATTTCCCTTTTCCCCCCTCGATCTTGGCCTTGAGCGCGTACTTTATGATTTTGTTCACGGCCTCGACCTGACTTTTTGACTGGGGGTAGTATTGGGTAGAAAACAACTTTGTGATCTTCCACTTTCTGAAGAAGGCATCAATCTTCATACCATCGAATTGCTTTCCATTGTCTGATATGATTGCCTGGGGTAGCCCGATCCTACAGATAATGTTCCGCCAAATGAACCTGATGACATGATCTTGGTCTATGGTTGCCAATGCCCCAGCCTCGGTCTATTTTGTGAAGTAATCTACCGCTGTTAGGGCATACTTGTCCGATCCTGGGGCCGTTGGGAGTGGCTCAATGATGTCAATCCCCCACTTCGCAAAAGGCCAAGGACTGAGGATGCTTGTGAGTTCTTCTGGTGTGACCTTGATGGAGGGAGCATAGATCTGGCATTTGTGGCATTTGCGGGCGAAGGTGATAGCATCGGCCCTTAGGGTTGGCCAAAAATATCCCTGCCTTGTGGTCTTGTGGGCCAACGACTCCCCCCTAGTATGGTTTCCGCATGCCCCTTCGTGTATCTCTCGTAGAATGACTTGGCCTTGTTCAGGTGTGATACATCGAAGTAGGGGCATGCCGAAACCTCGCTTGTATAACTCCCCGCTGATCATTGTGTATCGTGCGGCCCGTAACTGTAACTGCCGAACTTGGACGCGATCGGGCGATAAGAAGCCGCTTATCAAATACTCCATGATGGGTGTCATCCAGGTCGACACCGGGGTTTCCAATGTTGTCACGATTACTTGCGCGGTGGATGGGTGGGAAAGTGTCGCGATGGTGACATCCTTCATATCTGGTGATCCTTCGGAGGTCGCCAGCCGAGCTAAAGCATCGGCTCACGAGTTCCGTTCTCTCGGTATCAGCTTGACATGGATTTGTGCGAACTTCAGGCATAGTGTTTTTACGATTTCCTGATAGGCCACCATCCTATCATCCCAGGCCTCGTATTCCCCCAAG
Organism: Stenogyne calaminthoides; assembly: GCA_037126765.1. Taxonomy (NCBI): domain Eukaryota; kingdom Viridiplantae; phylum Streptophyta; class Magnoliopsida; order Lamiales; family Lamiaceae; genus Stenogyne; species Stenogyne calaminthoides. The sequence continues at coordinate 32,006,647 of JBBCBC010000001.1, read as the reverse complement.
ACCTGACAGGCCACGAGCTGAGAGTCGGTATGGACTTGCAATCTCTTGACGCCCATGGCTGTTGCCATTTCTAAGCCGCTGATGGGCGCCTCATATTCGGCCTCATTATTTGTTGCGGGAAAATCAAAGGTAATGGCGTTCTGGAATGAGATACCCTCAGGGCTCATTAACACTAGACCAGCTCCTGACTTGTGAGAGGTCGCCGATCAATCTACGAACAACTCCCACGGCAGGTTGCCCGAACTCCCTGCCTCAGAAGAAAATGTGAGCTCGACTGGGAAATCGGCCAGTGCCTGGGCCTTGACGGCAGGTCGTGGCGCGTATGTCACTCCGTATTGCCCGACCTCAATGGCCCATTTGAGGCATCAACTTGATGTGTCTGGTCGGTGGAGCACATTCCTCAACGGTAGAGAAGTGAGGACCTCGACCTGGTGATCAAAAAAGTACGGTCTCAGCTTCCTCACACTCATGACAAGTGCGTAGGCCAGCTTCTCTAATGATGGATAACGTCATTCGGTTTGTTCAACGTCTGGCTTACAAAATAGATGGGCAAGAGGATTTGGCCCTCTGCTCGGACTAGTACTGCGCTTAAAGCGGTCTCCGAGGCCGCGAGATACAAGAACAGCTTCTCTCTCGGGACAGGTTTGGATAAGATGCTCACGTCTGCCAGGTAGGTTTTGATTTTTTCAAAAGTATCCTGGCTCTCGGGTGTCCATTTGAATTTTTCTTTCTTACGAATCGTGTCAAACATCGGCTTGCATCTGTCCCCCATCCGGGAGATAAACCTGCTCAATACGGCCAGGCACCCCGTGAGTTTCTGAACCTCTTTCACATTCCGGGGTGCTCCCATGTCCAGTATGGCCTTAACCTTTCCTAGATTCACCTCGATCCCCCGCTTACTGACCAGATGTCCCAAGAACTTCCCCGACTCGACTCCGAAGTTACACTTCTTGGGGTTGAGTCTCATATTGAACTTCCTAAGGATATCAAAGGTCTGTGCGAGGTGGAACAGGTGAACCTCCCTTTTTAAGCTTTTGACGACTATATCGTCGACATACACTTTAACCGACTTCCCGATCTGATCGGCAAACATATGATTGACAAGCCTTTGGTAGGTTGCCCCTGCGTTCTTGAGGCCGAACTGCATTCTCTTCCAGCAATATAGATTTTTCTCGGTCAGAAAGGAGGTGTGTTTTCGATCTGGTTCGTGCATGGCTATTTGGTGATAACCCGCAAAAGAGTCAATGAATGACATCATCTCGTGTCCGGCCGTGTTATATATCAGGTGATCGATCTGCGGCATGGGAAAGAAATCTTTTTGGCAAGCCTCGTTGAGATCGGTGAAGTCAATACATAACCGCCAGGTTCCATTAGACTTTTTCACCAATACTGCATTGGCCACCCACTGTGGCTTCTTCACCTCTTCGGGTAAAGCGGTATATTATTCTGGGCTAAATTTCTGCCTTTTCTGGGCAATCGGCCTCCGGGTCGGGTCAATATGAAGTCGGTGACACGCAACTTCTGGATCGATACCCACCATGTCCTTGTGTGACCAGGCGAAGACGTCCAAATTCTTCTTGAGAAAGTCGATGACTTCCCCCTTCAGGTCGTTCGGCATCTTGGAGCCGATAATGACTTCCAGATCCAGGAGAGTTGGATCTATCTTGACTTTCTCGAGTTCTTTCCCCGGGATGGCCCTTGGGCCCCCTTGTTCGGGGGTCGTCGATCTCGGCCTCGATTAGGAATTCATCAGGCTCGTGCCCTATTCTTGGATCGAGGTCGTTGTAGGTTCTTTTTCTGCTTGCTCTTTTCTTATTTAATTCCCCATCTTGTTCATTGATATCTATTACAAGTGTTTGTTTGATAGGTATTGGTGCGAAATTGAAAAGAAACGAAGAGTAAATCAAACAACCTCTTGCATCGACTTGGTCGCCCTTAACAGTACCGACCAACCCACCCTTGGTGGGGAATTTTACACAAAAGTAGAAAGTGAGAGGACGCAACCTCGAATTCATGCTCAAAAGGCCTTCCCAGAAAACCATTATAGGAGCTGGGAAGGTCGACTACCAGAAAGTCTAACAGCCTAGTTGCCCTAACCTCGCTATTCAGTGTAGAGACCAGCTCAACAGCCAGTCGAATCATCCCGGTGGGCCTCACAGTTGCGTCACCAAACCCCTTCATGACATGGTCGCACGGGGTGAATAGGCATCATAATCCCCGAGCTGGTCCAGGGTTTTCTTGAAAAGGATGTTGCAGAAGGCACCCCCGTCGACCAGAAGTCGGCACACTGTAGTTCCTATGATATTGGCCCGGATCACCAGGGGATCGACATTGGGATAGACCACTCCTGCCTTGTACTTTTCTCCGAACTCAATTATGTTAGATTCTTCCCCCAAGGCGAGGACAGGTACCACCCTTTTTTTTGGCGTTCTCCATTTTCCTCATTTCGGCCTTCATCTTCCGCTTGGAGGAGGAGCTGGTGGCTAGTCCCCCGACTATCCCTAAGGAAGAGAGGGTGTGTATCACGCGATCTCCCGCATTTGCAGGCATGGGCGGGATAGGTCGCTCCCCCTGCCTCGTTCCCTGGTTGTCATTCCTGTGGGCGCGCTCTCCTTGCTAGCGACCTATCAGAGCCTGGTCACCCTTTCTTCTGAGGTCACTTGACGAATTCGTCAAGTAGGCCGTCTTCGTACTATCTCTAGAGTTGGGGCAAAAGGTCTTTACACTCACTTGTATAGTGCCCGGTCTACTAATGAAAGTGGCAATACTTGTTGGGTTTGTACTGCGGGGTGGCCTTTTTGGAACTTTTCTTGGGCTCCGCGACCTCATTAGCCTCGGAGAGTCAGGATTCTAGGAGCTCCGCCGTATGTATCAGGTCGCTAGCCCGCCTCCGAAAGTCGGCGTAACTAGTCGGGTAATCAGCCGTCATGCGCCGCCACAGTTTGGTCCCCTTCTTGAGGCCGGAGACAGCCCCTTGCAGTTTCGCTTCATCCCCAATGGGGTCTCCTTCCAGGATCAGCTTATCGATCCTTTCAATATTGGACCGATCCTATTCTGTATCCCCCTGCTGGGTGTTCATCAAACGCTGCCTGGTCGCAGGTCGGGGCACCAGGGCAGTAAAATGCATCAGGAATAGGCGAGCGAGCTGCTCAAAAGTGTCCACCGACAAGGGCGGCAGGGAGGTAAACCACTGGTGAGCCTGAACGCTCAGGGTCAGAGAAAAGAGCCGACATTTGGTCGAATCAGTAGCGCCCATAGAGTCCATGTACGAATTATATTTCGCCACATGGACCCTTGGGCCAGTGTTCCTGCTGTAGCGATCCAAGGTCGCTACGTTAATCTTCATTTGGGTAGGAGCTATTGTGACCAGAGCTCCGAGTGGGGAGTCCGGGACAGCGAGGAAAGGATCTGCCCCCACTGGCCCGTTTTGACTCTCCATGCGCTCCATCAGTTGTTGGATCGTCCGGGTCAGTGCTGTGACCTGAGCGTCGCGACAGTCTGTTGTTGCCTTCATTGTCAGGGGGTCGCCGCACGGTCGATCCCCTCAGCAGGTCATTGTGGTGGAGGTTCAGTGCGAGGGCAAGGTCGTGCTCCACCTGATCAGCTCGTTGAGGCTCAGATTGTGCCTCATCTTCTACGATCCCTGGGGCTTTCTGAGCCCCCAGGTCGCCAAGTCGGTCGAATATGTTGTTCGACCCTGCCAGCCTCCTGAGGAGCTGGCGATTGCGGATCGAGGCGTGTGTAGCCGGATCATAGGCTAGTTGGCCCGCCGAATGTCCTTTCCGGGCCTGTGCTCCCTTATTCTTCGACGGTTCGGCCTCCTGGACAGCCTTCTTGGTTGGAGGCTGCACGTCCTCGTCATCGAATGAAAGGCGTTTTTTGTTGAGGACAGCCATTACTGCCTTTGCATCCTCTGGAGTCTGCACCAGGTTCCACCAGTCAGGGGTCATCACCGGGTTTGGCTGGCGAGCGCGATGGGAGCCGGAGCATTGAGAGCTCATAGAGGCCTCGCGTCCATCGTGGGCGTCCAACTCATGCCCGTTAGGATTGCCTTAATTTCTTGCCATCGCTGTTGATCGGAGATGAGATGGGTTTTCCTTCGAACATAATTATTTCTCAAGAATTGTGTTTCCCACAGAAAGGCGTCAATTGTTGTACCCGGTTTGATTACCGACGAACAAACAAGTAAATCGATAGACACCTATCAATATAATGGTGAAAGCAATAAATATCACGTAATTTGATTACCCAGTTCTTCTGTGAAATAGACTACGTCTGGGGGCACCAAGCCAGGATATTTTATGTATAATTTCTGCCTAGGATACTAAGATATTAATCCTCTACAATGTATAATGCAAGTTATATTTATAGACACAGATTTAGGGTTACAATCTTTGTGGGCTTCTTCTCGTGGACCAACCTAGGGTTTCAGCCGGCAGGTTCGGATTCCCTTTCTTGTCCCGCAAGTCACGTTCATAGATACACTTACCCTGGTTATGTTCCGAGAAATCCGCCTAACTAACTACCGAATCTTTTCCATGTTTATCTTCAACTAAACTCGAGACCTAATCGGTCCTGACTTCCAGGTTCTTCCAAGTCGCTTCGCGACCTCTTTGCTATCCCAAGCCGCTCCCGCGACCTGCGTAGCTTCCCAAACTTCCCGCGACTTACCAACCTTCCGAAGTCGCTTCATGTCTTGCTCTAGCTGGATGGAGTCGGATAAGCCAACCACAAGAAGGTTCAACACCAGGCCTTCCTCAGGGCGGGTTATTTCCCCTTACAATAGAAACGACTTCAGACTATAGCCGAAAAAGAAGCTAGTGAAGATGAAGAAATTCATACTGAGGCTCAGCAAGGAATGAAATCTCCACTTCAAGTGCAGTGGTGAAGAACATTCAGGAGCAGGACACTGAAGAAAATGTATTCTCAGAGGTACTTGAAACTTCCCTGAGCACTAATAAAATATCTCAGGATTTTTTTAAGGGACCTCAGGACACAGCTGAAGAGCAGACAGAATCTCAGGATCTACTGAGTTTGGATACTCTCCTGAAGGAACCCTTTCTTGATCCTTCCGCACTACAAATCATCCAATCAGAGCCTGATGTTCCAGAGAGTCCTGAATTGAAGAAGGGCCGCAGAAGAAACTGAGTGGCGAAGCAAGGGGGAACGGTTCATCCTGGATAGATACCCTGAGTTGAATGCTTATCCTGATCTTCAGTCTCAAGACAATAGTCTATATCCTGAACCAGACACTTCCACAGATGTTAAATATTGCCTCCTTCAGAGGAGAGGAGTGGTGGAGTGCCGACACTGCTGTGCTGACAGAGTTCTCTGGCTTCAGGAAAACCAAGCTCAGGATGAAAATTGCTGATTTTGATGAGCTGGTGAAGAGAAAGGTGGATGAGGCTGGTGAATCCAGTTCTCGTAATCAGGAAGGAGATGGGGATCAGGACGAAGAAGGTGAAAAGGATGCTGAGAAGGAGAAACAAACTGAGAGTCACATGGAGAAGGAAATTGTAGCTGAACAGTCTGATGTCAGACAACCTCAGACTGAAGTTAGCACTCTTCAGGTACCTTTTGGAACTGTTATACATTATGCCGAAGTTACTGAAGTACCTAGCTTTAAATCTGATGTTTATGATATGCAGACTAAGGCTCGTTTGGAGCACCCAGGTCAGGTGGAAACTCCAGTGATTGACATAACTCCAATCCTGGATGAGCTGAAGAAGATAGAGCCAGTCTTAGAGAAGATGACTCAGATGGAGGCAACATTGGCAAGTCAATCTCAAAAGTTGGAGAGTCTGAGTTCATCATCTGATATGCTGCAAATTCAAACAACATTTATAGATAAGTTGGCTGCACTGGATGAGAATATTAATGGAGTAAAGACAAAGCTCAATGCAAACATGGTGCAAAGATACCAGGCCAGAACTACATTTCTTGAGGCCAAACTGGTTGAGAAGAATGAGCACTTGATCAAGACAGTTGTTGAGGAAATGAGCACTCTACACATGACCAAAATAACAGAGATGATGCATGAAGCCTTCTCAACACAGTTTGCTCCACTTTCAGAAGAATACTCTATGGCCAAGAACTACATGATGAGGCTGGAAGATGAGCATGATCAGTTGGCTGGGGAGGTGCGAAGCTTGGGCAAAGAACAATACTATATGGATACTGCATTGTCCCAACTTCTCCCAAGGTATGGTGCCAAAAAGGGGGAAAGGCCAGTTGCTAAGGGCAAATTAGATGAGTTGTTGGCACAAACCTTGGAGAAGAAAGCTAGAGAAGAAACTGAGGCAAAGAAAATCATGGAAGCTTGTTGGGAGAAATCCTAGCAGTCTCCTGCCTTTAAGGTCAGTTGCGGCTCAAGACCCCTCGTTCGCTCGATTAAAGGCATAGTTGCGTGCCGCCCGTGGTGCCTTCTGCTAGGTATGGGTTAAGGGAATTAAAGTAGCACCTCACTACAAGTCCGGGCTTTTAGTCTATAGATTGAGGCCACAGAGAAGTTAAAGTTTAAAGAAAAAGAAGTTGAAAGCCCTGGTCTCACTCAGATTTCAGAGGAAACAACTCAACAAGTGTTGGAGCAAAAGATGTTTGACAGAAAAAAGGTTGAAACAAGCAAGGCAGGGGAAGAACAAGCTAGAACTGAGAAGAGAAAAGCAATTGCCTTTGTTGAGCCAGAGAAGAAGAAGAGAGCAAAGGTAACAAAACCTGTTCAAAGGAAGCTTGTAGTTGAATTTGATGAATCTGAGGAAGAACCTGAGGAAGCTGAACCTGATACACAACCAGAGACCTTCGATACAAAGAAGACTCTGAGAGCCCTACAAATTGAAAAGGAGAAAAGAATTGCTGCTTCAGTATCTAGTGCTCCACTAATTAAGAAGAAAAAGGAGGAAGAGCAGAAGAGAAGGGGTGTGTTCAGGAAATTCATTGGCAAGAGGAGAGGCGCTGAGAAAACTCAAAAATGGCCGCACATTGATAAGTGGATGCCTATCCAGATGAATGATGTGTGGGAAGAGATAAAGAGAACCTTCTGGTTCTACTATGAAATTCTGAGAGAATAGGGAGGGAGCAGCTCAGACAAGAATGAGGCATTCATTGATGAACTGCTGCTTCAGATTGTTGCTCCAGGGACATACATGTACCCAACTCCAAGATTTGAGAATGGCTATATAAATGAGGCTGCCATCTCTTAAGAAATTGCTCAGTATGCCCTCCAGCTAGGCCTAACAGGAAACAACCCAGAGATTATCAAGGAAAGAGATGAACTGAAGAAGAGGTGCTATGGGATGTTCAACTTGGAAGTACCAGAGGATGAGATCGAAGAAGACTGAAGACTATGTACTTTTGTTTAAATTTCTTTTGGTTTTCATTGTAAAATGTAACTCTTACCCTTCATCAATGAAAAGTTTATCTTTTGTGTTCTTACAAAGATAATATCTCATTATCTTTTTACATGTCTTTACTTATCTGATATGCCATTTGAATGTAATAGTTAATTGAAACCTAAGTGATAGGTTAGGTTTTCTTATGTAACAGATGGTTTTGGCATCATCAAAAAGGGGGAAATTGTAGGGAGATGAATTTGAATAAAGATTTTGATTAGATCCTAAAACCCCTGAGTATGACATGTTCAGGACATCTTGATAGTATAGAATCAGGATCAGGTTTCAATAGAATTTAGGACTCTGGATTATCTACATCGTGTATAGTCAGCATATATAAATTAGGGAAATGTACTGAAGACTTAGAAGAATCCTGAAGACTCAGAAGACCCTGAAGACTCTGAAGACTCAAAAGAATCCTGAAGATTGAAGAATCCCGAAGACCGAAGATCCTGAAGACTGTTTGTGTAAAAAGGACCCTGAACCACTATCTTAATGAAATAGTGTTATGTTCATTCCTAGTACAAACAAACAGAATGTTAGACATTTGTGGACATTAAGGAACATATCACATCAGAAAGGTCAACTTAAAAAGAGCCGTTTTGCTTGTCTTTGTTCAAAAGAAGATTTCGACCAATGAGGAGGCAAAAACAACGTACTTTACTGACACTGAAAGCGATATCTCACTGAGAAATGTCAGGTCTGATATCTTCCAGTTCACAGAAGTTTGTGATTGGCTACATGGCTGCATATTTCCTAAAACATGCAAGGGTGCGTTCAAACCTAAAAATAGTCGTTCATCAATAACCAGAAGAGGAAACTCTTGATACTATCTCTTCCAATGGATAGTTTTTCAAGGAGTGACCTTGGAGAAGTTTCCTATATATACCAGTGACCTTCACCATTGAAAGGTTACGGGAAATCAAAGAAACTCCAGAGCTCATTCGTATTCTTGCAAATTGAAGCACTCGAAAAACCAAGATTTCCCAAGTGTTTCACATTGAAGAGAGCTCATTCACTAAGCCTAGATTTGATATATATCCAAAGCTTAGTAGAGATATCCTAGCATTTGCATTTGTACTTATTGTCAAAGGATATCTCACCCTAGTTGGAAACCAACCCCACCCAAACCCTTTTATTAAGTAGTTTGAGTGTGTGTTTGATTGTTGGTGAGTAAGAGTTGTAAAGAGTAAGTAAGTTGCAGTTGAGTCAACCAGAAAGCTCTAGAGAATAAGTGAGTAAATTGTTTTAGACAGTCAGAAAGCTTGTGTGTGTTGAGTTAGTAAGCTGCAGTAGTCAGCCAGAAAACTCAAGGTAGAAAAGTTAGTAAGCTGCTGTGTTCAGCCTGATAGCTTTAGGTGATAGTGTGTTAAGTAATTTCTCTGAAAGATCAGAGAGAGTGGACGTAGGAGCTTTGCCTCTGAACCACGATAATTTGTTGTGTTGTTTGCTTTCTGTACTGCATTCTATCTGTTGCATATTTTCACTGAAAGCATATTATTTTCTTGATAATCAGTTGGAAACAATCCACTGAACTTGCATAGAACTTGATCACATCCTTAACCAGTGTTTTACTAAGGAAGAGATTTTCAGCAAGATAAAACGAGTATAAACTTAGAGCCAACACATTCCGCACTCTTGATTAGCTAGAACAGATAGTTACCAAACTGAATCAACTCTACTGAGTATTCAGTAAGATAATTATCTGATCCAAGCTTCTCAGGATCTCTGATAAAACTCAGGATCAGTTGGGCTAATCTGAAGCTTCTTAAAGCTGCTCAGGATCACTGTCTATGTAGACTTTGACTCAGGACGATTTGTGCTTCTCTGGGTAAAATTCTCAGGACATCCTGACCCTTCTGATCACAGTAAAGAAAAAGTTTTAAAAATCACGGCGTGTATTCTCCCCCCCATACACGTGTAAGACTCGTTTGCACCGGGACCAACATTGGGCAAAAATATTAATTGCACGACAGTTGCTAAATTAATACAGAGAATCGTGTGCTTGCAATGTCTTGCTTGATTGGTCCCCTTGGTGGGCCCGGAACCTTTATCATACCAAATCTTGCAAGTGGAATTAATTTTCCGATATGGATAATAAAGTTGGGCTGTCCTTACTCCAAGGATAAAGATATTAATTAATATGAAGATTTTCAGTGGCTTAATTAATTAATGGACTAAATAATCTTAAACACGGGAAATAATAACCGAGAGCCATATTACCGTAATATGGGTTAAGATTGGATAGTGCAATATTAATTATATAGTGGTATTAATTAATATTAATGGGCTGAATTATATTGTGGCTCAATATTGAAATTCAGAAGCCCATTGGAAGGTCCATATTAATTCTCCTAAAGGCCCCTCAAGTAGCCCAAATTATAGTCCAATAAATAAAAGGTGCTTAAAATAAAATAAATTATTGTTGCAATATTTCCTCAATAATTTCGAAAATATTAAAGAAAAGATGGAGAAGAATTTTCTTGAAAAGATTTTATGGAAAGGAGATAAAGTATTCTTGGAATACAAGATTATCCCATAAATTCAAGAAATCTCCCACTTGGCCTCTTTAATAGAAATTTTCGAAAATTATAGAGTAATAATAGGAAGAAACATTTTCTTGATTTTCTTGGAAAGATTTTATAAGATATGTATTCTTGGAATACAAGAATATCTCATAAATTCATGAAAGATCCAATCTTGAGGATCTCCTATTATTTTCGAAAATTTGGCTAAATAAGGGGGTGAGATTTTTGTTGAAAAATACACATGGAAAGAAGAATATATGGGATATATTCAAGATTTCTTGGAGATCAAGAAAAGATCTTTCCTAACCCTATTTTGAGACCAAAATTTCGTCCCCCCCTCTATATATAAATAAGGGGATGAATTTTTTCATCCCCTAGTGTTCCATGCGTTGGAAATATTAGAAATCCACAACGGTGGTGCAACAATATTTTTATTTTCTTTGTTTTATAAATCGTTCATCGGAGAACCTTCCACCGGGGTTATTGGATGAGGACTTGGGAATACTTGAGAAGGACTTTTGGTGGGTATCCAGATACGTGATCCTGTCTGTATCAGATCGTCTCTCCAACGGGTACGTTTACGTAAACTCCTAGAAATTCCGCATGCTAGGATCTTTTACGTAAAATATTATTTGCATGTTGATGTTGGATTTATTATTATTTGAATTCACTTAGGTAAATTCATGCTAGTAATAATTGTTCATTTAAATTTGTGTTTATGAGGTCATCCCGATAGATCCTGGCATATGTTATCCCAACAACTAGTATCAGAACCCTGGTTGGGCTCTGATCTTTTAAACTGTAATTTAAATTGTTGTTCATAAAAAATGAAATTGGATAGTAGAACTGTTAGATCTATTTTGCAGGTATCCAATTGTCATGGTATTTTAATGTGCTTATTTACATTCAAATAAATTGTGGTTTTTAATTCGATCCGTTCGAATTCGTTTTTGCCTCTTGAGAAAATCCACGTGTAGATTAGAATTTGTTTGATTTGTTCAATGTAATAGACTAGTCTAGATCTAGGTTTATTTATTTTTCGTAAATAAATTATAACCAGATCGTGAACGAAGACGGATACGAAGAGTTAAAGACGGATGTCCAAGTGCCCGGACATACGTGAGTCAAGGCGGAGCACGTGGGCTAGGCCGAAGGCCTAGCGACCGTGCGCATCGCTAGGAAGGACGCGGATGGGGCGAGTGGGACGTGTGCACGGTGCTGGCCGATCGCGCGCACGGCGCCAGGCAGGCACGCACGGTGTTGGGCAGTCGCACGCACGGTGTCAGGCAGGCACGCACTGTACTAGGCGGTCGCGCGCATGGTGTCAGGCAGGCGCATGCATGGCGCAATGCAGTCGCGCACGGCGCTGGGTGCCTGGTCGAGACGGCCGGCTGGGATGCGGGCGGCATCCTGGCTGCGTGCTGTTCGACGTGGCCGGACGATGGGTGCCTATGCCCGGATCCTCCGGGCGTAGGTGTAGGTACCGAATGTCGTCCTAACCCAAGACGGAAGAAAAATTTTAATGAATTGTTGCGGATTCAGTGGGAGCTTTTCGAGACGAACGATGAAGGCAAAAAGAAGAGACGATTTCTCAAGATCAAGATTTGGAATTAAACCATGACAGTTGGATATATGTGCCCAACGTGATTTATTTTGTCTTGATACTTGTTTTAAATTCGTGCAATTTTTATTTGTTAAATGTGTTTGCATGATTTAGAATTGTCTAAAAGAAAATCTCACTTTCGAAAATTACTAAGTATGTTTTATTGATAAATTTTATTCCGGATAATAAAATTAAGTCAAATTGACCTCCATGATTTATTTATTTGTGAATTCTTTTGGAGAAATTTCCCCAACGGAATGGCCAAAAGATGGTTTTCACATGAATAAATTCTCAAAATGATGATTGTGAATTATTATTAGTGGCGACGATGACCCTCCCAACGAGGCTCATTCAAAGCGAAGTAATAATTCTGTATTTAATCATGGTTATTACTTAGGTATAAAATTGATATGCATATAATTCCCCGAAGTCCCTGTCAATTTTATATTGGTCAAGTGGGAGACGACTATTAATTTTGAATTAAAGGTTTGTAACTGTTCTTGTTTGTAACCTACTTGAATGTGTTTAAATAGACAGTTCACCCCACGTGACCTATTTAAACTGTTTTGAGATGTCGACTGATGCATGTTCATATTGTTTTGAGATTTTGATATGAACAATGTGATCGAATTATGTGATAATTTTGTGTTTGCACAATTGTTGTTTATTTCAGTTCAGCATGTCACAACCTTTTAATCCACTGTTAATATACTTAAAGTGAATAGAATTGTATAGGAAACTATGTTGATTGGAAACGAAAAGTTATGATTATCCTAACTGCACAAAAGCACAAGTGGATTCTTGACACACCAAAACCAGATGAGCCAATTGACGAGTCAAAAAAATGCGGGACTCGTTAGATCACCTTGCGAGAGATGTTGTCGCTGAAAATGGTGAGGGCAACCCCGTAAGGGATTACATCCTCAAAATAGATGGCCCATCTGAACAAACTTGAGGTTCTAGGTGCAGATTAAGATCTGGAGACCCAGATCGATTTGGTACTCCACTCTCTGCCCAAAAGTTTTGAGTACTTTGGCCTCGCTAGCTGATTTGTTGCAAGCTTTGGTCACGTCAGAGACGTTGATGGGGCACCCAACTCAAGCTTTGACGGCAAGTGGTCCGTCTTCATCTTCTAGGCCAAGTGAAGGCAAGAAGAAGAAGAAGACCAAAAGCCATAAGCAATCAAACTCAACTGTTGCCAAGGGCAATGGTAAGATGAGGAATGCTGGTGGTGTCAAGGACAATGGAGGTTTGCCTGTTCCAACCCCAAAAGGGCCAAAAAGAAAGGTAATTCTCATGTACTAATTGTTGAAGTTTGTTTAACGACGTATAGTTCTCATTCGTGTGTAGTTGATACGGGATCCACTAATCATGTTTGCTTCAAGGGTTCAAACTGACCCGACAACTTAGTGGAAGTGAGGTCCTCATCACACTGGGCGATGCTACGAGAGTAGCAGCTGAAGCAGTGGGAGACGTGCACCTATCTTTTGAAGATAAGATTTTAGTTTTGAGAGATGTTCTTTAATTTCCAGTTTTTCGCAAAAACCTAATTTCAGTTTCTAAACTAATTAATGATGGATATTCTATTCGTTTTTCTAAGCAAGTTACTGTTTACCGTAACGATGTGATTATCTATCATGGAACTTTACAGAACAATCTCTGTACTATTAACTGTGCACACCACTCACAAAATGTATCTTATAACACATCGATTGTTTCATGTAATAAGAGAAAATGTTCAAAAAATGTGAACGAGACACTTCTATAGCATCTAAGATTGGGTCATATTAATCTAAATAGGATCCAAAGGTTGGTGAAAGATGGTTCGCTGACGAACCTACAGTTAGAACCACTTCCAACATGTGAATCATGTTTGGAGGGTAAGATGACCAAGAGGGCATCTGGAGCCAAGGGGAATATAGCCACAGAAGTGTTGCAAATCGTTCACACTGACGTGTGTGGTCCAATGTCAACCAAAGCTAGAGGTGGATATGAGTATTTCGTGAGTTTCATCGATGATTACTCAAGGTTCGGGTACATTTTCCTCATGAAACACAAATCGAAAAACCTTAGATAAATTCAAGTAGTTCAAAACCGAAGTGGAGAATCATAAGGAAAAGAGTATCAAGTTTCTACGATCTGATCATGGAGGCGAATACCTCAGCGATGAGTTTTTGAACTACCTGTCAGACGAGGGCATTGTTTCCCAATTGACTGCACCAAGAACCCCTCAACAAAATGGGGTTGCAGAACGAAGAAATAATGGGTTAAGATTGGATAGTGACATTAATTAATATTAATGGGCTGGATTATATTGTTGCTCAATATTGAAATTCAGAAGCCCATTGGAAGGTCCATCTTAATTCTCCTAAAGGCCCCTCAAGTAGCCCAAATTATAGTCCAATAAATAAAAGGTGCTTAAAATAAAATAAATTATTGTTGGAATATTTCCTCAATAATTTCAAAAATATTAAAGAAAAGAGGGAGAAGAATTTTCTTGAAAAGATTTTATGGAAAGAAGATAAAGTATTCTTGGAATACGAGATTATCCCATAAATTCAAGAAATCTCCCACTTGGCCTCTTTAATAGAAATTTTCGAAAATTATAGAGTAATAATAGGAAGAAAGATTTTCTTGATTTTCTTGGAAAGATTTTATAAGATATGTATTCTTGGAATACAAGAATATCTCATAAATTCAAGAAAGATCCAATCTTGAGGATCTCCTACTATTTTCGAAAATTTGTCTAAATAAGGGTGTGAGATTTTTGTGGAAAAATACACATGGAAAGAAGAATATATGGGATATATTCAAGATTTCTTGGAGATCAAGAAAAGATCTTTCTTCGTTCCCCCCCCCCCTCTCTATATAAATAAGGGGATGAATTTTTTCATCCCCTAGTGTTCCATGCGTTGGAAATATTAGAAATTCACAAAGGTGGTGCAACAATATTTTTATTTTCCTTGTTTTATAAATCGTTCATCGGAGAACATTCCACTGGGGTTATTGGACGAGGACTTGGGAATACTTGAGAAGGACTTTTGGTGGGTATCTAGATACTTGATCTGTCATCTCGGATCGTCTCTCCAAGCGAATGCGTTTCGTAAACTCCTAGAAATTCCGCATGCTAGAATCTTTTACGTGAAATATTATTTGCATGTTGATGTTGGATTGATTATTATTTGAATTCACTTAGGTAAATTCATGCTAGTAATAATTGTTAATTTAAATTTGTGTTTATGAGGTCATCCCGATAGATCCTGACATATGTTATCCCAACACTATGGCCAGCGAATAAATTGGGGGACATTGCACGATTCAGATGGGAAGCAGGGAGCGTAAATTGGGGGCACGGGTTGCGCAATGTCAACGAATTTGAGGAGGATGTGCATGAATTTGGTGATGCGCGTGAATTTCTCGGTCGTGAGCGGATTTGCAGTACGCGTGAATTGGGGGAAAAAAACCAGACTCCACAGCGTGAATTGGGGAAGAGAGACCCAGACTCCACGTTTTAATCTGGCGTGACTTTTTGTTCCTTGACTTTGGGTTTCAATTTGGGCTTTTGGTGTTTGGGCCTCAATTTGCTTTAGGCTAATAATCAGACCAACTTATTTTGAGGTAATTGTAGGTCCCGAACGGGTTTTGTGTGGGCAGAAGTCTAGAGGGGAGGGGTGAATAAACTTCTGAAAACTTTTTGTGCAGATCATGTGTGATGGCAGATAGCTTTGATCGAAGTCTTGAGTGAATCGGTTTGGATCGATAACCAACTTACTAATCGCTCAAGGCGATCGATTCGGTAACTATCAGTTTAACTGATGTGTGCGGAAGCTAAGTTCTACCCGTGTGAAAAACAAGTTTTGATAAATCAGATTCCAAAGTTAGTCTTTTAACCAGTTGACTGAAGTGTCAAGCTTGATCAGATCAGAAGCTTGGTGCTAGCTGATCTCAACTTAGAATATGTATCTTTGCTTTTAAAAGTTGTGTGCGATCAGGTAAGTGATTAATCAAAGCAATAAAGGTACACAAGATTTATAGTGGTTCGGACAAACCCGGTCCCCACGTCCACTCTTCCCTATCACAAAGGGCACCAACTTAACCAACTGGACTTAGATTTTTGTGTTAGTCCAACACAAGATAATCGCAGAGATATTTAAGGAGTTCTCACTCAACCGATCGAAATCGTAACTAGAAACCCTAGTGCGAAATCTTGCTAAACAACTTAACCTAACTTTGGGTTTGGATAAGATTGTTTTGGTTCCAACTATGAAATCTTTTCTAGTGTTTAAGATAGTCTATCAGCTAGATGAAAAGAATTCTATGCTAAGAACTTATGGGATATAAATTAACTTCAAGTTCGTGTTCTTCTTATGCGGAAATCGATAATTGCTTGAGCTTCTTGATCGTGTCAGGGTTTCCGTGTCTTCACTCTGAAGTGTGATCCCATATTTATAGACCTTGAAATCAAAGAGCCGTTGGAGAGCAATTCGAATTTCAGGCTATATTTGGTAGACTTGCGGGATTAATGTGGCGTGCTTAAAAGCATGGCCAAAAGCGTGAATTTGTATTTTATAGCCGTTAGAGAAGCAAAGACCAAACCCGTAATTGCGGTTCGATCATCGTGTCTCGTCCTTATTGGTTATGAGACGACTTTTCGGTGTTGTTCTTCCAACTAAGGTTGACATTCTTCTTGTTCGAGATCATCGGCGTATGACTAGGTGAAACATCGATTTTTTCACTGGTGAGTGATCCGATCGATTAAAAAACGTCGATCTACGATGGAGTCTTCGATGCGGTTGACTTAGCTTCAACTAGCGATTTCGGTTGATGTAGGTCTTCCGTACGATCTTCCGGAAGTCATCTGATCTTCAAGTATTCTGAGTTTGAGCTTTATGACTTCAGCTGAGATATCTGACTAGATCAGATCGATATGATCTTCTGTTCTTCTCTTGCATTCTGGCCTGTCGGATATCAGTTGTTCTTCATATCTTCATATCTGACCTATACATATTGAGGTTCCCCCTCAATATGTGACCTATCTATTACATCAGTTGTTCTATCAATAATTATCAACTGGTATTCTATAAACGGTAATATAAACATCCATCAACTAAACAGTCCGAACTGGTCCTATTACATGTGTTTTTGGAACTTTTATCAAAACTATAAATTTCCCAACAATTTCCCCCTTTTTGATAAAACCAAAACACCTGAGAAACCAAACACAGTTGATAAATAGAACAGTAAAGAGCACATAATCAAAAGACAATGAGATTTTGTCTTGGATCAGAAAATAAACTTTTCTCATTAGATATGTCGATTACATGTTACATCAGAAAAGTTTGAATTTAAAAAACAGCTGATCCTGAGAAGTCTTCGATTCTTCACTCTTTTAGGCTTGTATCCTTTCGCATCTCTCTTTGATCTTGAGGTACGTTGAAAATCTGATAAAGTTTCCATTTGACATCATTGGTCTGCTGAGGATCAGTTATGTGCATTTTGCTCAGGATGTCAAAATAGAATCTCTGAAATGTCAGTCTGTCAAATGAGCCATCTGCCTTCTTCGAGTAATCCAACAGATCATACTCTTGGCGAGATATTTTTGCATTGATAATTTTGGCCTCATTTTCCAGATACTTCAGAAAATCTGGATATTTATTTTCTAACTAGTTGAGGAATTCATCATCTGGAGATTCTTCTTATGGAACAAGAACAAGAACAAAAGCATCCAGAAGCCATTCACTTCTGATCTTATTCCATTCCTCAAACCTCTTAGCATGTGCAGCAGTTTTTGGAATGATCTCATCAATTCTTTTTGGCAAATTTGAGGTTACGAATACAGATTTTCCAGTCTTTCCTTTCTTCGCTCTCGATCTGAATCTCTTCTTCAGATTTTCTGCCTCTGTCAATTTATCTGCCCTTCTTTCTTCTTCGCTTTCTCGGGCCTCTTCAGCAATTTGCTCTTTGGACAGTTTCTCAGCCAGTTCCTTATCGGCTCAGATCCGGGTCATTTGTGCTTCTTGTGACTATCTTAGTGCGAGTGGGTTTGATTCTGATTGTGATGTCGGCACCCCAGACTAACTTTCTTGCCTTTGACTTTTCCATCTTTTTGAGACTTCGTTAGCAAAGAGATCCGGATGGTCTAGTCTTTGTCCGCAAACTTCACCCGTATCGAATCAGGTCTTTTGTTGTTCTGATCATGTCAGTTGGTTTCTCACTCTGTCCTTCCCCCATTTTGGTTTGATCAAAAAGAGTAGTGAGGTGGGAAGTAAGAGATCCAAAGCTGACTAATATCGCCCTGTTGAGATCGCAATGAGATAAACCTTGAGCTTGAGCGGTTAGATTTTGAACCTTGAGATTAGCTTCGGTCTTGGACAGATTCCATGGCATTAGAGAGTGTAATAATCGGTTTGTCAAGTTTCTCTTTGTCAATTCTAGCTTTTCGATGAGCATCGAAAAAAACTTGTTGTTGATCCACTGAATCGACTTGTCATCAAGCGATTTTATAAGTTCGGCGGAACCACGGTGGTCACGGTTTGGGAGAACCGATCTTTGATTGTCTCAAACGGGAAATAGCCAATTCCCTTTGATCGTTGTTATTTCTTTGAGGCCAATCGCCTCGATCGCCTATCACTCCCTCAACTTCTTCTTTCAAGAGATCTTTGAGACAAGATCTGATATCCTGAAGTTTATCAGCGGTGATGTGAGATGTTGGAATGTTTTGCGTCACCGGATCTCTTTCAGTTGTTTGCGCCTCCGGTGGTTGGTCATGAACTGCGGCACGGTTCCACTATCATCGACAACTCTGCATCCTTCATTGTAGCATCTACTTGAGAGCTTCTTGTGATCTCCGATTCGCCTTGTTGATCAACCCGGCTTCTGTGGATCGAGCTTTGATAGATTCGATGTAGTTATCGGCTCGGTGGTGATCTACTTTAGCGATTTCCTCATATCGAAATCAAAATCGCAAACTCATCGACCGCCCATCTGTTCAATAATCATTATAAAATCGAGAAGTTTTTTAATCGAAGATCTCTCGGTGAGGATCTCCATAACTTCCTCTCTAATAGCGAGGATGGGCGACCGATTTACGGATACATCTCATCAATTTCTCGTTCGATTTGCATTACGACCATTTTCCCTGTGATGGTCTTTGATGATCTGAACCTTGAGGAATTATGCATCTGGAGATCGAGTTGATGAGATGTGGAGAGTTGTGGTGGTGCTTGAGTGGCGGGGAGTTTGTCGATTGGCTCGACTGCAGAGGTTACATTGTAAGCGAGCGCTGGTTCCATGACAGGTAAGCTTTCCGGTTCTCGGTGATGTAGTTTCGGGTTCGTGGGCAGGTGGGAGAGAAGGAGAAACATGCTTTCGGCCCGATGTAGTCGGCGGTGAATCGGCTTCGAGTTGGAGAAGAGATCGTTAGTCTCGTGCTTCTTCCTCGGAATGTTACTGGCGAGCTCTCGGCGAAAGCTTTGCTGTCGATTTTTCACGATTTTTGTGGTGCATCGAGGCATTCTGGCGCTCCTTCTTTATATCGACTCATCTTCAAAGCAGAGTCATGGAGAGCTGCCGCCTTCTTGGCCTCTTCTCGCAGGCCTTCACAGTTTTCTTTTTCTTTTTCCGGGGGGCATCTGGTGTGGGCGAAATTTTCTTCGCTTCTTTTTCCTTTCTTGACTTTGGAGGGGTGGTGGGCGATATCATCATCGTGGCCCATATATGGTGAAGTTGTTGTTAGGAAGGCCTTGTAGGACTTGATCCATTCTGGTCCCATTCAGCGTTTGGCAGTTTGTCTTTCAAGATAACTGCAACCTTGTTGAGATTGCAGATCCTCTTCTTCAGATAGACCTGCCTCCATTCATTAACTCCAAATTTCTCAAATTCTTGGAGTAGAATGGCCTTTAGGAACCCATGCCAATTAATGTTCTTGGCTTCATCAATTATTTCTTGACCATCTTTATCTGGTTTGACGGATGTAAGAGCATAAAATTTGAATGAAATACCCATGATTGTTTTTGACAATATGTCAAACAACAGTCGGTATTTCCTCTTGAGCATTGGTCTGACAAAACCTGCGGTCTGATGTTTCCTTGACTGATATATCTGATTTGTTGAGATATTCAAGCTCAACTGATTTTCCTCATCTGATCAGTTTCGTATGTAATCAGATTTCTGTTGACCTAATCTGAATCTTCTCAGATCAAGCCAATTCTTGGGATAAGTGTTACCGCCAAAACTTAGTCTAGAATAGTAGTCTCTATTCCTAAGTTGTACGATTTGACATCGTAATTATAGTCTAAATATTTCGATATGTCAATCCGACGTAAATTTATCCAATTATCAGTCGCGTGATTTCTACAGTTGTCCTTGTGATGCAAATTTCTCTAAAAGGCTTTTTGAAGTCAAATTTGCATTTGTACCCTTGCTTGGCCTCTATAAATTGGACCAATGTTTTACACAACATAACCCATTCACCATACTATCTTCTTTGTAGAATCATGTATCCTGGTGAACCCTTATTTCCGGTGAGAATTCCGGCAAACACCTTTACCCCTTTTTCAATGATTTCAGCTTCTCAAATCAACCCTGTGTGTCCCTTATCGCTGTTTTCGTTGTCATCAAAGATTTCACATACAATTGTTGCTAAGATTCTCTACCACCAAAGGCGGCTCTCTCTGTCATGAATCGAGAAGACACTTCTCCTAACCGTATGCACCTTGTGTGTCTATCGAGATGACAGAACTAGCATCAACAAACTCAGTCTGATATAAAACATGAGTTTGATATACGGTCTGGATCGGACAACAGCTGATCTTCATATATCAACTCAATTTTTGCATGCAACACATGTGCCCATAAGGTCTTTGAACCACTTTCTTGGCACATGTGCTCCATTTAACAGCTGGAGAGCCCATTGACTTCATGTCTAAGGGCTCCTGGCTTAGAAATCCTATCAATGCCGCTCTCGCTCCACTGGTTTTAGCTTCAGCTAGCGGCTTTAGGATTATTTCAAAGCCTCTCTCACCCTTGTTAAGTGGGGGAAAATGAGAGCATCAGATTTA
Source organism: Stenogyne calaminthoides (assembly GCA_037126765.1). Lineage (NCBI taxonomy): Eukaryota > Viridiplantae > Streptophyta > Magnoliopsida > Lamiales > Lamiaceae > Stenogyne > Stenogyne calaminthoides. Next base: position 31,986,069 of record JBBCBC010000001.1, on the reverse strand, counting down.
AAATCTCTCTCTCCCGCTCTTCTTGGGTTAGGATGAGGGTTTAAGGTTATAGGTTTAGAGTTTTCGGTTTTGACTTATGTACTGACCTTCGGGTCCTTTGTACTTGTAACTTGTAACGTAACCTGACCTTCGGGTTTTTATCAATGAAAATTTCTATTATTCCATTGTTGTGTAAATTTTCTGCTTTCTTATGCGATTGTAGGCTTTAATCTGTGAATCTTGCTTGTTGAATATCAGCTTAATCGACTTACAAAAATGTAAAATAACCAAACTGATTTAATCAGATAATCCTTTTAAACTGAGTGTTTCCTTTAATCTGATAAACTTTAAATCTGATCAGTTCCTTATATCAGTTCCTTGACTGATCTTCTTATCAGTTGAGATACCAAATTCAATGATTCCTCTCTCAACTGGTTAGTCTCTTAACCAGCTGGTTCTGGAGAACAATCCATCAAGCATTTTAGGTGTTTTTTCTCCAAGATCCAGAAGCCCTAGCTCATTGCACAATTCTCTGAATCTGATCTTAGCTAGTGGCTTGGTTAGAATATCAGCTTTCTGTAAATCAGTGTGAATCTTTTCCATTCTGATATTCTTCTTTTCAACATGATCTCTTATAAAATGATGTCTGACATCCACATGCTTGCATCTTGTATGTAGAATAGGATCCTGAGTGATTGCAATAGCACTATTACTATCACAGAATATAGGTACATTCTTAGCTACAATGTTATAATCCCTCAGCTGCTGACTAAGCTAGAGCAGTTGGGAGCAACAGCTTCCTGCAACCATATATTCTCCTTGAAGAAGTAGATGTCGTGAATCGATGTCTCTTCTTTGAAAACCACGAGATCGGTTTACTTCCTAAAAGCCCGACATGTTCACGAGGTTGATTTTTACGTCAATCTTGCAACCTCCATAATCAGAATCAGAATACCCACTAAGCTCTAGATTATCATCTGATGGGTAAAATAAACCAAGGTTTACTGTCCCCTTCAGATACTTAAAAATCCGCTTAGCTGCTTCTAGGTGGCTTTGCATTGGATTTGCCTGAAATCTGGCACATACACCCCTCGCAAAAGGTGATATCTGGTCTCATTGGCGGTCGGTATAATAGGGATCAATGAGAGCCCTATATTCTTTTCTCGATTTTTTTTCGACCATCCTATGCGGATCCATCTTGAAACCGGTCATCATAGGAATTTTGGCTTCCTTGCAATTTTGAACTCCAAACTTAGCCAATAAATTACTAGTGTATTTTGCTTGGCAGATGAATATCCTACGTACTTTTGCTTCACATGTAGACCCAGAAAATAATTCATCTGACCCATCATGGACATCTCGAACTTCCCTTGCATCGGTTTCTTTGAATCTTTCACATAGACTCATGTTGGGAGATCCGAAGATGATGTAAATCACGTGAATCGAACCATCGTAAAATCTTCTCCATCTTCTATTTTGAATAAGGTTACATCCCTTTGTTCCTTTAGTGAACCTTTGTCGATCAAGAACCGAGAGAGTGTATCATACCGGGCTCGAGGAGCTTGTTTCAGGCCATAAAGAGCTTTTCTTAAATGGTGCACTTGGTTGCTCTTTTCGAAGCCTGGAGGTTGTTCGACATAAACTTCCTCTGCTAGTACCCCGTTTAAGAATGCACTCTTTTCGTCCATCGATACCACAAATGAACCCTCGTGGGAAGCATATGCGAAAGCTTGATCGAATGGCTCTAGGCGGCGGCGATCGGTGCAAAGGTCTCATCATAATCAATTCCTTCCGATTGTGAATACCCCTTAGCAACAAGTCTTGCCTTATTTACGGTGATGACATTTTTTCTCATCTCTCTTGTTCTTAAAAACCCACTTCGTGCCAATTACGTCTTGATGATTTGGTGCGTCCACGGTTCCCAAACTTGGTTTCTCTCGAACTGTTCGGCTCTCTCTGCATGGCTAAAATCGAACTGCGTCTTGTAGAGCTTCCTCTATTGTTGTTGGTTCCTTCATAGACAAATAAAACAATACATGGCACTTTCACCAATCGATGTCTAGTTTTAACTTTATCGGATGGGTCTCGATGATCGGATCGGTTGGATGGTGGTTATCCGTGTCCTTACATTTCGATTTTGCGTCGGTTTGGAGAACATCATCCATTTTCGATAAAGGTTCATTACTAGCATTTGGGAGTGGTGCGATTTATGATCCACTTGATAAGAACATGTCTCGGTGATGTTGGACTCATCATGTGTCGATGTACGTGCTCGTGGGAACCGGTGTTCCCCCGAACCGGATGGTTCGATTGATCTTATCTTGGTACCCGGCTTCTTCATCGACAGTTTTTCGTACCTTAGGATCTGAATGATCTGGTGAATCAGCTAGATCTGGAATGTATACTGTTACGATTTCTGATCCTTTTTCCTTGATCGTTAGCTAATCCATTTTCTGAGCATCAGGTACAGATTGATCAGGTACGTCTTGTTCTGAAGTAGATTTCTCTTGTTCAGAGGATGCTTCATCAAAGACTACATGGGGTGTTTCTTCCACAACTAGGGTTAAATCATTTGTGTAAACCCTGAAAGCCTTGCTAGATGAGGAATATCCTAAGAATATACCCTCATCTGACTTGGCCTCAAAAGTCTTCAACTGACTCTTCCCATTGTTGTGTATGAAACACTTACACCCAAAAACATGGAAGTAAGAAACACGAGGTTTTCTGCCCTTCCACAGTTCATAGGGTGTTTTGTAGTGAGCCTTAGTCAGAAGACATTTGTTCTATGTATGACATGCAGTGTAGATTGCTTCTGTCCAGAAACGGCTTGGTATCGCATGTTCAGCTAACATCGTGCGAGCAGCTTCTTTGAGAGTCATGTTCCTACGTTCTGCTACTCCATTCTGTTGTGGCGTTCTTGCAGCTGATGTCTCATGCTGTATACCAAACTTAGAGCAAAAATTAGTTATAAAAGAGTTCAGAAATTTTGTACCTTTATCTGATCTGATTTTTACTACATTGACACCCTTCTCATTTTGTAATCTTTTTAGCAACTCGTGTATCTTCGTTGTCGTCTCATTCTTCTTATGTAAGAATATTACCCATGTAAACTTGGAATAGTCATCCACGATTACCGAGTATATTTCGCGTGAGAACCGATTGGTGTAATCGGGTCCGAATAGATCCATATGAACAATCGATCTTTCTTTGGATGAATCCAGAATTCCTTTGAATGAAGCTTTGCTTTTGTTTTCTTCCGACATCAAAGACATATCCGATCCTTTGAAAATACTTCATTCGGAAGTCCTTCCACTAAAGACATCCTTCTACCTTATTAAGAGTTTTAAAGTTCGGGGATGGCTCATTCTTTTGTGCGAGCCAATCGCTACTTTTGGAACTCTTGACAATCGAGCATGCATTTCTTGGGCAATCTGTTCCAATCGGTTTGTGTAGATCGTCCCTTTCCTTGAACCGGTTAGCAAAAAAGTGGCTCGATTCTTGATAGTGTCGAGACTCCGATTACTTGTACATCATCATTTCTAAGGTTTCGAATCCTTTGGTGTAACCAAAGTTATCATCACCGAAAGAGTGTTTTCTATGTAAGAGCCGAGGAGGTGTTTGCTTCGGTCATGTGCCTTGAGCATCCACTATCGATGTACCGGATAGTTGCTTGCACACCTCCTTTGTTGGCGGACCCCGCGATCCTGGGCACCAAATCGGGCTTTAGGTACCCCTTTTTGGATTGGGTCCCGAGGGGTTAGGATTAGTTTTGGGGATCCATACAATCAGCGAGCACTTCTATTGAGATCGGTTAGATCGGAAGGCTGATTTGTCTCCCATACCTATCAACATAATCATCGTCTCTTTATATGCTTTTCGATTAGTATGATTATTAGTGTGAACCTTGGATGACTTGGAAGACTTGCGATTTATCTTTTTCGTTTTTGTCTTCTTTTCATCCGATTGTGGTTCAAAAGTCATGACCCTAGATTTTCGATTATAGGGGTAGGTACGATCGCTACCATCAAAAGATTCATATCTTTTGGCATAGGTGGTTTTTCGGTTTACCTAAAGCATGCTTATTAGGTGGTGACCTTGATTGGGTCTCGATTAGACTTCCCTTTTGAGGTTGTCTTTTTCGATACACTGGTCTGTTAGTTGAGGTCTCTTCGTAAGAATCGGGTTCTTTTGTTGATTCCTCGACCGATGCTTTTACCGGTTGGGGTCCATTTTTGTTCCCCTTACGGTTAGGCACCGCCTTTACCTACTCAACCGGTCTTTTTTCCTTATTAGATACAAGTTTGGCTTTTGGTGTATCTTTGTTTAAACTTCGTCTAATTACACCCTTTTGAGATGAATCGGTAGGGGCTTTTGAGGATGTGGAAGGGTTCTCATACCCAAGTCCTTCTTGTTAATCGTTGTTCAAAAATAGGTGTTCATGTCTTGAACAGATTTTAGATGATCTTGTAAAACTTCTATTTTCTTGCAGATTATCCTCGAGATGATTTTAGACTCTTATGCATTAGGAACGACTCATCAAATTTCTTCATAGGATTTTTTGAAGTCATCACTTCTTTGTTTTTGTTAATCTTGGTGATCTTTGATTTGCTTTCTCGATCGAAGCTTTAACTTTCGAGAATGTTAAATTCCCCGGTTGCCTACGAGCGGCGGTTTATTGATTTAAGTTCGGAGGCTTTTCTTGAGATCATACTCTTTAGCAAGTGATTATTTACGATCCTTAGCTTGTCATTTTAAAGCTTCCACTATAGCATAAGTGTCTCTTGCATTGGAGAGATCCTCAAGCAATTGCTTTCGAGTAGAGCCGCAGGTCAATCTCCCGGCAGTGTGCTAATGATAGCAGTGTAGAAGCGAACAAAAGCGGGGTTTGGAGGTTACCTCAGATTGGTCCTCCCGGCCATCAGCAGATCTCATCATCATCCGAAGAGAATATCGGATCTTCATTTTCATAGAAGTCAACAAAGATTGTCGACGAAATAAATCTTCTGAGAGGAGTATCCGAGAATCCTCGGAGGGCGGATAGGAATCGTCAATTTCGATGTGTCAAACAACCATGGCTTTTTTACGTCCTGTCTTGTTGCTCTCTTTGTTCCTCTTTTCTTCCCTTTCTCTTGGCGTCAGTGCAGGCGTCTGCTTATTTGTAGTGACTGGCTTCTCACGGTTTGAAGCACGCTCCTTGATCCACTGAACCTTTCCTTCCAGGTGAATCACTCCGTCTGTATGATCTATCAGGTGACTTCCCTTTCTGATAGTAGTTTGAGCTTCTTCTGTCTGATTGGTTATCTCTTCTTTCATCATTTAGATTATCTCTTTTCCTTTCATCTCTGTGATCTCTCCAATCATCAGATCTGGTTCTTTCTGGAGATCTGTTGGCTGATCTCCTATCTCTTCCTCGGCTATGTTGATAATCTTTATAAAATCTTCGATACTTACCAAGTTGAATATTTGATTTTTCTAGTTTTCTGTATAGCGGAAGCGTCTGCATTACTGCTGAGTTATGATGTTTCCAATGTGTTCATTGGTCTTTGATCTGCTGCTGGTTGCCTTAAAAGTAACTGATTAGAAGTTGAGGCTTCAGCGGGCACCTCATCTTCATCTGCTTGTCCTCTCTCAATTAAATCGAACTCGTGAGCTTTTTAAGGCTCAAGAACAGGCTACTTGGCTTCATTTTTGAAATGTCTTGGCAATCCTTGGTAAGAGATCTTAATATCTTGTAGTTGATATCTTTATCAGACATCTCTCTACCAAGTTCTCGAAGCTTGTTTATTGACATTGTAATCCTTCCATCAAGTTCGTTGATGGTTTCGATTGGCAAACATCTTGGTTTTTGAACTTCACGATTCGGCTTGTAGGCTATTTTGTCTTTAATCTGTAATTTCCTCAAGATATCTCAGCTAGAGTATCCCACATTGCTTTCGCAGTTTTGAGATACTTAATCTTTTCCTTGGTGACCTTATCCATTGTTTTCATGATAATATGCCTTGCGATAGTATCTAGAGTGTCTGACTTTCTTTCCTCTGCATCCATCAAGGCTGGGCTTTTTCGCACAAGACTTCCCGGGGCAAAGTCTGGATCTCCTCCAACTGCAGGGTTGTCGTAATAAATGATAATGGGTCCTCTTTCGATGACTTCCATCATTCTACCGCTTATTTTACCTAGATGGTTGGACATATATATGGCCCAATCTGCATACTCATCGATTGAGAACTTGGCAGATCATGATACATACGAGGTGTTATCCATCTTTGAGTGATTTTGGAAAATGAATGAGTTTTAAGAAGTTTTTTCAAGATCGATTCGAGTTGACCACAAAGATTCTTCCTCAAGAATCGATGATACACAAAGTCGATTGGTGCATAGAACCCAACGCTCTGATATACCACTTTGTAGGTCTGAGCGGTTTTTGTGAGGCGGAAGTCTATAGGGGAGGGGTGAATAGACTTACGAAAACTTTTTTGTGCAGATCGGGTGTGATGGCGAGATGCTTTGATCGAGTCGCGAAGTGAATCGGTTTGATGATAACCAACTTACTAAGCGCTGAAAGGCGGATCGGTTCGGTAACTATCGGTTTAAATGATGTGTGCGGAAGCTAAGTTTTACCGTGTGAAAAAACCGTTTTGATAAATCAAATTCCAAAGTTAGTCTTTTAACCGGGTTGGATCAAGTGTCGAAGCTTGATCGGATCGTAACTTGGTGCTAAAGGTGATCTCAACTTAGAATATGTATCTTTGCTTTTAAAAGTTGTGTGCGATTATGTAAGCAGATTAATCAAAGCGGTAAAAGGCACACAAGATTTATAGTGGTTCGGACAAAACCGGTCCTACGTCCACTCTTCCCTATCACAAGGGGCACCAACTTAACCATTTGGACTTAGATTTTTGTGTTAGTCCAACACAAGACAATCGACAGATATTTAAGGGGTTCTCACTCAACCGATCGTAAATCGAGAACTAGAAACCCTATGCGAAATCTTGCTAAACAACTTAACCTAACTTTGGGTTTGGATAAGATTGTTTTGGTTCCAACTATGAAATCTTTTCTAGTGTTTAAGATAGCCTGTCAGCTAGATGAAAAGAATTCTATGCTAAGAACTTATGGGATGAACACTATATAAATTAACTTCAAGTTCGTGTTCTTCGTGCGGAAATCTGATAATTGCTTGAGCTTCTTGATCATTTCAGGGTTTCCGTGTCTTCACTCTGAAGTGTGATCCCATATTTATAGACCTTGAAATCAAAGAGCCGTTGGAGAGCAATTCAAATTCCAGGCTATATTTGGTAGACTTGCAGGATTGATGTGACGTGCTTCAGAAACGGCATGGCCAAAAGCGTGAATTTGTATTTTATAGCCGTTAGAGAGAGAAAGACCAAATCCGTGAATTGCGGCTCCGATCATACGTGTCTCGTCCATATTGGTTAACAGACGCACTTTTCAGTGTTGTTCTTCCAACTAAGGTTGACATTCTTCTTGTTCAGATCATCGACGTATGACTAGGTGAAACATCAGTTTTCACTGGTGGTGAGTGATCGATCGATCAAAAGGCCGATCGGTCTACCGATGGAGTCTTCGATCTTGGGTTGACTTAGCTTCAACTAGCGCGGACTTCTACCGATGTAGGTCTTCGGGTCCGATCTTCGGAAGTCATCCGATCTTCAAGTATTCTGAGTTTGAGCTTTATGACTTCAGCTGAGATATCTGACTAGATCAGATCGATCTGATCTTCTGTTCTTCTCTTGCATTCTGGCCTGTCGGATATCAGTTGTTCTTCATATCTTCAGATCTGACCTATACATATTGAGGTTCCCCCTCAATATGTGACCTATCTATTACATCAGTTGTTCTATCAAGATAATTATCAATCTGGTATTCTATAAACGGTAATATAAACATCGATAAATAATGTTCTTGTGTCCGAGGTCCTATTACATGTGTTTTTGGAACTTTTATAAAAACTATAAATTTCCCAACAGTAATGAATTGTTAGGCCTGAAATATTATTTATCAATAATATTTGCGGCCCAGTCCAATAATAATATAAACAACATATATATTTTATATGCATATATTCATGTATATTTATATATATTTATGTATGTGTACACATTTATATACATATTCGTATATATCCATGTATTTTTACTTGCATCTTACATGTATATATATAATTTTATGCATATACGAATAACTTGATATTTAACGGATTATCTATTTTGTGCGAGGAAAAACACAAATTGGCTCTTGCAAAGGAAAATTGCACGTGCGCACTAAGCCTCGGGGGCAATTCAAGGAATCTATGGGCATCCTTTTGCCCACTCATATCAGGTTCAAAGTCAATAAAGTCATTCGTTATTTTACAAGATTTCCTACACTGTGCCTAAACCGAGGGAAGTCGCCAATTAGAATGGCAACATCCCGGAGTATGACTTTTGACATATTGGCGGCGAGATCGCCACCTTAGAGGTACGATCCTCCCCGGACTTCGTAAGACGACTAAGCAAAAGTTCAAAAATAAGCCGCAAACAAGTAAGACGGCAAAAACAAGTTTAATTAAATCGCAATTACAATAAGACGATAAGAACATAACACTTATTCTAGTCGCAGAAGGAAATCAAGTCACACATGTATAAAGGAAATCAAGTCATACGAGCAATTGTTGTTGCATTCTGCCTTCATGGCGTTAACTTTGTCTGCCTTCATTGGCGTCGACCTGCCCGCCACCTCAGCGTTGGCATTCCGCCTTCTTGGTGATGACTTTATCCATCTTCATTGGTGTTGACCTGCCCGCCTCCTCGGTGCTGGCATTTCTGCCTTCCTAGCGATGACTTCATCCGCCTTCATTAGTGTCGACCTGCGCCCACCTCCGTGGCACTGGCATTCCCACCTTCCTGGCAATGACTTCGTCCGCCTTCATTGGCGTCGACCTGCCCGCCTCCTTGGTGCTAGAATTTCTGCCTTCTTGGCGATGAATCTGTCTGCCTTCATTGGCATCGACCTGCCCGCCTCCTCGGTGCTGGCATTTCTGCCTTCTTGATGATTAATTCGTTCACATTCATTGGCTTCGACCTGCCCGCCTCCTCTGTGCTGGCACTTCCACCTTCATGGCGATGACTTCATCCACTTTCATTAGCGTCGGCTTTCCACCTATTCGGCGAGATTCACTAGTTTTATTTATCAAAAGCCAATAAAAGTCGCAAACAGCTCGATCAGAAATTATCGTCGATGAGCGCAACAAGACTCATACAAAGAGGCTTACCTCGGAGTACGAGCACAGACAAGACTCGTATAAAGAGGCTCGCCTCAGAGTACGAGCACAAAAAAGAAGATCAAGTACCTACCAAGTCGCAACTTGAACTAGCGACCATGACTCTCGACAAGCCCAGCCTCTAGACGAGCAACAAAGACTCTCGACGGGCCCAGCCTCCCGACGAGTTAAATCTCGACAAATAGCAATTTCAGATGATTAACCTCCTAACAAGCAGCGAGCAAAAAATAGACTCCCCGACTCGGGGGCATGAGGGTGAATCGAGCCCGCTAAAATGCGCCTAAGTTTGAAGTTGAAGATCCAAACTTGATACCAGAAGTATTATCATCAAAGTGTGAAAAATCAAGACCTCATGAAGTCATTCCGAGCATGCATGGGGACAAAGAACGCGACCTTAAGTACCCCAATCAGATAAGTCTTATTGAAACAGAGATCAAGACCAATCTCCGAATAAAGTCGAAGCCCGCTCTTGGGGGTAATTGTTGTAGCCATAATAATCATCCAACAGCCACATGTCAAATGGTGATGACATGGCAAATGATGGTGATGTGGTAGCCAGAACCGAGTTTAGCAGTAGACCAACCACAAGGCAACGAGGCTGACATAGCAACCTTGGAGCAAACCAAACCAGATAACAGAAAACCGACCAGTGACCTATCAGCCTACAGGCTGCCATAGGTCACAGGTCACAGGTAGCCCATATGCTGCCAGAGATCACAGTTCACAGGTAGCAAATATCCCACAGGCTGCCAGACGAAGACCAAGAGGGAAAACACATGATTGATCTAACTACAGGCGGCGGTAGCTTCACAAGCAAAGTCGAAAACCACAGCAAGGAAAAAGATTAATAGAGAAGATTGACATGTTAAAAGGCCCATTAAGATGCCTGTTGGGAGATGAATTTAATAAATGTTTTGATTAGATCCCAAAACCCTGAGTATGACATGTATCAGAACAACTTGATAGATAAGGATCAGGTTTTCTATAGGTGTTAGGAACAGGTTTTTCTGCACCATGACAGTCAGCAGATATTGATCAGGACAGTTAGAAGGTCTAGAAATCTCAAGAAATACTGAAGAACCTAAAAAAAATCCTGAAGGAAGAAGATCTTGAAGACAAAAGGTCCTGAAGATTATTTTGTACTGACGCATAAAAATCCTGAACAGCTATTTCAGAGTAAATTGTGTCTTAGTACAAACAAAGTGTTGGTCCCGGGGCAAACGAGTCTCACACGTGTATGGGGGGGAATACACGTGTTCAGTGATTTTTTAAAACTTTTTCTTCACTGAGATCAAATGGGTCAGGTTGTCCTGAGAAGCACAAATCGCCCTGAGTCAAAGTCTACTGAGACAATGATCCTGAGCAGCTTTCAGAAGCTTCAGATTATCCCAACTGATCCTTAGTTTTATCAGAGATCCTGAGAAGCTTGGATCAGATAATTATCTTACTGAATACTCAGTAGAGTTAGTTCAGTTTGGTAACTATCTGTTCTAGCTAATCAAGAGTGCGGAATGGTTGGCCCTAAGTTTATACTCGTTTTAGCTTGTTGAAAATCAAAATAGTGGTTAAGGTTGAGATCAATTTGATGCAAGTTCAGTGGATTGTTTCCAACTGAGTATCAGTGAAATATGCTTTCAGTGAAAAACATGCAACAAATATAATGCAGTACAGAAAGCAAACAACACAGCAATTATAGTGGTTCAGAGACTCAAGTCCCTACATCCACTCTCTCTGATCTTCAAAGAAATTCCTTAACACACTTCCTAAAGCTTTCAGGCTGACTCACTGCAGCTTACTAACTTTTCTACCTTGAGTTTTCTGGCTGACTCACTGTAGCTTACTAACTCAACACACACAAGTTTTCAGACTACCACAAGTAGCTTACTAACTTCTCCTCTAGAGTTTTCTGGCTGACTAACCTGCAGCTTACTCACTCTTTACAACTCTAACTCGCCAACAATACACACACACAAACTACCTTATCAAAGGGTTTGGGTTTGGGTTGGTTTCCAACTAGGGTGAGATATCCTTTACAATAAGAACAAATGCAAAGGCTAGGATATCTCTACTAAGCTTTGGATATTTCTATCAAATCTAGGCTTAGTGAATGAGCTCTCTCCAATGTGAAACACTTGGGAAATTCTAGGGTTTTCGAGTGCTTCAATTTGCAAGAATACGAATGAGCTCTTAAGTTGCTAAAATTTCTCGTAACCTCTTAATGGTGAAGGTCACTGGTATTTATAGTCAACTTCTCTAAGGTCACTCTTTGAAAAACTATCCGTTGGAAGAGATAGCATCAAGAGTTTCCTCTTCTGGTTATTGATGAACGACTATTTTTAGGGTTTGAACACTCCCTTGCATGTTTTTGGCAATATGCAACCATGTAGCCAATCACCAATTTTTGCAATCTGAAACATAGTACTACTGACAAAATTCAGTGTCATGTCGCTTTCAGTGTCAGTGAAGTACAGTGTTGTCTTCCTCTGATTGGTTCTTGTCTTCAGTGAATGTAGACAAACAAAACGGCTCTTTTAGGTCAATCTCTCTGATTGAGACAACCTTAAACAACACTTAGACTTAGTTCCTTTTGTCTGCACTTGAATGTTTTGGGCAATATCTATTCTTCTGAAAATGTGAGTTTTCCTCAGTTTTGTATGTATTCAGATAGATATTTCTTCAGTGCCTCTGAACATTCAGGTCTTCCAGAGTCTTCAGTAACTACTGAGTCTTCAGTCACTACTAAGTCTTCAGTAACTTCTGAGTCTTCAGTATTATCTGAGTCTTCAGTATCTTCAGGGTCTTCAGGGTCTTCAATATCTAACCTGATTTTAATACCTGCTGACTATACACGGTGCAGATATCTTCCTAAACAATCTATACTGAAACCTGACTCGGACTATCAAGATTATCCTGAACATGTCGTACAAGGTTTTGGGATCTAATCAAAACTTCTTTATTAAATTCATCTCCCAACAATTTCCCCCTTTTTGACGATGCCAAAACCATCTTGTTACATTTGAGAAAACCTAACCTATACTCAGGTTTCAGTTTATCTATTACAATCTAAAATGGTAATTCTCCCAACAATTTCCAAACAAACTAGCATATCACATAATTAAAGACATGTAAGAAGATAATGAGATATTATCTTTGAGCATAAAAAATAAACTTTTCATTGATCAGTAGATAGTCATTACAGCTTACAATGAAAGACAAAAAACAAAAGATATGCACAAGGATAACAATCTTCAGTCTTCTTCCACCTCATCATCAGGGACATCAAGATTGAACATCCCGTAGTATCTCTTCTTCATTTCATCCCTCTTCTTGATGATCTAAGGTTGACTTCCTGTCAGTCCCAACTAGGCAGCATATTCAGCAACTTCCTTGGCAATGGCAGCTTCATTGATGATTCCTGTGATAAATCTAGGTGCTGGGTATTTGTACTGACCCGGTGCCTTCAGTGATACATTATGCTCATCAACTAGATTTATCCACTTCTGTAGATATTCAGGGTAGAACGTCAGCAGATATTCTAGGAAGGCTTCATTCCTGTCAGGGCTTCCTCCTCTCCATTCCTGTAGAACATCATGACTGAACCAGAAGGTTCTCTTAATCTCTTCCCAAGCATCATTGATCTGGAGTGGCATCCATTTATCAATGTGCGGCCATTTCTGTATTCTGGTTTCTTCCCTGGATTTACTCCATCTTTTCCCCATTAAGTTCCTGAGTTTTCCTCTCCTGCTCTGTTCCTCTTCTCTCTTCTTCCTGTTAAGCTCTGCCCCTGATACAGACATTGCTTGCTTCTTTTGTTTCCCAGCACACAGGGCAATGAGCTTATTGTTCCAATCAAAGTCCTTGACTTGAGCACTTGTATCATAAGTACCAAAACCTTCTTGGTGCAATCTTTCTGACTCAGTTTCAGTCTCTTTTTGAGCTTCAAGTTCTTCAGGTTCAGAGAAATCCAAGATCAGCTTCCTCTGAATAGGTTTTGTAGTGACTTTCTTCCTTCTCCTCTCGGCTTCAACAAATGCCACTTACTTCCTCTTCTCAGCTCTCTTAGGATCAGCTGTCTCCGCCACAGCATGAGCAGCAGCTGTCAGGCTAGTTTCAGTCTTTCTCTTCTCTGATATCCTCAAGATCATTGCCTCCTGAGCTGTCTCTCTATCTGTCTGAAAGAATTCAGTATCTTCAGGTTCAACTGACTTCAATTTTTCAGTTGCCTCGATTTCTTTCAGAGTCTTCAGAACATGTTGAGCTTTGAGTTCCTGCTGAGCTTTCCTCTCAAGGGTTTTCTTCAAATGCTCATCTAACTTACCCTTTTGGAGTGAGCAGTCCTTTCCCCCTTTTTGGCATCATAGATTGGAAGGATCTGGGAAAGTGTAGCATCCATGTGAAACTGTTCTTTGTTTATGGCTCTTATCTCTCCAGCCAAAACCTCCAACTCATCATCCATTCTCCTCAGGACATTCTTGCCAACAGAAACCTCTTCAGAAAGTGGAGCAAATTGTTGTGCAAGAACTCCATGCATTAATTCTGTCATTTTGTTCATGAGTAATGAGCTCATGTTCTCAACAGCTAACTTAATCATCTCCTCATTATTCTCAGCTAACTTCTTCTCCAGATAAGCAGTCATCTCATTGTATTTAGCATTTAGCTCTTCAGATAAGTTTTTGGACATTTCTCCCATCTGAGTGTCCAAAGCAGAAATCTTAGCAATCACTTCCCCCTGAACTGCTTGGATTTCAGTAGATGTGCTCAGCTTAGCCATGTGTTGAACTTGATCATGCAAAGTAGCATCCATCTATTTGAATTGATCAGCTATCATCACTTCCATCTGAGTGAGCTTGACTGTCATTGGCTCAACCTTCTTTAGTTCATCTAAGACTTGAGCCAGATCAATCATCTGAGCTTGAGATGTATGGCTTGATTGAACCTCAGTTTGCATACCAAAATCAACAAACTTAATGATAGGTTCTTCAGTATTTTTGGCATAATGAGTAATAGTGCCAAAAGGTACCTGAAGGGGTCTATCTTCAGTCTGAGGAATTTCAGTAATAGCAGCTGGCATGACTTTCTCAGCTTGAGTGTCCATCTTTTCCAGTTCAGGTCCTTTCTCAGCTTGAGTTTCCTTTTCAGGTTCAGGACCTTTCTCAGCATCTCCATCCTTGTCCTTTTCAGATTCATCTTTCCCACTACCTTCTTCTGTCCCACTTGGTTTCCTCTCAGCAATTATCTTTTTAACCAGGTCATCAAAATCTGAGACCTTCATCCTGAGTTTAGTCTTCCTGAATCCTGAAAATTCAGTAAGAATTGTTGTTTCCTCAGACCACCATTCTTCTCCTCTGACTGCAGCAATATTCAGCATCTCTTGCAAGGTCTGATTCAGGATGTAAACTGTTGTCCTCAATCTGATGAATAGATCCTGAAGGTCAGGGAATTCAGTGAGCTCAGGATATCTATCCAGGACAAATCTTTCACCTTTGCTTCTCCACTCAGCTTCCACAGCTTCACCTTTCTGTAGTGGTGGAGGCACAATTTTTTCAGTGGGTTGGATAAACTGTAGGGCAGATGGATCAAGGAATGGTTCAGTGAGTAAGGCATCAAGGTTTAGAATATCCTGGGATTCATTTGGCTCTAAGGGGTGTCGGGTTGGGATCTGAATTTGGCTATCTTTACCAGGTTGTTGGGAACCTGTAAAGATCTCTTGAGATATCTTGTCTTGAGCAATGGAAGTTTCCATCACCTCTGAAAATACATTTTCTTCTTCAGCAACTTCTTTCTCGCCAATGTTCTTCACCACCTGAGCCAACACCTGGAGTGGTGATTTCAGGTTTTGCTGAGTGTCAATTTGGCTTTCCTCAGTTGCACTGGCCTCCTTTTCAGCAATTGTCTGAAGCCTTTTCCTTTTCTGAGGGGCTAAGGCTTTTGTTTTCATCTTCTCTCCAGCCTCCCTCTTAATTTTCAGTAGGGCCTTCCCCCTAGCTTGCTTATCCTTCTCCATACTGGACTCAGTGACTTGCTGAATAGATTTCCTTGTTTCTCTTACAGGTTCAACCACTGGAACCTCTTCCTCAGCTTCTTCTTCAGCAGTCTCCTCCTGAGACTCAACTGGCTTTTCCTTCTTTCCTTTCATCCATTTGTTTGTTGATCTGAACATGATTTTGGATACATGAAAAGACCTTGAATCTGCAAAAATATCTTCCTCCTCTCTGCAGGTTTCCAAGATGAAGGCAATTTTGGTGGCGTGTAAGATCCTTTTCTTGATCAAAATACTGCCATTCTTTTCCTTTTCTACATGATCAGCTTGACCACTGATTATCTTTATCAGATATTGCGGCCAATTGAATGCTCTGGAAGGAGAGTCTTCAATAGCAGCCATCAATCTTAGCTTAGGCCTACTAATCTGTTCAAGACTTCTTTTCCCACTCATGAGACATCTGCTCACAATATCAAGAAGTACCCTATACTTTGGCTTCAAATATTTCTTGTTTAATGTAGCCTCAAGTTTAACAGAGCCTTCCATTATCCCATCCAAATATTCTTGCTCCCTACCCATCATGTATAACGTAGGGTCCTCCCCTCTATCATTCAATTCATAGACCGCATTCAAGTTCTTAGGAATGATATAGAGCTCTCTAACAAAATCCACATACTTCGTACCATGTTCCAAATGAGAGACGGTAACCCTAGAATCTATGCAATTATCATCATCAAGTTGCATATTGGCTACAAATTCGATTACCTCTCTTGCGTATTCTGCCTCTGGGCTATTCGCGACCAGGCAGGTGAGTTTTGCCAACCGGATCATGTGCAGCGCCTCCTCTTCGTGTGCTGCATTGGCTGTACCATCTAGAGAAAAAACATTCTCGTAGCATGGTTTGTTAGAGATAGCAAGTTTATAGAAGATTGTGAGAGTCATTTTTTGAAGAATTTCTGTGAAGGGATTTGATGTTTGAAGATAACTCTGGGTAATCGGAGGTTTTGAAGCAGAGTGTTTGTGAAGACGAAGATGTTTGAAATAGAGTATAAAGGAAGTTTGAATGGGTATATATTTTGAATCGGTTTTGATCCAAGAATGAAGGAATCAACGGTTAGGATCAATTTAGGTTAAATTGGGTAGTTGAAAGGACAACTAGAGAGTACTAGCCGCTAATTTTTATCCTTATTGGTGAATAATAAACAGTGCATTTAATTACTATTCCTGCAGACCATTGACTTTCCTCCAAGAATTTCAAACGTCCCACCCAATCATTTCCTCAGGTGTTTTATCATTTATTGCCAATGATTTCTGAGATTCAATTAGACAATAAATGTGGTGCATGAGTCAATACTTCTTCAGACTAATTTTATCCATCAGTCTTACTGAGTTTTAACCTTGATAAAAATGTCAGTATAAAACTGAGTACTGAACTTCAGGATTACTGAGTTTCCCAAGACTCAGTGTTCAGGACCTTCATTTTATCCTGAGTTTTTCAGTAGAACCTGAAAAACTTCATGCATCTGAAAACCTTCAATTTTTCAGATTTGTCTTATTCACCTGGATCCAACATACCTAATTCAACTGATAGTTCCTGAAATCTTGATTCAGCCAAAGGTTTAGTCAAGATATCAGCTCTCTGTTTATCAGTATGAATTTTCTCCATTCTGATATCCTTCTTTTCAACATGATCTCTGATAAAGTGATGTCTGATATCAACATGCTTACATCTGGTGTGCAATACCGGATTTTGTGTATTAGCAATTGCACTATTATGGTCACAAAATATAGGTACTTCATTGGCTATAATCTTATAATCCCTCAATTGTTGTCTGAGCCAAAGAATCTGTGCACAACAGCTTCCTGCAGCCATGTATTCAGCTTCAGTAGTACTGGTTGCTACTGAGGTCTGTTTCTTTGAAAACCATGATATCAGTTTACTTCCAAGAAATTGACAAGTTCCTGTAGTAGACTTCCTGTCAATTCTACATCCTCCATAATCAGCATCTGAATAACCAGTTAATTCAAGGTTATCATCAGCTGGATACCATAATCCTCTATTCACATTGCCTTTAAGATACTTCAAAATCATTTTGGCAGCCTCTATGTGACGAGCATTAGGATTAGCTTGGTATCTTGCACATACCAACAGCAAATGTTATATCAGCCTACTTGCTGTGAGATAGAGCAATGATCCCTCTATAATCAGTGTGATTTACTGATTTGCCTTCAGGATCAGGATCCATCTTGTAGTTAGTATTCATGGGAATTCTAACTGCATTGCAATTCTGTACACCATACTTAGCAATCAGATCTCTGGTGTATTTTGCCTGATTAATGAAGATTTCTTCCTTAGTTTGTTTCACCTGAAGTCCAAGAAAGAAATTCATCTCCCCCATCATAGACATCTCAAACTTTCCTTTCATCAGGGTAGAAAACTTCTCACACAACTGATGATTTGGAGATCCAAATATGATGTCATCTACATAAATCTGAACTAGTAAGATATCCTTCCCATCTTCTATCCTGAACAAGGTCCTGTCAACAGTTCCTTTGATAAAACCATGTGTTGGTCCCGTTTTGAAAACCCATGAATGCGTTAAAAATATCATGTAATGCATATAAAACAGGGGTGAGGGAATGGTGACTCCAAAATTTTTGCTTTTAAATCTATGTGTTTTGCTTATAATCAAATGCATATGAGAAGTAAAAACATAAAGCAATAAAGAACACACGATTTTTATAGTGGTTCGGAGTCCAACTCCTACATCCACTCTTCTCTTTCAGCCGGGGCACCAACTTAACCAACTGGACTTAGTTTAACGTGTTAGTCCAACACCATACAGATGTTTAACGAGTTCTCACTCTCACGGGACTTATCTCCCTCACGGGATTGCTTAGATGTTTAACGAGTTCTCACTCACACCCAGAAAGTAAGCTAGTCCAACTAACTTACAATCCTTGCTTAACCTAACTTTTGGTTTGGGTATAAGATTGTTTGGTGTCCAACTAGGTTGAGATTTTCCCTTACATTTGTTTAGCCTCAATGCTAAGGATGGGAAAATCTCTCTAAGCTTAGGATATTACATTTGTGCTTAGATCTAGGGTGGAACACTCTTGAATATATGCGTGTATTTCTTGCTCAGTGTTCTATGGTGGAAATGCTAGATGATTTGGCTTTTTGGATGTTTTTCACGCATTTCACACACTTAATTTGATGGAAGAACTTGTATGTATAGTGTGGATTTGAATGTTACCGTTGGATGGAGTCACATTCAAATCCATACTATTCTGTAGCTTTTGCAGCTTTTTCAGGCTGGTTGTCGTCCTCTCATTGGTCCACGTCAGCTGAATCTAACGGCTATATTCTTCAGGATTTTCTGAGTCTTCAGGGTTCTCTTAGTCTTCAGGATTCTTGATTCAGCAGACTTCTCTTCAGCGGACCTTGTCTGATCAAATATACTGACACTCAGGCTAACTGAGTTCAGCTCTTCTGACTTTAAACATCCTGACGCTCAGGTCACTAGCACTCAGGCTATCTGATCATCAGTAGTGTTCTGATTCTCAGTGAACATGTCTTCAGATAACTTGTCTTCTGATGACTTCTCTTCTGATTTCTACTCGCCTGATTTCTTCTCGCCTGATCTGATCAGCTCACATGATCAGATCAGTATAGCATTAGGTCAGCATATCAGATTATCTGCATTAGATTAGTACATCAGGTTAGCATATTAGGTTAGCTTCATCAGGTTATCTTATTTGATCTCGATCACGTCTGATCTCGATCAGTCTCATCTGCTCCTCTTCTGATCAGCAACCTCCTCTTCTGATCAGGTCATCTGGTCATCTGATCAGCTTATCTTTTCTTGTCATCTGATCAGGTCTTCTGGTCATCTGATCTTCTGGTCCCAGGTCCATCTGATCAGGTAACTTCTGATTCTTTTGATCAGCTGGCTTAGCTTTTCTTCTTTTCTGATTTTGCTCAGCTCATCAGTTAACTCCGAAACTCCTCTCACTCGTCTGATTTTGATCAGTCTCATCTGCAGCCTCGTCTGATCTCGATCATCTTCGTTTAATTTCATGAGTTCCCCCTCAACTTGTTCTCTCGTTCCCCCTCAACTTGTTATCTGTAGATTAACTTTAAATAACACAAGTTGATAATGTTTTGGCATAATTCATCAAAACTCAAATATCCCAACACCATGGTCAGTAAGAAACTGAGAAAGGGTATCATACCATGCTCTGGGTGCTTGTTTGAGACCATACAAGTCTTTCCTGAGCCAGTAAACTTGGTCATTCTGACAAAATCCTGGAGGTTGTTCCACATATACTTCCTCCTTAAGCACACCATTCAGAAATGCACTTTTCACATCCATTTGATACACTGTGAATTTCATGTGGGCAGCATATGCAAGAAACATTCTGATGGCTTCTAGTCTTGCAACAGGTGCAAACGTTTCATCATAATCCAAGCCTTCTTCTTGGGAATAACCTTGTGCAACTAGCCTTGCCTTGTTTCTCACAATGTTGTTGTTTTCATCTCTCTTATTCTTGAACACCCATTCAGTTCCAATCACATTGTGCCTCTTAGGTCTGTCCACTAGCTCCCAAACTTCATTTCTTGTGACCTAATTAAGCTCTTCTTGCGTAGCAGTAATCCAGAAACAATCTTGAAGAGCTTCTTCAATCTCAGTAGGTTCTTTTTCAGATAGGAAGTAGCAGAACAAAGCACTTTCTCCATGGAACCTTCTTGTTTTAACTCCTTCTGATAGATCAACCACAATCTGACTTGTAGGATGACTATCCAACCATCTTCTCCTGGATGTTCCCCCTTCAGTAGTATCCTCAACATCAGAAATGTTAGGTTCAGGTAATTCATCAAATTCAAGGAACAACAGAAAAGGAGAGAGTGAATCATCTTCCTCGGGGGAAATTCCATTCTGAACATTGTCAAAGACATTTGTCCCCCTTTGGTTGATAGATTCAGAGTTTGTCTCAGCTGTGACCACATCTTCATTGGCATTACATACCTGAGTCTGAACTGGTGTATGTTCAGATTGGTCAGCTTCAGTGTGTTGGCTTTCCTTCAGTGGAGAATTTCCATCCTGAGTCTCACCATCCTGAGTATTTCTATCCTGAACTTCTTTGTCTGAGTCTGATTCACTCCATTCATAGAAAGTGATTGACTTCTTCTTTTCAGGCTCAAAGGATGTTTTATCATTCTTTTTCAGGCTAAGTCTGGTGATTCTCTTGGTCAGTTCTCCTGAGTCATGTTCTTGTTTCTTCTGAACACAAGTAGATTCATCAAATACAACATGAGGTGTTTCTTCCACAATAAGAGTCCTACAGTTGTAAACTCTGAAGGCTTTACTGACTTCAGAATATCCTAAGAATATTCCTTCATCAGCTTTGCTATCAAAGGTTTTCAACTGATCTTTACCATTATTGTGTATGAAACACTTGCAACCAAACACACGAAAGAAAGAAACAAGAGTCTTCCTTTCATTCCACAGCTCATAAGGAGTTTTTCCTTGATTCTTGGTCAGCATGGATCTGTTCTGAGAGTAGCATGCAGAGTTGATAGCTTCAGCCCAAAATCTCTTAGGAATATTAGCTTCAGCAATCATTGTTCTTGCAGCTTCTTTCATAGTCCTATTTCTTCTTTCAGCAACACCATTCTGTTGTGGGGTCCTTGCAGCTGATGTTTCATGAGCTATTCCATTTGCTGCACAATAATCAGATATAATATGGTTGATAAATTTAGTTCCTTTATCTGATCTGATTTTGACCACACTTAGATTCTTTTCAGTACTGAGTTTTTTTAGTAGTTCAGGCAGTTTTGTCTGAGTCTCTTTCTTACTGAGTAAGAATATGACCCATGTGTATCTAGAGTAGTCATCAACTACCACAAGTGTATATTTCCTACCATTAGTGCTCACAGGTGTCACTGGACCAAAGAGATCCATATGTAACAATTATAGTATTCTATCAGTAGATACTTCTACTTTGCTTTTGAATGATGCTCTGATTTGTTTTCCTTTCTGACAGGCATCACATATATGATCTTTACTTAACACTTCATTGGGTAACCCCCTCACAAGTGCTAATCTTGCAAGTTTGTTCAGGGTTTTGAAGTTTAAGTGATTCAGCCTTTTGTGCCACAACCAACTGGTATCAGTAGAACTTTTTGCAATCAAACATGTATCTTTAGGAGATAATTTCCAATCAGCAAGATACACATTTCCTTTTATAGTACCAGTCAGTAATATTTGTTGTGAAGCATTGTCTTTCACATAACATAAGTTCTTTGAGAACTCAACACTGAATCCTTGGTCACGGAATTGGCTGATAGAAAGCAAATTATGCTTTAAACCAGACACATATGAAACACCATGGATATGAACAGAATCAACTTCAATAGTTCCATATCCTTCAGTCTGTCCTTTGGAGTTGTCTCCAAATGTAATCTGAGGGCCTTTTTGCTCAACATAGTCAGTGAGTAATTGCTTATATCCTGTCATATGTCTTGAACATCCACTGTCCAGATACCATGCAGCATGAGTCAATTCATTTCCACTCATCAGGGGTATGTTGTCTTCATTCAGCTCAGTGCCCATTTCCTTCACCTGAAAAACAAATCAGGTCTTAGGTACCCATTTGGTGTAGGGTCCTACCAGGTTAGATGTACCTTTTGGAACCCAAATCTGCCTGATAACTCTAATTACTTTAGAGAGGCTGATTTGTCTCCCATAAACATCTACATACACATTCACCACCCTAGGTGCCTTGGCAGTACCATGTGTATGAGTGTCAGCCTTAGCATGAACATGAGCCTTAGAGTTCTTCTTGGGTTCAGGCCTCTTGTTCCAATGCTTTGGCTTTGGTGCAGCTGGTCTCTATCTCTGCTGACTTGGGTTCAGGAAACCTTTACCCTTAGGCAAGTGGGGTTTAGGTTGCCTGTACTGAAATTTTGGTCTTTCAGTAATCTGAGGACTTGGTCTTTTCAGTTGAGAATATCTCTGCTGAGTGTTTCTCTTCTGAAAATCTCTCTGATGGTTCAGTGCAGATTTCTTCAGGTTGGTATTCTTAGCCTGAGTCTTTGAAGTACTAGCCTGAAAATTTCCTACTAAGTGTTTAGGTTTTCTAGCCTTTTCCTGAGGTTTGGGCTTTCTTCCCTGAACCTTCAGTTTTTCTGAAACCATAAGTCTTTTACCCTTGTCTAAAACTCTGGGTTGTTCTTCAGTAAGAAGATTAGTACAAGCCACTGGTTTAACAAAGACAGTCTTAGTGCTACTACAAGCAGCATTCAGAAGACCTTGTGAGGTTCCCCCTGGATTATATCCCAATCCAGCCTTTATAGTTGCAGGTCTTTGATAACTCTGAATTTCATCTATTACTTTAGATGCATAATTCAATAGAGCTAACTTTCTCTGCACACTATCCTCACTTTTCTTTAGAGTCTCATGTTTCTCAAAGAGATCATTGAACTCAGTTCTGATAAGCTGAATCTCCTCAGTCGATTTCTCTAATTTTCCATTCAGGATCTATATCACTTTCTCCTTTTCTGAGAGTTGTACTTTCAGAACTTCTAGTTCATCAGTAGTTCCCATCAATTGAGAAGTGATCTCAGCATTTTTAGAGTTTTTCCACTTCAGATTCTCAGCAGTCAGTTCCTTATTCTGCTCTTGAGTTTCTATGAGCAGTTCTTGTAACGCATAATAGTCCTTCATAAGATTCTCAAAGGAATCCATCAGGTCAAAGTTACTGGTTACAGTTGAACTTGAGAACTCATGTGCTTGTGTAGGAGCAACAACAGAGATAGAAGAATTTACCTCTTCCATAGCAACAAGGCAGACATCATCACTGTCACTATCTGAGAATATCTCATCTGAAGAACTGGATCCTTCTTCAGATTGTTCTTCTTCTTCTGCAATCATAGCCTTCTTGCTAGAGATTTTTCTGTCTCTCTTGGCTTGTCTCTCCTTTCTTTCTTTGGTACTCAGCTCAGGACAGTCATATTGGAAGTGACCTTTCTTCTGGCAGTTGTAGCATCTGTTAGTATCATCATCCTGATCACTTTCCTCCTTGGTCTTGGAGTCCTTTTTCCTGGATGAGGAACCCTCAGCTTTATGGTCCTTCCTTTTCTCAGTGGATCTGTCCTCAGCCTTTGAGTTATTCCTGTTCTTGTACCTGTGGTTCCTGTAATATTTCTTATATTTTCCATATCTGCAATTTAGTCTTTCAAACCATCTTGCCATCAGTACTAGCTTATCCTTTTGTTCATCCTGATTTTTGGCAAGTGAGTTTTCAGACTCTCTAGATTTACAGGATTTCTCTTTGGCCTTGAAAGCCACATTCTTGCTAGATGAAGAATCATCTTTGCTATCAGATTTCTTAGTTTTCTTGTCAATCACAAACTCATAAGCTTTCAGTTCAGAGAAAACTTGTTGGTATGGCATGGAATCATTATTTTTGGTGTTTTCAATCACCACAGCATGTATATCCCATTTCTTAGACAATCCTCTAAGAATTTTCAGTGCCACTTCTCTCTGTGGGTATATTTTCCCTAGAGCATTCAGATCATTCATAATGCTAGTGAATCTGACTTCCAGTTTGTCAATGGATTCACCATCTTCCATTTCAAAGCTATCAAACTTTTCAATAGCAACAGAAAGTTTGTTTTCTTTAATATGATATGTGCCTTGACACATGATAGCAAGTGTATCCCATATTTCCTTTGCAGTTCACAATGAGAAATCATCCTCATAACACCATCATCAATAGTGCTATATAGAGTATCTTTAGTAATGTAGTCCAAATTGACTAACTTTCTCTCATCAGGATTAAGTTGATCATCAGGTTTTGGGAATTCATCTCTGGGATCATTCCTCTCAATGGTCCTTCAGAAACCACTCTCCACATTCTCACATGTTTGGAATACAGATGAGCCTGCATTCTCAGTCTCCATAGGTCATAGCTCTCAACAGAGAACATAGGAAGTTTCTTAGAAGGCATGATGAATGAGCCTTGTAAGATATCAGCAGTAAGATCTATTCAGTAGACCACCAAAGTCTTCTCAGCAAATAAGACTATGGCTACCAAAGCAAGTGGTCAAAAATGAACCACTGCTCTGATACCACTTGTTGGTCCCGATGCAAACGAGTCTCACACGTGTATGGGGGGGATACACGTGCTCGGTGATTTTTTAAAACTTTTTCTTCACTGAGATCAGATGGGTCAGGTTGTCGGGAGAATTTTGTCCTGAGAAGCACAAATCGCCCTGAGTCAAAGTCTACTGAGACAAAGATCCTGAGCAGATTTCAGAAGCTTCAGATTAGCCCAACTGATCCTGAGTTTTATCAGAGATCCTGAGAAGCTTGGATCAGATAATTATCTTACTGGATACTCAGTAGAGTTAGTTCAGTTTGGTAACTATCTGTTCTAGCTAATCAAGAGTGCGGAATGGTTGGCCCTAAGTTTATACTCGTTTTAGCTTATTGAAAATCTCTTCCTTAATAAAATAGTGGTTAAGGCTGTGATCAATTTGATGCAAGTTCAGTGGATTGTTTCCAACTGAGTATCAGTGAAATATGCTTTCAGTGAAAAACATGCAACAAATATAATGCAGTACAGAAAGCAAACAACACAGCAATTATAGTGGTTCAGAGACTCAAGCCCCTACATCCACTCTCTCTGATCTTCAGAGAAATTCCTTAACACACTTCCTAAAGCTTTCAGGCTGACTCACTACAGCTTACTAACTTTTCTACCTTGAGTTTTCTGGCTGACTCACTGCAGCTTACTAACTCAACACACACAAGTTTTCAGACTACCACAAGTAGCTTACTAACTTCTCCTCTAGAGTTTTCTGGCTGGCTAACCTGCAGCTTACTCACTCTTTACAACTCTAACTCACCAACAATACACACACACAAACTACCTTAGCAAAGGGTTTGGGTTTGGGTTGGCTTCCAACTGGGGTGAGATATCCTTTACAATAAGAACAAATGCAAAGGCTAGGATATCTCTACTAAGCTTTGGATATTTCTATCAATCTAGGCTTAGTGAATGAGCTCTCTCCAATGTGAAACACTTGGGAAATTCTAGGGTTTTCGAGTGCTTCAATTTGCAAGAATACGAATGAGCTCTTGAGTTGGTCAAATTTCCCGTAACCTCTTAATGGTAAAGGTCACTGGTATTTATAGGCAACTTCTCTAAGGTCACTCTTGGAAAAACTATCCGTTGGAAGAGAAAGCATCAAGAGTTTCCTCTTCTGGTTATTGATGAACGGCTATTTTTAGGGTTTGAACACTCCCTTGCATCCAAACACTAATTTTTGCAGTCTGGAACATAGTACTACTGAAAAAATTCGTGTCCTGTCACTTTCAGTGTCAGTGAAGTACAGGTTCTTATCTTCAGTGAATGTAGACAAACAAAACGGCTCTTTTAGGTCAATCTCTCTGAATGAGACAACCTTAAACAACACTTAGACTTAGTTCCTTTTGTCTGCACTTGAATGTTTTAGGCAATATCTATTCTTCTGAAAATGTGTGTTTTCCTCAGTTTTGTATGTATTCAAATAGATATTTCTTCAGTGCCTCTGAACATTCAGGTCATCCTGAGTCTTGATAACTCATCGAGTCTTCAAATACTCTCGAGTCTCAAATACCTCTTGAGTCTTGATAACCGAGTCTTGATATTATCGAGTCTTCAATATCTTCAGGGTCTTCAGGGTCTTCAATATCTAACCTGATTTTAATACTTGCTGACTATACACGGTCCAGATAACTACCTGAATAATCTATACTGAAACCTGACTCAGACTATCAAGATTATCCTGAACATGTCATACTTAGGGGTTTTGGTATCTAATCAAAACTTCTTTATTAAATTCATCTCCCAATAATTTCCCCCTTTTTGATGATGCCAAAACCATCTTGTTACATTTGAGAAAACCTAACCTATACTCAGGTTTCAGTTTATCTATTACAATTTAAAATGGTAATTCTCCCAACAATTTCCAAACAAACTGGCATATCACATAATTAAAGACATGTAAGAAGATAATGAGATATTATCTTTGAGCATAAAAAATAAACATTTCATTGATCAGTAGATAGTCATTACAGCTTACAATGAAAGAAAAAAAACAAAAGACATGCACAAGGATAACAATCTTTAGTCTTCTTCCACCTCATCATCAGGGACATCAAGATTGAACATCCCGTAGTATATATTCTTCAATTCATCCCTCTTCTTGATGATCTCAAGTTGACTTCCTGTCAGTCCCAACTGGGCAGCATATTCAGCAACTTCCTTGGCAATGGCAGCTTCATTGATGATTCCTGTGCTGAATCTAGGTGTTGGGTATTCTTACTGACCCGGTGCCTTCAGTGATACATTATGCTCAGTATTGTATGTATTCAGATAGATATTTCTTCAGTGCCTCTGAACATTCAGTCTTCACGAGTCTTCAAGAACTCTTGAGTCTTGATCCTTCTTGAGTCTTAAGTAACTTCTGAGTCTTCAGTATTATATGAGTCTTCAGTATCTTCAGGGTCTTCAATATCTACCCTGATTTTAATACCTGCTAACTATACACGGTGCAGATATCTTCCTGAACAATCTATACTGAAACCTGACTCAGACTATCAAGATTATCCTGAACATGTCATACTTAGGGGTTTTGGGATCTAATCAAAACTTCTTTATTAAATTCATCTCCCAACACAAAGAGAATATTACTCATTTGTGGACATTAAGGAACATATCAGATCAGTATAGTTAACCTACAAAGAGTTGTTTTGTTTGTCTCTGTTCAAAGGAAGATTTCAACCAATAAGAAGACAACAACAACGTACTTTACTGACACTAAAAGTGACATCACACTAAAAAATGTCAGGACTGGTATCTTCCAGTTCACAGAAAGTGGTGATTGGTTGTTTGACTATATATTACCCAAACTATGCAAGGGTACGTTCAAACCCTAATTGTAGTCGTTTACCACTAACCAAAAGAGGAAACACTTGATACTATCTCCTCCAACGGATAGTTTTTCAAGAGTGACCTTAGTGAGTTTCCTATAAATACCAGTGTCCTTCTCCATTGCAAGGTTACGGGAAATCAAGCAACTCCAGAGCTCATTCGTATTCTTGCATTTGAAGCACTCGAAAACCGTAAGATTTCCCAAGTGTTTCACATTGAAGAGAGTTCATTTACTAAGACTAGAATTGTTAAGTATCAAAAGCTTAGTAAGAGATATCCTAGCCTTTGAATCTGTTCTTATCTGTAAAAGGATATCTCACCTTAGTTGGAAACCAACCAAACCCAAATCCTATTGCTAAGTAGTTTGAGTGTGTGATTGTTGGAGAGTGAGAGTTGTAAAGTGTTAGTAAGCTGCAGTTGAGTTCAGACTAAAAACTCTAGAGAAGAAGTTTGTAAGCTACTTATGACAGTTTGAAAGCTGGTGTGTGTTTGAGTTAGTAAGCTGCAGTAGTTCAGCCTAAAAACTCATAGAGAAAGTTAGTAAGCTGCTGAGTTCAGTCTGAAAGCTTGTGGAAGTAGTAGTAGTGAGTTAAGGAATTTCTCTAAAGATCAGAGAGAGTGGACGTAAGAGCTTTGCCTCTGAACCACTATAATTTGTTGTGTTGCTTTTTGCTTTGCATTGTTATCTGTTGCATATTTTCACTGAAAGCACTGAGTTTTTCTGATATTCAGTTGGAATCAATCCACTGAGTTTGCATTAAACTGAGCACAACCTTAACTACTGATTTACTAAGTGATAAAGATTTTCATCAAATTAAAACGAGTATAAACCTAGGGCTTACACATTCCGCACCCTAGATAAGCTAGTATAGATAGTTGTCAAACTGACATATCTCATATGAGTAGTCAGTAAGACAGTTATCTTCTCCAAGCTTATTTGGACTTTGTTTAAAACCTCAGATCAGTTGGGCTAATTTGAAGTTACTGAAAGCCACTCAGTGTTATTGTCTCGGTAGACTTTGACTCAGGGTAATTTGTGCTTCTCAGGGCTATTTCTCAGGAGAACCTGACCTACTGATTTCTGTATTGAGAAAAGTTTGAAAAATCACTGAACACGTGTATTCCCCCCCCCCTAATACACGTGTAAGACTCGTTTACACCGGGACCAACAGATGGTATTAGAGCATTGGTTCATTTTGACCACTTGCTTTGGTATAGTCTTACTTACTGAGAGACTCTGGTGGTCTACTGAATAGATCTTACTGCTGATATCTTACAAGGCTCATTCATCATGTCTTCTAAGAAACTTCCTATGTTCTCTGTTGAGAACTGTGACTTGTGGAGATTGAGAATGCAGGCACATATGTATTCCAAATATGAAAGAATGTGGAGAGTTGTGTCTCAAGGACCATTTGAGTACACTGTTGTGAATCTTAGAATTACTGATGCTGAGAGAGATGATCCCAGAGATGAACTTCCTAAGTCTGATGACCAACTTACTTCTGAGGAGAGAAAGTTAGTCAACTTAGACTATATTGCTAAAGATACTCTATATAGCACTATTGATGACGGTGTTATGGGGATGATTTCTCACTCTGAAACTGCTAAAGAAATATGGGATACACTTGCTATTAAGGCACAGATCATATCAAGGAAAACAAACTATTTGTCGCCATTGTAAAGTTTGACAGCTTTGAAATGGAAGATGGTGAATCTATTGATAAACTGGAAGTCAGATTCACTAGTATCATGAATGATCTGAATGCTCTTGGGAAAAGATGCCCAAAAAGGGAAGTGGCATTGAAAATTCTTAGAGGACTATCTAAGAAATGAGATATACATGTTGTGGTGATTGAAAACACCAAGAACATTGATTCTATGCCATATCAACAACTTTTCTCTGAACTGAAAGCTTATGAATTTGTGATTGATAAGAAAACAAAGAAAACTGATAGTAAAGATGAATCTTCATCTAGCAAGAATGTAGCTTTCAAAGCTAAAGAAAATCCTGTAAAGCTAGAGAGTCTGATAACTCACCTGCCAAAAATCAGGACGAGCAAGAGGATAAGCTAGTATTGTTGGCAAGGACTTTTGAAAGACTCAATAGCAGATATGGAAAGTACAAAAAGTACTACAAGAAAACCAGATACAGGAACAAGAATAACTCAGAAGCTGAGGACAAGTCCACTGAGAAGATAAAGAACCACAAAGTTGAAGGATCTTCATCCAGAAGGAAGGACTCCAAAACCAAGGAGGAGAGTGATCAGGATGATGATACTAACAGATGCTACAACTGCAAAAGGAAGGGTCGCTTCCAGTATGACTGTCCTGAGCTACGCCCAAGGAAAGAAAGGAAAGGCAAGCCAAGAGAGACAAGAAGAACTCAAGCAAGAAGGCTATGGTTGCTGAAGAAGAAGAACACTCTGAAGAAGGATCCAGCTCTTCAGAAGAAATGTTCTCAGATAGTGACAGTGATGATGTTTGCCTTGTTGCCATTGAGGAGGTAAATTTTTCTATCTTTGTTGCTGCTCCAACACATGCACCTGAGTTATCAAGTTCATCAGTGACCAGTAATTTTGACCTGATAGATTCTTTTGAGAATCTTATGAAGGACTATTCTGTGTTACATGAACTGTTCATTGAAACTCAAGAGCAGAATGAGGACCTGACTGCTGAGAATCTGAAGTGGAAAAACTTTAATACTGCTGAGATCACTTCTCAATTAATGAGAGCTACTGATGAACTAGATGTTCTGAAAGTACAGCTCTCAGAGAAAGAGAAAGTGATAGATGCCCTGAAAGGAAAGTTAGAGAAATCCACCGAGGAAAATCAGTTTATCAGGACTAAATTCAATGACCTCTTTGAGAAACATGAAACTCTAAAGAAAAGTGAGGATAGCTTGCGGAGAAAGGTAGCTCTATTGAATTTTTCATCTAAAGCAATAGATGAAATTCAGAGTTATCAAAGACATGCAACTATAAAGGCTGGATTGCGATATAATCCAGGGGGGACCTCACGAGGTCATCTGAATGCTTCTTCTTCTAGTAGCACTAAGACTGTCTTTGTTAAACCGGTGGTTCGTACTGATCTTCTTATTGAAGAACAACCCCGTGTTTTAGATAAGGGTAAAGGACTTATGGTTTCAGAGAACCTGAAGGTTCAGGAAGGAAAGCCCAAACCTCAGGAAAAGGCTAGATAACCTGAACACTCAGTAGGAAATCCTCAGGCCAGTACTTCGAAGCCTCAGGCTAAGAATACCAACCTGAAGAAATCTGCACTGAACCATCAGAGGAATCTTCAGAAGAGAAACACTCAGCCGAGATATTCTCAACTAAGGAAACCAAGTCCTCAGGTTACTGAAAGACCACAATTTTAGTACAGGCAACCTAAACCCTACTTGCCTAAGGGTAAAGGTTTCCTGAACCCAAGTCAGCAGAGACATTGACCAGCTGCACCAAGGCCAAAGCATTGGAACAAGAGGCCTGAACCCAAGAAGAATTCTAAGACTCATGTTCATGCTAAGGCTGGCACTCATACACAGGATACTGCCAAAGCACCCAGGGTGGTGAATGTGTATGTAGATGTTTATGGAAGACAAATCAGCAACTCTAAAGTAATTAGAGTTGTCAGGCAGATTTGGGTTCGAAAAGATATAGCTAACCTGGTAGGACCCTACACCAAATTGGTACCTAAGGCCTGATCTGTTTTTCAGGTGAAGGAAAAATGCACTGAGCTGAATGAAGATAACATAGCCCTGATGAGTGGAAATCAAATGGCTCCTACTGCATGGTATCTGGACAGTGGATGTTCAAGGCATATGACAGGAAACAAACAATTACTCACTGACTATGTTGAACAAAAAGGCCCTCAAATTACTTTTGGATATAATTTCAAAGGACAGACTGAAGGATATGGAACTCTTGAAATTGATTATGTTCATATCCATGGTGTATCATATGTTTCTGGTTTAAAGCATAATTTGCTTTCTATTAGTCAATTTTGTGATAAGGGATTCAGTGTTGAGTTCTCAAAGAACTTAAATTATGTGAAAGACAATGCTTCACAACAAATATTACAGACTGGTACTAGAAAAAGAAATGTGTATCTTGCTGATTGGAGATTAACTCCTATGGATACATGCTTAGTTGCAAAAAGTTCTACTGATACCAGTTGGTTATGGCACAAAAGACTGGATCACTTAAACTTCAAAACCCTGAACAAACTTGCGAGATTAGCACTTGTGAGGGGGTTACCAAATGAAGTGTTCAGTAAAGATCATGTATGTGATGCTTGTCAGAAAGGAAAACAAATCAGAGCATCATTTAAAAGCAAAGTAGAAGTTTCTACTAATAGAATACTTCAATTGTTACATATGGATCTATTTGGTCCAGTAACACCTGTGAGCACTAATGGCAAGAAATATACACTTGTGGTAGTTGATGACTACTCTAGATATACTTGGGTCATATTCTTACTCAGTAAGAAAGAGACTCCGACAAAATTGCCTGAATTACTGAAAAGACTCAATAGTGAAAAGAATCTGAGTGTGGTCAAAATCAGATCAGACAAAGGCACTGAGTTTATCAACCATATTATATCTGACTATTGTGCATCAAATGGAATAGCTTATGAAACATCAGCTGCAAGGACCCCACAACAAAATGGTGTTGCTGAAAGAAGAAATAGGACTCTGAAAGAAGCTGCAAGAACAATGATTGTTGAAGCTGGCATTCCTAAGATATTTTGGGCTGAAGCAGTCAACATTGCATGTTATTCTCATAACAGATCCATGCTGACAAAAGATCAAGAAAAAACACCTTACGAGTTGTGGAATGAAAGGAAGCCTCTTATCTCTTTCTTTCGTGTGTTTGGTTGCAAGTGTTTCATACACAATAATGGTAAAGATCAGTTGAAAATCTTTGATAGCAAAGTTGATGAAGGGATATTCTTAGGATATTCTGAAGTCAGTAAAGCCTTCAGAGTTTACAACTGTAGGACACTTATTGTGGAAGAAATACCTCATGTTGTTTTTGATGAATCTATTTGTGTTCAGAAGAAATAGGAACATGACTCAGGAGATCTGATAAAGAGAATCACCAGACTTAGCCTGAAGAAGAATAATAAACCATCATCTGAACCTGAAAAGAATAAGCCAATCATTTTCTATGAATGGAGTGAGTCAGACTCAGACAAAGATGCTCAGGATGAAAATACTCAGGCTGGTGAAACTCAGGATGATAGTTCTCCACTGAAGGAAAGCCAACACACTGAAGCTGACCAATCTGAACAAACAGTCCAGACTCAGGTATGTAATGCCGATGAAGATGTGGTCACAGCTGAGGCAAACTCTGAATCTATCAACCAAGGGGAAACAAATGTCACTGACAATATTCTGAATGAAAATTCCCCTGAGGAAGATGATTATCTCTCTCCTTTTTTGTTGTTCCCTGAGTTTGATGAATTGTTTGAACCTAACATTTCAAATGTTGAGGATACTACTGAAGGGGGAACATCTAGGATAAAGTGGTTAGATATTCATCCTTAAACTTAGATTGTGGGTGATTTATCAGAAGGTGTTAGAACAAGAAAGTTCCATGGTGAAAGTGCTTTATTCGGATGCTTCCTATCTGAGAAAGAACCTACTGAGATTGAAGAAGCTCTTCAAGATTCATTTTTGGATTACTGCTATACAAGAGGAGCTGAATCAGTTTACAAGAAATGAAGCTAGTGGAGAGACCTAAGAGGCACAATGTGATTGGAACTAAGTGGGTATTCAAGAATAAGAGAGATGAAAACAACAACATTGTAAGAAATAAGACAAGGCTAGTTGCACAAGGTTATTCCCAAGAAGAAGGCTTGGACTATGATGAAACCTTTGCACCTGTTGCAAGACTAGGAGCCATCAGATTGTTTCTTGCATATGCTGCTCACATGAAATTCACAGTCTATCATATGGATGTGAAAAGTGCATTTTTGAATGGTGTGCTTAAGGAAGAGGTTTATGTGGAACAACCTCCTGGCTTTCGTCAGAATGACCAAGTTTTACAGGCTCAGAAAAGCCTTGTATGGTCTGAAGCAAGCACCCAGAGCATGGTATGATACACTTTCTTAATTTCTTACTGACCATGGTTTTACCAAAGGAACTGTTGATAGAACCTTGTTTAGGATAGAAGATGGGAAGGATATCTTACTAATTCAAATATATGTAGATGACATCATATTTGGATCTCCAAATCATCAGATGTGTGAGAAGTTTTCTGCCCTGATTAAAGGAATGTTTGAAATGTCAATGATGGGGGAGATGAATTTCTTTCTAGGACTCCAAGTCAAGCAATCCAAAGAAGGTATATTCATCAATCAGGCAAAGTACACCAGAGATCTGATTGCTAAGTATGGTGTACAGATTTGCAATGCAGTTAGAATTCCTATGAACACTAACTACAAAATGGATCTTGATCCTGAAGGCAAGTCAGTTAACCACATTGATTATAGAGGGATCATTGGATCATTGTTATATCTTACAGCAAGCAGACCTGATATTACCTTTGTTGTTGGGATATGTGCAAGATACCAAGCTAATCGTAAAGCTAGTCACATGGAAGCTGCCAAAAAGATCCTGAGATATCTTAAAGGCACAGCAAATAGAGGATTATGGTATCCAGCTAATGATAACCTTGAATTAACTGGTTACTCAGATGCTGATTATCGTGGGTGTAGAATTGACAGGAAGTCTACTACAGGGACTTGTCAATCTCTTGGAAGTAAATTGATATCATGGTTTTCAAAGAAACAGACCTCAGTAGCAACCAGTACTACTGAAGCTGAATACATGGCTGCAGAAAGTTGTTGTGCACAGATTCTTTGGCTCAGACAACAATTAAGGTATTATAAGGTTGTAGCCAATTAAGTACCTATATTTTGTGATAATAATAGTGCAATTGCTATTACACAAAATCCGGTATTGCACACCAGATGTAAGCATGTTGATATCAGACATCACTTCATCAGAGATCATGTTGAGAAGAAGGATGTCAGGATGTAGAAAATTCATACTGATAAACAAAGAGCTGATATTTTGACAAAACCTTTGGCTGAGTCAAGATTTCAGGAACTATCAGTAGAATTAGATATGTTGGAACCAGGTGAGTGAATTCACTAAAGGGAGAAGTCTTTTAGGTGCATGTAGTTATTCAGGAAAGAATAACTCAGGACAGAAATTTTCTCAGGAAGGAAACTGAGACTCAGAATAATTTTTGTCAAGGTCAGTATTCAGTAAGGATTATAAATTCAAATAGTCCTGAAACAATATTGACACATGCATTAATTCACAGCATTTATTTCACTCAGTAATCATTTGAAATAAATGGCAAAAGACCTGAACTTTGAGCGGGAATGTTTGGAGCATTTCTATGGAGGAAAATTGAGGAGCAGACGAAAAGTCATCTCAATTACCGTGAAACATCATTTTGTCACCCTAATTTCTGCTATTTACCTATTTTTTCAGAAAATTAGCCAAAAATAACAAAACCCTCGAGATTTCTTTTAAGTCTCTGATGAAATCTTGACCGTTCATTCTTTTTTTCTTCTAAGATTAATCACAACCCTTGATATATGGTTTTTCATATCATATATAAACCAGAGTGTTTACCTTCAATCGTTCAATTTAAACATTTTAAGCCCATTCAAACGTTTCAAACACTCAAAACTCTTAATCTTTAAATCTTCAAACCCTCAAATTCCATTACCCCAAAAATCATCTTACAATGGAATTTCCCAGTTATGCAATGATCAAGGATCTAGCCGAAATAGAAAAACCCTATTTCGAGCATGTGGTAGCCATGATCGACAACAAAGCCACTAAAGTTGAGGAAGAAGCACTCAACATGCTGCGGATGGCTCGATTATCACATTTTGTGAGCAATATGCCAGACTCAGAACTGTCTCAAGAGGTGTTGCAGTTTGTGGTCAATCTTCGAGACGGAGAACGGGGAGCACTTGTTTTGTAGTTAAGTTTTGGAACTTATGCGAAATCCAAGACAGAGGTGGTATGCACCAAAGATGTAATTTTATCTCTTGATGATATTAATGTTGTATTCGAGCTTAATAATAGAGGAGAAGATCCAGCGTTGTATATGTCTGGTAGAGAACAAGAAATCTTGGATCGTTTTGCAGAGACAAAGGCGGAGTTGAAAGGGGCGCTGCATAAACTATGTCTGAAGCCCAAATACAGAGTCTTGATCGATATTGTAGCCAAGTTCTTGATGAGCACCTCTGGAAGTTTAGAGCAAGTGAGCCGGAACAAGTTGAGGCTCATGGCTGCAATTGAAGACTCTCCTTTAATTAACTTCAACTGTTTGAATTTCTGGCGGATTGCATTCTGCATCAAAACCAGAAGTTGAAATATGCCAAAGGGGCTTTCACAAAGAATGGGAAGGTACTTTTTGGTACTAAAATTAGTTTCCTTATTGAAACATTGCCCAGGGAAAACATGTTTTTGATGACTGGAGTGGAGTTCTCTCGGAATAGGATCATGTTCCAAAAACCTAAATCCCAAAGGAGGAAACCAGCTCCTTCAGGAAGTCAAGGTTCTATGGTTCTGTAGGAACCAGAGGAACAGGATGAGTCTGAATCTGATCAGGACACTATATCTCTCGCAGAAGTGGCCAAACAAAAGGACAAGAAAGTTGTGGAAAAACAGCCTGAAGAGGCAGAGAAAAGAAAGAAATCTCTTGAGTTGTTGAGAGTAAAGAAAGAAATTGGAGATAAGAAGAAGGCTCAAGATGAGCAGAAACGGAAGAAGAAATGACTCAGAACTATTCGTGAGCAGGAGTCAGGTGAGAAGTCTCCGCTTGACACTCTTCCCAAGGTGGTTTCTCAAGCCACTAAAGAGGAAACCACTCAGGAAGAAATTCCACCCGGAGGAGTAGCTGACGAAGATGTTTTTACTGAGGTACTAGGTACCAGTATTGGCACTGACCGAATTTCTAGAGAAATCTTCACATGTTCTCAAAAACCTGTTGAAGAGAGCCAAATCACCATCCCACCCACTAAACCCTCAGAGCCATATATTTTCATACCTTCGGAGGCTCATTCTAGCTCTGAAGAGGAGGCACCTGGTCCTGAACTCAGGAAAGGTGAAGCAGAAGAAAGGGAGTGGAGACAGAAGGCTGAACGATTTGTCCTAGACAAATACCCTGAGTTGGTGGAATTTCCTGATCTTCAGGATATATTTTTCAGGTTGAAAACTGCAATACTGATTGTCAATCAATCCTTTGCGATGATGCTGAAGATTGGCAACTTCAGAAGAGAAGACTTCTGGGCAGAAGATGTTGCTGAACTTGATGCCTTCTCTGGTCTAGGAAAGAGAAGACTGAGGATCAAACTATCTGAGTTTGATGCCTTAGTACAGAAAAAGATCGCTGAGAGAAAAGTTGTATCTCAACCTAAAGGAGAAGTAAGTGGTCAGGACAAAGATGACCAAGGACGTACTCAGGAGAAGGATACTGGAGACAATCCTGAAGGGAGCAAGAAGGTTGCTGAGTCAAGTGTAGAGGCAACCATTCAGGGGTAACAACCTCAGGATATTTCACCTCTACACATGATCACATTCGGTCAAGTCGTCCAGTATCAGAAGGAGCCTGAGGTCACTGTAACTGAGATGACCGATGCTGGAGTTCAAACAGATGCTGAAGTTCCAATTCCTCCACAACCAGTAGTTGATCTCACTCCAATCCTTGATAAGCTTACCAAGCTTGAGCCACTTGTTGATCAAATATCAAAGTTTGAGCCTCTGGTAGACCAAATGTCAAAACTTACTGATGCACAAAATTCTCAGAGCAAAACAGTTGACTTGCTGAGCACATCTATGGCGAAAGCTGATCAGGTAACTTCATTATCTACTTCCATTGATAATACGCTTGTTGGGATAGATGCTAGAATAGGAGATATCTCTCGAGATGTGTTGGGTGAAATGGAGAAAAAGTTTGAGTTGAGATTAAGAATGCTGGAAGACATGATGAAAGCTAGGACAAAAGAGTTAATCAAAGTTGTTGTTGAAGAAATGAATTCATCACTCATGACCAAAATGAATGCTACTTTTGGTGGTTTAGCAGAAGATACAGCTACTGGGTTGAATGTTCTTTAGAGGCTACAGGATGAGAACTTTCACATAACTGCTGAGTTAAGATTCGTTGGGCGTGAGCAGTTACATATGGACAGAACCCTTTCAGAAATACTAGTCAATTATGATGCCAAAAAGGGGGAAAGTTATGATAAGCTCACAAAATTACTGGCTATTGAAGGGAAGCTATTGACTCAGGAAGAAACTGTTGCGCTTTAAGGAAAAATAAAAGAGCCGGAAGTGATAGTTAATCCTGATGCTGCTATTGAAGTCTTAGAGCAACGTGCTAAGAGACAAAGAGCTCAGGAGTCTAGCAAAATGGGTGAAGCTCAGGTCGTCCTTAACCCAAAACCTGCTAAGACTCAGGAGAAAGCAACTGTTGTTGTTGAAAAGCCAGTACAAATGAAGAAGCCAACTGAGGAGCCAATCAGGAGAAAATTATCTGAAGAGTTTGTTGAGACAGGCATTGTTGAAGCCGAAGCACAAAAGAGTGAAGATTCTGAGGTTGATGATTTGTTCAAAGAAGGCTTTGATGAATATGATGTTGCAAAAAAAAGAATCAAC
Source organism: Stenogyne calaminthoides (assembly GCA_037126765.1). NCBI lineage: Eukaryota > Viridiplantae > Streptophyta > Magnoliopsida > Lamiales > Lamiaceae > Stenogyne > Stenogyne calaminthoides. The sequence goes on along the minus strand of JBBCBC010000001.1, from coordinate 31,948,161 downwards.
TGGGACTGGCACAACTTTGTCAAGATAATTGAAGCTGAAAGAAGGAAGAAGGCTGCTACTTCTGTGTCAGGGGTTGAAATGACCAGAAAAGCAAGAGAAGATGCGAAGAAGATTAGAGGAGGATTTCAGAGATTTGTTATAAGGAGGAGGGGCACCAAACCAAGGAAGAGACAGTGGCCCCATACTGATAAGTGGATGCCTATTGAGATGAACGATAAATGGGAGCAGGCCAAGAGGGAATTTGTATTCAACTACGATGTTTTACAGGTCTGGCCCCGTCTTATCGCTGACAGAGATGATGCATTTTATTGTAACAAATTGTAACAAGTTGGTTTTCCTTTTATTGTAACAAGATGGTTTTGGCATCATCAAAAAGGAGGAAATTGTTGGGAGATGAATTTAATAAATGTTTTGATTAGATCCCAAAACTCTGAGTATGACATGTATCAGAACAACTTGATAGATAAGGATCAGGTTTTTCTGCACCATGTACAGTCAGCAGATATAGATCAGGACAGTTAGAATTACTTTATTTTTTCCTGAAGAATCAGAAGATCCTGAAGACATAGAAGGTCTAGAAATCTCAGGAAATACTGAAGAACCTAAAAAAATCCTGAAGAAAGAAGATCCTGAAGACCAAAGATCCTGAAGATTGTTTTGTACTGACGCATAAAAATCCTGAACAGCTATTTCAGAGTAAATAGTGTCTTAGTACAAACAAAGAGAATATTACTCATTCGTGGACATTAAGGAACATATCAGATCAGTATAGTTAACCTACAAAGAGTTGTTTTGTTTGTCTATGTTCAAAGTAAGATTTCAACCAATAAGAAGACAACAACAACGTACTTTACTGACACTGAAAGTGACATCTCACTGAAAAATGTCAGGACTGATATGTTCCAGTTCACAGAAAGTGGTGATTGGCTGTTTGACTATATATTACCCAAACCATGCAAGGGTATGTTCAAACCCTAATTGTAGTCGTTTACCACTAACCAAAAGAGGAAACACTTGATACTATCTCCTCCAACGGATAGTTTTTCAAGAGTGACCTTGGTGAGTTGCCTATAAATACCAGTGACCTTCTCCATTGCAAGGTTACGGGAAATCAAGCAACTCTAGAGCTCATTCGTATTCTTGCATTTGAAGCACTCGAAAATTGTAAGATTTCCCATGTGTTTCACCTTGAAGAGAGCACATTTACTAAGCCTAGAATTGTTAAGTATCCAAAGCTTAGTAAGAGATATCCTAGCCTTTGAATCTATTCTTATTTGTAAAAGGATATCTCACCTTAGTTGGAAACCAACTAAACCCAAACCCTATTGCTAGGTAGTTTGAGTGTGTGATTGTTGGAGAGTGAGAGTTGTAAAGAGTTAGTAACCTGCAGTTGAGTTCAGCCTAAAAACTCTAGAGAAGAAGTTAGTAAGCTTCTTATGACAGTCTGAAAGATGGTGTGTGTTTGAGTTAGTACGCAACAGTAGTTCAGCCTGAAAACTCATAGAGAAAGTTAGTGAGCTGCTGAGTTCAGTCTGAAAACTTGTGGAAGTAGTAGTAGTGAGTTAAGGAATTTCTCTGAAGATCAGAGAGAGTGGACGTAGGAGCTTTGCCTCTGAATCGCTATAATTTGATGTGTTGCTTTCTGCTTTGCATTGTTATTTGTTGCATATTTTCACTAAAAGCACTGAGTTTTTCTGATATTCAGTTGAATCAATCCACTGAGTTTGCATTAAACTGAACACATCCTTAACCACTGATTTACTAAGTGATAAAGATTTTCAGCCAATTAAAACGAGTATAAACCTAGGGCCTACACATTCCGCACCCTAGATAAGCTAGTATAAATTATTGTCAAACTGACATATCTCATCTGAGTAGTCAGTAAGACAGTTAAAACCTCATATCAGTTAGGCTAATTTGAAGTTACTGAAAGCCACTCAGTGTTATTGTCTCAGTAGACTTTGACTCAGGGTAATTTGTGCTTCTCAAGGCTATTTCTCAGGACAACCTGACCCACTGATTTTAGTATTGAGAAAAGTTTGAAAAATCACTGAACACGTGTATTCCCCCCCATACACTTGTAAGACTCGTTTACACCGGGACCAAGAAGGCCCATTAATGTTCTTTTCTTGTACCTTGTAAAATCTATAAATAGGGGACAACCCTAATGGAAAAAAAATACATACAAAACTCATAGTAGAAGGCTTGCCATGCCCCCAGATGTAGTCATTCCTGACGAACTGGTCACCAAATTACTTGTTCTTTACATTTCGATATTTCTTTATCGTTCATTATTTACTTGTTGTCCGATCATTATTTTCGAGTTACAACACTCTGAAGAGTGGTCCCATATATATAGATCTTGAAATCGAACTAACCGTTGGAGAGCAATTCAAATTTCGGTCTATTTAAGGTAGGGTTGCAGATATGAAGTGATGTGCTCAGGGTTGTCCAATCTGTTTTCATACAAGTTTGTCCTTTCTAGCAGTTGAACCCTAATATTCCATATCCCGCTCTATCAGTTCCATACATACGTGTCGCACTCCCATTGGTTAACAAGTACACTTATTTGGCGCCTTGTAAGACCAACTGGGTTGACATTCTGCTTGTCTGATTGACTTGTATGCCTTGGATATATTCTTCGTGTTCTTTTGACTTTAGTTGTTCTGATCAGACTGATCAGTCTACCTTATGAGTCTTCTGGTCCAAGTTGTCTTAGTACAACTTGAGACTCTTCTGATGTCTTCATGAGATAGGTCTTCTGCTGGTCTTCTGGTCTTGATGTCTTCGAGTCTTCTGATCTTAGATGCTTCTTTTAAATGACTCTACTGATCTGGTATTCTCATATTCAAGACTTAACCTTTTACATATTGAGTTCCCCCTCAATTTGTGACCTATTCTATACATCAATTGTCTATACATTTCAGCTCGTAATCCTATCTGATTCATCAGTCAGCAAACATATCTGACTGATCCTATTACAACTGTTTTGGAACTTCCATCAAAACTATAAATTTCACAACATAATCACCTCTTACAAAGCTACAAAGGAGTAACATTATATTACTTTTATATTTAAAGGGAACAATATTTATTTTTACATAGTAAAATACTTATATATATAATACTATATAAATAAATAAGTAATATTGTTAAAAATGAATAAGTAATACTTAAAAATATAATTAAATAATATTAAATTTTTAAATATGTTACTAGAATAAAATACTAACATAATTTTTTTGTCATATTAATTTGAAAAGTTAGAATTAAAAAAAATAAAAAATTAAAGAAGGGTCAAGTAAAAAAAGAAAATAATTAAAGAAGCTCAGAATTTTAAAATAAATTAAAAAAAGGCTAAATTAGATTTTTAATAAAAAAGATTAAAGAAGTGTGGGGATTGATCCCATGGCCTTGAATTAAAAACACAAAGTCCTTACCAACTTAGACACGATAATTAAGGTGAATTAGTTTAACCATACTTTATATATACCGGCGGACATTATCTCCCGCATGTGGGTTGACCCGCAAAATTACACTTCCCCTATTTTATGCTATGTTTAGATTTTTATCACATGTAAAAAATTTCATATAACATCAGTTCCAATTACGATTCTAAAACAAAAAAGTAAAACATCAATAGATTGTGGGACTGCCTAAATACGTTATTAATATGTGCACTATAAACAATTTTACCCACGGGCTTTCCAGTGTGAGTGGAAAAAGTGAATTTCACACACTTTAATGCTTTTAATATAGTGTAGATTATTAAATAATTTAATTTGAGAAATAAATTTGATTAAATTCTTAAATTATTAAAATATAAATAGTAGTTTTCACTTGATTTTTAAAGATCTCGTTGTGCTTTATTCATATATATTTTTGTTTTGGAGTGAATGAAACATTAAATTTTTGGCAAAACTTTTATATGAAATATTTTACGTATCTATAATTCATGAAATATGATATGCGGGTTAAAATGAGAAGAGCATAAACATAGAGTGAAAAATTTCGGGTTGAATCGGATCAAACAAATTTTTCAATAAAATTTTCACAAAGACAGAACAACAAAACTCGCTACGAGACCTAGTACTTCATCAGCTCCTTTCTTACTCGTCATTTGGATGTTGTGTTGGACATTTTGAGGACCCCTGTTCAGGACATTGATCAACGCTTTTGGCCGGCTTCGGGGAATGGAGAGCTTACGTCCAGACAATGTTATGATATTCTTCATCCTTCTCTTCTTCGCACGGCTTGGGCTCCTTTTATTCCCCAGCTATGTAGCACTACTGTTTGGCGTGCGGTGTTGGGGAAGCTTCCTACTTCGGAGGTGGTGTAGCGATTTGGCTATTCAGGCCCATCGATTTGTCCTTTATGCTCTGCTGCTTCGGACACTCAAGAGCATCTTTTGACGGAATGCAGATTCACCCATTCCTTATATGACTCTGTGTTTCATATTTTTAATATACACCCAGTTTATTATAGGCGCAACAAGTTGTATTGAGCAAGCAACTTCGAAATCTCTGGCGTGTTGCTTTTCTTACTATTGTTTGGACGGTTTGGTCCACACGTAATAAAGTGTTTCACAACGATGTCTGCCCGTCACACCATGGTTGTATGGTTACCATCCTTAGTCTTCAAGATTGGTACGATGCACGAGGTGGTGGATTAGCTTATTTGTAGACGCCTTTGGGTTCCAGTCGTTCCACGCCCTCCTCGAGTTACCATCCTGGTTCGCTGGCGGCCCCCTCCTCCATCATGCTACAAGTTGAATGTTGATGGGAGTGTTAATGCAGGTTACATGCATGCAGGTTGTGTTGTTTGGAATTCACGCGGGTTTTTTGTGGCGGCCTTCTCACAACCCTTAGAGAGGCGTGATTCTTGATGCTGAAATTCTTGCTAGTCTTCATGATATCCTTTTTGCCCACTCACAGGGATGAATGAATCTTTAGGTTAAGTCCGATTCTGAGCTGTTGTGAAGGTCCTTTGTAGTGATTGCTCTAACATCCCCTGGCGCGTCCGGGTTTGTTAGGCCAAGTTTGTTGCCCTCCATCCATCTCTTCAATTGTGGATTACTCATATTTAGAGGGAGAGAAATTCGATAGCTGATTTATTTGCAAAACTTTATTTACATAATGTCTGGATGGGGGGTGTCACGACTTTATTGTTGATAAACTTTATACAGACATACATAAGGATTACTTCCATGCTGCGGCGTAATACCTTGTTTAGAGGAGTTTCCCTTTTTTCCTTGTCTAAGGGTTTTGCCCCAATGGGGGTTTTACCCTAGCAAGGTTTTTAGTTGGGCTCCGGCCTCTAGCACGACCTGTGTGCTTATGGCTATATGATTTTTTCTTTTAATTTAGGACTTTTAGTTATTGGTCCACCATGTGTGATTACAATGGTTATCCAAGTTAGAGACTATTATAATTATTTTAGTACAAGTTAAATAGGGTGATGAAAAATTTTGAGATGTAAAATTCCCACTTGTCTTGTGGATGCTGAAAGCCCTTCTCCAGCTCTTCTCTTTTTATATATAGCTTGGTCACAATCTCTAATTCAATTCATTATTTTTCTATTAACAAACAACTTAAAACTCCAGCTCTTCTCTTTTTATATATAGCTTGGTGAGAATCTCTAATTCAATCCATTATTTTTCTATTAACAAACAACTTAATAAGACAAAAACTTGTACGACACGATTTCATACATGAGACAGAGACACAAATCAACACAAATCAACACACATACCTTCTAAAGTTTTAAAGTGTCAATGCCCAAATTATATTGCTTCTCATCATGAGATCGTCTCACGCAAGTCTATTCAAATTGGTTTTCCCCGAATACTGAGGAATAACACAAATCTATAGGTGCATATATATGTTCAAATTTTAGCCCTGACTAAAGATACATATTTGATTTGTTAGCTTCAATAGAATTAATGAGCCTACCCCTAAATCATCTCAAGTCAAGACAACATTAGTCATTACAAATGCCCCTTCTCCTTCATACGTTGTACCACACACAAACCCTATAAGAGAAAAAAAAAATTTATATATATATATATATATATATATAATGTATGTACCTACCACACTAATTCAATTTCTTTATTAAGAATAGCCTTCAAGGGGTTGCAAAAATACAAGTGGAGTCGAATAATTCATTTCTCACTTGTAGTTCCCACTTATAAATCACTACAAGCTTCCACATTGAAGAGCGTCAGGGAAGTTGATTGGAAAAGCTTCAAAATTGTTGAAAGCAGGCATTGTTGAGTTCATAACATTATCATGATCATGATTATCATGACTTGCACCTTTTCCAGTCATTTGCAATAGGTGAATGAGCGACGAAAAGATTTCATGACGAGCCACATACCGATTTCCCTGAAATATATCATCGATTTATGTCATATATCTGTAACTGCATCAACAAACTAGAGTAACACTGCGCTGGCACGGTGCAATTTTTGACTAAATTTGACTAAAAAATTTCAACTGAGTTGTTTTCTTATATTTTTTCGCGAATCATTACAAAAAATTGTCGAAAAGTATTAGTTCATGTTATTAAAAGTATTAGCTCATACAATGAAAGTATTAGATGTACATTGAGAAAATACTAATACTGCTCATCCTACAAACTAATACTTTCTACTTTATGAACTAATACTTTATAGGTATGAACTAATACTTTTAGCCAAAATTGCACTAGTTGCACAATGCAATAGATGCATAGAAGTTATTACAAACAAATAAAATGCAAAGGCTCGTGCAGTAGTTTAAGCTTACCTCTGCCTCCACCATGAAGTGAGCCCATATCTTGTTCGTTTCACGAACTTCCATCACACCCTTACGGATAGTCAATCCAAAACGTTGAATTATATCGAAGATCTCCAAGAACAAACCCTGTTCTTCACAGAGCATCTGCAGAAGAAGTAATTGTCAATAGGAAGTACTAAAATAATTACCAAATTATAGTTTTTTTATTAATTTGAATATTCCATTCTTATATACCTCTATAAGCATTTGACCAGGGGTACTAAGGTCCTCAACTATGAGTGGACAAGCCATATTGTGATCACCAACTTCACATGCCCATGTAACTCCACTCTTTGAGGAACCATTCTTTATTACCTCCACACTCTGTAATGTTATCCAAAGTTGTTAAACCGATTATTCATGATTATAAGAGACAATGTAATATATAGACTAAAAAGAAGAGATGCTTTACCTTGGGTGTTTCAATTTGTGTGAGACTTGCGGCATGATTTGTGAGACTTTGCATGAAGGTCAAGTGCCTAATGGTTCGTTCCAACAACCGGTCAATGCTCATCTGTGACATCCACAATAACCGCGTTTAAGAAGTGCAAAACTAAAATTATTCAATAAAAACAACTAATATTGTTCAGTGAAAACAACTAATACCTTTTAACAAAACAACTAATACCATTTAAAAATGAACTTGAGTTGCATGGTGCGAGTGGAGCACAACTAATACTATTCTATTTGCTCGTATTCCAATCGAAAAAGAACGTGAACTAACCTTCTCGCCACTAGGAATGAGCTCCCTCAACTCCGAAAGACGGTCTTGAATCATCTGGCGATCTTTCGGCCTTGGTCTCGTCCCCGGTTTAGCCTTCTTCTTCTTTGACTTAACTTGTTCTTCTTTCCCCCTTGATGTACTAGTTTTCACAACACATGAATGTGCTTCCTTTCTCAAATTTTCACTATCTAGTTCAATGCTATTCAATGATTTCATCTTCCTTTCAAATTTTTCGAATTTCACTTGGTTACAACTCCATGAGAAGTTGTCAATCTTCGTTCTTTTAGCTGCAGAAGAAGAGCTAGTACTAGGAACACTATCTAAAAGATGATCAATGTCCAATTGAGAGAACAAGCTATTCGAGGTGAAATTCAAGGCATCGGTTAGTCTCTCGTTGTTCCTTCCACGTTTGACTCCAAAAGTATCCAACACCTTATCCATCTCAGTATACTTAACTTCATTACAAGATCTAAAGGCATATGTCACTGAACTCTGTAGTGAAGTAGTTGGAAGATTCTCCGGCTTGTAGACAGAATTGTAATTTCCACTCATACTCGACGACTGAATGGGTTCATTAGCATGTGAGAAATCGTCGAAATCCTCCAAATTCAGAGGGGCGTTCAAGCTCGAGTTTCTCCATGATTCATAATCCATTAAATTGGATAAAGATTCGTTAATAGGCCAAGATGAATAACAATCAAATAAATTGTTGGAATCTATTTGAAAAGAGTTTTCAGTTAGAGAATTTGTGGGAAAGATGAAGTTTGTGGTCATATTGTTTGAAGCAGAAGGAAATGACTGAGATGGAAGGACTAAAGAGTCATATGCTTCCATGAAACCTTCAAAATATGGGGTGTTTGTCATATTCTGTTGCAAAGAATTGCAAATGCCTCCTGAAAATAATGAATTAAACTCTGTGTTTGAGAGAAAAGGTTGGCTATTTGAATGAGATTCATCTTCCAAGATTGAGCCTTTATTTATTTCTCCGAAAAGTGATTTTACTTGATCTACAAAGCCTTCCGTCTCATGATTCTGTAACAAACAAATTTAACGAGGAAAAAATCATAAGAAAACAATACAAAGATAGGGAAATTATTTTTTTATATGTTTTTAGGAATGGCAGATTTTAGGACATTAAATTTTAATTGGGCACACCAGTAATTTTTTTTATTTTCAATCATTTAGGTCAAATTGGCTAGAAAACCCCAAAATGGGACTAAAATTTTAATTTCAATAGCAATTCAATCTCTTCCTACGAAAGAGTAAAATTCACTTTTTGTCCCACAGGACACGGGACCTCACGATTATGGTCTCAATATTCACCACTTTGGTTCTATAAGAATTTTTTCATGCAATTTTGGTCCTTCCGTTCAACTGTATTTTTGGTTCCAAACATTGACGTGTGGGAGCAAAATTGCAGCCGACTTTAATGGAAAACGTAACGGTGAGACCAAAATTGCATGAAAAATGGCTTTGGAGCCAAAGTGATGGGTGTTGGGATCAAAATCGTAAAGTACCATGTCGTGTGGGACCAAAAATGAATTTCTCTCCCCCTAAAATTATGACGATTCAAAGTGCATATCATATACCAATCGCGATTCAAGACAGTTTTTGGGCTAAAAGCATGAAATTTAGCCCGAAATGTGGTGTTTTGGGCCAACTTGACCTAAAATAAGGAGTTTTAAATATTATGGGCCTACAATTACAAGCTCGTAAACATATTGTTCTTCTTTTACTGCTCACTTGAAAAATAATAATAATAATAATAATAATAATAATAATAATAATAATAAGGCGGCCTCATTTAAGAACAATACTAACCATGTGAGTTGATCCAAGCTGAACAACTCCCCAGGGTTCAACTGAGATTACAGAGATCGTCTGAAAACAAAATGAGATCATCTTATTTTGGGAAAATCAATGAGATCAAATTCAAAGAATGGCGATAAAATTTTGAAGATTATTATTGAAACTAAAGCAATAAAATAAGCACCTTTATCCCCATTGAAAATTGCCAAAACAACTCGGAATCATCCTGTAGAGCAAATATGGAAGAAAAATTACATTACTATTCCCATTTAATTTTTTAAATAATAAACTGGAAAAAGAATAAATATGAACTAAAATAATTTGAACATTTTAAGAGGGTAATTACCTGGAAAAGCTCAAGACTATCAAATGATCCTAAAGAATTTTGCATTTCATGGAGGGCATCTGAATACATCCATCGGTGGTTTTTCATAAATGCAGCTTGTCCAATTACTCTGAATAAAAATCCAGTTTAATTATTATTTTCCTATTTTAAAAAAATGAAAAAAATACTGTATATCAATGAAGAACCATATGAATCTTACCCTCCTCCAAGGACATGTGCTTGCACACGCATACCATCAATCAAGGCTCCAATTTGTTCTTCATAGTAGGCTTCTTTAAATGTCAAAAGTCTTAATTTCATGCAACAAAATTTCAATGAATTGTCAAATTAGTAAAACATTAAAAGTTCATATATATATATATATATATATTTGCAAGCTGAAAATTATTTTAATAACTTGCAATCAGTATACAAATTAGGCCAATACATATATGGAACCAAGGTTGAAAATATCAGTATTGATAGAAATATTAGTAAATTTAATAAAATATTTTAATACAAAAAATAAATATAAAAAAAGAAGTTAATTAATTTAAAACATCAGATTCTAATAGAAATTTATTTGTTTATGCTGAAGGGTCATTATGTAGGTAAAATAGTAGGGAACACAACTAATAGTGAATTCAGTAAAAGTCTCCATTTTAACAACATTTTGTTTGGGGAAAAGTAAAGAAATTGGTAAAGGCAGGTGCTTTTCTAGACATCATTCAGAAAAAGGAAAAAAATGCTTCACTAAAAATAAAATTTATAATAATTCCTTGTGTGAAAAGATTAAATTGGTGAGAGTTGTCTCGAGCCCCAAGATGGTGCTTAATTAGTTGTATTACATTTCTTAGTAAAATTACATCTAATTAAAAGTTTCCATCTTGAGAAGCTAGGTGAAAATTTCAGCCCTATTCCTTCAATTTATGCAAGAAATACGAAAAATAAAATAAAATATGAAAAAAAAACAATAAAGACGGAAAAAAAATCCATGTGATACATTCAAACATTTGAGAATATGAAAATATGCCCATTTTCACTTAAAAATAAATAAATTTACCCACGTCCATAAAAACATACATGCATTTGTGTGTGAAAGAAAGAGCTTACAAGGAATTAGTGAGATCAAAACCCCAGAAAATCCCATAGCACCATCCATTACTGCAGCACAGAGTCGTGAGTGCGTTCTTTATCATTGAATCACGCTTTTGTGCAATCATAATTAATAATCCAAAAAAGATAGACTATATATCAAACCTTGTGTGCTAATTTCTTTGTTTCGTGAATTTAGGGTTTTGTTATCTGAGATGAGAATTAATCAAGAAACAGAAAGAAACAAAGGTGGAAGTGAAAGTGTTTGTGTGTTGGTTAAAGAATGGAAGGAAACAGAAACACAAGTGAAATAGATAACTCTGAATAAAAGCTTAAAAACTAATTTGGTAAAACATAAGGGGCCACTTCAAAGAAGACAAGAATGATAGCTCACGAATTTAAAGCAGATTTAATACATAAGTAATTACGTATATATTCTCTCAACTACTATTTACTTATGATTGGTTTCATGTATACTCAGGTATATCGTGCATTGCATTTTAGAATAGTATAAAATATGCAATTTATTTACACTAAATCGTGCAATTATTCTTTTATATTAATAGTTACACGATTCAGTATAAATAAATTACACTGTAAACAAATTAAATTTGCACCCAATTAAAAGATGACACGTGAAAATTATGTGTTAATTAAATTTATTATTGGGAATGTAAATAAAGTCAATTCATAAAATAAATTAATTAATGGTGTCTTCGACCCATTAAATTAATTAGGCCCAGTTCAAGTCACACGGCCTAATAAATCGTATTGGGCCTCTAAAGTCCA